>JAYRBT010000001.1:5122586-5258925 GCA_036023395.1 Myiotriccus ornatus
GTGGTTAACCCTCTGCCAGGTGTAAAGTTCCGTCTTCAGTATCCTAGCTTACAGAGAGCCCAGGGCCAGCTGGGCTCTCCCACAGGCCTCTCTCCAGCTAGTCCTGATTGGGCTGTGCCAGGAGATTAGGGAGTCACTGCTGAACTTAGTAGCCCCAAGCAGCACCTCCCTGGCCACCCTTAACACCTTTTAGTGCCCTCTGGCAGCAGCCTGTGCCTGGGATCACAGGGTGTTTGAATTAGAAAGTAAAACTAGTACTGAAAACAAAAACCTGTCACCTTGAGCTTCTGGTTTGTTACTGTGCAGTGCAGTGCACTTTCATGCATGGATTCTTAATGTTACCCAACAGGGGGTTTATGTTACCTCTACACTGCTATTTTCATGGGGCTTCTTGAAAAAACTCTTCCACTGAGTCAGCAAGAAATCTGGGGGTGCTGTGCCAGAGCCTGATGTGCCAGCTGTAAATGGGGTGCGAGGACTTGGCCGGCATGGCCATGGAAGGGGTAGGACGGGTATACCGGGTGAGGTTCAGGGATTGCTTGTCGGGAAGTAACGCTGGGCTCCTCTCCTCCCACAGGCATGGCACTGGCCCAGCGTCAAGTGACGGTGCAGGAGGGACCCCTGTACCGCACGGAGGGGTCCCACGTCACACTGTGGTGCAAGGTGAGCGGCTACCAGGGCCCGGCGGAGCAGAACTTCCAGTGGTCCATCTACCTGCCCTCGGCCCCTGAGCGGGAGGTGCAGATCGTCAGCACCGTCGACCCCTCGTTCCCCTATGCCATCTACACCCAGCGCGTGCGCGGCCGCGGGATCTACGTGGAGCGGGTGCAGGGGGACGCCGTCCTGCTGCACATCACGGAGCTGCAGGACCGGGACGCCGGGGAGTACGAGTGCCACACACCCAACACCGACGAGAGGTACTTCGGGAGCTACAGCGCGAAGATGAACCTCGTGGGTAAGCTGTCCTGCCAGCAACAGTGCGTCCGGGGCAATGGGGGTGTCTCCCAGCCGGAGCACGGCACAAACCCTTGGACCCCCATGTGCAATGGAGTTTACATAAGCTGTCAGGAAAAAAACCCAAAAAACTGTAGAGGAGAATAGGAGCAGAGAGCAGGTGGCACAGTGGAATGAACTGCAGGAGATCATGGTATAGAGATGTAGGACATACTGAGCTTTCTCCAGTAATAAGACCCTTACAGAAATGAGACACCAGGCAGCATAGCCAGGCAGAGGAACGTTTGAAGCCATGGCTGAAAGAAAGACAGATGTAAAACTGATTTACGCAAAGGAAAAGGAGTAGGGAGTCTGCATCAGATGGCACAAACCACAGAGGAGAGTGGTTAAAGGTGGCGAAATAGAGGAGCAGGGAAGAGAGGAGCAATAAGGAGCGGCACCTAAAGGAAACAGGAGAGATGGTCGTCTTCAGGGTCTTAACAGAGGGTGGTGCTGAATGCAGCCTGAAACCAGCACACTGATCAGATTGTGCTGTCTGTAGATGAACGTGGGGAGGTTCGTTTGTGGTTTGTGTTTTTTTTGGTCTGTGTTAGAAGAGGTTCTCTAAAATCTGAAGTAATTCCACAGCACCTCTGACTAGCTGATTTGACCTTTCCAAGCTTCAGCTTTGCTTTCTGTACCTCAAAACAGGGTTGTATATGAAGAGTCTAACTCGGCTAACAGTCAAATAGCTTTCATCAAACTCTTTGGCTGAAGGACTCCTAAAAGATCTCCTTTGCAGCAGAGACATCCCTCTATCAAATTTAAGCCCACAGGCAGCAAGCGGGCTTGCTTTCCCTGGGGGGAGATGTCTGTGAGCCTGCAGGTTGGAAACCACTTGGAAGTTACCCAGCCGTGCAAACCAGGGAGGGTGTTGCCGGTTCAGGCGTTGTTGACACAGGGAACCCCGTGTGAAGGGAGCCAAAGTGTGATTTAAATCACAGTAGCTCTCTTCTGGGCTGTGCTTTTTGCTTCCAGCTTGTGTGGCCTTGGCTTCTTCTCTTCAGTGTACAGGTGAAGTCCCACAATATGGGTACAGGTGCTTATTTAGCTACCTGCTTTCCCACCTGATGTCCATGAGCAGCAGGGAGGTAGATGCCTAGTAGTTCTGTGATTTGCTTCAGGTGTCCGGATTTGCAGTTCCCACTTCAGTTTAAACAAGGCTGAGTCAGCACTGCTGCTGTAGAGTCACCTGAGGGAGTGAAGCCCATTGAAACCAACACCCAGTGAAAAAAAGTGCCTGTGGGCAGGGTGAGGTTGTGGCAGTCAGACTTGGATGCTGGATTGCTCTGCCAGGGAGCTGTTTTCCCTGAGTAAACCTGGATCCTTACAGGAGAGGCACTGGATCAAGTGAGAGTACTTGTGTTAGCCACGGAGTGGGGTCAACTTCTTCAGGATGGGGCTGCAGGCAAGCACAGTCAGCATATCCCATGGCTGGACAGTAGGGAGCTCCTCCACTGCTCTCACGGGGTTTGGGATACCAGGACACTCCTGGCTGTAACCACAGCTCAGCAGCTGCTTTGATGACCAGCCAAGGCTGCACTGGCACGCTTTTGCTCTGACCTACCCTTGCCACAGCTATGTGGCTTTTAAGATTTGGAACTCTATAGACACCCATGAGTAGTGCTTTGAGGACATTGGCTTTGGGGCTTACACGTGTCAGAGATACTCAAGAAAATGAATATAAAGTAACTTTTAGTGGATTAGTTAAATCACATTATACCCCTTCATGGATGCTTGCGCTCAGGATTTTGGGCCCTAATTTGGTTTGGCTTAATTAATTTCTGAAAATTCACTTGAGAGATGACTTAGGGTCACTAGTCTTTTGAATGTGTGCATCTGTGTAAGGTGTTTTCTGTGGTTTAGACAAACTCTGTCAGAAACTGAATTTTCCAGAGCACTTTCTGTAGACAACAGACCCTTACAAAGAGCCTTCCCTCTGGCTCCCATTCCTGTGAACCTGTGCTGACTTCAGCCCTGTTGGACCCTGAAGTCCTGCCGGGGAAATGGGCTTCTCTCTGTAGGGCAGGACAGAGCACATATCCTTTCTTTTTTCCTGCTATTTTAGCTCTCGGCTACAGGTCCTAGATTTTCAAGCTGTCTGTGTTTCTCTAGACAGTGTGCAAGAAGAAGTAGACAAGAGCTAAATGAGAGTTATTATTCTCATTTTCTCAGAACCAGAACCAAACTTCTTTTTTTCTTTCATCCAGTTTTGAATTCTTAATTGACTCATTAGCTTGAGTGGCTCCTTTTTGGCAGCAGTGATGCCTGAAGGGAGACAGGTTTGTTAGCATCTCTGTTCTCTCCATTTACGTGTGAAGGGGATGGGTTTGAAGCAGTGTTGATTTTAGACTTGCTGCTCTGGGATATTGGACCTGTTGTGTCCCATGGTTTAGTAGAGAGGTGAAGGAATGTTTCTTCCCTTTTCCATCTGCATGATACAGCCCTGTGATGGGTAGCTGGATGGGGCCCTGGTGCAGCAGCACGTGGGGCTGCTGTCTGCACTGGGACATCTCAGCTCGCAGCAGAGCAGCTGGAATGTGTCTCTGCTCCTGCCATCACAAGCATTATTGACAGCCATGTATCCAGAGCCCTGCAGCTGCTAAAAAATAATCTTGTCAGCTTCAGCAATGTGCTAGTTGGGCTTGAAAGTACACTTCTGTCTACCTCATGAACAGTAAGCATGGTTGGTTCTCCCTCTCCTATTTTTGGTGTTTCCACTCAAGATTCCTTTTCTTTCATTGAGATCTTGGCCAGGATCTAATACTGCTTTGAGGACCTGATGGCCTGGAGTAAGAAGTACTCCCCAGGCACTCTGTGGGCCTCTTATCTGAATTTAGGCATGCAGCACAAGTGCTAATCTCACTGAAGCTCGGAAATGAGGCCAGTCATGTGGTTCAAGGGCCTTCTGCCATGCAAACGTGTATCAAGGCTTAATCTTCTTCACAACCAGTCTTCAATTTCCTTTTGCTGCTTCAAAAACAAGCCTTTCTGTATCTTGCTGCTTCTTTTCTAGTCACCTCCTGAGCTGTGTCATTGGGAATATGTTGTACCTGTGCTGTGAGGTGTGTTAGGAGGAAGAGTTTAGGACGTGTCAGACTGAATTGTGGGTGCTGAGGGAGGTGGGGGAAAAAAAAAGGGGGGGGGGGTACAGCTCTTCAGGATGTGGTGGAACCATTGGCCCATGTACAAGGTCTGCAACTTTGTGTGCCCTCAGAGTTCAGTTCCCTGAAGCTGATACAAAATGGTTGAGGCTAGTTCATGCTCTTTTACTCAGCATGGGGGGGGAAGATTTTGGAAGATCTCCCAAATGGCCTCCCACTCATTTAACACTGGACTCATTGCGTAAGGTAGATGTGAAGGCAGTATCTGCCATCAGAGGACAGGGGGACAAATCTGGAGAGCAATTCACGTTTTTTTAAATTAAATGCATCCTTCTCCATGTTGACTAAAGGGAGAGCCTAGATGTTAGACTCATGCTAGGCAGCAGTGGCTGAAGACTTGATTGCTTTTGGAAACTTCCCCCATAAGTCTTCTGAGCAACTGATGGGAATTTTGGCTTTGCGGTTGAATTGGGAAGGCACTTAAGCATACTGAAGAGGGGAGTTACAGAACTTATATTTGATTGATTAAATAGGGGATCTGGGGACCATATGCACCTGACTGGCAATTGTACTGGGACCCTGGCCTGCTTGTTGCTGTCTGGGAGAAATCTGTGGGCTGTTTATTCACTTTTTGAAGAAGTTAAGGACAGCAGAGGACTTGCAGATGAAGGGAAGCAGCATCCCAGAAACACAGCGTGAGCACTGACAGGACAACGGTATTTTCCCAAAGAGGAGTTTTCTGTGCAGTAATTTAGGTGGTGAAGCTGCAAGGATGGCTGTGCAAACTGAAATGCTGGTCTGTGCTTCCCATATTGATGGATAAACTTGCTGTAGGGTAGAACTGAGCACATGGCAGTTTCTTCAGTGTGCGTGAGTCACTGCAGATTTGTACTCCGCTGTGTCTCTGCAATGAGTTGTTTGTGTGCCTGTACCCTTCCTTAGATAACAGCGAAGGGGCCCAGGTCTAGCCTCTTCAGAAGCTTCAGACTTTTATCTTCTTGTTTTTTCATCTGTGCTCCCAAAAACGTTGAGCTCTTTTTCAGAGTAAGTGATTTGAGGGAAGAAATGAAGCTTTGAGGTTTTTCTTAAACAGGTAGTGATAGAGCAGGAGGAAAGGTTTCAAATAACTTGAGGGGGTGGCAGCCCTTTTACTCTTTATTTTTGGGGGAAGCAGCTGTACAGCATCAAACCCAAACAAGTTAAAGCAAAAAAAATGAAAGGGGTTTGGATGGGAGGAGAGACCTCGGTACCACAGACTGGGAAGAAGCCATTTCATTGCAGACTTGAAAAACAAGGAGCACTCAGACGCAGCTGCCTCTGCAGTGGGCAGGAGCTGCTGTGTAGTTGGTAGTGCCTTCAGGGCTGGTCACCAGCATCTCCTTCCTGCCAGGTTTACGTGAAAGTGGGGCAGAGAGGCTTTATTCTAGCTAGGGGCTATTCAGTGGCTCCCTTGTCTGCCCTCTCAGCCTGGCCACGCTTCTGCTCTCTGCTACTTCACTCTGGCCTCACCCTGCCTGGGTAGGCTGGTGCCTTGACCTCTGCCCGGTCCCCCTGGTCCTGCATGGCTGTGATGGCTCCCAGGGGCTGGATGTGGTTTTTTTGGCTGGCAGCCCCCCTATAGTTAAGTGTCAATGTTGTGCCAGGCTTAGGAGTGCTGGTGGGCAAGGGAATTGGTGAGATGAAGAGCCAGGTGCCTCTCTGCCTGAGGTCACGCTGGCTGTGGCTCTTCCTGGTGGGGTCTTGTCTCCTGATGCTGAGCTGCCCAAGTTGCTTGTAGCTCTCCGCACCAGAAATCAATCCATGCTTTTAGGAGCATGTCCGGAAGGGATCCTCTGTGCTCTTCAGCTGTGCCATGTAACTATGTGGCCAGTTGCAAGCCCATGGCTGGGACGGGGAGGATGTCTGTAGGTGTGTAAAAGAGGCTGTGGTGGCACAGGAGCTGCAAGAAAGGTTTATGCGAGCCAGACACTGAGCACTGGAAGGAAAGGAGCCGCACGTGTCTCAAACAAGCATACAAGAGACAAAGCAAGTCTTTTGTTGAACTTGCGACCAGAAACCTCCAGAATCTCTCTGCTGAGAAATAAAGAGCATGTAGAAGGCAAATAAAAAACAGAACTTTTGTTAGTCCATACCAGCTGCTGCTGCATGTCGCCAGCAGCTCCCCCTCTTCTTCATCAAATGCCATACGTGATCTGTCTGTGCACAGAGCAGAGGGTTGAAAGTCACATCACAGCTTTGCCAGGTTTGGTTGGGAGAGCACAGTCTGCTCCTGGGAACCTGGGGGGACTCAGGGTGAGAGCAGTCACTTCTCATCATGTGGGGCACGTGGACCTTTTGGCTGCTGTTTAGTTCCAGCTGTCAACTGGGCTGAAGGTGGCTTTGCTTGAGGGAAGTGTCGAGGAGAGAGATGGCAGTCTCACAGACAAGCATCTACCAGTTTTGATAGAAGTCTTTGGGGGCTCTTCTTTCTCTGCTGCCTTTTTTTTTTCTTCTTCACCTGAGAGACAGGGAAAAGTGTTTGTCACTGTACTTGAGTGAGCAGCTTGTGTCCTGGGGAGACCGGGCTTTTTGCAGCTGAGCAACAACAGGCAAAAATCGAAACAAGCAGTTCAGCCTGTCCTGAAAGGTTGCACAGGCTTCATCTCTGGAGGGTTTCAAGACCTGACAGGATCAAACTCTGAGCAACCTGGTCTGACCTTATACCTGACCCTGCTTGACCCTGTAGTTGCACTACAGACCCCTCAAGGTCCCTTCCACGCCGAATTGTCCCATGCTCCTGTGATGAGCCGCTTGGCTGAGATGCAGTAGGAACCACTCTTAGGCAGCAGTTTGGAGGAATGGTGCTAAAGAGTGGAGTTTGGAAGGTCAGTGCTAACTAACGACATAACGTTGGTGATCTCAGCCTGATGAGAACAGCAAGGACCAATTGTACCTCCCCAAATTCTTTTTTTCTGGCGCAGCTTTTGTATTTCATATTGCTCTTATTTCTTTAGTGGGGTTGCAGGAGTTGGTCTCTATTGCTCTGTTCTGGTGTATGAAGGTAGAACTTGGGAATCCTAAGCACAGATGTCCAGATCTCTGAGGCCATCTCGGCAGCTTGGCTACCTCTGTGAGGCTTGTATGTGCCTTATCTGGGCAAACCCTGGGAGTTTACCACGGTGAGCTGCAGGATTGGTGTTGTTGCTTTGTGAGTTACATTCATCTTGGCCTGTTTGGACTTTGCTTGTTGCAGTAATTAGCTCCCCAGAGGAGTAAAATGTCTTTCACTTTCAAATTACCCTTTAGCTGACTTTAAAAAGAGGTTTAAAAAAAAAAAAAAATCAAATGCCTTCTTATAGGTGGTCCTTTGCAATTAGACACAGGATATTTTATTCTTAGTGTCCCCCTTTATATGCCCAAATGTCTGTAATAACCTTCAAAAAAATCTGACCTTTGCTTCTCTGCTTTTTCTTTCTGTTTATGCTATGAATGGAAAGGAAGAGTTTGTCTGTTAATGGGGGAGGAATGAGGAGGGGTAAACATATCTACCTCTGGCAGTTCCTATGGATGCTCCGTGGGGAATTGCACCAACAAACCAGAGTACCTGATTTGTGATGCTGCAGACATCGGGTCCTAGCATGTTTCCAACTTGCTGCATGTCCCTGGATATGGCACTCTCCACCTCCCCCACCATTTTCCAGCTGGTAAAATTAGGGATAATAGCATACAAGCTTTCACAAAGTCTAAGCTAAATAATTGTGATGTGCTTTGAGCTCCTCCGATAGTGGGAAATAGAAACAAAGGCTTATATTCCAGCTTTGCCTGATAATGATGCTGAATAGGATTCATCTGCAGTCCTGCTTAGTCATTCCTGATATCCTGAAAGTATAGCTGCCTAAGCTTACCCAATTTTCCCCTTGCAGAAGCTGTGAGGCTGATGGGCACTGCCCGACTGGGAGGTTGGTGGTCAGCAGTGCCGTGGGCAGGAATGTGGGAGCCTGGCACAGGCAATCCTGCTGCTGGTGACTCTGGAACTGTCAGGAGGGGCTGCTTCCTTACAGCCTGCTGTGGCATGGACACGCAAGAAGCCAGCCCAGAAGGTCCATGCCCCTTCCAGATTTAAACCTCCCACTGGAAAAAGGAATGCACCAAGACCTGTTTAAATTCCCTTGGGGTTTTGTTTGGTTGGGGATTTTTATTTTGTCTTTTTTTTTAGTCTTAGCTTTAGTCAGGTACAATCTGGCAATGAATTGCACTGGCTAGTTACTCCTTGTGCTTTCTGAAACAATTTTTTGTAGATGCAATTCAGGTTATAACTGCTAGCTTATTACAGAAATCTCTGTACATGTGTCCGCATAGTGAGACATGGTTCACTCATTTTGTGTATCTTTATCTCATCCCCTGTTACTCTGTTTTCCTGCAAAACCCTTCCAATTGCTCCTGTTTTGTTGCAAGTATGCCATCTCCTATTGTTTCCTGTTGGAATTGCTTTCCTGATTTTTACTTTCGTATTGTTGTATTACATGATGTCACTTCTCTACCTCTGTCTGCGCAGGAGAAATGAAACAAATTGTGGGCAGACTATGCCTAAAAAACGAATAATCCATTATATCCACTCTCTGTGGATATATTTCTATGTGGATACATATCTGTGTTTCTCTGTTCTGTGGTTTTTTTCCTCCCTCGCCTTTCTGCCCCGTCCCTCAAAACCATGGGCAACTTGGTGGCATGACATGCTTTGTGGGGACGGCTCTCAGTTGGGGGAATGGATTCTTTCTTTTTTTATGCTGTCCACCTTCCAATTTCTCGAAAGCCTGGCATCAGACACAATTGGGGCACATCACTGTATTCCATATGTTTTTCCTATATTGTCCCTTTTGAGGTAGAGGTACTTTTTTAAATTTAGCTAGTGTGTGGAGAAGAATTACAATAAGAATACGTGTCCTTTTTCATACGTGTCTCTGCGCTTGTACCAATGCATTGTAAGAAAAAAAATGTATTCTAAAATGCATTTCTAAAAATATAAATTAACACAGCCTCAGGCAATTGCACAGCCCTCTGCTCACAGATCTAGTCTGGTCTTTAAAATGAGCCCTCTCGCTTCCAGACTTTCTATGTCCCGTACTTTTCAGGAAGGGAGGCATGGAATATGGAATGCTGATTTGCCTTTGGACTGTAAAGAGGTGCTGTGTTTTGCCTGAGTAGGTTTCCATGCAGCGCTGAGCCTGAGTAGTAACATCAGACCGGTCAGTTAAAATGACCTTTAGGAACTAAAGCGGTCTTTCCTGAAAAAGCCTCTTTTCTGAAGGCTCCAAGTCATGCCCTCTAGTCTGCTCTAGTCATGCTTGGCTCCACTTGGATGTATCTCAGATTGATGGGACTGTGGCACTTGCCCTTTGCTGAGCCCATTGTCTCCTCGGTGTCAGTGAGGCTGGAGGCTGCAAGGCTTGGGGTTCTCTGCTGCCCTGAAAGGATTTGCTGAAAACAGCACTCTGCTCAGCCCACATGCCCTTTTCTCTTCTCCTGCTGGCTCTTCCCGTATGCTTTGCCAGTTCCTTGGTAGAATGAGGTATTAGTAATCCTAATTGTCGTACTGTTTTATAGGATGCCTCTCAGCCTGTCCTTCTGAGAAGGGGGGTTGGTGGTATAGGCTTTTCCTGTATATTGTCATAATGTCTGGATGTTATGCTGATAGGAGTTAAAGAGTGCAAAGATTTTTAACTAGGATAGAAAAATCTTTAGTCAGAGACCCTGGTGCATTTGAAGGCCAACTCTACCACAGATGGGTTACTCGGCACCCTAAGTCCGAGTCTTGGGCAGAACGTTGTCTGGTGTTAAAAACAGTTTAATGCTACCTTCCATCTTGAATTTAACATTTCCTCCTGATGTTCTGTGGGCAGCTCCCAACTTCTCTTTTTCCCCCCAAATGGTGACTTTTTCACTGTAAGCACAACTGAGAGAAGCTCTGGAAGACAAAGAGAAAATACAGAGCACAAAAGGAGAGCCAGAAGGAGCTGGGCTGGGTCAGGCGAGCAGGTGGTGGAGCCAGCAGGCTGTAATGTGGGATGAGCAGAGCCTGGTACCTTGCCTTCTACCTCCTGCGCACTCGGCAGCTTTCCAGGGGCTGCCTCTACCTCGTTGGAGGGGGACTGAGGGGCCTTCCACCTGCACCTCCCTGCTTTTGATGGGTACTGAGCAGCCAGCACAAGCCTGGTGACGCCCTGGCATGGGGACGTGCTCTAAGTGTCATTGGCAGAGCCTGCTGGCATTTCTGGTGGCCTTGCCAGAATGCCGGGTGGCGGGGGAGCGGCACAAAGTGTGCAGGTTTCCCTGCCTGCGCGCCTCCAAACAGTCTCTCGGTGTTAAATGGGGAAAGCGATGGCTGTGAGCGCAGCTGGTAACATACGGCACCCATCCCCTGCCTTAGCAATTGCTCAGTGAACTCTGAAAGTGCAATACGGTCCCTGTGGCTCCAGCCAGCTGCAGCACTGAGAAACCCTGCAGTGGTTATTCGATTACCGCCAAAAACTTCACATTCTAAGTTGCCTACTTCTCTTGCTGCCTCCCTGGGGAGGTTTTTGCCGGGCTTACTCTTCCTCCCCCTCCTCTTTCTCTTTTTTTTTTTAGATTGTTTTCCCTGGAGCATTGCTTAATTTGTTCTTTGGTTGCAGCCCCTTAGACTGGGTTGCTTTGCATTTGTGTCAGTCTCCTGCCCTAGGAGGGGCTGCTGTTCGTGCTGAGGCTTCTCTTGGGTTGTCTTGGGGAACAGGTAGGTGTGGTGATGAGCAATCAAGTCCCCACGTAGCAGAGGGGAAATGCAGTGCCCATTGCTGAGCCAGGTTGCTTCTGTGCCACAAAGCTGCATGCTCACTGTGGTGTGGATGCACATCTTTTTGTTGCAAAATTACAGAACAAACTGGGGGCCAATGCTCAGGCAGACTGCAGAGCAGCACAGGGCCAAAATATCCTAGCAGCACTACCAAACTACATCAGATCCTTTTTGTCCTCTCAGATAAGATAACAGTAAACCTGAAAGCCTGCTGCTTCTGTCCCCCCCGCCCCCAGCTCCTATGATTTTGAATCCTTATCAGCTAATTTAGAGATGTTGCTATTGAGCATCCTGGGGTCAGGTGGAGATTTCTTTAGGTTTAAAGCTCCATAGGGTCTCTGCCCTGCTTCTGCTTCCTTCTGGAGCGGTGGGAAAGGGAAAGCAACTCTTTGGTGCTTCAGAGGTAGGCTTGGAGTTCCACAGCAGCCTATTCCTCCTCCTCCAGCCCAAAGCCCCGGCAGGACTGGCCTTTTCCCTCTTCTCCCTTCAGCTCCTGCCAGGTGATGCAGGGTTTTGCTTCATGTGGTGACCTGTGGTGGCACAGACTTGCCCCTTGGTAGGGAGAAGCTGGGGAGAGAAACCATCTTGGTTCTGTGAATGCCCTGTCAGTTTAGCCCTCTAACAGTTTTACAATCTTTATCTGATATAGATTTAAGAGGATTTCCCTGGTTGCAGTGGGATTATTATAAGTCAGAGAGCAGTCTCCAGCTGATACTCCTTCGGCAAGTATTTATTTTAAGTGGGTTTAACAGTATTTAATTTTTTAAAAAAACTCTTTTTTTTTTTTTGTGCATGGGTTGTAAGTAAATTGTTTACATTATCAGAGAAGTAGAGCCTAAATAAAATGAAGAAATGTATTATTTCTTTCCAGGTTGGGGGTGGTGTAAGGAAAGCAGCAGCTGGAGGCGGGGAGGAAAGAAGATAAAATAGTAGTGTGGTGGGAAATGTAACACTATTCCATGCAGCACTGATTAGTAATACAACAAACAGCTGTTCATAAATGGAAAATGTAATGGGAAGGAGGGCTTCAAGAAATGTGAGAGTGCCTCAGGCAGTGCTGGGTCATCATTTGAAGAGGGGATGACTTCTATAGATCTGCTCCCTGGGGTATCAGAGGCTGTGCTGCTGCAGCCCCCAGGAGCATGAGGGGCTGGGAATGTCCCATCCACCCTCCCTGGCCTCTGTGGAATGGCACTCAGTTGTTTTTACACCAACACATTCCCCCCAGTTTAAGGTTTTCATGCCACCTTGGGAGGAGTGGTGGTGACCTTTGGCTCTGGGAAAGCTGTGCCTGTAGGAGAAAAGTCTGCTTTCGAGCCACGTGTGGGCTGTTTCTTTATCCTCTCCCTCCCTCCAGCAGGCTTTATTGATGGCAGACGGCTCCAGGGCTGGATGCGTGAGCACACAACCAGAAGTCATGCTGGCTTAGCGAGAGCCGCCTTCTGGCCACCTGCACCCAGGCAGCATCCGTAGTCCTTGGAGTATTTCAGAGGATGCTAATGGAATGGGATTAGCCGCCCCACTTGCCCTTGTCATCAATAAGGGATGTTTCTGGAGAGCCTACAAAGAAGAGCAAAGGCAGAGCTAACAGGGTGAACCCGAACAAAGGCGCTTTAGAATAGGCACTTTAGAATGCAGAGAGAAGCGTGATTTTACCCTGTGGAGGCAAGAGGTGGGGCTGCTCTGCTCCCCATTTGAAATCTGAATAAGCCTCTACCTTAAGAGATCATCACTGACTGAGTTGGGACTAATGGGCTGGATGCCCTTCAGTGTCCTGCTCTATCCTGCTCCAGTTCCTTGACACTGTGTTTCAACATACTACGCCCTTCAGGGCTTCATTCCTTACTGTGCGCTAGTTAAAATTATAGCTTAGGACTCTACAAAGAAATGTAGAGCTAGGGATGCCTCTCTTGGGGAAGTGTGTCATGGCAGGCAGGGTTTTCTGGACAGGGATGCCCCTCTCCTAGGCACAATGTGCTCTGAGCACTTAACGTCACCTGTTAATGTCTGACCCTGTCACTCGTCATTTTTTGCTGCCTATTGGAGAGTCCAAGATTTTAACAAAGTAAGAAATGCTTTCTTACCAAAAGCATTTCCTGATTGTAACTTGTAACATCAAACATACTGAGGGTGAGAAGGTTTAAAGAGGTCAGTTTTCTTTATGGCATTGTGCTACTGTATGGACATGAAGAAATCCCAAAGCAGCAGGTTACTATCAGAGGGTTAATGTTGGGCTCTCTGCTGAAGAATTTCATTAGCATGCCACGGATGATCGCAGGCACTCTAGCAGACTGTTGTCACCTTTGGAGCTCTCTCAGGTGTACTGATGCCACCTGTTCACAGATAGGACATCCTTGCAAAACTGCAGGTGCTGGCTGCGTGGCCCACCTGGCACTGGCGGCTGGAAGGTGGGAGCGCTGGCACAGCAATGTTTACATAGAGGGAAGGGAAAGCAGGGGGAGAGGCGGAGGTGCCAGAGGAACAAGCTGAGCATTTGAAGAGACTCTGTGCTTTGAAGGAGCTCCTCTGTTGCAGGAAGGGCCGCCCTGAGAGGAGCAGCTGCCCTGGGACACTGCAGAAGATTCGCTATGGCCACAGAGATGCTTCCAGTCTCTTCCTTTCTGCTGTCATATCCTGGGCCAATGTGTCACTGATCCATGGCTGCTACTCAGGCCTCACCTGTGTGGTGGCTCTGCAGAGCTTGTCTAATGAGTAGTTGGAAGCGCTACTCATCCAGAAAGCCCCAGTGAAGCTGTGTAACAGCTGAAGGCAGCTGAGTGCATGGGCATATCTGGAGGGACACAGTGACTGGTGCAGGTGGCCCTGGGGAACAGCACCCCTTGGCACGAGGGGCTCCTGCCTCCAGGAAGAGTCCTGGGGTGCAGGGTAAGCTAAGCCAAAGATGGAACCCTTTGGCTGCTGTGGGACTGGGGAGAATTACTGGGAAAGGGAAGGTTGTCGTCATCCCAGTGCTGGGCAACATGGACCGGAGCAAATGGAGGCATGCAAGGCACAGAGTGAGTGGGCTGAGGGAGATGGAGTTGAGGGAGTTAAAAACAAGCAAGAGGTGGGGGGAGGGAAGAAACAGAGCTGAAAAGGGAGCAGGAATGAAAGCAGGAACAGCAGCACTGGGAAAGCAAGAGAAGGAGGGAATGTGGAAGTGGCAGGTGGAAGACCCTGGAGAGGAGATTTTGTGGTGTGAAGAGCATCAGGGTGTGTAGGAGGGTACCTGGAGGTACTGGAGCAGGGAGAGCTGCAAATTGGAATGACTGGTGAGGGACTGTGGCTGGGCTGGAAGAAGTGTCCCTGCTGCCTCCTTCAGTGGGAGGAGGACCCAAAGCTACCAGAGACATGGGCTTCCCTCTCATTCTAACCTCCTTCTGCAGGGCCTCATGGGTGCTCTTCCCCTACCCTTTCCACATGTCCTTCAAGTGCCTTAGATGTTGTTCCAGGCTTTTGATTCCAGAGCAGACAATGGGAGTTTCAGTGCTGTCTTCCATCAGGGCTGTCAAGATGCAGTAATTACCTTTGCACTGCCACCTCCTACCCTTTATTCCTCTCCCTTTGTGACTAGGATGTCAGAGGCAGTGATGCTGCTTTGAGGAGCTCCTTTTGAAGTGACTTTGTGAGTCACAGGGACTGGTGAGCAGTGGGGAGCGAGAGGTGCCCAGTACTCTCAGATCATTTCAGCTCCCTTGTGTCTGTGGCCAGAGCAGTGTGTGCTGTGTGCCCATCCTTGGAGGCACCATGCTCCTCAGATCTCCTCTGCTTAGAGAGGCTCATGGTGAGCGTTTGATGTGGATGGAGGGAAAGTAAGAGGAGGAACCAGGACAGCAGAGGTGTGCTGGGCTGGACACCAGTGCAGTGGCTTTTGATCTCACTCACCGAGTCAGGCTTAGCCAGAGCCTGTTGCTGTAGATAAGCACAGTGCTGGCTCAGGGTGCTGAGATGAGTTTTTGCAGGAAGCCCTGTCGCAGACCATCAGTACAGGAAGATGGACTTGTCTCCTGTGGTATGTTCAGGCCACAGGATGCGCTGGTAGGGCTAAGGCAAGCTGGATAACTGTGGACAGTTTGCACTAACAAGATGTTTTAGATGACATGTGTGCCCCCAGGAGCCACCACAGAGCCCTCCGCTCCTTGGATCTCTCCCTGAAAGGCTAGAAGGTGCTTTCCATCACTGCTGAAGTGTCATGGGTTTGAGCCAGCCACCACAGTCCCAGTCCTATTACTGGTCCACCAAGCTGATGCCCAGGGGCCACCCATCCTGTCGCTTCTTATCTGCTGGTTGAAGTTGTCAGGACTGAAATGCGGATCCTCCTGCTGACTGCCAGGACACAGCACTGCTGTTGAGTGTTCAGGGATGCTTTCTGGAGCAGTAGGACAGCCAGCCAGCCAGCCTGCCCGTGAAACCCCTGTACGCCAGCCAGAGCAGAGCCTGATTAGGCTTATGAAACCTGACAAGATCACAGCCCAAGGTGGTATTGCTGGAGGCTGCTCGACTGGGAACCATGTTTCTGCTGTAGCAGCACGATCATCAGGGATATGTCTGTTGAAGCCTGTCATGACACACAGCTAGCCGTTGAGTAAGGAGCCCAGGAATGTCTCTCACAGTTGTTATCCTGCCAGCAGAGTGCAGGAAGAGCCTCCTCCCTAAAGAATCCCTGGCTGCAGATGAGGGTCAGTTCTATGCTGGATTCTGCCCCCTCTCAGCTGTGAACAAGCAAGTGCTGACCAGGACACAGTGTCTCCAGGTACAATGACCCCTCCAGCTTGGCTGGTGGGTGTGTGTGTCCCCTCAAAATAATCTGCCTCTGTAACCTGTGGTGGACATCCCCATAGCCTCACTGCTCTATCAGTAGCCTGTGTCTTTTCGACCCCAGATGAGGAGCTGTTGCCCATCTGTCAGGGCAGGGCAGTGGGTACCCAAGGGTGCCTGCTGTCTATCTGGGAGTGATGAGCAGGATAGGGACTGCTGCAAGGGGCCCCTCGCCATCAGCTAAAGTAAGCTCTGAAGCAATTCCTTCCACAGTACAACCTGGGTAGGAGACTACCTGACTCACCGCCTCTGCCATAGCAGCTATTGCAGGGATCTTCGTGCTGGTGGTTGTGGATCTGCATGAAATCAGAGGCTTATTATTTCCTCGCAATCAGTATTTCTCACGCAGGCACTGCCCTCGGATTCCTCCTGGTCGGATTTGCGTTTGTCTGGGAGAAGCAGCAGCTTCTTAAACAGACCAGCTCTTACGCCTTTGTTTCCTTGAACCCCACAGGGTTAATCTCCTTCTTGGCACCTGATTGTTTGCTGCTGCGGGGTTTGCCGGATGTGTGCTTGAAATTCTCATTTCGCTGGCTTTAATCCCCATCTGGGAGCTGTGTCCAGGTTCCAGGGGCTGGGAGCTGCTGAGCCCTCACAGGAGAAGCTCCTGAGAAGCTCTGTCGCCTCTGCCTCTCCCCGGGGCTGGTGGCTCTCAGGTATCCCCGAGGGAGGTATTGAGGTGAATGGTCCACTTTTCAAATGGTTATTAAGCATTTTCTGTTCCTTGCGTGGCTGGTGAGAATTGGTATTGCTGGCTTAGCAGCAGAGCAGCAGAGAGTCAAGGATGGGGGCTCACAGGGCTGTGTGGTCAGGCGAGAGGTGGAGCTTCCTTTCTCCTGCTTCTGCCAGGAGCTCCTCTCCTTCACCTCTGAAACACACCAGACACTGACACAGCTTGCACAAACATCGCTATACTCCCACAAACTGCCAGCTTCTCTCCCCCTTCCTGCAGCTCCAGCTTTTTGCCTGGCACTTTTGCAGGTAATGATCCCCAAAAGTTTACAGGCCACTGCTCCGTGTTACTGCCATCTCCTTCTGCCAGGACCCCTGGAAATACCTGCAGTTGCCTTTTCAGCATTGCTCTGGCACCCCCTTGCATTGCTGCCTGGTCAGGGCTCTCATGCTGTCTCCCTCCCTCTTCCTGTGGGGCCAGACCATTCCCAGTGGAGTTCTGTCCCCTCCCACATACTACCCTTTCTCTCCAAGCCCCATGCGAAGCAGATCTGGTCTCCCTAGCTCCTGCCCCCTGACGTGAGTTACCTGTTGGCTTTTTTTAGGATGCTTGGTTTCCTTCTCCCTTTCGTTTTCCCCCCTCCAGGTGCTTTTGTGGGTGTGTAAGTAGCTGGCACAGCACCGAGGAGTGGATCCCCGGGGTGCTCTCTCACTGACACGAGCAGCAGACAGTGACTGGAACAGAGACAACTCAGCGAGCGCTGCGCTCCCTTTGTACGTCTCGTACTCCTCGCTGCTGTTGGGAGCTCAAAAGCAGATGTGGAATAAACGGGAGTGCTTTGAATGAGTGGCACTGTAATCCCTCCCTGCCCCCACCCCTCTACCCCCCTTTTTGCAGACATTAGTTTGATTAAAATTCCATGAGCCCACACATGGGTGTATTTTATTTTATTTATTTATCTCCTCCTAGCAAAGAGGCTGGTTTGAGGTCTGCCTTGTGGGAAAGCAGACGGAGGGATGCTGGGGAATTCAGGGTGTTTTTAAAAACTTTCCCTCTGTGGAGCTCACAGCTGGCTGGTTGTACTGGCAAGACCTGCTTTTCCTGTGGGATGCACCTTCTTTCCAGCAGAGCCTGAGGTCCTTGCTGGTGGTGCAGGGGTGTGTGCTGGGCAGGCAGGAGCCCCTTCCAGCGCTGCTGTGGGGCAGCAGCATCTGGAAGGGTGAGGTAGGCTTGCTCTAGCGAATCTTCACCCAAGGCTTTCTGCATTACGGAGGGTATCTCCATGGTTGAGGGCATGGGTGTAAACAGCCAGTGTAAAACCTAGTGACTGCATGGGAATTAATACACAATCTTAGTAAAACAAAAATAGATATATTCTGTTTTCTTTTTCAGCTGGGTTTGTCCACCCAGATTGGACACAAGTGAAATCTTCTCTACAGTTTGCAGCAGCCTTCTGTCTCCTCTAGAAATGGGGAGAGGGCATTGAGAGTTAGGAGATTACTTTGTTCTATTCCACTCTGCAAATGCAGTATTTTTTCCAGTGCTGTGGCAGTGCTGTCAAAACTTCTTGGTGGGCATTTATAGAATAGGCCCTGTCTTACTGCCTCACCCAGGGGCATGTATGATTCAGCTTTTGCATGTTTTACCTGTTTTGTAACAGACAGATGCTATTTCCTTCCCTTCAGGAGGGCTTACCTTTAATGAAATGTTCGTGAAGTGCAGCATGACTCTCCAGCAAGGGCTCTGTTACACACCAAGTGTGGTTTCCTTGTCTGTATCTTTGCCATGCCCTCCTTGTGCCCTCTGTGTTTTTCCCCAGGCAGAGCAGTGGGTGCAGTGGGCTGGAGGCTCCTGAATGTGATTATCCCAGGGCATTGTGAGCTGCCTGTGGGTTTAATCTTTCTTCTCAAATGTCACTGTGCGGCGCAGGGCTCTGGGGAGTTGGGCTGGGGTAGCTGGCATCCCAGGAAGCAGCTGGCTGCTTAGCCCTGAACTCCTTCAGCTCAGCTGCTCTCTCAGGTGCATAAGCCCTTCCACTTCCTGGAAGGTGGAAACACGATGGGAGCTGTACCTTACCAGCAGGAGACAGCTTCCTCTCCTCCTCCTTGTCCTCAGGGATGAAAAGTCGTTCCTTCTGTTTGGGGGGATAGCAGGGCTAGAAGTGCAAGACCCCGATGGGCCCTCCGTACGAGGGGTTCAGAACACCCTTGGATTCCCTCATCAGGCAGTAGGAGCTCCCTGTGCCCTTCTCATTGGCTGCTACAAGATGTGGCCATCGTCCAGTGTCCTCTAGCACTGAGTGCCTTTAGTGACACCCCCATGTCTGCCTCTCTTTAGGAGGAGAGGGTTTGGTGATGGGACAGAGATGTGCCCTGCAAGAGGCGGTGTTACCCACGTCTTGCTCTAGGGTGCAGTTTCCCAGGTGTGATGGGAGTGTGACCTGCAGGACACAATTCCCTGGGTTAGGTGGGAAGTGCTGCTGCGGCTTGCCTTTCACCAGGGACTGGAAATCTTCGGCTGGCTAGAAGGGGTTAGCATAACAAAGCGGCAGGTGAGAGGGAGGCATTGAATTTCAATAAGGCAGCAACTGGGGAATGAAATCTCCTTGCTTCTAATTCGAGCCCAGGCATCCTGTCTCTCTCTTACCTTGGAGCAAATCTGCTGTAATGCATAGGAAACAGCTCAGCAACTGCAGCCCTGGCTGTCATCGAGGTGGAGGCTGAGGCTTATTAAAGACCTGCAGAGCTCTGTAAAAAAAAAAATTATGATCTTCTTGGACTTAGTCATTGCAACTTAAATATTTGAATAGGTAGGGGAAAGCGTTTTGCTGAAATTGGATGATCCCTTTCATATTTATGTTTGGTTACGCTTGCTCCGGATGTATTTGGATGCTTGGCCAGGGGCGAGAGGGAGGTGAAGGATGAAAGGGGCTTAGTACAGAGAGGGGAAAACAGGAGCAGAGTGAGATTAGAATGGAGAAGAAAGCGCAGGAAACTACTGAAGGTTAAAAATAATAACAACAATTAAGCTGGGGGGAACCAAGAAGAGGCAGAAAAATAAATCAGGTCCTTTGAAGAAGAAAGGGGATAGACAGTGAAGCCTTTTACTAAAACCTAAATGGCTGAATCTGAAGATAAATGAGTCTGCAAAGAAACAATGAAAATAGTAAGTGGAAGACAGGAAGGAGGGAAATATTTAAAAGGAAAATGAGAGGTTTTCACAGGTGTGTGCAATTAAGCATGTCAGCAGAGATGCTCTGTAGTCTACTCTAATAATGTGACAGGTACTGGGCGCTTTGTAAAAACAAACATAGCCCAAACCTTGCAATTATTTTTTCAATGAGGTGAAGTTTCCTCAGCACGTAAAGCTGACATTGTCCTCCTTTTGCATGTCTCTGGGGCTGCAGATTGCAATCCAGCCTGGGAGACTGTGTGTTAGGAGCTGCTGCTGCCAGCAGTAAGCACAGCCTCTCCCCGGGCACTGCTGGCTTTTGTTCCAGGTGCAGAGAGGCTGGAGAGACAGCAGTTCAGTGCTTGCCTGGGATTGCACAGCCAACAAGGTGCTCCCCACCAGACAGCGAAGGAAAGGGACTTGGATCATACCTTGGTGAAATCCTGCCATTCTCCACACAAAAGTATTGGGCTGCAAGGGGCTGTTTGTCCTGTTTTGGTCTGTTTTTCTGTGTCTCAGTGGAGATGGTTGGTGGTTTTGGAAAGGAGCGATCATGGCAGTCTGCTTGCTAAGGAGCGAAGACACCTTTTTTGGGGGATGTAGCTGCCTCTTGCCTACTCTCAACCTGTGTTTCCAGGGTGTAAACATCTTGTGGGCTGTAGGAAGGAGCTCCCAAGTCAGACTGAAGCAAAGCCAGTGGGAGGCTGTGTTCCCGATGTTCTCAGTGTGGTGGTGTGCACCTCAGCAGCTCTGTAGATAAAGGAGGAGCATTTGTCAGCCTCCTAGGAATTTAATCTTCACATTTTTCTCATATTGTTCTTGGGCACTCTTGGGGGTTGAATTTGCATTGGTAGCACAAAAGGAATTGGCTTTTCACTTGCAACTTCTGAGGTAGTGGTTTGGTTGCATTTGGCCTGTGTGTCTCTTCCGCAATCTTATTACTCCAACATACCCTTAAATTCCTAAAATTAACAAGGTAAACTGTATGGATTAAAGTCTGCTGCCAAACTGTTTTAACAGGCAAGTATAAGAGGCTGCATTAGTTTAACTGAAATCACTTTGTGTGGATTTTTCTGGCATAAACCAGACCTTAATAGATCCAGAATGTCGGAGGATGACTGAGTACTCAAATAAACTTGCAATGAATTTTAAGGGGAAATAGCTTTCTGTCTCTTTTATTTTGGGTTTTTTTTTTTTTCAGTGATGGCTAGAAAAATGGACATTTTTCTTAAACAAGGCTGTTTGATTTTTTTTCTTTTTTAGATCATTTCCCTGCTTATTTATTTTGGAGGAGTAGTGTACAGTGTTGCTGTATAATCTATTCTGCTATAAAATGGTGTATTTCAAAGAACCAGCCTAGAAGAGGTGTTTGGAGCCTCAAGTGTGACCGTCTCTGCTAATGGGCCATAGATAGTGAGTCTTTCCCAAGGAATTTCTTTCCCAAGTGTGCCTATTAATAGGAGCAAGCCAGGACTTGGGATCTGTAAGAGTCTGAAGGTCCCTTCTCTTATTGATTTCTCCACTCTCCTGTCTGTGCTGTCATGATTCCACTACTTCTTCAGTGTCCCTTGAGTCTGCCAGGGCACAAGAGACCTGAATACCTGATATGCTCAAGCAATGGTTTTAGAAAACAAAAAAAAAAAGGCAGGGGGAAAAATCCTTCATGCCATTTTAATGTAACAGAAAAAAAAGAAGCAGTCTAAAGCTCTTTTCTTCTTCCTTTTAGAAGGTTGTGTTTATAGGAATTTAGCTGTAATCTGAAATACATTAGCCTTTAAAACTGTCCTCCTTTGTTACAGGGAACAAAACACTGATAAGCAAGGAGGACATGTCCTAGCTATGCTACAAAGCAAGGCTCCTGAATCTGCCTTCAGTGATTTTTTTGTTTGAGAGGATGAGTGGGTCCCCTGTTTTAAGACAGGATAGCATGCTGATAGCAGTGCTAACTTTGATGATTATTTTTATAAAAGGAAGGAGAGTAAATGTGAGCTGAGGACTAGTGAAACTTGGGTTCTTGTGGGTTTTGCTTCATGGTCGAATTGCTAAGTATCTAATAAAGTGCAGTCACTGCTTTTCCTTGATTGTAGTACCCCCATGGTTGTCTTCCACGTGACTTCTTTGGTGTCTGAGGGTTTACCAAACATTGCATTGGTCCCCACAGTTAAATGTTACTGTGGTGGGTATCTCCTCTGCTTCTCTAGCTATTTAATGAAACCTGTGAAACTTAAACTCCTGTCCATCTCTCACTTTGAGAGCTTGAGCCACTCTCAGAGCAGTAGCCACTTGCTGCAGTTCAGTGGGAGACGGTGGTGTTGTCTCCTCTGGAAGCCTAAATATCTCTAGGAGCAGGTCAGCCTGAGAACTCTTACCAGCCAAAGGCTGGTACAAAAGGTAGATCTGCAAGAAGATACTGTCCGAGAATCCTGCGGTGCTGAGAAGCCTATCCCAAAGACTTCTGTCTTTCATCAGTCTTAAAAGCATTATCTTCTGTCTTCCTCCCTCATTTTTCTTTCACGGGAGTCGAGGACATTTAGAGATCCCGCTTTTCATAACTGCAGAGAAGAAGTTCCCTCTCCCTCTTTCTTATTATTTTAATGTGAGATTTATTTTCTGAATGCTTATTTTTAAATGCCGGCAGGCTCCTGCAAAGGATTTGGGGTATCTTGGAAAACTTGGAGCCCTGTGCCCTGGGAGACCTACCTGGGGGAACAAGAGTCTTTCTTCTCATACCTTACCAAGGTGTTGCAGAATGTCATGACAGAAAGCCATCATTATTTCCGTCAACTGATCCTTGCTCACAGCTCTTCTCACTGACTTGACACACCCTGTCTTTTTCCTCATCTCCTTCAAATACAGAGCAGTTTGTAGGGAAAAGTGGTGTCCCCTTCTAAAGCTGTGTGTGGGAATGCTGTTTGAGCCTTGCAGACAGTGCCTTTTTGCGGGGAGAGGAACTTGGTGTTGGCCATCTGTCACTGGGGTGATAATGAGAGAGGTTCACAGAAATCTGAGAGGAAGTGGAATGAGAGAAGGGGGAGAAAGGAAGGGTATAGTGTGCTTTGAAAAGCTCGGATCAGTGCATATAAAAATAAATATATATATTAAAAGATTTCAATAGAGGTGATGCCAGGCATTCTCATGTCAAAAGTCAGTTGTTTGTGAGTGCCAGACTAGCTTTTCCAGACTAGCTGATTGCTGCATGGGAGCAAGAGAACACCTTTTTTGCACAGTCTCAAAAACCCTTTAAAGCACAGCATTTCACCTCCCTTCTACTTATCCTCTGTCCCCCAAATTACCACCACCTGAACTTAGAAGAAGCATGGAGCTTGGATAGGAGAGATGACCATAGCCATGTGTGTGAGAGGCAAAATTGCAAAAGTACAGTAGAAAATCAGGAAAGTAGATTTACAGAAGTGGATGTTACCTGGTTTTATCTATATTACCTTGACCAGAAGGAAAAATCCTGCCAACTGTTTGGCTGAATTTGCTTTACTCATCTTAATTCTGCTTTTCTCAGTCTCTAGTGCAGGAGGAAAGCAGGTGGTCCTCATGGCTGGGGAACTTGGACTCCATCCTACAAGAGCCAGACTGTGCCTTTCATTCATCATGAGAGTGCCAGCTTCAGAATAACTGTTCTGAGCTGCCAAAACCTTGTTGGAGGAAGGTAGCTTGGAAATATGCAAAAGAGCCACCACCCTTCATTCCAGCTTCCAGAAAGCCCTCCAGCTCATGCTGACTTTGTGGCTCACTAGATGGTTGTTGTCTGGTGAGGATGTATAATATGTTATGAACAATTTCCATACTTTAAACGGGACTGATAGGCAAAAAAAAAGATTTCCACTGTCTTAGTTTGCATGGGAGATTCTTTTGTTCTTAGATTTCAAAACTTTTTCTCATCTACTTATTAGCTACCCTGTGTGTCTTGATAATCTGCATGTGAAGGATGCAATTCTCTCCTTCCCTGCCTGTGCATCAGGATGCCAGTGTTTTCACTTTGTCTTTCCATGGAAACTTAAGGCCCAAACCTGGGCTGAACAGAAAGATGGGCTGTAATAGAGAATAAAGCCTAATTCTGTGCTTCCTTTGGTACTTTGCTTGTGAGGGTTGAAGTACTCCATTCTTGTTCAGCAGGAAGCTGGGTTTTGGAGGGGATGGACTGAGGATTCTTGATTTGGGAGCGTTTAGAGTCATTAGTTTAAGAACTGCTGCTTGCAAAAATCATCTCCCAAGTGTGTCTTGGTCTGTGTTGTCTTGTCCCCAAGGCAAAAATAAATCACTGCTGCTGAGTCTAAGGAGCGAGCTGTTGGGACATTTTGAGTGAGTGAGAATGGGACACTGGAAGTTCTGGTCTTGGGCTTTGCAGCTCTAAGAACAGATTGGACCCTCAAAAGCAGATGGGAGAAAGTCACTTGCAGGGTCTCAAAACCTTCATTATTGCATAAATGAAGGAAAAACAGCTTTCACGTGCACACTTTGACCTCCTGTGTGATCTCTGCTGAGCTGTTGAAGTGGGGGCACTAATCTCTGAAAGCAGCTCTTGCACTCTTATCTCCTGGTGTTACTTGTATAGTTGAAGTAGAGGAAAATGAATCCTCCTTGAAGATTGATTTTTGAGAAGGATGACTTACCTGACTATGGAGCACTGCAAATGTTATTATGGTCCAGGGGGAATGTGGCCTGAGATGCATTTTGAAATAATACTACACAACTCTCCCTGTCCTGCTGTTAGTATTGCCTGCCTAAATGCACTAGGTGGAATGAAATCAGGCTTTCAAAAAAATTGGAGAAAAGAGGATTTTCTAAGCTTCCCACTTCTGTCATTTCTTAACTTGGGCTTCAGAGGTGTAAAACATTAAGACAGTGTTGCATGCATAGCTTCAGGGGAGCCCGGGCTGCGTCAGCTCCTCAGCTCCATGTTTCCTGCTCTTTTTTTTTCACTTTCCCTGCCTGTCCTGTGGGCTCCAGGAAGCCGTGGCTTAACAAGTTGCCCTGTGCCAGTTTAAGCCACAGCAGATTCCCACATCCCTGCTCTCAGCTCACTAGTGCTGTTAAGGAAAACACATCAGCTTAACCCTTGGTGGAAGAGATGCGTGCTGATGTGCTCTGCCTTCATGTTTGCAGTGGCTTAGGCTTGCCTTCAGCTGTGGTAGCTCACTGCTGGTGCTCGGGATCAGTGGGAGAGCTAAACCCTCACAGAGTTGAGATTGTAGAAGAGGGAGGGAGGCAGAGGAGGGATTTGTGAGCTGACTCACCTTGGCTTGCTGCTGGAGGTTATTGCCTCCACAGGCCAATGTGGTGCATGGTGGTCTGCACCCCGCTGCTGCCCTGCCTGGGTGTCTCCCCTGGGCTCTGTTTCAGAGGGGCCTGGGAGGTGCCTGGCAGTGCTGGGCTGGGCTGGCAGCCTGGCCAAGTGTCCCTGACCAATGCA
Source organism: Myiotriccus ornatus (assembly GCA_036023395.1). Lineage (NCBI taxonomy): Eukaryota > Metazoa > Chordata > Aves > Passeriformes > Tyrannidae > Myiotriccus > Myiotriccus ornatus. Next base: position 5,147,579 of record JAYRBT010000001.1, read on the forward strand.
GCAGGGGCACAGGGAGGTCCCAGGGCCAGGGTCACACGAAGCAGAGGCCAGTGTATGAACGTCACCTTCAGCAGAGCTGTGGGAGCGGGGCAGTGCCACAGTGTGCCTCGATCTTGTCCAGGTCTGCCTGGAGTGCCAGCCTGCTGAATGGTGTGCTGTGACCATAGAGCCCGTCCAGGAACTGTGTCCTGTCAGGTGTCAGGGCAGGGTATCCAACCTGTCACCAAGCACAAGTTCCCTTGAAGGAAAAACACTTGTCCTTTTGGATGTCATCTCTGCCACCACCTTGAGCCTATTTTTTTCTTGCAGACTGGTTTGCACTGTTCCTACTGCGAATATCTGCCTTGCCAAGCAGGATTGCAAAAAAAAGGTGTGCAAGGAAGGAAAGGTTTTCCTCTCTGCCATGGCTAGGAGACTGAGGCAGATGTGAAGCCTGTGCTCTCTGCCTCTGCCACACACCTGCCTCACTGTGCTGTTTGGCCACCCCTCCTTCTCTAGTGTCTCTGCTGCTTGGGCTGCCTGTTGTCAGGGTTCACTCCACTGATGCTGCAGATAATTTTTGCTGAATGAACAAATGATGACTCACTGCTGGGTGCCACCTTGTCCTTTTACCACCCCTTTCTGGTTTCTCCTCTTTCCTTTTTTTTTTTTTTCCCTCAATTTTAATGAGGTCACTTGAACTTCTCCACCTAAATTAGCTGCCCTAATAATCAGATGCTCCTTGGGATGCTCTGAGACATGGGTAGAGGGAAGAGCTTGTTAGCAGGAGCCTGCCTTCTGCTATTCCCCAAAGTGGTTTTAGTTGAGGGCAGGGGCAGTGGCTGTGAGTGTGTTACCAGCATCTGCCACTCTGCACCCAAAGCAGTTGAGGGAAGGGGATCAGCATTTCTGGAGGAGCACCCACCACTCTAGGCGGGAGAAAACTCAGAGAAATCATCTAAACCGCTCTGTGCTGGCAGGGCTGGAGCACCAGAGTAAAGCCCAGGGGAAAATCATGGGGGCAGGTGTCCTTTCTCCTGGAGCTGAAGCACTCACAGGCGGTTGGGAAATCCTCGACTCCCCTGGGTCCATCAAGGAGAAGGCGGAGCTGGGGCTGAGCCCGTCTGTTCCCCTGAACGCACACCCTGGGCGCACAGGGAGGGGGTTGCTGGTGGGGTCATGGGGCACCTGCTGCCAGCCCCCATGGGTTCGTGGTGCGGGGGTGTGGGAAGCTGCAGGAGAGCATTGCTGTCCCATGTGCCCGGGGGTGGCCGCACTGGCTTCCGACTGTGACGTCTGATTAGGAGGGTCTGACGCAGCTTGTGTATGCAGCTTTGGCTGGGAAGCTCCTGTTGAAAGGCACATGGTGGAGACAGAGCAGGTTGAGAAGTGGGATCCTCTGCCACTGCCTGGGAGGGAGCGTAGCCACATCTTCCAGTGGGTAGGCTGGGCTCGTGACTAATGGAGCCCGCAGCGAGCACGGGGAAGTTCAGGCCGAGTCGGAAAGCTGACCTAATTTCCAATTCTTGCGTCTTCTGTCTGATTCTAATTTCCCCTTTCTCCTACATTAGTTACTTCTGGGGCTTTTTCCTGTGCCCTTTCTCACTGGCTGCTTGAACTCACCCGGTTGTGTTGGGAGATGCATTTCTATTGGCATAATCATTCCAGCCAGTCATTAATGTACCAACAAGGATACTATTGTAATCGGAGGATTTATTACTACGGCTCTGAAACAACTGCTATGCCATCTCACTTAACTCTTCAGCTCCCCTCTTGTCCTCTGCGAGAAGCTGAATCAGTAGCAAATTACCCTTTTAGAAAGCTGCAAGCACAGCTGGGAATGTGTTATTTTATTCTGTTTTTTCTTGCTCTTGCCACAGAATGCTCCAGTGATACAAATGCAAGCAAGTCCAGTGCTTCATCATGCATTTCTTGAGTGTGTAGCAACTGAAAGTGACTTCATGGTTAAAATTCTCATTTAAAATAAGGCTTAAATATTTCCAGGAAGATCAAAAGTGCATTCTGATTGCTTTTGTTTAGACCACAGCAGAAGTTCTGCTCACCCCTTCAGGAACTTGAAGGAAATTCGCTATTTCAGAAAAGGGTGTTCCTTCTTTTTTAGTTTTCCTAACTAATTAGTAGTCTTTTATCTGCCTTTCGTTTAAACCTGCCTTTAACCATACTTATTTTTCAGCACAGATGGGACTTTACTGAAGGAAAGTAATCCCCAAACAACCAGACTATTAACACTTGCTTTTCCCCATGGTACCAGGAGCCTGTGGCTATATGTTGGTGGGCAAAGAAGAGAAGAGGGAAAGTTTTTTGCATGGAGACCCCACACCCTCAGTCACAGTGAAAGCATCTCTTGGGGTGGTAGGTTTGCCTCCTCAATTTCTGGTCTCCAGTAGGACCTAGGGCAGTGGAGGAAACTTTAAAAAATCTTTGCTGTGCCTGCAGCCACCTGTGAATCTCTACACGACACTTAAAAAATTAGACAAGCTAAAGATGGCATGATCAGCTCAGATTTTTTCCTCTTACAGAGGTGACATTGAGGGTGTTCATCAGTTTTGCAGCGTAACACAGTTTGTCTTTTCCTCTGTGCTAAAGGCATTTGACTGATGAGGAAGAGCAGTGCCTGGTGTGCTGCAGCAGGTATGGATCAGCATGTACAGCTAATTGTCAGGCACGAGAGCTCGAGAGGATTACACTGCTAAGCTACATACTGTTCCCACCCCCTTCCTGCTGCCACACACGTGCACTCACGTCTGGATCCTGTAGGGAATGGCAGTCAATAGCGTTGTGGGAAGGGGTGTAAGGAGTGTGGCTCACTGAGAGCTTGCAGTGACTGGAAGACAACAGAGCCCTTCCAGCTGTTCCCATGGCATCAGGATGGCTCTGGTGGCAGACCCTCCCTCCTTCCCTGGCATGGGTGGCCACAGAAGGGTTAGCAGATTGCAGAGGCTAGTAACAAAAGGTTATGTCCCTGTGCCTCACGCTCCCACCCACATTGTCAGTCAGGTGCCATTTGGTGCATTTTGCTCACCTCTGGGCTCACCAGGGTGGCTCTGGCGTTGCTGTTCCTCTTGAGCAGCTTTTTTCTGTCTTGCACACGCAACCAGAGGGGCTGGGAAGGAGATTTGTGGTGCTGGGCTGTGATCCCTGCAGGACAACATGTTGTGGGGCGGACGGAAACATAACTCTTGCACTAATTCCCTGCGAAATCGAGAGCAGTATTTTTTAGCCAGAAGCAGCTGCTTAGGAGTAGGGAATACATGTGTTTGTTCTTCCTAAATAATTCATGCTTGATTTTGGTAAGCTTAGCTCTGTCCAGGCAGTATGAAGTTTGCAGATGAGGACACAGGGTAGTACCAGAGACTGTCTCAAAAGTGTATCAGTGAGTAAAAGCTATAACAAAATCGAAGGGAAGAAGAGACTGGTGGGTTTTGCTTGTCCTGCAGTAGCCCTGAGATGGTCCAGCTGTATTGGATAGCCTGTCTAAATTGTTTTACTCCTGAGGAGCCTGCAGTGTAAATCTACCATGGTGCTAAGTGATTTTCACAGCACTGTTTTACCAGCTTGAGCAGGAGAGCCTCTGGCTCCCAGCCTGACACTCCCCCTGCATCGCTTAGCAAGGAATTGGCATCTCAGACAGGTTTACTGCCTTGCCTGGGACTAGATGAGATGCTGGTAGCTCTTTGGTTTGTGTCTGGCTCATAGAAGCTTTGATAGCCTACCTCTTGGAGCTGGTTGGGATTTTGGATACCCGAGGATGAACCCGAGCCAGCCTGGGGAGAAGGGAGATACCTGGGTCATCTTTGTCTGCGTGGGCAGAGTTCAGCATGGCACCTGGAGCTGCTGGAAATGGGGCTCAAAGGAAAGAGTGTTGAGGTGTGCACCAAGTCTGCACCTGGGAACTCCATTCTGTTCCCTACCTGTATTTTGGGAGACTGTAAGCCAGTTCCTTGTCCCAAAGTTAGCCATAATTCGCTCACCAAATGCTTGTTGGTTGTGAAGTGTGTGCATTTGAGGTGGGTTAGACTGGAGCTGGGTGTGCAGCCTTCCTGAGGAGGGATGCCCTGGCGAGAGGGGAGCGTCTCCAGGCTCTCTGCTCCTTGTCCTGGCAGCTGGACCCTGGGACTCTCTCTGGCTGGGTGCCTGACACCCTCTAGTGGAAATATTTATATTTAATATTTCAGGAGCTTTCAAAACTTGGCAGTGGTTGTAAGCACCCTGTACTTAGCACCAAGTATCTATCCCAGTGCCCTTTGCAGTGACCTGTGGCTTGGGGACTAATAGGAAGTGCTGTATTTCTTGTTCTTCAGTGTTGTAAGTACAAGCTCAGACCTGTCAGCTGTGACTGGATCTGGGATGGCAGTAGTGCAATAGGTTTGCTCTCAGAAATTGCTTTTCAGTTATTCATCTCCTTGTCCAGCCACTTGCTGCTAAATCTAACACTGGTGCTGGAGAGAACAGAGTTCTTCTGACACCTCTGGAGGGTCATGACAGCTGCAGGGATGGAGTTGGGCTGGAGGACAAGGAGGAAGCAAGGCTGGATGCTGGAGGAAGTGCAGAGAAGGCTGCCTGGGTAGCACCTGGACAAGAGGGGAGAAACGGGCAGGAGCTGGGTGAGAAAGAGTGGGCAAGAGGATATGTCCTGCAGCATCCCTCTTGGCTATGGCTCAGATGTGGCTCTGCTCCCCTTCACACAGTGAAGCGCCTCTCATCTAAGCTTACCAACTTGCTTTCAAGTGAAGCTCAGCTTACAGGATGTCCCCAGAAAACCTGGTTCTTCTGTGGCAGGTGGCTGCAGGATAAGTGTGTGGGCAGCTCAGCAGCGTGATGACTTGGCAGCGGAGCCAGGGCTCCCAGGTGAGCACCATGCAAAGAATTACTCATGTCCTGATATGCAAACTGGTGTCTCTGAAGCCTAAACAGGGCGACTGGCTTGGAAGGAGCTTCTCTTCTGATAATGCTGCGTCCCACCCTAGTGAGCATTTTTGCAGTGTTCCTGCTTGCTTCCCTCTCTGTGACTTCCAGCTGTGGTCTATTCCAGCCTGATGGGCTACACCATGCCTGTAGCCCTGTAGTTGGTGCAGGCCAGCGGGGTCTCTGCCGTGGGGGTTGTGTGGGTCTGACTGAATGTGTATTTTTGCCAGGCTGGTTTAAGACAATTGCCTCTGGGCTGCGTGCAACCCAATAGCTCTTACAGATTCCTCTAACCCGGAGGATCTTGATTGACTCTTTTAACCAAAAGAGCAGGAGGAATGCAGCACAGTGTGTCAGGCATTCCCACAGTTAAATTACACCTTTAACCACACGCTGACACCTCCTGATTCTTTTCCTCGAGTGCATTTTGCAATAACTTGCCCGTGTGGTACAAAAGATGCTACCTCCAGCCAGGTTATGACCTAGAAATCCAAAGTTATGGTTCCAGCTGGCAAAATGACACCCATGCCAACCTCCAGTCTGCTCAGGGAACGGCCCAGCCTTCAGACAGGCTTCCCAGCATTACTCCCAGAGATGGGCAGCTCCAGGTCTGGCAAGCCAAGTGCCTGGACCCTACTTGAGCATGACCTGGCTTGTCCTGCATAGCCAGGCAGGCTCCTGGGATCAGCTGCTCTCTGCTTTCTGCCTTGTGCTTCCTCAGAGAGCAGCTCTGCTGCTGAGCAGGGCTGGGTGGCACACAGGGAACTGGTGGGGTGCACAAGGCTCTCAGATTGGGGGGAAGGAGAGCAGGCACTCTTCACAGATACTCGCTTTCACCTCCCAAGCTGTTGCGTAGAGGCTGGTGTAGCAGGGAGCTCTGCCTTCAAAGCATCTCAGCGGGAGAGTCACTTCAGCAAGATGATGATCAGGTTTAATTTATTTAAGTAACATAAGGAAAGTTGTAGGAGCTCGTGGCTGGAGGGCAAAGAGAAAGGAGCTGTGCAGCTCTGGAAATTATTCAATGAGGTTTGAAATGAGAAGTTTAAAGTTTATTGTACAGGCAGTGTGAAGTGGCAAGGTTAGTTGCTGCTGTCACCACTGGCTTGGGAGTCAGGGGAAGGGGGAAAGGTGAAGCAAGCAGGATCCTGGCCATGCTCTGCCAGAAGCTCTTGCCAGGGAGCAAGGGATAGGAGCTCCAGATGAGGGGAAGGGAGGGAGTAGGAGATGTGGCCACTGGGACAGAGGCAATAGCCTGCAATGTGAACAGCCTTACAAAGGTACTGACAGGGGCAGTAACCTGGGTAGTCAACATGTGGTAAAAGAAAATGCTTTCCATCCAGGCTGGGTGCGAGAAGATTTCCCTCTTGTTTACTCCCAACTCATGCCTTTTTTCTTTCCTCTCTTCCGTTTTTGACTTTTCTGCCATAAATAATCCCAGTGGTTGTCTTCACTGCAGTTCATTGCTTTCTGTAGCAGTGCCTGAATGAAACAGATGCAGCTTCTGGCAGCTCAGCTAATTTTGTCAAACCACCCAGTGCTGTCAATGAAACTGAACTGAGATATGTTAATTATATTCCACTGGTACTTGGCAAAACCGTGGGCATTAAGAGGCTTGCTAACACTGCCTCATCTGCAGAGCTGGGGAGAAATTTTACATTCTTCTTTCTTTCCACATAAAGTTTCTTGAGACAGCAAAGTCTAGAAAGGCTTCTTTATAAAAATTAAGTCTTATCTTCTGGTGGCTGAAGAACCTCTTGCTAAAATCAAGCAAGGTTGAGGAGCTGCAATTTTTTTTTCATCCTGATTTTAGCAGCTGTGCTTCCTTTCCTCTGGTTAATCAACTGGAAAAGTAGCCAGCAGTTTTATTACCAAGTGCCTTGACATAGCTGTGTCCCTGGAATAGGCACTGGCAGGATGCAATTGCATTGCTGTCCTCAGAGGAGCCAGTTCCCTCTGAATGCAGAAACCCCTTCATTTGGCCTGAGGGGGTCATTAAAAGATGAAACGATATAAACAAAGGAGAGGGGAGTTGGATCTCCTGACTTTTTTATGATAGAAGATTAAAGAAACTAAGTATGTTCAGCTTGGCCTCACCGATGATGAAGAGCTAAGACCTTTCCAGGGCTAAGGAGAGGCTGAAGGATGTGGGCAAGAGTGGGGTCACAGAGCATGCTGGGGGGCACATAATGAAGGGGAGGCTGCTCGTGACAAAATGCCTCCATTATAGCGGTGGTGCTCTATAGCATGATGGAAAGCTCTGTTCAATTGCTGGGCCCCATTGAGCAGGAATTTGAGCACTGCACTGGAGTATGTGCAGCAGGTCATGGTTTTTCCCAGCTAATGGCTTTGGGGGCGATTCCCCTCTTTTTAGGGGCTAGATGTGAGATAACAGGGCCTTGCTAATGCATAATGATTAGTTGCCACTCCCAGAAAAGAAAGAAAGAAAGAAATCTCTCTTTTAGTGTGTCTGGGCTTTAGACTTGGCATTTTGGCATTGCTGACTCCGGGGCTGTGTTTCCCTGTCCCCCTTGGCTGCAGTGATCCCTGACTCGCTGCGAGTGACGGCGGTCCCGCAGACACTGAATAAAGTGGAGCATGACTCCCTGGAGCTGAAGTGTGAGGTGTCCAAGAGCACAGCCCAGCACAGCCACGTCTCCATCGCCTGGTACCGGCAGCGCGGCAGCGAGGCGCCCGTGGAGGTCATCTCCCTCAGCCGCGACTTTGTCCTGCGGGCCGGCAGTGCCTATGCCCAGCGACAGGCCACGGGGGATGTTCGCCTGGACAAAGTTGGGGAGACCACCTCAAAGCTCACCATCTACAACCTCCACCCGTCAGATCAGGGAGAGTTTTACTGCGAGGCAGCGGAGTGGATCCAGGACCCGGACGATTCTTGGTACGCCATGACCCGCAAGCGCTCCCAGGGCGCCGTCGTCAACGTGCAAGCCACCGGTCAGTGTCTCCTCGGCCTTTTCTCACTGGGCTGGGAGGTGGGAGGAGGTGGAAAAAGGGGCTGTGCCTTGTTAGGTGGCTGGGGTTTGGCTTCTTGCTTTGCCGTGTGCCCCACTTGTGAGGCTGCTGGCTGGGTGCAGCAGGGCAAAGGAGGGCCCAAGCACCGCCTGGGGGCACGGCAAATGTCAGCAAAGACCAGTCAGGGGACACCAGGGCAGCAAGGGGGCTTGGGTGGCCTGGGTGTCTCCTGGTGTGGTCAGCGATCTGGGCCTGACACAGAAGCTAAGACATACGCCTTAAGCACTCGGTGCTAGCACAGACAGTGAGAATTTTGGTAAGTGAAGAGGTAAGAGTGTCACAGCAGAAAATAAACCTAAATCTTCTCAGCAAGCACTTCTGTATTGCACAAGGAAGGTCCATTTGCAAGTTAAAATCCTTCTAGCCCACAGCACAGTTCCTGCTAAGGATCTAAAGATCCAGCTGAGCTCTTTCTTCCTCTGTGATATCCCCAAAGGCTCTGCCTCTTGACTCTAGCAGAGCAGCATGTGAGTTAGGACTAGGCTCCAGGTCATATTCCACAGTACTGCTGAATGCTGCTGTCACATCAGAGCTGCTCCCGGGAGGAAAGGCTGGAGGGAAGGGTTGTGACTGGGCAAGCCTCGCAGCTCTTTGCTTACTAGGTAGGAAGCTGCCTCTCTGACAGCAATGGCCCATCTGGCCTCTCACAGCAAAAGCAAGCCCCTAAACTCTTTCACCTATGGATGTGCATGTCCAAGGGATGTTGGCCACAGAGGGAGTAGCAAGCTGTAAACACCTCACGTGAGGCGTGCTGGCTCTCTTGAAGGGCTTTGCTGTGCTGATGCATGAGTGATGTCTCTCCCTAGATAAGGAGTTCAGCGTCCGGCTGGAGACAGAGAAGCGGATGTACATCGTGGGGGAGCCGGTGGAGTTCCGGTGCATCCTGGAGGCTCAGAACATCCCCGACCGCTACTTCTCCATCTCCTGGGCCTTCAACAGCTCCCTCATCGCCAGCCTGGGGCCCAACGCTGTGCCGGTGCTCAACAACGAGTTTGCCCAGCGCGAGGCCCTGGGGCAGCTGAAGGTGGCCAAAGAGAGCGACAGTGTTTTTGTGCTGAAGATCTACCGCCTCCGCCTCGAGGACAGCGGCAAGTACAACTGCCGGGTGACCGAGCGGGAGAAGACCGTGACAGGGGACTTCATCGACAAGGAGAGCAAGCGGCCAAAGAATATCCCCATCACTGTTATGCCTCTCAGTAAGTAGAGACATGCCCATCCCCTCATGGGGGCAGTGCTGACCTGGGCAGCCAGCTGGTGAAGCCGTGATGTGCCCAGACGATGGTGGTGGGGGAGAGGGAGGATAAGAGTTTGCGTGCTGTGGAGGCTTGGAATTCCAACTGGCAAGATTTATTTTTGTTGTTGGGAAGGGTATGAAAAGGGTATGGAAGGGTATGTGTCAGGTTCATAGTGGGGAGTCATGCCCACACCCAAGCTGGCAGTTTTGTCCTTGAGCTGAAGGTTCATGTGCCAACCTCTGACTTGCTCCTCACACCTCTCTCCTCGCCTTACTCCACAGGGAGCTGGGTGCTCTGAAGTGTTCAGCAGGCCTAATGGGGAGACTGTCTTGGCCTTGGTTTATCCTAATAGCTGCTGGGTTCCTGCAGGCTGTTCAGGGGTGTTTGTTCATCTGTCTGGAAAGACAGCTGTACGGGGAGAAACCAGAGTTTGTGTGTCCTTGAGCCCCTATACTCTTTGCATGGAGCTCTGTACTGGTCACCGTGTGTCAGCCAGCTCTGATGAAAACAAGCTGCTGGAGTCTTGCCTGAATGCCTTTTGTGTTTGTCAGAAAATCATGATAAATCAATCATGATAAATACAGAAATAACAAGATCAAGAGGAGAGGGTCTGCTGACTCATTCCTTGTTTTGCTCTGTGAAATTCAGGTAGCCATGGCATGATGAACCATGCACGTGTTGCCCAGGCCACCCTGGCAGTGGGCTTTGACCAAACAGAGGGTAGCTGAAAGAGGATTTTGTGCCATATATGTCTCCTATCTCTTAGGTTTGTACGGAAATGCAGCCCTTTCCTCTAGCTTTTTTCCCCTCTTCCTCATTTCTCCAAGAGAAATTCTATTTCTTTTCTCTCCTACCGATATTTGGTCTCATTTGTTTGGCTTTGAAAATTACTCTAGCTAGAAATCTTGCACTGGACAAGTGTCTAAAATGTAGTGCTTCTATGCACAGCCATCTTTCAGACAGACTTCATTCTTGCCATTTGATAAATCACCAGCCTTAAGAACAAATGTGATGATTTTTCAAGGATGCTAAGTGTCCAAAACTCCAACAGAAGACACCAGGAGTAACCAGCACTCAGTATCTCTGAAAAACAGCCATAAAGCCTTACCACTCTGGGAAGCTCAGGATACCAGATTTTTTTCTTTTATGTTACCAAACAGTGATAGCTACCAGTAGTGTCACTAGCTGTGGCAGTTTTGGGAGAGCTTCTCCCAGAAGGTGTTGCAGGAACAGATGTAGCAAGATGGTGACCAGGGTGACATGAATTGAAAACCCCAGAGAGCTGGAAGCTTTTTTTTTGACAGAGCCAGTTGCATGCAGTCCATATTGTAGCAACAGAAATTCCCTCAAGTTTTGCTGAGATTCCATCCCGGACCTGTGACCAGAAGACACGGCAATGTCTCATGAGCCGCAGGCTCCCAGCTTTGGCCTACGCCTGCTTTGAGTGTGCAAGTCACCAGGAGCAGCTTGCTGCCCACAGGCTGGTTTTGGATGTGGTTAAAACATGGCATGAGGTTAAAATGTGCCTGGACCCAAATGTGTGGGCAGTCTCCTGCACCTGGTGGAAAGCGTCTCTGGCCAGCAGCGTCCTTCTTGCAGCCCGAGAAGTGGCGAGTGTGTGTCATCTCCCCTGTGTGTGTATGCGTTTCTCTCCTTAGAGACCAGCATCTCCTTGGAGATTATCAACAACGCCAGCAATGTCTTGGAAGGAGAGAGCCTGCGCTTTGGCTGCAACGTGCGCTCGGGCTTCGGGCCCCAGAGCCGCCTCTCCGTCACCTGGCAGCTGGTGGACAAGCTGAACCGGCGCAGCGAAATCGTGCGTCTGGATCGGGAGGGCACCCTGCACCCCGGCCCCTTGTACGCTGAGCGCAGCAGCTACGGGGGCATCCAGGTGGAGCAGGTGCAGCCTGGCTCCTTCACCCTGGAGATCTTCAACAGCGTCAAGGCGGACGAGGGCCACTATGAGTGCCGGGTGGCCGAGTGGACGCGGACGCTGGATGGGGAGTGGCAGATGGTTGGGGAGCGGCACATGGGCACCCCGGTGTCCATCACTGCTCTGGGTGAGTACTTGAGGCACGGGGGGCCGTGGGTCGTGCTCCCCCATGCCTGGCTGTCCCACAGAAGGTCACCTGCAAATAACTGGGGCTGCTCTCGGTGCACTTGCCCTTGCTTGGCAGCAGAATGGAGGTACCCAGCTCCTGGTAGGTTGGTGCAAAACGTGCGCCATTGCGTGTGGGGGCAGAGTCTGAGGGGTGGCTGTGGCTGGCAGGAGCAAAGCAGGGGTGGCTTAGGAGAGGGACGGTGCTTCCAGCATCCTTCGGAAGGGAGAGGCTGCCAGTCCCATGTCATGTCCCCCCAGCACTGGAGCCGGGCTATGGTCAGTGCAGTGGTGGTGCTCCGCTGGCAGCCTGTGGGCATCAAAGCCTCCTTGCCTGCCCTGAGTAAACCTTACCTCTGCTCACCAGACCAAGAGAGGAAAATGCTGGGCGTTGGCCCAGCCACCAAAAGTGGTGAGCATCTGTGACAGCACCAGAAGCCTTCAGAAAGCCTGAGACAGGAATGGTCCTCACTGCCTCTGCAAGGAAGCACTGAGCTGCTGGTCCTGAACTGCAACGTTGTCCGTGACCAAGGTGAACTAGTGCCTGGAATCATTGCAGCTGGGGCTCTGCTCTGCCAAGGGGCTCCTCCATTTCAAACACAGTGAAACCACATCACTTTAGGAGAGGGCAGGTAGGGCAGTAGGGATTTTGAGTGGATGGTGAATTACTTTTGTCCTGCTCTGGTCTTGCTGTGTTAAGTCCTGGACTAGTTCCCAAAGTGATTTTCAGGAGGCTGAAGAAGGGATGACTGCTTCTATGAGGCCACTGATTTGCAGAATGCTGGGAGCTCTATTAAAAGGTCAGGATAGGATTTTTGGGGATTTTGTGTAGTTTTTGGTTCTCTGTAGTATTAAGCTTTGACAAGATATATGAGACCAGACTTGAAAGTTTTATAGTATTCTGATTAAAATCTTGCTTTTTTTCCTCCTTTCTCCCCCTTCACTTTTGACCTTCTTTCGGAGGCTGTTTTGTCTGTAGCTAGAAATCTTTTCTGTATAGATTCCAAAAGCGGGTAGGTATGTTTGTTTGTAAAGAACTACAGGCAAATTCTTGTCTGTTTTCAATAGTATCTTCCTCATGAGGTCAGCAGCATTTGGCCCAGTACAAGTCCCAAGTATCAGCCCTTCTCTTTACTCTGCCACCTGCAGCAGTGTTGAGATTAAGTAATGAGATTTTAAAATGTGACATTTTTACTCTTGTTAAAATTTAAGATGCTCAGAATTGCGCAGCAGTTGCAGAAGTTGCGATGGAAAGGTCCCTCATCCTCCACTCCTCGTCCTGGAGAAATCACCGGCTGTTGAGCATGTTCTGTCAAGTCCTAAGAAGTTCCTAGGTCCCTTTCTATAACTAGCAAAGCTAAAGTAGCTTGTAAAAATATAGTAGAGAAACTACTGAGTGTTGTTTCACTGTTGCTGAATCTGATAGTTTTAGTTCAGCATGCTGTTTTTGAAATGTCCTGAGATTCTCAAATGCAGGGTGCTAAGAAAGAGCGGGAGAGGTTTATGACTTCAGAAATTGCTAGTTAAAAAAAATGCAGTAAATTTAGTGACACTCACAGTTCAAGTTAAGGTCTAATCGTTTGCCAGTCTGCCAGGGTAAGAAACTCTTTAGCTGAACCAGCACAGATGCTGTTCAAACCCATAAATCTGTCTACAGGGTGGCTCAGAAGCAATAGCCAGAAGAGAGATGTGCTGTCGGATGAGAGTAGATGTCCCTGAACTTTTGAGGATCTGGAGTGCATGGCAGGGCCTTCAGTCGCTGGCAAGCCACAGAAGGAGGGGACAGGAGAGTGATGTATTCTAGTAGGGGGGTTTTACGGAAAATCTGTCCTTTGCCTGTTAACCTAAGTGCCATGACTGTGTTGGTGGAATTGAGGACCTGAGAAACACACCTGGCTTTCACACAGCAGTTGTGTGAAAGTCTCTTCATGAAGCTTCCTTGCCCAGGCCAGCTGGTGACTACACTTGTTGAAGTCAGATGGTCTTGGTGAAATTAAGTTGGCTTTCTGGGTCCATCGCTGGCTCAGTGGTGCTCTGAGCTGGGCCTGGTAACACACGTGCTGGGGCAGGAGGATCTGAAAGTAAGGAATTATGTGGCGATGAGGCAGAGCAGTCCTGCAGGGGAGACAGCCTGGGTTTCACTCTCCTCTCCTGGGAGATCACTGAACATGTTGCAAGAGGTTTTAATCCCAAGATTGACCTGTTTTATCAGTAATTACACGTCCTGGAGCTCTGGCACAGTGACGCTGTGGAGCTGCAGAGGCACTTGCTGAAAGCATGCAGATACTGCACATGCTGATCAGAAAATGTTCCTGTTCCTACTGGGCACTGTCTGGGGTTTCCCCAAGCAGCAGAGGCTGTGCTGGGAGTTGGGAGAGTCAATACTGCAGGGAGAGGGGGGAGAACTGTCAGCCCATGTGGGACACCCCACGGAGCTTCCCAGAAAGGAAGCGCTTCTTGGGGATGTTGGCAAAAGAAAGCAAGGTCCCTGCTTAGTCTGCTGGCTACACTGAAGTGATTGGAAGAGAAGAAAATATTTCTCTCTGCAGCTTGGCACAAATGAGCAATGGAAATACTCTGACCCAAAATGTAAGCCTGAGTGGCTTGCAGTTGACTAACTTGGGAAGATGTTATCTTCAAATTACTAAAGGACTGCTGATCTAAACTCCCCAAAACAAACAGTGCTGGGGCTAGACAAGTCAAAGTGTATTGACTGGCCTGCAGAGTGGCAGACATGAGAGGATGACTGCATGAAACTGTCCTGGAGCTGTGATCTGGAAGAGAACAAAAGCTGTGCTGTGGGAAGAACAAGAGCAACCAGCTTCTCTTTCATTTCCCTCCATCCTGGGGTTTTGTTTCCACTGCCACCTCTATGATGCATGAATGAAGGCTGCTGCTTCTTGCTTTCCTCATTTTTCATTCATCTGCAGCAACCAGCCGCCTGCCTGGGGTGAGAGACAGAGCGGTATGTGAATCACAGGGTCTGAGAGCAGCCAGGCTAGTGCTGGGTAGTTCCTCTGCCAGGTGTTTCTCCCTTACCTCCGTGCTGCTGCATTTCCGTATGGAGCTTTGGCAGCCTACAGAGGCTGGCCAGCTGCCCTTGGGTCTCAGGGGATCCCACTCCTCTGGGCAGAAATCGAGCACAGTCCTCCTAATGCTGCAGCCAGTGCTCAGGCAGGCAATCGCTGCTGTTCAGGCAGTCACTGCTGTTCAGACAGTCACCACTGTGCAGGTACTTCAGTGTGTTTTCACTGCTGCTTTTCATGCCACTTCGCACTTGCAAATGAGAAGCCAACACAACACAAGCACGGGCGGCTGATTATTCCAGGCCTTCAGCTGGATGACCATGGTCTAGCTTTTGCATGCTAACAGCAGGGCCTCCCTAGGCAGGCATCTCTCAAAGCCCCTTTCTCTCTCCCCACAGAGGCCGGCTTTGCTGTCACAGCCATCTCCCGCACCCCCGGCGTCACCTACAACGAATCCTTTGACCTCCAGTGCATCATCAAGCCCCACTACCCGTCCTGGGTGCCGGTGTCGGTAACGTGGCGTTTCCAGCCAGCGGGCAGCACCGAGTTCCACGACCTGGTGACCTTCACACGCGACGGAGGGGTGCAGTGGGGTGACAGGTACGTGGGTTTCCGGACCCGCACCGCCATCGAGAAGGCCGAGTCCTCCAACAACGTGCGTCTGAGCATCAGCCGGGCCAGCGACACAGAGGCTGGCAAGTACCAGTGCGTGGCTGAGCTCTGGAGGAAGAACTACAACAGCAGCTGGACAAGGCTGGCAGACAGGACCTCCAACCTGCTGGAAATCAGGGTCCTGCGGCCAGGTGAGTGCCAGGAGTGCATGAGAAGGGCTGGGGGAGGGTGTTGCAGACATGGGGTACATACCAGTGCTGCAGTAGTCTCTCCTGAGTTAGGACTGCTCTTGTGGCTGTGACTGACGTCTCACACTTGTAGTTGACTCAGGTGGAACTGCTCAGCTCTTCAGCCACAGATATGTTGGAGTTCCTTTATTCATCTCTGGGGAACTGGGTCCTCTCCTTGCCTCTTGTATGCTCTTTATAGGGTTTTCTTCTGGGAAACGAGGTGGCTGAAGCTCAGTCCAGTCTCTGGACTGTTCTTGTGAGACAGAGGTGGTTTTCGGGTTGCCACCTCCATTCATCAGGGCAGACCAGCCTAGGAAAGAGAAGAGAGGAACAGGTCAAGCAGGATCAAAGAAGAGAGAAAGACATGTTCTCACCAAAGCCTGTCCGTGCACATGCACCATAGGTGAGGTGCTGCAGCTCTTGTTTAATAACTGGCTGCATCTCTCAGTCTGCTGGGGGCACCTTCAAAAGCAGATGGTGATCAAAGAGCCTGACTTTCATCCCCACCAGAAACTCAGCCCTTTTGGCTTTAAGTCACCAGGGCCATGGGTGCCCACACAGAGTGTGCAAGAGCTGGGCAACAAATACCTGGTGGGGCAGGGAGAGTTAGAAAACCTACGAGATGCTTATGCTCCCTGCACAGCCAGTGGAGAGAGTGAGGCCTTGTCACTGGTATTTTGGGGATGCCTTTATTGTGCATGAAGAGTGCAAAGATATGTGGTCACAGGGTAGCTCTGGGCCATCACTGAGCTGAACAGTTTATTGCTGTCTTGGCCTTATTGCTGGAGTTGAGGTTTGGAGTGAGGCTTTCAACATCTTAAGACTATTGGCTCAGGTCCTTGCTGCGAGTTATTCCTCCTTTTGTGTTCCTGTACAGAAGGACTCTTTGGTAGGGTCTGTCTTCTTTGTGTTTTTCCCATCAGTATCCCTTTCCACACTCCCCTCATCCTTCCCCAACCCTTAGCATGTCAAGAAAAGTCAGGGGTTGCTGTGAGCTTCAGGCACCTCATGAGCTCTCCATCATCCTTCTTCCCTCTCTCTTCCTTGCCCTCATCTCCAGGTTAATCTTCTCCATTTGTTTTGATTATCCTGCCTTGTAATACATGTTTTACTGCTTGCAAGGTCAAGTTGGTGATGTTCATCATTTTAGCTCATTTCCCTGGGAAACAGTGTTGAATGGATGTGATCCCTGGAGGAATGTGCTTCTTCACAGCCCTTGTGTGAGACAGAGAAATCTTTGATAACAGCTTCCAGAAGAGAGCCTGTGTGTCACAGCTCAGGGTGGCAAGCAGGACATTTAAACTGTGCTCTCGCAGCCAGTTGTTCTTTACTGGAGCAGTAACCATCAAGTGATGCCTTAACAGAACAAGTCATCTAGGTCTCCCTGGTTTTTACTTCCCCTGTCTCCCAGCTGCTCAACAAACTGCTGCGACACAGATCTTAGCTGTCAGTTCAATGAGCCTTGCATAATGTTTGAGGCTTTATGGCTCACAAGTGGGGATGGAAGAGAAGAGGAACTTCTTGGAGTGTTCCCAGCACTGTGGTTGCACTCTCTCTGTGTTTTGTTTCCATGTCCCAGGCAGTCTCTGAGAGCGGGTGGTTGATGTTCCACATGAATGCAACACTGGCAGTCCCTCCAGTAACTTCTCTGGTTCTCTCCAGCTTTGCAGGCTGCAAAAGGTTGTGTTGTATCATTGCTAGGTGTTTGGCTGGATAATCCCCAGAGAGGATCCAGGATGATGTAGGAGATGCCTTCCTCAGACACTTCTGAATGAATGTCCTAGAGCCCCCACAGTCAAACCTGTGCTGATGAAGTGGGTGCTGGTTTTCAGATTAATATCCAGGGCTGCTTCAGAAGGGGTCATTCAGGACACCTGAACAACAGAGCACCTGAGAGCACCGTCTGTGCCTCTACATCCACCTTAACCTGAGATAACTCCAGGTTGCTGTTTGGTGTCTTGGTCCTAGCTTTCTGCTTTCACTTGCCATTAGCCCTGGGTTTCTGCCTTGACCCATATGCCAATAAGGTTGGGGTGAGCTATCTCCACTCCTGATCCACTGAGGGACACTGTAAAGAAGGCTTGTCTGGAGGTCTTTTGGCAGATGAAGCCAGAATGTGTTTCCAGATTGTTAGGATTCTAGTTTCCTCTTAAACTCCTGCTCCGTGTTTGTCAGAGTGACCTTTCTATTTGACAGGTTCCAGGTGCAGACATGGCAATCGATACATGTCAGCCTGTAAAGTGTGTTCAGGTGAGAAAGGTAAAAGAGTGGCTGCCTGATTGCTTCATTAATCCTGTTGCTCTGTGAAATCCCACATCCTCAAGGAATAGGTTGCTGGAGCTTCTCCTGGAATATCGGTTTGCCATTTCTGTGTCCAGGCTGTCTCTCCTTGGCACTCTTCCAGTGGGTAGTGTTTCTAGATGTCATCCGTTCTGAGTGGTACCTGCAGAGGTGGCAGTGCTGGTTTTAAATTGCATGTATTAATGTGGCTGCAGAGTAATTTCACCTATGGGCCCACAGGTAATGCTGAGGGAATGTCAGCAACTTGAAACACCCAGTCCTTTCCTACTCCCAGGAAGAAATAAGCAGTGTTTGAAAAATGAAACACGTAGATATTGAAGGAGGGAGGGAATAAGGCAGGTAATGTCAGCACTAACCCAGCTCTGTATGCAAGGTCTGTACGCAGGACAAGCAGCACAAGTATCTTGCATGACATCTGGCCACATTTGGCCTTTGAGTGTGACATTCCTGACTCTTTGGGCATGAAGCTGTGCTAAGGACTGGCATTGTGAGGAAATGCCCTATAAAGAGTGCTGGCTGTATGTGTGACAGCTTATAGAGAATTTAGGTATCATGAAAACTCACCCACAGCAGCAGTGGGAGCTGACGCTCCCCTTCATGGCCTGCTCCTCAGCGTCACACAAGCCTGCACACCTTGGGTTGCAAAGAGGGGTTGTGCACAGGTAGGGACACAGGCCCAGGTAACTTGTGTGTGCTTTGCAGGGATAGACACCTACACTTCTTTAGGGCAAGTGCTGGGTTTTAACTTCTGTAGGCTGGGGCAGAAATCCAGCCTGGTGTGAGGGTCTGTTGGGTGTGATTGTGGACCTGACTGTCCAGATTGTCTGTGGCTGTTTGATGTCCTCCCAATGCAGTGCTTTCCTTTTGACTTCCATCTCTCAAGCTGCCTGTTGTTTATTTCTTGGTGAGCTCATGTTGCAGCAGAGGGGGAGGAACAATAAAAGTACATCTCAGTTCATGCCAGCTGCTTTCCGGAAACCCAGGCTGGCAGGAGATCACGCACAGGAGTGCGGGTTGAACTTGGAGTGAGGCCAAAGTGCAGGAGTGAAGATTTCTCCCCTCCTGCATCCTCGTGTTTGGGGCTCCCCTTCTGCTGTGGTATCTGGCCTGCCTCTGTAAACCTGGTTCTTTCATCAGGGGTAGTGGAGGGCACCATCCCTTTCACCTGAGGGTTCACTGCCGTTCTCCCTTCTAGAGACGTTTCCTTGCCTCTTTCCAGGTGAAGAAGAGCATCCACCGTGCAAGCTTTACAGGGCTGATCTGCAAGGCAGCTGTGTCCTGTCTGTTGACGGGACAGGAGTGGTGACTCCCTGGCACTTACAGATCTCTTGGGTTTTAGGGGAAGCAGAGGTACAGGTGGTTCCTGTTGAATGCAGGTGAACCTGGAATCACTTGGATTCAGGCTGAGCTCTCAGTGCTCACACTGGGATGCCAGCTCTCCTTGGTGTTCTCTGTCCCCTTCCTCAAGCAGCATGGGGGGGAAACAGTACTTGGGCTCTGTCTGGGTTGTGCCTAGGGAGGAAGGTGGTAGATAGGTGAATGTGGGTCTAGAGGAGACCTGAGGGCTGTCAGGCGGGCTCTGTTCCCATCTCCTGCTTGGATCTTGCTTCTTTCTGCCAGGTTTTCCGGGATGGAGTGTTGGAGACAGCAGGTGCTGTCTGGGAGCAGTGCATGTCCCTGTGGTCTGCAGGGCTCAGACAAGGGCAGCAGACAGTCTCTGGCAGCACAGTGTACGACGGGGACTGTGCTGCAGTCTGACCAGGCCAGGGTGTCTGGGTAGGGCTCTCTTTTGGCAAGGAGGCTTCAGCAGATTTGTGCTGGTGTAATAAATTGTCATTACCACACTTGCCGTTCCCTGCAGCACAAGTGAGGGGGTGACTCAGCAGAACTTCGAGAGGGCCTGGGGTCTGAGTGCTGGGGAGTCTCTGTGGCAACAGCAGAATAAAAAAGCAGGGCTTTCACACAAGCAGGAGGTTGTGGCAACACCTCCATGCCCAGAGCACCTTCTCCTCCCTTTCAGGCCCGGACCTCAGTGCACCCACCTCCCTATGCATTTTCCCACCCCTCTGTCCTTGTGTTGTCCCTTGTCCAGTTCCTTTGTGACTAATCCTGGATCAGGCGTGCAGGGAGAAGCTGCAATCGCCTCTATAAATCTGTCGTCTTGCTGCTGGGTTTTTGACAGTAATGAACATGGGAGGAGGGATGGGGAGGGATGGCAGGGGATGATAACTGAGCAGACACCAGGGTGCTGAGCTCCTTGCTGCTTTTTTGCAAGCCTGTCTACAGCAGATTGATTGACCTGGGAGCCATCAAGCAAACAAGGCAGTCATGCTCTTCATTAGAGCATTAATTAGCTTCCAGGCGCTCCCCAGGGGCCACTTCTTAAAGTTTGGTTTATTAGGAACTGTCAAGTGGAAAACATCATGAAGGGGGAGGGCAGAGGCTCATCAAGCAGGCCTTGGAGAAGCTGGAGGTGGCTTCAGCTTGAACCTTGCTTTGAGGATGGAGTGAGCCAGAGCTTCCTCTGAAACCCTGCACTCAGGTGAGTGTTCTGCCACTCTTCTGCTGTCCACAAGAAACAGCAGAGGCTGGCTGTGTTGGGCTAGCAATGGCCAGAGAAACCTAACCAGCAGAGAGTGGAGGACCCTTACCTCTTACTCCAAGCCCATCCCTGGCAGCCACAGAGAGACTGTTCGGTATCGCACTCTTCCTTCTCTCTGAAGACCAAGAAGACCCTTCTTGGTCTTACCAGCGAACATGCAAACAGGGGATGGTTGTGACTGTGCAGAATAGGGATGCTGGGAGGATGAGGAGGAGACAAGGCAGAGGAGAACTGGACAAGGAGATTGGTTTATGGCACACTTAACCCTGGGAGAGGAATCTTGATTTTCAAACAATTACCAAGACACTTGTGGACTATAAGGAGAGGCTTTTTCTAACTGACGAAAATCAGGTATTACTGTTATTGCCTCTCTTCTATTTCAGTACTTAATAATATCTGTGTGTGAGGAATTCTCTCATGGATGGATGTGAAAGATGCCTTTTCTTTTATGGGTGGCCGGTGGGGTACTGACCAGATTCCAGAGTGGAGGCTCAAACAAGTATTTTCAAGGGCCACAAAGTGCCTTCTTAAAAACCTGACACTTCTTGCTTCTAGCAGCATCCAGCAATAAAGTTAAACAAGGAAAGTTAATGAGCTGGAAACTTCCTTACAGAAATGAAGTCTGGAAACTTAAGTTTGCTGCTTGCTTGATCCCAGAGTGGTTTTGCTCTGTAGAATAGCACTGCTTCCCTGCTTTACAGCCGCCTGCTCCATCTGGCAAATAGTTGTGCTCCTGCTTGAGTGGTGGAGGAGCTCAAGAAGTGCTTAGGAGAGATGAGGCTGTTCATCAGCAGCTGGGACTGTGGTGCAGAGCGGTATCCTCTTGCATGTGTGCTCAGGGGTTTGTTCTTTCCCTTCACTGCCAGTGGGGTCAGACCTACCGTTTTGCCCTTTCTGTCAGCTTCCAGCACACTGAACACATAATATGTAGAGGCTCAGTGCTGCGTGACCTAGGGCTGTCCCTTCACATAGACCTGCAGTAGGGACCCAGGTGGAGCCCATTTTCTTTTCCAGGTAGCAGAGGTGGGTTTGATTCTTCCACCTCATACCCCTGGTAGTCTCCTACCCCTGCCCATTTGCCCTGGGGAGCTCCACCTCCACACTTGCCAGGCCCTCTGGGACAGATTTCCCACTTAGATTTGCTGTTATCCCCTTGGCACAGTTACTTATCCCAGGCCAGCACCTCAGGGTGCTGTTTCTCCACACTTGGCCATCACACTCTGCTCCAAACATCCCCGCTCCCCTGTGTACCATCACTGTCACATACACCTAAGAACCTCCTCTTCTCACTGCCACTGTGGGGTTTGCCTGTGAATACTGATCCATGTGAGGATGGTGTCAGCAGAGCTGAAATACCCAGACAAAATGCCATCTTGACCCCACAGATAAGATGCCACATCAAAATGAGTCCATCAGTGCAAGCCACAGGGGAGGGAGCTGGTGCTGGATGTGCTGCTGCATTCCTGACCTGTAATGGGGATGGTGACACTGGCCTTGTGGGGTCAGAGCTATGATTGACCATCCTCTGCCCTTGGCTTTCCATCTAGGAGCAGTGATATTTGGCTCCTCTGCAGGTTTGCCTGAATGTGACAGTGAAATGTTTCTGTCAGAGCCAAGCTTGTTGAGCTGATTGCAGTTGGTTACGTTCAGGGTTTCCCTCGGGGCTTCAACCTGAAAAATACACCCAAGGCCGTGACCTGAGAAGTTGAACTTTCAATGTATGAAGCACCTTAGATGCATTTCACAAGAGTGTGGGAAGGCATCCTTGCACCTAGTGGAACCCTAACCCGACTTGGTGTACTCTGGGTGTGCCCACTGATCTTACTGCAGGCAGTCTTGCTTTTCAGCCCCCAACAAGACTGACAAGGTCAGGAGGCCTGAGCCATATTTGGAATATGCTGCTCTGTTCAAATTAACTCTCTTCATGGTTACCTTTTCAGGACCAATTTTTTCCCTTCCATTTCAAAGCACGCTCTGCTTCTCTCTTTGATATCTCCTGAGTGGTTTTCCACTCCCATTTGCAGCATGCATATACAAAACCACGGTGTCAGCCTGTTTGCAGTCTGTGCACACGCAGCTTCTTTGATGTTGTCTTGAACAGCTGCTCTCCACACACTTTAGCCTCTCATCAATTCTCTATTTGCTCTTCTTGGACTAAAATACTCTGCAGTGAACAGTGCTTAGATGGTGTCCAGCTCTAAAGCTTTGTACATCCCTCACGTCCTTGAAGACTTCAAAAGCAGAGTCATCAGGGGCAGCCCTTCAGGGAGGAGGAGCACTGGTGATGAGTAGGTTTCCAGCCAGGTGTTGACCACTGTTCTCCTTCCCCAGGCCAGTCATGGAGCCCCAGCCCCTCATCTGCCCCACTGATGTTCACAGGGTGAGTGGCCTTGGGACCATTTCTTCCTGTGGTGATTTCACCTTGGGAGTTAATACCACTGTGTCAGCAGAATATATGAATTTATATGCTTTTTCAGAACTTTGAGTTATAAGGGGCTGATTATTTTGGTATATCTGCTTGTTCTGACATTGGTTGAAGACTGAATTCCTGGGTTTTCTGAATGTGAGATCTGTTTCCTTACAGCAAAATGGGAGGCCCCAAACACGCTGAACCTGTAGTTCAGGGTGTTTTATTTTAACATGTATACATAAAAGCTGTCTCTCAGGGCCATCTTACTTTCTTAAATAGGCATTTGGGATGCTGCTAAAGAAAATTCCTATAGTTGCATATAACGGAGAAGCGGGGAGAGCAGATAATAATGATGGATCTGTAGCCCATCCTGCTTAAATACTTCCTTGGTTCTTAAGAAGTTCAAGACAATTTCTTAAGCAACAGATGGCTTGTTTCACTCGATTGTTCTTCTACACAGCAGTCGAATTTGCCAGTTATGGAGACAGTAACATCATGAGCATTCAGGCTGCAGGTGGAGCTGATGTAACCCTTGGCTGCACAGGAGGAGTTTATCCTTATCCCTAATGTGTATGGCTAGGCTGCATGGTCCTGTCCCATTCCTTGTGCCAGCATCAATCCTGCTGTATGCAAGCTCAGTTTAGCAAACCTGCAGAAAACTGGCCCAGTGAAAGGAATAGTGGAGTGAGGTAGTGCTTGGGTGGATTCAGCTGGGTCCTTCTCAAAGGACTTTCTCTTTGCACGGAGGGCAACACTGACAACCTGGGGCTGGCAGGGCACCATCCGAAAGATCTCCCGATCCTGCCTGAGGTCTGTCCGGAGAGCTTGCTCTCTGCATGGCAAGAAAATGACATTTCACACCGCTCTCAGCAGCTCATCTCTCCCTGCCCAGCAGTCAGCCTTTCAGCAGTAGTGCAGTTTTACTCTTGGCGTGCGCCTACACAAAACTGTTGAGTATTTTTGTGACACCCTGTTAGGAAATCCAAGCCGTTAACGGCCAGCCTCCAGAAGGCATGGGAGTTGGTGTGTGGTGCTACTCCGTGTGTATGTTACAACTTGCTCTTTGGGTACATTTATTTACTTTTTTTTCCCCTAATTGACGCAGCACTCCTTTGTTTGATATGTTTCTGACAAGGAGTTGATTAAACATGTTGGTATGTTATTTTTTTCTTTCTTTATCCTCAGTGGCTGTAGCTTGGTACTGAATTTATCTTCCAGTGATCCTATCTCCATATTTTAATTTACAAGTGATCAGTGAGCCGTATGTGAGTGAGCTGTTTTCTGACAGCAGGCACAACTCATGCTTGGAATCTTTTATTCCTCCCTCTCCTCCTCTCTCTTGTGCAGAACTTTTACGTGCCTTTTAGGGTTTTGCAGGAAGGTTTCTGGTTTTAGGTTTGTGGGGCATTTTGCTTTGGGGTATATTTGTTTCTTGCTGTCCTTTACAGAGATGTGGTTTCAGTTTCTTGGGGAAGGTCTTGTTTTTTCCAGGCCAGTGGCACATCCCAGCTGGTAGTCTCTGGCTTATCCGTAGCTGGACCTGGGAGGCTGTGGGTTTCCCAGCTTTCTCCCTCCTTGCAGCTACACACACAGCCTGTTCTGTATATGCTGATTGATGTATGGCTTCTGGGCTTTAAAGAGACTTTCTGGGTCACATACGCATTCCTCCCCAAGGCCTCATTTGGTTACCTGCTAGTTTGCTGGGTGCTCCACAGACTCAAGCATGGCATGGCTGGTAATCCCAGGCTGTTCCCTAGCTGAACAGATGTCCTTGTCACTGCCTGCAGTCTTTGTGCCACAGCATGAGGCGTGCAGCGATGGATCTGCCCCACTGCTTCTGTGTTTGGTGGGTCTGCAGGCAGACTGTGCTGATTTTGGGGAGGGGGAGGGCATCAGGCTGCTTGCAGTGCTGACCTTCTGTGGGGCTGAACCTGAGCAAGTGTGTCCCACCACAGGGTTTGAGGAGAGATGTCTGTTCTGCTTTTCCACAGCTCCCTGTGGCAGCATTTTGAGTGCACCAAGCTGTGCTTCCCAAACTGCAGCAGTACAATGTCCTTCAGAGCCCGTGCCTGTGCTTGGGGCTGGATGTTGGGCGGGTGATGGTCAGCATGGACATGCACAGCTGTTTAAGTACCCAGCTCCCCTTGCTTCAGCAGCAGGCTAGGAGGCTGGGGGATGTCTGGGCTGCTTGCTGGGCTCTGGACCTTGCAGCAACTTGCTGAACATGTTGAAATGCAGGTCACTTGGTGGTGTTCAAAGTCAAAGCCTCTTTTGTCTGCTTGCTTGGGAGGGGGCAGCAGCTGAGCCTTCCTCAGGAAAGGGTTAATGTTGTCTTTCCTTCCCATGGAGCTGCTCTCCCAGTAATTCAATCATGTCAGCCTGTTTGCAGGCAATAATTCATTGTTATAGGAACACTACAGTAAAGTGACAAGTTAATAATGGCAGTAATAATGGCAGGCAAAGTCTAATGCTATTTCCCCTTCTCCTACTCCTGTTGCACCGTCAGCCTCCCAGGTTGGCTAATGCAATTTGCAATCCCACTAATCCAGTTTCAGGAGGAACTGTGTTCTGTTAAAAGAGAATAGCCGGAGTCAGGAGCTGTGCTGCCATGTTCCTACCATCTCTGGGGAGGTTGCTCTGGTGCTGGACGTCTTTGTCTTTACTTTGCTGTGATTCCTTCTATGCCGCGGTTAAGCCTAATGAGCACAGTCCTCCTAGGAGTGTCTTTCCTCTGATGCCTCTTCTCTGAAAGGGCTTGCACACCTTTCCCTTTTGAACATTGGTTTGCTTTCAAATAACCTAACAAACGTGAGTCACCCAGCTCTCACTGTGCTGAGTCAGAGGGCTGGCCTGTGCTTGCTTGACTCCCATTGTCCCAATTCCCCGCAGTCGTTGATGCAGGAGTCCTTGCAGTGTCTGCAGAGGTGGAGGAGGCTCTTCAGCCATGCTTTATGGAAGGGGGAAAGGCTGGCAGAGGACTGAGCTTTAGTAGATGTCTAAGCCTGTGGCAGTGACCTTCACACTGTTCTCTTGACTCCCAGGCAAACATCCCCCAGAGGGGAATTCTGACACCAAGTGCTTTCTGGACCATAGTGAGGGAAACAATGAGGCACCTCTGGCTTGTAATCACAGGCTGGAAGGATGACTGAGTTTGAGCGAAAAGCCTGGCCAGTGCCCTTCAGGGTTGTACACTGAGGGTGCTGGAGAGAGATGGGTTCCTTGCAGGAAGTCATCTTAGAATGGAAAGGAGTCTCTCCTGATTGGCCTGCTAAATCCAGTGCATGGTGTTAAACCAGGGCTGGGTTCAGGTTGGGTTGGCATCATTTCTGCTCCCGCCTGCAGACACACCTCAGCACAGTGAAATCCCGATGGAGGCTTTTAAAAGTAGGACGTTCCCCAGGAAAACTTTTTGCGACGCTTCATCAGTTCTCTCCAGGCGAGAGTGTCTTCTGGAGGAGCTCTCCCCAAAGGGCAGCAGCCTCCAAAGTGGAACACCGCCTCCCCACTGTGGTGGCAGGGCTCCCTGGTGGCTCTGTGGGCTGGAGGTGTCCATCCTCCTGCCTGTTCCCTCTGTGCTGTGGCTGCCGGCTCATGTGGAGCTGACTCCTTCTCTGACTGCCCCCTTCCTCCTACCCTGCAGGGCAGCATCCTGGGGTTTTGTATGGGGCTCTTCTGGGGGAATGGTGTTTTCAGCTGCAATTAAACATTGCCGTTCCCAGGATTTGGCAATAGTGGCTCCCAGGTGGGAAGTAAACTCCTGCTATTTTATTTTCTTGCTTGCCTACAAGGCAAAATGATGTAAGGAGTCTGAGATGGAGCATCTTTTTATGACAGCATTTTTAGGTACAGGTTGCAAACGGCTTTGCTAAAGGTAAGTGTTGTAACCCCAGCTTCATGGTTAGGAAACAGAGGGGAGGGAGCCAAGTGGCTTCAGTATGGCAGCAAGTCAGCAGAAAAGCTGTGAGTCACATCACTGTCTCTGTCCTCCTCCTCTGACGACTGCTTCCCCTTCCCCCAGATATTTGTATAACTGCTTACCAACATGCTCAGCTTGAGGAGACTGATTGCCCGCTTGATGGTGTGTAAAAAACCCCTCCTATATATCAGCTCTAGAGGACCTATCTGTGTCATAGCCTGCTATGGTTGTACGGTGTGACTGACGTGCCCCCCAGCCAGAGGTGCTGTGGGGTGCTTAACTAATAATAAGCACCATGAACAAACCATACTAATAGGCCTTAGCCTGTCTTAGCAAGAGGCCTGCTTGCAGGTTGTGGGAAAAGTACTGGCATTGATATCAGGCTGCAAGTATGTAAACTACTGAGATAATAAGGAGGAGTTTTTGGAGAAAGACAGTGATTTCCTGCCGCATGCACAGCTGCCCTTACCCAGTGAAAAGGGGGTTAGTGATACGTTCGCCTTGTGATTTACAACATTTAACCAATGGTTTGAAGGTGTTCATGTGCTGCAAGGCTCTGAGGGTATTTAAGAGCCTAGGTTATGTAAATAAAGGGGAATGTTCTACTTAAACCATATTGGTTTGCGTGCGTTTGTTCACCGTGAGCTCCTCCGCCAAGAAGGTGCAAACTTTGAGGACCAGAAGATGCTACAGGCATCCTGAGACAAAAGGTGTCTGTTAGTGAGGACACTTTTCTCAGCCTGGAAATTAGTGCAAGGGGACTGTGGTGATGGTTTGTGAGGTGAGGTTTCTAAGTGAGTGTATGGGCTTGCTGTGAACACCAAACATCTCTGCCAACTCTCCACCCCAACAAGCATGTAACAACCTCTGTGTCCTGGTCAGGCTCTGGCAGGAGTCATCACCCACTGAACCTCCTGAAGCTCCTCCAGCAGTTGCATTAGGATGCACTCAGAGAGCTCCTGTGCTGGTGCTGCCTGCTGGGCCCCTGCTCGAGCACCACTTCAGGGTTCATCACCTACAGATGTTCCTCACACATTTTCCGTGGCTTCACGGGGGCTGGGAAACCCTGGCTTAAAGAAACTAAGAGAGTTGCAACCATGACTTACTGCCAGTGTAAATTGAAAGCCTTAGTAGCATACGTAGGGCCAATTACAGTACATCAAGGTACGATACCTTCTTTACTGGTACTCTCCAGGGAGCCAGGAGACATTGTGGGAACAGGATTATGGTTTGCAGATGACATGCACGATAACTTCACCTAGACACATGCACCTGTTTCCCTCACTAAGCAGATGTTCGGAAGGCTGTTAAGAGAACATCAGCCTCTTGACAGCACAGCAGAAAATGCTGTGTAACCCTGTCTGTTCACACCGCTGTCCCCACCACCTCTGCTGCTTGACAGAGAGCTGGAGCAGCCCTGCCCTGGCTCACCAAAACCCCAGCCCCTGGGGCAGCCTGGATCAACTCCATATCTGAAGGCCAAGCCCTTCACTGGCTCTCTGCCCAGGCAAATCCTCAAGCCAGGAAAGGGAGTTTCCCCGTGTCAGGTGGGTGAGGTTTAGCTGGCTCAGTGCCTGGGGTGTCAGACTTCTTGCAGTCTTACTCGTGTACCAGAAACTGCAGTCATTTCCATGTCATGGCAGCATCTTTAAACATGACCTGGCAAGCTGCACAGGGCATAGAGAGACTGGAGTAGAGTTATCACCAGAATGGGAAGAGATGGACTCCTGGCATTGTATTGGACTGTTCTCATCACCCTGGACCGCTAACTTCAGGATTATTTTTTTCCCCTTTTTAAATAGTTTTTCCCAAATGCAAAATTAGCCTTTTGGATTAATTTACATGTCTGTGAATGGTGGCTGATGGTCATTCCTGTGGGAGAGCAGAAGTGCAGGTTGCCCCACAAAGCTTCTCATGTCTTAACCAGACTGCAGGCAGAGGATCTCTCCCCTGCATGAGCAAGCAAACCAGCCAACAGCCCAAAGGTGAAGCTGCCCTAAGGTAAACCTGTGTGCCACAGTGCTTCCAACGTAGTAGTTTTCGGCCTGTGGTCTGTAAAAGCTGGGAATTATTCCTGTAGGATCTGCAAAAGGTAATGAAGAAGAGATGGGTGCATGTACACTACGCAGGAGCCAGCACCTGGATGTGGAAGCATTTGGCGTTCACAGATTGGAAAAGACTGAGAATGTCCTCTCTAATTCTGGGGGAGGGAAACAAAACCTGCACTTGCATCTTCCGTGGTGTGCCTGAGTTAGGAAAATAAGTCATGTTTGATGAAAAGTGCATCGGCGGGGGTGTCATTACCTATCACTGATACCTCTAACCTAGAGGAAACTTCGCGCACGGTGTTGTGAACCTCTGCAAGTGTTTGCAGCCTAGCAGAGGGAAAACCCGTAATTCTCTGCCAGGGCTTGCTGGACTGGTAGCAGCAGCAGAAGCAATCATCTCATCAGTATCTGGGGAACTCAGTGCAATTTGTGGGCAAATTCCTGACTGCTCGCTGCAGTGGCTGCCGGGGGTGGCTTGGAGAGCTGAGGTATGCACAAGGAATTTAAGATCTCGTTTTTGCCAGAGTTAATAAGATTGCTTCCTCATCACTCTCACCCCCACAAAAAAAACCTTTTCCCGAGGGTTGAATGGAAGTGGGGAGAGCTGCACAGGGGCCGTCTAAGAGTCCTTGGATGACCTCGCAGGATCTGTGTTGCTTCTAGACAGTGAGAATTGCTGTGATTATAGTCTGGGAACAAGCCCTTGCTGCTTCTGTGAAATACATCTGTCATGTAGAAGGTGCAGGTTTGTTGCCCCAAACACCAGGCTTAAAATTACTCCATGCCCATCCTCCTCGTTCTCATCTCCTGGAGGTGCCGTGATGTGGGAAGAGTGCTGAGGGGTGCTTGCCTCTCAGCAGCTCTGGTCTGTGCAGGCCCTGGCTTTGTCTCTGTGGGTGTGTTGGTATTGAGCAACCCCACCACACACACGGCATCTGTATATACTGCATTTTAATAGATATAGAGCTACTGACTTAACATACACAGTTGCTATAGTAACAGAGGTTTCCTTAGTAACGGTTGCAGAAAATAATCCAGTACCAATTAAAAATAAACTGTTTGGAAAGGGGGCTGGGGAGAAAGGAAACTGCTGAGAATCACTTTCCCCATTTATTGGTTCATCTCCCAGGGACTTGGAAAATTGATTAATGCTCAAAACAACCATTCTTAACCAATGGTGAGCCAAAAAGGTGGGATGAGTGTGGGTGTGGTGGCTAAAGCTGCCATCCTAAAGTGAAACAAAAGGGAAGAAGTGTATCTGGGGTGTGGAAGAAATACAACAGGCTGAATCTTTCCATTAGGTTGAAGTCCTTAGGGAGGTAAAACAAGGAACAATTTCCCTCCTTGCCTTCCTCCAGTGTCTGCATGGCATACCACAGCCATGGAGTCTTCATTAGCATACTGATTAAAGCCATGGGCAATCCAGGCTCCAGGGGAATGTCTGATGCAACACCAGGATGCCTATCGCAGGTGCTGTGCTGGAGCAGAAAGTGTCGCTGTGGTGGGAGTTTCTCCCATTTGAAGTTGTTTGCCTGGGCTCGTTCTCTCCCCTGGCACCATCACTCATCACTTGTGCTGACAGGCATCCAAGCCCCTGGTGCCCAAGGGAAGCTGGAAGCAAAGCGTGATGCAAAGCAAGGAGCCCGTGCCTCGGTAAGGGAGAGGAGACAACGTTGCTTTCTCGCAAAAGCAGGATGCGTGGGATGTGTTTCCAGGGTGTGGATGGGCACAGCTCTCCTAGCAGCCTTCAGTTGTTCGTGCCTGTGGGGGCACACTTTTGTCATGCCACTTGTGCCCTGTGCTCTCAATTAGGTTTTGTTAAGAGATTTGCTGCTTGTCAAGAGAATCCCTTCGCCTGGTGGCAAGACAGCATTTCCCCTTCCAGGGGGGAGCTGCCGTGTGAGGAGGGGCAAAGGAGGGGAGGACCATGGTGGCAGAGCTGCTGGGAGGAGTGGTGTGGCTGGCTGGGAGCTGTCCCTCTCCCCTGTCTGTATCCAACAGGGCTCCAGGGCACAGCAAGTAGGAGTGTCACAGGAGGGCGTTTCCTGCCGTGCTGATGGGAGCACCTTGGGCCAAGGCTTGGGTGACAAGCACAGCCTGAGCACATGCTGCAGCAAAGTCTCTTGAGAGAGGAAGTGGAAACCCACGTGTCTCTCTCTGTGCAGGGACAAGAGCTCATAACTTCACCGTGTCCTCCTCAGCGCTGTGTGACCGCTTCGCTACCTGCGTGGCAGCTGCAGTTGTGCTTGGGAAGCCAAGGGAGGTGACGTACCTGTGACTTGTCACAGGCTGTGCAGTCTGTGGTGGACCTGGAGCCAGATCTCCTGGCTGTGGGAGCAGAGCTTGCTCCGTGCTGATCCCTTACAGTCTGGTGTTCTTTCTTCTTTTCCAGTTGTGCCTGCGTTTGCTCCCCTAGGTATTGCATGTGTGTGGGTTATGTCTCACCGAGATGGCTGGCATGTGACAGCAGTAGAGTCTTGTTAATTCACTCTTCATGGAAATGTTTTTCTCTGGAACTGGTCTGCAATTCGTTGCCCTGAGGTGCAAATGATATGATTTCATCATGAGAAAAGCCAGTGAGTTTGGGTGTAGTCTTCTTGTTATGTTTGGTGCCTGAGACCTCTGTGAGTTAAGAAGGAGACTCTTTTAAAGGTCAAACTGTGAAAGAGCAGCCTCCTGCTGAGGGACATGGTGGGAGGATCCAGGAGTAGAGTAGGAGAGAAGATTTGGTAGAAGAACATCAAATGCCTTTGTCTTAAAGGCAAGTAGGACCATGGCAAGACCAACCATGCCTGGAGTTTTGGGGGTACTCTCTGGCCCACCCCAAATAAGGTGAGTTTCTTTTCTGTGTTAATGACCCCTCCTCCTCCCTTTCTCCCTCACAGTGACCAAGCTGCAGGTGAGCAAGTCGAAGCAGAGCATCACCCTGGTGGAGAACCGGCCCATCCCCCTCAACTGCTCGGTGAAGTCCCAGACCAGCCCTGACTCACACTTTGCCGTGCTATGGTACGTCCACAAGCCCTCGGACGCCGATGGCAAGCTCATCCTGAAGACCACGCACAGCTCTGCCTTCGAGTACGGCACCTATGCGGAGGAGGAGGGGCTGCGGGGCCGGCTGCAGTTCGAGCGCTCTGCGTCCGGGGGGCTCTTCAGCCTGACGGTGCAGCGGGCGGAGGTCCGAGACAGCGGCAGCTACTACTGCCACGTGGAGGAGTGGCTGCTGAGCCCCAACCACGCCTGGTACAAGCTGGCAGAGGAGGTGTCAGGGCGGACAGAGGTCACCGTCAAGCAGCCAGGTACCTCGTGCTTCCACCAGTGGGGCCCTCTTGGCATCGGCTCCTGTGCGCTTGTGATCTTGCCAAGCTTTTCTAGGGCAACAAGGATCCTCTGCTTTTTTTTCCACTACAGCCTTCTCACCGTCTCCTTGCACCCTCATGCCTGCACATCCCTGCACAAAAGGAGCATTTTCCCTCCTTTGATGTGACCCTCATTCCTTTAGGCTGGGCTCGTGTGCATTTCAGTGTCCCACATGCTGGCTGTCCATTCCCCACAGTCTAGAGGACCACTGTATCCAGCCAGGTTTCATTATCCTCAGGAGCATCATGTAGCAAGAGTGTCGACTAGCAACCTACTGAGAGAGAACTGGTGTGTGCCTGCCTAGGAAAGCATTTTTATGTCTTGCACACAGTTTAATTTTACTCTGTGCCTGTATCCTGGCAGGCGTGGGGAGCCTTGTCTCTTTTCCCTCTGTACTGTGCACATGAGATGGGAATAACAAGTTTAATGAGGTGGGGAGCTGGCTGCCAGGAAGGGAGAAATCTGCGCTGCTAGTGGTTTCCGTGGCAGTGGACAGCACTGGTAAAGGTGGGCTGGTGAAGGAGCTAAATATGGAATATGGCCCCCACAAGCTGGGACAGAGCCTTCCTTTGTGCAAAGGGGAGAGGCAGGGAGGCAAGCAGTGTCTCTTGAGAGCATCCTGCACCCTGTGTGTGCTGCTGAAGCAGAGCATTGGTACTTCATGAAGAAGCCTGCCTTGTCCTTGCTTGCCCCAGGTGCCTGTTTCTGGAAGCACAATACCTCTCTGTGGGAAGTACAAGCCTCTTGCTTGCTGAAGCAGCAGTCCCAGGGAAGTCCCAGCTGTGCCCCTGGAAAGAGGTCACGAAGGAGTTAGGAGTGTACGACACATGATTTTGCATAAACAAGCTGATTCCAGTCACCCCCAACATGTATCAATGAAATTGTGGAGCAAAAACCAGGGACGTTCCCAAAGCAGCAAAATACTCTGTGTCACTTTGCCCTCATGCCACTTCTCGTTTTGCAGTGGTGGTTCTCTATAATCAGCTGTCTGTTCTCTACCTTGCTTTTTTCTTTTTTTCTGTAAAAGGAGGGCTTACTGGTTGGGGTGTGACCAGGCTACTGCCTTGCCCCAGGAGGAGAGTGAGAAAAGGCTGAATTTTGATCTCCCTTCATAAGGTGTCTGTGCATGTAGGACCTCCCAGGTCCTACTGGGAGCTTGTGAGTTTTCAGTTCCCCTTGCCAAATAGGACATTGTTGGTGTCTAGACTGAGATTTTCAAAAGACCCTAAAAAACCACGGGTCCTATTTTTTTCTTTTTTTGTTCCTTTCCTTTCTCCCTCAGTTTTTTCCTCTACTTCCTCATTGCTTTCATCACGCCCCAGGATTGTGGTCGTGCAGGAAAAGGCTTGTGGGGAGACAAAGGACCATTGCAGCCCTCCGTCACCTCTCATTTTTAATGGCCTTTTCCCACAGATAACCACCTGCGGGTGAACCAGACCCACAAGAACATCACGGTGCTGGAGAATGAGTGGGTGATCCTGGAGTGCCGGGTGAGCAACCGGACCAGCCCTTCATCCCAGCTCTCAGTGGAGTGGTACGTGTGGCGGCCGGGCCACCTGGAGAAGGAGGTGGTGGCCTGGCTGAGCCGGCAGAGCACCGTGCACTACGGGGACCTGGCAACGCCAGGAGACCTGCGGAGCCGACTGCACCTGGAGAGCCCATCCCCAGGTCTCTTCCTCCTCTCCATCCAAAACGCCACAGTGCAGGACAGTGGGGCTTACAACTGCCGTGTGGAGGAGTGGCTGCTCGACCCCAGCGACCGCTGGTACAAGCGGGCAGAGGACCTCTCTGGGCTCGTCACCCTCACTGTCAAGCAGCCAGGTGAGGAGAATTTCATGTCATCAGCTTTGAGCAGTGCTGTGCCCTCTCGGAACAAATGCATGAGGCACCACCTGTCAGCAACAGTGTGTCTAGACAGAGGGCAGGGCCACTGCACGACAGACCGTGCTGATCCTTTCTCACTTGTCTTCTTGGGTGCACCCTTGCTTTTTTGGGAAGGGTATAGAGCAAGTCCTGCAAACACAGCTAGATGGGCTTGGGATTTTGTCACCGCTGCATCTGTAAATTATTTTTTTTCAGCACTTTTGGCAGGTTTAATAGCATAGGTTTCTGATTTTACTCATGTTTTGACTGAGAGTAAGATGGAAGAAGCTACCTGTGCTTCCCAGGTGTGTGCCCCAGGGGCAAGGTCCTCGCATGAAAAGAGGGCAGCAGAGGCACACTGCTGACTCATTGGGCTTGCTGTTGACCAGCACCCCCAGATCCCCTTCTGCAGGGCCTTTCTCCAGCCATGTCTCTCCCAGTTTTATTTGTGACAGGCATTACTCTGTCCTAGGGGCAAAATCCAGACATTTCAACTTGTTAAATTTCATTCTAATTATCAAAGTCCAGTGCTCTAATCTATCTCAGTCGTTCCATAACGCCTCAAGAGAGCCAACAGAACCTCTCAGCTCGGTATCATCAGAAAACTTGCTAATGGTGCATTCAACTCCTGCATCCAGATCTTTGGTAAATATATTGAACCCTGAGGAACTCCTCTGGTGACGAGTCATCAGCCAGATGTAGCCCCATTCAGTGTCTGCAGGTAGAAAGTTACTGTTTCCACACTGGTGGTGCTCTGACTCGGGATGGGCACCCCAAGGTCTGTCAGTTACCATTAAAGACTGAGGCAAAAAAGCACTGAATGCCTCTGCTTTTTCTTCATCCCTATTAATCAGGTGACCATCTTCAACAAGTATCAGTCCAACATTTTCTTTCTTAATAGTAAGATTCTTCTTGCTGTTAACATCCTTAAAAAAGCCCTTTTGTTAGCTGACTCAGCACTGGCTTATTTCAACTCTAGATGATCTTTGGCCTTTTGCATTTTCTCCCTGCATAAATGAATCACAGCTGTGTAATCTCCTTACAAAGCCTGACTTCTCTTCCAGGCATCATACAATTTTCTTCTCCCCTTGAGCTCCACAAGGAGTTCCTGTTCAGCCAAGTTGCTGTTCTGGCCCATTTGCTTGACTTAGGACATGGTGGAGATGTGTGTTCCTGTACTTCTAAAAGGTGTTCTTGAGACTGACCAGCACTGACAGACTCCTAAACCCTCAAAAGCAGTTTTGCAGAGTACTCTGCTGATTTCTGTCTGTTTTAACAACAGATAAGCTGCAAGGGCAGTTTACCTTGGAAAATACCGATTCCCTAGTTTTGAGGCATATGACTCAAGATTAAATGTCTGTCTTAAAGGCTGTGGGTCAAATTACAGTACAGTCCTCATTCACTGGGTACTTTCCAGCCTGTAAAGCAACCACTCTACAAATACTGCTGTGGTGCTTCATGCCTGCCCATTCCAGTTAGGTGTCAGCCTCTTAACTCTGCAGCAGAGCTGGCAAAAGGGTGAGGTTCTGGAAAGGCTTTAGTGGTCATTCCTGGTGGGGATTTATACTGTGGAGGAAGAGCATTCTAATGGGACAGCAGAGCTCTTACCTGCCAGGTCCTTGTTGGGGAAGTTTTGCTGGCCAAAATGGCTTGGGCAGGGGCATCTCCCCAGGCAATCCCTGTGCCCTGCATGCCTGCTCAACTCTTAAGTGCAGCTCTCCATCCAGTCTGAGAACTGATGGAGGGGGAAGTGAACTCTGAAAATCCTTGAGGCTCATTTTGAGTTGCAGAAGGATGTGGAGTGGGGAGAGGAGATAATTTTTTTCTAGAAGTGCTTTGTTGTTGTTTGTTTTTGTTTCATAGCAGGCAGTACTTAACAAAATGACTAATCTTGCTTGTGACTCATGTCTCATTAGCAAGGATCTCCATGCTCATCTGTCAGGACTATAATCATGAGCAAAGAGGGGGAAAAAAACCTTTGAGCACCTTCAGACAGCAATTCTCCTCTTTCTGCTTAACTTGCTGAGGTGGAGGAGGCTTTGTGTTGGTTTTGAAGCCATTTCCTTCCCTTCCTCCCTTTCACCTCAGTAGTCCCTGAAATCTCAGGACTTACCTCATTTCTGTTTCTGCTCAGGAGTCTTCCTGGGGAAGATGTGAACTGAAAATACGTTTCCTATGATCTGAAGAACTCTGGCCTTAATCAAGGTTTTCCTTGTGGGACCCTTTAAAAAAAGTGTTGGGCAGGGGCCATAATGAGAAGCCTGCTGGGCACAGCAGCACTGGGGCTGATGAGAGCTGGGGGACAGCAGCCCTCTCCTGCAGGGACACGCAGGGTCTGCACAAGGGAGGTCTTGCCCAGCTATCCTTGCTGGAGGAGAAAGCACCTCTCTCTTCAGTGAGCTGCTGGCTGGTCCTTCCTGCTCAGCTGCCGCATTGGGAAGGGCTTTTTAATCTTTAAATGAAAGCTTAGATCCAGACTGATTGTGATCCCTGGAGTATGTGTTCCCTGGCAAGATGACTAAACCAAATGTTAATTGCACTTGAAGTCAGCCTTTAATCAACTCGTCTTGGGTTCTGGCCACTGTATCTCAGGTAGGTAAAAACATCTCTTTAGCCTCACAGAAAGCACTAGAGGGGAAAAAAAACAAGAGAGTAAGACTTCTGGAGTGCCCTTGCTGGGTCAGTGTTAAGGCCATCTCCATGGA
Source organism: Myiotriccus ornatus (assembly GCA_036023395.1). Taxonomy (NCBI): domain Eukaryota; kingdom Metazoa; phylum Chordata; class Aves; order Passeriformes; family Tyrannidae; genus Myiotriccus; species Myiotriccus ornatus. The sequence goes on from JAYRBT010000001.1 coordinate 5,183,914, forward strand.
GGAGACTCTTACCTACATAACTTTCCAGACTGCTGGAAAAAATCTTCTGTCATACTGATTTTCAAGTCCACTGAGTGCTCTCAAAGCAATAAAGAATAAGCAGGGAGTCCAATGCTCTTTGCAGGGGTAGCTGGGGAGGAGTAGTATGCTACTGCTCAGCACAGGCACCAAACCATGGTATCTCCTGACACATTCTTGTAGTGTGTTAGGATGAGCTGCAGCAGCTTTGTCCTCTCCCACACACCCCCCTCAGCTGGTGTGAGGGCCTGTATGGACAGCAGGGTATGATGCTTGCCTGTGAGGTTGACCACAGAGGTACCTGTTGGTCTTGGCAGGGTGCATCAAGCCTTTGGGTTTTGTTTGGATCATGCCCAGCACCAGATTCGTGACAGTCAAGTTTGCAGGATGGCTTTGACGACAGCATTTTGCTCAGCGCTCACCTCTCCCCTTTTGTCACCTCAGATCCCACCTTGCAGGTGGACACAGCCACCGCCAACCTCACGGTGCAGGAGAAGGAGTCTTTCCCACTGGACTGCAGCATCCTGTCCCGCTCCAGCCCGGAGTCCCACTTTGCAGTGACGTGGTACAGCCTGCGGGCCAAAGAGGCGGGTGACCACATGGAGCAGCAGGAGGAGGAGGAGAGGGAAGTGGTGCTGAGCGTGGGCCCTGACGCCGTGTTCAGCCCTGAGGCCGGTCGCTGGGAGGGCCGCCTGCGTTTCCAGAGGCTCTCGGCGGTGCTTTTCCGGCTGACGGTGCTGCAGGCTGGCAGCGCTGACACGGGCAACTACTCGTGCCGCGTGGAGGAGTGGCTGGCAGACCCCAACGGCGTGTGGTACCGGCTGGCAGACGAGGAGTCGGGGATGGTCGCTGTTCACGTGCAGGATGCAGGTGAGGAGAGGTGACGACTGCCTTGGAGTCATGGCCCTGGCATCTCCTGCGTCTTTGGTTCAGCCAAGAGAAAAAGGCCAAGGAGTTACGTGGGACCTGAGTCTCACCTGCACCAGGGCTCATTGCCCACCTCTTGCTTTGGCGGAGTATCCACACTGCACTGAGCTCTGTGCTGGATCTGCCCAGCCCACAGCACTTACCGCCTGGTGTGTTTCGCTCAGTAGGGGCAGACTTTGTCCCCCACTGAGGTTTAACCCTTCCCTTTAGGACACACCCTGGAAGTTGGATTAGCTCTGCACAGAGGTTTAGGCTGTGGCACAAGAGTCTTAAGTGGTGTAGAGGTCCCAGAGATAATTGAGGTCATGATGGTTTTGTGGGCCCCTAAGGGAAATACCCTTGGTGCGGCTGCTTTTGTTTAGCACCACTGAGGAAATCAAGGCTTTGCAAAGCTCCCTGCTTTATAAGATATTGTAAAATCTCCACCAGGGAGGACTATATCACTCATTAAACTCTTGGGGGTAAAGCTGAAACATGCCCTGTGGTAACTTTCTTCTGGTGCTCTCTTTTCTAACATTGGTATTTTTCTCAGAGCCCACCTCCTGCACTGACAAGGATTAATGAGCATCTGATTTTTAACTTCTGAAGGTATACCCTACATTACAAACAAACCATGAAATGTGACCGCCCTGTGTCTCTTTCCAGGCTCCACTCTGCAGTTGGTCATCTGCTCCAACGATGCCCTTTTCTACTTTGTGTTCTTCTACCCCTTCCCCATCTTCGGCATCTTGATCATCACCATCCTCCTGGTGCGATTCAAGAGCCGAAACTCCAGCAAGAACTCAGAGGGCAAGAACGGGGTCCCCTTGCTGTGGATCAAAGAGCCCCACCTCAACTACTCTCCCACTTGCCTAGAGCCACCGGTGCTCAGCATCCACCCGGGAACCATAGACTAAAGAGGCAGAGGCACCTGGGGGGATGCACAGAGGGAAAAAAGCAGAGACACGCTGGGAACCCCAGAGCAGGTTTTGTTGTTCTTGTTTCATTTGTTTCCCTGTCTGTGCTGTGATGCAGAGGCTGAGCTCTGTGGGGTGCCCAGCCAGCAGGAGCGGGAAGGTCCAAGACTTTTTCCAGCACCCACGGAAACACACCTCCTCATCCCAATGGACAGAGGCACTTGCTGTACATAGCGGATGTTCCTCTCGAACTAATTTTACTCCCATCAGTTGCTGTATTTTGGGCTGTTACTTTTTTATCATTTCTTTATCAGTTGCTCAGAAAAGTGTAGGCTTCCCCTGCTCTCCACACAGTGTGGAGTTCCCAGGGGTTGTTTGGTCCTGGGACAATCTCTTTGGAAGTAAGTGTATATGTTTTCCAAAACAGACTGTTTTTCCTTCTCAGACTCAGTGGCATGGTGAAGAAGGTCTTTTCCCAAGGTGTGCTCTTCCAAAACAGACAAAGCCAGGTCTATCCCCAGAGGGGTTAACTGGGCTGTGTTCTGGGAGGTCCATTGCAAAGACTGGCTGTAGCCTCATCCTCTTCTTGCCTCCACCTTACTGTTCTCTCAGGAGGGAGCAGTTACCTTTTGGGAGCATTCCCAGGTCTTGGAGAGACTGAACATTCAGCACGCTTGTGATCAGGACAAAAGCAGTTTAGTTTGTCTCAAAGAACTGAAGGGGTGAAAGGAAGGAGGACACCTGAAAGCCCTGACTTGGTTGGTAGCAAAGAGGGTCCTCATATGGTCCAGTTTACCAGAGTCATGCTCTTCCCTGGTGTCCACGCTGCCACCTCTGACGAGGCGAATCCCCTCTGTGCCCCAGTCGTTTGTGGATGGGAGGCTTGATCCAGTCTGTGAAGGCTTCAACATGACCAAAGTAATTACTCTAGGAAGGGGGAAAGGGGAAGCTCCACGGGTTGGGTTCACAGTCCCCGGATGGTTCAGCCAAGGAGCCCAGTAGCAAACATGCCATGCAGCGGGGACATGCAGTTCACCACCACAGGTCACAAGTTTTCCTGTGGCTTGCACTACTTCCTGGTGCAAGCCTGGACAAGGCAAGGAGCCTGCAGCACATCAGCACTTTAGGGGCTTCCCTGCTCCTAGGCCAAGAGAAATCTTCCCCTGTGTGTGTATGTGCATCTGCTGTTTTTCGTTTCTGGGACTTCAGGAGGAAAAACCGTTTCTCCATAAGCTTCCTCTCCTGGCAAAGTCACCTGCTCTTGTAAGAGCCGCTGTGGCAGGAAATGCTGTTCTTTCTGTGAAAGATATGGCTCTCATGAACCAAACCAGGGCTCTCGCCACGTGGGGCACCTGAACTCCTGTACCCCTGATGCCAAGAACCCCTGCCCTGTCCTGTGGAGGAAACCGCCTCCTCCCCCATACAACCTAAGCGTTACGTCTGGCGGAAGGAAATGTTTGCCAAAAATGGCCTTTTGTTGTCTTCCTCGATGTCTTCCTGGCAAATCCGGCCATTTATATTTTTGCATCATGGCTGAAGCCAACCAGGGGTGGAGGGGCACAACCACTAGAGCACCTTGCCTCACGTGTGAGAGGTGCCATACCCACAGCCGTTGTCCTCTCTGGGAGGGTTGGACTGCTCTTTGTGAACAGAGGGGACCTCAGCAGATGCTCTGTAGCACTAGTCAGACCCTGATGCCTTGGTGTTTCAGAGGTGGTGAAGCTTCAGGTGGGAGATCTGCACTACACAGCCTCTCTCCTGTCTGGGAGAGGACCCGCATGGCTGCAGATCAACCCGCCCTAAGGCATTTGAAGTTGGCCACCTCTGCGCCTCTACCAGAACAGCATTGGTTTCTTCTTCTGCTGGGAAGCCTAAATTTCACTTGTCCCTCTGTGAAGTCTGCCTCCTCGAGACGTAACTGCTTGCTGGCCCCAGCATATGCATAGTCACACTCCTATATATGTATGTATCGCACACCCGCACACTTGTCTTCCCTGTCTGCAAAGAGAGGAGTGGGATGAGAAATGAATGGAAATGAAGAACCGAGGTGCAAACAGAAGCAGCTGCAGCCAGTAGGTATTACTTCATATGTACTATCTCCTGTACATACTGCTCCCAGGCAGGGACCGCGACTCATTCCAGCTCCAAGGAAGAAGAGAAAATGAAGACAGGAGGAGCCGTTCTTCCCTGGGAGAGCCCTGCTCTGCGTCTGAGCCATGCTCCTCCTCGCCAGCCTGTCTGCCCCAGAGCAGGGCTCTCCTGGAGGGCTGTCCCATGGCCTCGTCCCCGACGATGGAACGGATCCCTTCCCAGCCGGGCAGTTCCTGCACAGAGCCCAGGCTGTCCTGGGAAGCAGCTCCCACACTGGTCCGTGAATGTACCTTGCCAGTGACATTTCTCCATTGCTCTGGCTGGCAGTGTGTTGCCCAGTCTCAAACTTCTGTTTTTATAAGGCAGACTCTTCCTATAACGAGTTTTAATGCGGAGCTTTTTAAACCACTCTCTCTGCTGTAACTTTCTATAACAAACCTGAGAAGAAAAAGAGATACCCTATCCATGCATGATGTGGAAAAATGTTTGGGATTTTTTTTTTTTTTAAAGAAAACAACAAAAACTTTGTACTATGTTGCACTAAACATGTTTTATACAACACACTCGAGAGCTGTAGTAAACTGTGTTAAACTGTGAATCCTATTGCTGCTGCTTTTTGTCAAATTTGGTGTCTTATTATGCCTTTATGTGCACTCCCTGCATAAAGGTGCAGAGCCCTCCTCTCGGGCAGCCTCTCCCTCTTCCACTGCCACTATTCCTTGATGCATTAACTCCCCTCCCACCCTGGTAGAGCTTCTCCTCTCTTGCAGGTTGGAGCTTGCAGACACCTTGCACCCTCTGGCTCTTCATACTTCTCCCTTCCACCTCCCTTAATTCATACCATAACAGAATATAACATTAAAAAGAGGCCTGTCAGGTCTTTTTATTGAATGGGATACACTGTTTTTGAATTGCTCTGAAAACAGTAAGTACTTTGTTGTGTCATAGTCTGGATTTGAAGAAAAACTTTTTTTTATATAGAATTATGCATAGCAAAATGTGAAGCAAATAATCTTTAGTAACATTGATGAAAGCAGAAGAATACAGTTCACTACAGAAGTTGATGCAAAATGCAACCTGTTCATTCTCATTACCCACTTTTACTGTGAGTAAGGATTTGATCAGGAGTCTTGAATTCCCACACTGACTGAAATGGGGAAGTAGCATGATGCATCCCTACCTGTACTGCAGAAGTGCTGTGGAATTGTGCAAAATGCACTGCTCACACAGGTCAGGTTTGGGGGGTTTTCCACATTCATTTAAAACAAAAAAATATTCTCTGCTAAAATATGAGAAAACTCTTGTTATCCTCCGTTCTCCCCACAGTAGGTTGGTTGCCTTGGGCTGCATCTGCTCTAGCTCTGTGCTAAGCAGCAGAGGTTTTAGCTCCACAGATGCTCACTGCTGCAGCAGTGTGTCCCTGTATCAGGTGACAAGCTTGGGCCAGAGCTGTTGCAGCTTTGATAGGAGGCATCTCTGCCAGCCCACTGTACCCTCTCTGTGGTTGGGTGTGCATCCCTGATCCCCTGGCATGCTCCTATGGGCAGGACCCTGGTTTGGGGCAGCCTGAGTGAGTTTTGCTGCCTGTCCTGCTGCTGCAGCAGGACCAGTAGTGCTGCAGTGGGTGCTCCTGCTCTCCCTGAGGACTATACAATGCGCAACTGCCCTGCAGTGGAGGGATGTCTCAGGGCTTGGCTGCTCAAGGGACTGCTGTGTGCTCACATCAAACCACCTTGTGACTGCTTTCCCCCACCCACCAGCCCCAACAGAGAACCCACGTGGCCTCCCCACTGAAGCCAACACACATGCAGAGAGAAAAGGCTCACAAGCTTTAATCCAGTGGGTCTGCAGAGCGAGCCACCCCCTGCCTAGACGAGCTGGTACAAGCCCTCGGCTACCTTCTCCAGGCGGTCCTTGTACTCCAAGTGGGCGTAGAGGGGGAGGGGAACCCCCTTGAAGCCGTGTATGACCCCCCACCATCCAGCTGCGATGACAGCAGTGGAGTCGCTGTCACCCCCGTGGAAGAAGGCGCGGTGAGCCAGCTCAGTCCAGGAGTCCCCCGCGCCCAGCAGCGCGTCATAAGCAATCATGGGGGCATCGTGCCCACTGCTGCCCGCCCAGCCGTCATAGCTCAGGGATGAGTAGAAGTCGTCCCTCTCTTCCACGCCGTACTTGGCGGGGAAGGTGGGCATTGAGACCCCGTCTGATATGCCCCTCTCCAGCAGGTATCTTTTCCACTGGTCTTCAAAGTAATACCTGTAAAACAGGAGACGGGATGGAATGGCTGTAAGAGCTGTCCCAGGGCAGGAGCACATACCTGAGCTCTGCACAGGCCAAGAGCCACGCCAAGAGCCTGGAGCAATGGCTTGGCAAAATGGTAGGTGTCACTCCTTTGTCAGACTAGGGACATGATTTACAGTAAGAGGCACAAGGACGTGTTTCAGTGAATTAGATTTCCCCTCCCTCCAGCCACATGGGAGAAGGCAGCTCAGGACCTGCTGCTGTCGTGCTGCACAGGATTCAAAGCCTCAGAGTGAGAGCTGAGTCATCCTCCCAAATTCAGAGTAACTCTACCTCTGTGCACAGAGCCGCAGTGGACCTGCAGCCACATTTGATTATAACTTTCAAACTGAGCTCAGACCTGAGCCTGATGCTGTTCCCTAGGCCCTGCTTCACCTCTTTCATCAGATCACTTGCTTGAGATGACAAATCTACCTACCTCATACCAGATCCAAAAAAAGTCACAACTACATGACTCAAACACAATCTGCCTTTTTCTTTTTTTCCCCCAAGTTAGAGATACTCTGAACTGATTTGATCCCACGGCAGGCATGTGCTGCTCTAGTTTACCATAACAATTACCGACACTTCAGGATAAACAGAGCTCGCCCTGCCCTGTGCGGGCTTTAGGGGAAGGTGGTTGCTGGGAGCATGGCTCACCAGTGCTCCATGTTCTCCTTCACGAAGAAGCCGCTGTCCTGCACGTAGGCTTTCGCCTGCGGCAGCACGTCCAGCAGCCCCTTGCCCCAGGCCTGGAGGGGCACGCTGTTCACTGCATATGCCGTGAACAGAGCTGAGGCCAGGGCCCCCAGGTAGCCTGTGGGGTGGTGGTGGGTCATGCGGCCGCTCTCGATGCTGACTTGCAGCAGGGTGTCCAGCTGCCCGGGCCGGTAGAAGCGCAGCCCGATGCACATGGCGCGCATGGCACCCCCGCAGCCTCCCGCCCGCAGGTTGAACGGGATCCTCCAGCCGTTTGGCCGCTCCGGATGCAGCTTCATTGTGCTTTCCATAGACGTGACACCTGGACAGGAGCGGCACAGCCCAGGAAAAACAAAAGGAAAGACGCATCAGTAGGACATAGAGTCACACAGCTTGGGAATTAGGGGAAGACAGGAAAGGCAGTGGGGAAGGAAGCGTTACTCTGCATAAGGGATTCGAGATTCCTTTTAAAAACATCAGTTGTCTGCACACCTAGGTATCCTGCTGGAGCATATTGTATCCTCCCAAACAGACATGATAATTACTGCTTGTAAAAATAATTTAAAAGTCCAAGAGGTAAGAAACACTCCACTGATGATTTACTGGCATTGTTTTATGTTTACATTTCATGTTATTTAATAACTTATCTATAAAATATATACACTAATAGATTAGATATGTACACATCTCTCTCTCACACCCCTTCCCTCCTCCTCCCCAAAAGAGTCTGTAGGATCCCTAATGCAAGGCAAGTCTAACTCTGCTTTTTCAGTTGTTTAACCTCTTTAAAGGACCTTTTAAAGGCAGAGGCTCCACAAGCTCCTCAGGAATCTTTCCCATTGCCTCACTGATAAGAAACATTTTCCAGCTCTCCCTTGCCAAAGTTTAGGTTTGTCAGAAAGCCTTGAATGTAGCACCTCCCTCACCTCACCATGGTCTGCATAACTGGTTTTACTGTACTTCTCTTCCATAAGCTGAAGAACAACCACACTAGGTGAGGCCAAGGGTTTGTCCAGCCCTCTGGCTCATCTCCAAACACTATCCACTAACAGATGACTGTGGAAAGGCTATAAAAAATGAGGCAAGTACGGTGTTTCCCAAAAACCCACTTGGCTTTCAGCAGGCAGAGAAGCACAGCCTGCTTGAGTCAGAAGATAAATCCAAAGTGAACACACATTCAATAAGCCTCAGCAGACTGAGCCACCATAACCGGTCTCCTGTGCTTGAGCCCATGCAAGCCTTCAGACTCCTTTAACATCCCGGGGTAACCAGACCCACAATTTTGCTATGGAAGGTGTTTCCTTCAGTTTTAAACCACCATTAGACAATTTCCTTAAATTCCCCTCTAACCCTTAAAAGTATCGACTTTTCATGTTCTTGCTGGAACTTCGAGAAAAACATTTCTTCAGGACGTGTTTGGGCAGGTTGAGACCACACACCTCAGTCCTTGATAAAAAGTGAGATTGTTCTTGCATTAACTGTAGTTAAAATGAGGAAGATGACAAGGCTTTAAGACTAAAGAAAGACTGGTTCTTTTGCATTACAATTTGCTAGCAGCTTTAAGCCTGTGCATATCATTTTAGGAGATGACTACTGATTACTTGCAAGTGGAAAAATTGTGTAAAACAAACCAGCATATGACAGCTAAGACTCTTGAGGATTTATGAAGTATTACAAGTATTATCCTCATGCTTTTAAACAGTTAAAATATTAAAACATTTGAAAGCCGATTTAGGAAGACTAAGCTGAAATCATGTCAGTTCTCTTCTTAAAAACAAGTTTTTTTAAAAAATGCTGTAGGAGTTTTTGAATCAGGAAATTATTTTGGAAATCCACCAAATCCTGTTTAGGAATCCTTTGTACTAACAATAGGAAACTAAAAGTAACCTAAGGGGGGTTCTGGTCTAAAGAAAGGAGAAATACAAGCAAACAGCAGTGTGTGAAGAAAGGCAACCTGAAAAAGTTTCAAGAAAACTTGAAACACTCTATTTCTGGAATAGGCTTCCCGTCCACTTATCTAGACTCTTCATGAGCACAGACAGTAACAGTTAAGACTGATCAATAAGCATAAAAAAAGGTGAGTTAAAACAACCACATAGTAGTAAATAATTCCACAGGGAGAGGACTTGGACTGAAAGAGTTTTGAAGCAGAAGGCTTCCTGGAGAGGCAGATGTAGTTTGTACCTCTAAAAAAGAAGTACCTCCATGCTTGTATTGCTCAATTCATTAGCTTTGTAATCTGCAAGGAACAATGAATTTGGGGTTGTGGTGGTCACATATAGCAGTGATGGGCTATTGTAGGGATTAACCTGTCGCTGAACTAAAACAGTGAGTTCACTCCTGGGGCTGCATCCCTGAGGGACCCTGCTGTGGCTGCCCGATGACTCATAACATTGTGGGAATCCCTTTGTTGCTGCAGGTTTTGATTTTCAGGTCTGGACTCCCTCATGTGAGCGATCAGTGTGGCTTTCCCCTACTGTTTTAGGGAACTCTATTCTCTGGTGAAAGTTCCAACAACAACTTTCCGTGCTCAGCCTTCAGGGCTACAATTCCCCAGTGAGTACTTACTTAGGCCAGAGCAGCACCACCATGGTTTATGTTCTGTTAAAATCCATTTATTCTGAACTGCCAAAAGAAGTTACTGGCATGCAACTTCTATCATTAGGAGCTATCAATATGGCATGGAGACTCCAGACAGCTTTTGAGATATGGATTAGGTATTCCCTTTGATAGCACGTCAGTGGTCATTAAACTGCTAAGGGTCAGGATTTAAGCTCTCAGAACTGAGTACCTTTCCTGTGGCTGCATCAGGAACAATCCAGAAGGCTGTGGCAAAAACATTCCCAACAGACTTCCATTTTTAACACATTTCTTTCCCCACTTTCCCAAAAATTTTACGATTTTCAAGTGTCCTTGGACCCACTAAAGAATGTGCATTTCTTTCTTTAGCTAGATAACCTGACTTTTCCTTATCACTCCATACCAAATTTGCTTTCAAATTCTTCACTTCCAAATGGGAGCTGCTTTTGGGCATATTGCAGTTCAGTTACTCCCAGAAGGACTGCAGCAGGTATGCTATTATCCTTAGCTATTAATTACTAACATTTAAATTTTAGGTCCTTTTTCTTTTCATTTCAGGGTTTAGTCACCAAGCTTAAATAGTGGAGGTGAAAATACCTTCCAGGTGCTGTCTCACTCCCTGCTGTGGTTAGTCCACCCTGGCAGACCCCATCAGCTGGGGAAACTAAATGATGCTCCTTTGCCAAAATAGCAGTGAGTCTCTTGGAAGTTTCACCTGTCAACTCCTGCTATCCTGACAGGCATCCTTATTCCTTCCTAAACATTTTATTAATTAGGCCAACATCTGGAACTACCTGTGTTAAAGAAGACTGATAATTTAATTCTTTACCCATGGGTAGGAGGTCACTGTGGAAAGGTAAGCAGAATAAATTCCTGCTCAAGTCTCCAACCTGGTTTATTTTGGAATATGGCAATGCAGGATTTGGCCTTTCCCATGTTTAATGTCAAGAAAGAACATTCTTCACATATTCTGGCCTCTCTAAATAAGCATGTCCAGGCATACATACAATTCCAATGTATAAACTTTGCCTAGGATTGCTGAATTTGAGTGTTTCCTGGATACTTCATGCTTCCTGCACTAGTCAGATTAGAGGTCAAGCCTCAGCAGCTCCAATTCAAGCATCCAGAACAGGCTCGGCCATGGGCACAGAGACAGACAGGATCCTCAGGGAAGAGTTGGGTCAGCAGGTCTGGGTGAACTAGGAACTTTAGGGATACGTTGTACACGGCGTGGCTTCTGCAGCCTGTGAATGTGCCCTTCCTGAACACTGCCAGGCCCACTGCCTGTGACATAGACTCAGCAGCACTGTGTCTATGCAGAGAAAAGATGGAAATACAGGGTTCAGAGAAGAAGATTGTGGCCTGACTGTCCTGTTGCAGAAAGTAGATGTGCCGAGCAAGCCACAAGCAGAATTTGGGTTTAATAAGCATAATTACTCCAAGCAAAGATCTTTGTGACTTTAATTGTATTTTTAATGTAATTTTTGCATTCTTTATGAGAAGTTCTGTATTACTTCTCTGTTTAAATGTGTTGCATTAACACAGCGTCTGAGGGGGGCTGTTATACATGGTTGGATGTGCATTTTTTATCCACTGAGTGTAGGCATCCCCAGTGCAAAAACCGTCATCCTTCCCTTGAGTTCAAGGCTAGGCCTCAAACACACCTGTAAGAATATTCTGTAAACATGGGCAAAACAGTATCTTTTCCACCTACTTCAGGAGAAGCCTAAACCACTCCAGCTTGCCTTATTCTGTCCTCTTTAGCTCATCCTGAAACAGGTACTGAGCATGGAACACTTTTGCCTTTAGGTAAAAGACAGTTAATGCTATGAACAGCCAAAAGCAGAGCCAGGGCCAGCCTCGGCTCCAAGATGCGGGAGAGACATCAGTGAGAGCACAGCCCTGCCCAGACAGTGTGATGGAAGGGTTACCTGGAGCTCTGCCCTCCATGTCATTCATGCACTCCTTGTAGTTCTTAGCAAGCAGAAAGTAGAGACGCCGTAACGTGGGGTTTCTTCCGGCAGCTACCAGGGCTTCGGCCGTGGCCAAGTGCATCACTGTGTCATCGCTGACTCTCCAACCGCTGATGCTCAAGTTGCCGAGTCCCCCCATCTCTGCCAGCTCCCTGTGGATGGCTGGGCCACTCTGCTCGAACTCCCACTTCCCATTGTAATAGCCCAGCGTGTCACCAACTCCACTCAGCACCATTGATGCCACATAGTTTTCCAACTTCTTCGGACACGTTTTTTGACCCCGGACTGATTCAAAGTAGAAAACTCTATGGGTGTTAAAAAAAAAGAGAGGGACATTGAAAATAAAGTCTTTCCCACTTCAGTACGGGCCTGTACTGCTAAGCTGCAGCAGGTTGGATACCCTGCCTAGCATGCACGTCTCACTCAGAGGATCTCTTTCTTCACAGCACATGCCTCCCTGTGAACCCACCGTTGGTAAGTGCTCCCAGACAGCCCAGCCCTGGGCCAGGGGCAGCCAGACATGTCCTGCTGGGACGTTGGCAGCAGCCCAAGGCAATGCCATGTGTCGTTCCTTGCTGAAAGGTCAAGATCCAAGGGCAGGACTTCAGAAGCATGTGCAGGTTATGTGACCGCAACCATGTTCCCCACCTTTTACAGGCAGCCAGCTCAGAACTGCACCCCGTGACTTTTGTACTCTGGGGTAAGGCAAGGCCGATCCTCAGGACAAAAGCAAGGGGTATGGGGTAAGTATGGAAGGAAGGTGAGGATGACTGTGGGGAGAGGCTGATTCTCAGGGGTACAAAAGTAAGGGATGTAAGGATAAGTATGGGGTAGACTGACCCTCAGGGGTAGAAAAGCAAAGGGTGTGAGGTAAGTATGGAAGTAAGGAGGGGCTGACCCTCAGGGGTACAAAAGCAAGGGATGTATGGGGCAAGTATGGAAGTAACGTGAGGATGACAGTTGGGGGTACAAAACCAAGGGATTTATAGTTTAAGTACGGAAGGAGAGGCTGACCCTCAGGGGTACAAAAGTAAGGAATGTATGGGTAAGTATGGGGTGAGGCTGACCCCAGGGGATACAAAAGCAAAGGGTGTGGGGTAAGTATGGAAGTAAGGCAAGGCTGACCCCCAGGGTACAAAAGCAGGAGAGGTATGGGGTAAGTACGGGGTAAGGCGATGCTGAGCTCCTCGGCTTTGGCAGGGCCGGGCCACGGCGGTAACGCCCGGCCCTGTTCCTCCGGCCCACAGCAGCCGGGTGCTCGCACAGGCAGAGCTCCCACCCCACTCCCCAGCCCGGGGTTTGCTTCCCGCCTCCACCGGGGACAAGCGCAGGCGGCGCAGGGCGGCGGGGCCAGCCGAGCCGTGGACCCCCGGCCACTGCCCGGCCCCAGCGCGTACTTACACAGCGAGCCCTGCCAGCGCCCCCAGCCCAGCGAGCACGGCCAGCGCGGCCAGCACGTACCGCCGGGGGCTGTGCCGGCCCGGGAACCACGGGCGGCCCGGCGACATGGAGCACGGCGCGGCCTCGGCGGCCCCGCGCGGCCTGGGTGGCGGCGCCCGCCCCGCCCCGCCGGCGCCGGCCCTGACAACCCCGCCGCCCGCGGCTGGCCCCTCACGGCGCAGGCGGCGGCCCGGCCCGCGCGGGGCCGCGTCCGCCTTCATTTTCGGGAGCGGCTCCCGGAATCGAGAGCTGGCACGTGGGAGATGAAGTCACTGCGTGGAAACGGACTGATTAATGGAAGGAAATAAAATGAAGTGAAAATGAAAGGCGGTCTCGGCATCTCCCCTGCTCGCTGGTTGCATGAGCAGCTCCCTCCCTCCCTCCTCCTGGCTGAGCCCCTCCGGGGTGGTGGGAGCAGAGTCCTGCTCAGTGCCTGCGCTGGGGACGGACCTTTCCCCGGCCTTGGTTTACGTTTCCCCTCCTTTTAGCAGCCTGAGCAGAACCTCCAGCCTTTACCTTTGCTTATGTGCCTCTTGCCCCCTCATAGGATCATCAGCGTTGGAAGAGACCCTCAAGATCGTCCAGTCCAACCATCCACCCAGCATCACTACTGTAACCCCTAACCCACTAAACCATGTCACCCAGCACCAGATCCAGACATTGCTTGAACATCTCCAGGGATGGTGACTCCCACCACCTCCCTGGGCAACCTATTCCAATGCCTAACCACTCAAACAGTCAAAATTTTTTTTTCTAAGATCTAATCTGAATCTCCCCTGTCTCAGTTTAAGGCTGTTTTCTCTAGTCCTCTCACTGTAGGGTAGAAGACACTAGCCCCCACCTCACTACAACCTCCTTTCAGATAGTTGTAGAGAGCCTTTCAGGTAGTTGTAGAGAGCGATGAGCTCTCAAGCCTCCTCTAGACCATCTCCTTCAGTGAGACAAACTCCTTTGGTGTTTGGGGCCAGCACTCTTCCCACAGCCCCAGTGAGGCCCAGCTCAACTCTCTGGTGACCCCAACCTCTCCCACACCAGGTCTGGTCTTTGCTGTGTCCCGTGGTGCTGCTTTATGTAGTGTCCTGAGGTGCCCGGTGATCCCATTGCCTTGTTTTATCCTTTGTTTTTAGTGATGGTGGTGGCTAGGTGGCTGAGGGAATCTAGTCAGTGGATGAGGAAGAGACAGGAGCACAAATCAGAAGCAAGAAATAGGACAGAGCGTGGCTGGGCTTGCACTTTGTGGAGGACCTATTTTTTTACCAACCGGCAGTTACTTGACGTTCTGCACGCCAGTTCTTCAGAGCCCTGGTTCACCCCAGAAGGTACCAGCACCTCCATGAAAGGAAAAAAAAATCCCCCCAGGATGCCTATGAGAGAAAGCCATGGTATTTTTTGAGCTGCACCCCTGGGGGATTTCAAGGCAATCACAACTATAGCACCGGGTCAGAGCAGAGTCCCTGGGGAATTTGGGGGCAAGTGAGCGTGGAGGGCTGGAGTGGGGTCCTGGGGGAATTCAGGTAGCTGAGAGCACAGTGCTGTGCGGGAGCAGTTTGGTATGCCATGCCCATTCATATGGGCAGCCTCTGAAGCCTGCTGCGAATGTGGAGTTTAAGAAGCATCTGGTAAAGAAAATAGTAACAGAAAAGGAAGTGGGAAAAGAAGCTGACAGTGTTTCAACACTGCCAGCAGTGCCTGATGACCTTTTCTGTTTCTCTGCTTCATTCTGTTTTCTCTAGAACAGCTCTGAATTTACTTAGGTTGGTGCAATGCTTAAAAGCAAAGTGGGGTTTTTCTCTCCTAAGGTTTGGGCCTCTGAGAAAGAAACTTTTGTCTTGCAGTCTGTGAGGAATGGCTTCTGCTCCAGCCTGAAGGGCAGAGGAGCAGAGAGGAAAGTTGCAGGGTTTCTCAAAAGGAGAGGAAGATGGGAGAACACCTCTATGTCAGCAAAAAAATGCCTTTGGCACTGGGATGTTTGGATTTCATCATTGCTTCCCATTTCCTGAACTCTTTCAGCTTCCTCAAAAATGAAACCAAGGTGCACAGTTCAGTTTAGTGACATCTGAGATATATCACAGAAAAATGTTGAGGGCTCCTCACAGACATTCAGTGGAGGATGAGCCAGCAACAGGAACCAGCAGCAAGAGCCTGCAAACCATGGGTGGGGAGAGCAGCAGTCTTCAGGCTTTGGGATCTTTGATCCCAAAGGGATCTCCTTGTGTAAGCCCTATGGGATGCCCATAAGTGGACAAGGAGAGCGTTCTCCATCAGGGAGCAACTCCAGCTCCAAGATGTTGCAGAAAAGCACTGTCCTGGCTGAGCCCACGTCAAGGGGAGGTGGGCATGATTGCTCCCTGTTTGCAATAATGGCCTTCTGGTGCTGAGCCATGCAAAGAGTTGAAGACTCACCATGTTGCACCATTCTGGGGGTTTTGTTGTATTTTTTTTAATGAAAATTTAGGCTGCGTTGGACCAGCAGCCAGGATATGCCTTCTGGAAAGTACCACCTTGGAGCAGCTTGCTGGCATGCCCCTGCCATGTGTTGGACACTGTGGTTAGCATTTGCTTAGACTCAGAATTTTCCTTTATATTCATCTGGAAAAAAAGGGTAATTCTTTCTGACTAAAAAAATTTACCTTTCTAGATAAGCCCAGGGTTAAGGGTTCCTATTCAGAGGGGCTGTGAAGGGCAGCACTGCAGCACTGGAGCTGCATACTGCTTTAGACCCTGTGGGACATTTCCTCAGAACTACATGAGGCCTTCAGGCCAGGTGTTGAACACTAAAAACACATGGTGCACTTCTCAAACAGATCCTACAGCTGTCCCCAAAACAGAACTGTAAAGGAACATCTGGAATTCTCATTTATCACCTTTCCTATTCATCTTCTTTTTGCCCCCACAAGGTTCAAAGGTGCCTTTCTACAGGACCTTCTGGGTCTCTAAAACATGTTCATTCTGCACCAGTGCCAAACTCTTCACAGTCTCTCATTCTTTTAATAGTCCCTTTTTCTCTGTATTGAGAGCAGGAATTTTTTTTATTTGAGTGGGGAATATTTCTAGGCTTCCCCAGGTGCGCGTCTGTCTTTGTCACTGGCCAGTGACAAAGATAAAAATCTACTGTAACAGGGGCATTCAAAGCAGGGGCAGCAAACACCACGTGAGGTCTGCTTGGGACCAGCAGCTAGGTGAGGAGTGCTGGTGAGGCAGCGGTGCATGACCCTGGTGCATGTGTGAGGGAAGCACTCGCTGTTTCAGGATGATCAGGCTGGATGATTGTGGCAGGGAACGGGCACCCAGTAGCAGCAGGTGCTTCTGGCTCTGTGCTTCCTTCACCCAAGAACAGGGCCTTGCTTTCTCCAGCTAATCCGGGTAGGGTGACCCTCATTTCTTCCCTGACATCCAGCGGTAATGGCATCCCTCCATGCTGTCCAGAGTAGCACAGGTGGTGAGAGCTTTGGCTGCAAGTACAGCCTGAGCCTAAGCAAAACCAGTTGCAGAGGCTTTTGCCTAGACATGGGATCCTGTGTGGAATAGTGGGAGAGGAACTGAAAGGCTCGGCTGAAGTAGATTCTGGACATGGCAGCAGAAGAGGTGCCTCTGGGCAAGCAACTTGGTTAGAGGGAGTACTGGACTTTGGTCTCTTACCGGAGAAAGCAGACTTCATTGAAGAAACAGCCACCTCTTTCTTTTCAGGCTTGCCTTCTTCCACAAACTGTCCGAGAGCAGACCTGACTCATTGCCTAGGGCAAAAGGGAAATGGTGGAAAATCGGTGTGATCTGTTCATTGTGGCACCTACCCTTGTCCTCAGGATGCTTCCAGAAGCCATCTTTAACACAGACTTAAAATTAAAATTTAAAAAAGTACAACAGAGTCTAGCTTTTTCAAATAACCATAAATCTGCAAGGGAGAAGATAAGCAGGATAATTGCTTTACCACATATAGAGGCACTACAATGCCATATTGGGACAACCAGAAAGGTCAGGGACACAGGGAACATCTGTGATGAACTGAGGGCTGTGATCACTTCTCCCTTGTCCACATCTAACAAATGGAACTGCAAACTCATCTTTACTGCCCCTTTGTCAGGTTTATAACTGACATGTTGGCCAAAGAGAGTGTGTGGATCCAGAGGCTTCCCTAGTAGTCTCCAAGTCCTGCTTCTGAGCCTGGGGCCATCAGAGAAGCAACCCTGGATGATTCCTGTGGAGCTGGGATTTGGCTGAAGTGGTGGATCTGAGGCTCCAGGGCTGACAGGCCGGTTGCTCCTTGATGTAAATCCAGTGACATTTTCATTTTGGGTTCTATGCCAGTGCTGGCACTGTGCTCTCCACCTGCATGGTAACAGTGTCTGAGAGTCCGTGGTGTTGTCCCTTCTGCTGCTTTCTCTCCATGTGCTGCTGGCAGTTGTGTCCATATCCTTTCTGAGAGTATCGGGACTGGGCGAGTCCATCAGAGGGGTGTCGTGCCTGCAAGCAGAGGGGCCCATCAAGCCTGCCTTACACTCAGTCTCAATTCACCATACAGCACCAGCAAACTAAACTTGGAGGTTCTCAGCAAAGAAAGTAAGCCCTAGTGGGATGTGTTGGGTTAAATGTGGCCATCTGCTTAACAATGGGAGGGAAGAAGGTTGCATCGCAATATAGATTTTGAAACAGTGATGCTCTTCCTGCATTGTGCAAGCAGCAATGTTTGATGTGTTGGGTGTGCTTTCTGCTTTCAGAGCAGGTTTCTCCTTTCTGTGGGAAAAGACACATTCTGAGGAACAAAGTTGCAGTCCGCAGTGTAGAAAAGATGTGTCAAGTGTGAGGAGTATGAGGAATAGAGCCACAGGAGAGGGAGTTCGGCCTTCTGGGGCAGAAAGCACGTTGAGTCTTGCAAGCCCAGCCATAGCTCTGCTGAGGCTCTGGTCTTACAATAGCAGCAGATGTGGCCAAGCATGTATGGTTCACACAGGCAGTGTGTGCTTCTACATAACAGCCAAGGAAAATCAACCACTGTACTCCTCCAAAAAGTACTGCTCCTTCTCTTTCCCTCCAGTTTTCCCCCTCCCAGCTTCATGCTACGAGGATCTGCAGTGTAAAGCTCATTTGACCCTCAATCCTGCCAAACGAGAGTTAGGTGAAGAGCTAAGCCTGAGGGGGGAAGAGTTGGAGACACCAGCTGAAGTCTGGGAAAGCAGGCGGATGGGAATGGTGCTCAGACATTCACGCTGGCTTATCAGGGAGGGCTTATAGTACCAGGACCAGCCAGGCTGCAGGATGACTTTCCTCAGCTTGAATGATTTAAACTGAGACTAGGCAAAGTCATAGGTATGATAGGTTAGGAAAAGCCCTGTGGTGGCTTTAAGTTACTTAACTGGGTTGTTATTTTCCACCACAGGGATTTCTTTTATGGTGGGTTGCGACCAAAGCCTTCTCTCCTGTCTTTCTCTTCTGGCTATTTCTTCACCAGCTCTCTCTAAAACACTGTTGTTCCTGGGAATGACCCCTTCTTTTGACCATATACCAAAAAAACAAAGGGGCATGAGAATTCGTGGGAAAGGGCTTTGGGACAGCAAAACACGACATTTGAAAAGTTACTTCTGCATTTGATTCTTCATGAATTGGATTTCAGAGAATTGGGAAGTGCTGATTTGTGACGGAAGAGGAACATTTGAACAAGACCACCGAACACTCTGTTTTATGCATTGGCCTGACAAGGCTTAAAAATATCTGCCTATGCTTCCTTTCTCTGTTTACGTACTTTGTGTGATGCCATTCAGTGGTGACATTGCCTTGATGCACAAAAAAGTGCTCCTGGAAGGAGGAGCAAGGCCATCAACAACTGGCATTCCCTCTTCCAGCTTTGCCCTCACCCTCTGCCTAAATTTGCAGGGCAATGAAGCCCTCAGAGGAGGACACTAAAGACCTTGCTGTGCTATGGTTAGTCCCCTGGTGTGTTTCCAGGATGACCCTGGCCTGGCAGAAAGGATAGGCAAGCTCTTGGCAGCAATGACTTGGCAAAGGAAGCTGCTGACTGTGAAACCTCTTGCTCTTAAAACTGAAGTAGTATTTGAGGTCTGGGAGGAGATGGTCTGTCAGTGATCTGCCAGATATGTGACTGCACAAAGCTGCAAGACACTACAAAAGAATCTGATTTGGGGGAAAAATCAAACATATTTGATTGGTGTCAGACCACACATTATCAAAAGTCTCTTGAAAGTGAAAGAAATAACTCCAGGAGACAGAGAGAAGTGTGGGAATAAGGATGCTGCCCCTCTCGTAGTTCCAGTACTGCTGTGATCCATACCTCTCCAATGACAGTGGCTCTGCACTGCCTCTGAGCAGTCACTTCTGCTTGAAGCAGAGGAGAAAATCATACTCGTGATTTCATCCTGTATGAAAGCCCTATGCTCTACACCAAACCCTTAACAGCAGGAGCATAAGACAGCTTCTTGTTTGAAATGAGCTCAGGGCTCTGGCTTTGTGTCAGAGCAGCCATTTGCTGGGTGTATGAAATGTGTTGGTTCCCGGCCTGTCAAAGCTGCCGCCACGCTGGAGTAGCTGGGGAGCTGTAAGAGACAGAGGAGTGTGAGATCTTTTTGCATGCTGTTCAGTCATCTGCTTGCACTTGGGACCGGTGCTTGAAAAGCAAGATGTTGCTTATCCCGTCCTCAGCCTCCAGA
Source organism: Myiotriccus ornatus (assembly GCA_036023395.1). Classification (NCBI taxonomy): domain Eukaryota; kingdom Metazoa; phylum Chordata; class Aves; order Passeriformes; family Tyrannidae; genus Myiotriccus; species Myiotriccus ornatus. The sequence continues at coordinate 5,203,477 of JAYRBT010000001.1, forward strand.
GCCTTCTCATTTTCTTCCACTGAATATCCCTGACATGCCAGCCTCTCTGATGTAACCTAGTCATGCGTGGCTCCACTTGTTTTGGCTGTGATAGTGAAACCTGTGAGGCCACGCTTGGACTGACACAACTGTGTCCCGCCATAAACAAGGCTGGATATGAGGAACCTGTCAGCGCCTTGGGCCCTGGCCAGGAGAAAGCAAACCAAAAGAGCTGATTGCACTCCTTGCTGAAAAAGGTGGTATATGTGGGTGATGGTAGGGGGAAATCAGGGAGCAGCATAATCCCCATGTTCAGGAACTGGCATGTGAAAACACAGTCCAGTGGTAAGAATTTCTCTACCAGCAGAGAGAAGCATAGCAAAGGTCATTGTTATCATTAAGAAACTAGGGCTGGTGAGGTGTGTGAGCTGGGATCCCCAAGCAGCCAACTACCCTGACCTCAGTAAATGGGAAATGAGATCAAGTGCAAAATGAGTTTACCAAGGCTATCTCATGCCTGGCTATAGTAGTAGGTTTGTTTTGATAAGATAATTGACTATGTAGGCAGTGGACTTAAGAAAGGCAGTCCTTACAGTGCTACAGGCAAAGCCATTAAGCTGGAGAAACAGGGGATTAATGTGAGCATTGTAAGGATTTACCTAAAGAAAAGATGTCAGGAGGTTGTGCCTCAAGGGAAGTGAGCTGGGTGGAAAGGGGTTATTAATGATGCTCCTCAAAGGGGTGATCTTGTTTACCCAGCAGGAAAACAAGCTGTAATCAGATTCAGTCAGGCCTAAATAATTGCAAAGATTTCTCAGCCCACAGAACGAGAAGAGCTGATGGCACTGAGGACTGGAATGGGGGAAACAGGATACAAATCAGCAAGTCAGTAGCACAAGGTGCAAGCTTGTGCATGTAGAGAGTACCCATAAGATGTTTTGTTCCCAGCTTGTCCACTGTCATTTGGAAATTACAGAGTAAGGGGAGTTTGGAGTGATTGATGATGAATTCTCACCATAGTGTAGCCAAGAAAAAGAGGAAGGTGATCCACAGCCAGTGGATGGGGCCTCTGAAGGAAGGCAGATCCGAGTAAATGGTACCCATGCCCCAGTGTTCTGAAAGGTTCCATCAAAAAAAGTGTGATACCTATGTAAAGGGGGAAATCCCACATCTCACACTTACAGAAAATTAGGCTTTTTATGTTCAAATGGAAAAGAAACAAACCAAAGCTGGACACCACATTTAGGTTTGAGTTTCGAATGTTTTCAGGTTTGGTTCTTGTTTCATGTTTTGAGGGCTTTTGCTTTTATTTGTTTTGTCCTGAACTCCCCCTCCTATCTTCAAATGTCAACCTGGCAGATTTCTGGAATTGAGTCCTTTTGAGCTTTGCTTCCTGAAAGCCCTGAATTTGCACTTCCCATGTTGCCGACAGATTTGTGTGTACACTAGAGTGAGCTATGTCTGCTGATGCATCAGCAAGGACAGATACATAGCTGTCTCTAAGAAAGCAAATCTGACAAAAAAATGTTGTGTTTGGCAAGAAAACTACTCCAATATGAGGAGTGACCAGTCTGCAGGTTGCCAGCACAACCTTGCTGCAGATGGAGGTTTTGGAAGCTTTCTGTACTGATCCCTCTACTGAGCACATGCAAACTGAAACCATCTAATGCTTTCTAACAGACATATGGGCATAGTTTTTCAAAGGCTTGGAAAAAGCAGGAGCCCTGATAGTGCTCTTCTGACCACTGAATTTCTTGTTCCAATGCAGAAATAAGCCAGAGCCCATTAAGGATATACAAATACAACCCAAGCATAAGGAAAACAACCTTGCTTTCTTATTGTTAGTCTTAGAGATAGATATTTCTTTTCTTTTTTCTTTTCTTTTTGGTGGGTTTTTTAAATAGATCAGTCTAAACCATTTCTGACTAAAAAAATTTCATCCCAGCAGATGAAATTTTTTAAATGAAACCTAACCATAACCAAAGCAGAGAACAGCAATGCCTAGCAGCACTGATTACAGCTACTGCTTTCCGCTCTGCTTTTAGCAAAGGTTATAGTTCTGCTCTTTGGAGGTGACTTCCATGGAAATCAATGTTGCATTATATATACAAATCTGTGTCAGAATGGTATTCACACTTACATACACAGTGCTTGTCCATGTGAGAAAACTGCAGGTTGGAAAGTGGGCTGCAAGGTAGCAGCATGCTCATTGATTCCAATTAACTCCTCATTTACATGCTCCTAGGGCACACCAGGGATGATTTTGCCTTACTTCACTCTTAAAGGCAGGAGAGGACTGAACACAATGGTTTGGGTGAAATTATATACAACATTTGGAGCTGATTTAATGCCTGTGTTTTTTCAACAGGGACCTGTCCCTTCCCTCTGCCCTCAATCCACCAGATCCTTCTGCTGATGCTGGTTCCAGTAAATCGATGAGACTCACAAAGATGTCCAAGAAAAGCAAGTTTGTTTAATTTTTTTTCTTTCCTGGGTTAGCATATTGAACCAGATTCCAAGGGGGCACTGAGGGATAAATGTTCCAGAGTGAGATTTGTCCCTATATCTGATCAACCATATGGAAGTAATTCTTGGGATTTTTGCAAGCCTGTATCTTGGAAACCAAGCAACATGGGAATCAGCTGTGGATTACTAAAATCAAAACAACGTTCTCACAAGCAAAACCCACTTAGAGGTTGTCAGTCTTTAGTTGTATTGACAGATTCCTCGAGTTGGCAAGACAAATGCCCAGCAGACCTCATGTAGAAGGCAGAGCTGAAGTGCTGCTTCTTCACACCTTGATCCGTCGCTTTTACACAGGCATTTTCACATCTGTATGTCATCATCTTGACACACATTTACTTGCTTACGTTTGCACTGTGTCAGTTTCTCCTTGTCACTGTGGTTTTATGATCAGAACAGTTTGGTCCTAGAGGTTTTGCAGGGATCCACGGACGTTCAAAGTCCTCAGACCTTGCCTCTGTGTGATCCACTCTGAAGCCAGCTCAGAACCTCACACTTTTTTCCCCGGCGAATGCAAGGGCAAGCTCTGCTCCCCAGGTAAAAACAGAGCAATGCTGTCCTGTCTGGATAAGAAACTGGCTGAAAATCATCTTCCCCTTGATGTAGTCACTTGTGCCAAATAGCAAAATGCCTGATTAGGCAAGCTTTCTAGGGAGCTGGCTGTCCTCAGCTGCACCCTGGCACTGCCGATGCCTGGAGCAGGGAGCACAGGTGCCCTGCCTGTGGGGAGAGGCAGGGCTCCAGCAGCCCTCTGAGGCAGGGGAACAGGGCAGGGAGCGTGCTGTAAATGTGCACCCTGGCCTACAACACTGTAGCCCTCTGAGTTCAGGCAGGTCCCTTTTCAATGCCTGCTCCTTGGTGCATTTCAACCTCTTCCATGTAATAGCACACAAAAAAAAAAAAAAAAAGAAAAGAAAAAAAAAAAGGAAAACACAGCCCAGCCTCTGTACTACCAGGTACTGGGTACCAGCAGTGTCTACCTGATCTCTCACCTTGTTTAGCAGCCAGTGCTGTACATGTGTTGCTGTCTTGTCCCTACTCTCTGTCCTGGGGCCACGGTGAGGGTAGTCAGGATGAGGCCATCTCAGCCACAGAGCTTCAGTTCCCTGCCAGCCTAAGCTGCTTGTAAAAACAGGACCAATGCTGCCAGCCCTAAGTGCCAGCAGAAGCTTACAACATACCAGCACAAATAGTAACTTACAGCACAGCCAGACACAAAGTTTGAGCCACCTGTGTGCTGATATAGCTGGTGTGAATGTTAAAAACCAATAAAAACCAGCCTGTGTCTTCTTCCCAGCCTGGTACTGCCAAGGACTGTGACTCCCTGTCAGGGAGGTCTGGCACAACCATTGCAGGCAGTGCATCCATCCTGCTTTATTGAGGGGAACCAGCATATATTTGTTGCTCTTTCTTTACTCACTGGGGCGGAAACCATGGGAGATTGGGTTCTCCTTTTGTGAGCACCTTTGCTGCAAGGGAAGAGCTTGCAGGAGCCAGCCTGGAGGTAAGGTGTGGATGAGGGTGGCTCTAAGTGCCAGCTTGCATGCAGAGACCTGCTCATTCTTTCCTGCATGCACTGGGTGAACACGCTGGGTTCTTCTGCGTGGTGGCTGCACGAAAAGGGATGCCTCACTGCAACAAGGTACAGCAGTCCAGTGGGTCCCATACAGCAGTTTGCTGTGAGAGTAATTGAAGAAGGTTAATCCCAGATTATTCTGGCAGTTTTGTCAAGAAGCCCTGGTGCTTTGAGCAGTAAAAATCAACCATGCAATAATCAGGTCAAAGTTACACTTGTCAAACAACGGGCATGCATTTTTCCCACATTTCCCCCTCTCTGTTTCTGAGTTCAGGAGATTTTTTTAAAACTTTATCCATCACTCTTGACTTACCATGGCACAGCAGACATGCTGCCTGTCCTTTGTAACGTGCCATGTCACCAAAGCATGTTATCTGCCTGTGCAGCGCCGAGCAGTGCTGCACTGATCTTGTGGCACTTGCACCATCCCCAGCACACTTTGATAGCAGAAGAACTCTGCCTTGGTCTTATGAGGGCAGAGTCTGGCCCCTTCACATTACTGAAATAAAGAATCTGTGGCACTGATTAGCTGAGGGATAATGTGAAGCACAGTCTTCTAGCTTGGGTGTTACCTGAGTGCAAAGCTCTCAGCCCTGCCACAGCATACAAACCGTTCCTGAGGGCCAGAGGACTGCTGATCTCTGGAGCATGGATCATGCCAGACAGGGTGCAGAACAACAGTGCACCAAGCCCAGAGCACTCTGCAGGGGCAAACACTGGCTCTGAGCCCTTCTCCCAGGTTTAAAATGGCTTTCACAGGTCCAGTGAGGACTTCCTTGAGCCCAGGGTGGTGGAGGAGCACAGTGCCTAGGGAATGATGCCAGGTGAAGGATTCCCAGCAAACATTTGCTGAACAGAGGGAGCCCACACTGCCTGAGATCTCCTCCTTCAGTGGTACCCTGAGCACCAGTGCACATGGAATGCCAAATCTATCAGAGTGGGGCCATCACCCAGCAGCATCTCTGGGTGAAATTAGTTTTGAGACCTCTCAGTGAGGGGTCTGGAATATGAGCTCCATCCTGAGCTCTGAGGGGTTGATGCTGTCTGTTCTGCCATGCTGAAAGTAGGTTGCACAAGTGAAATCTGTCCTTGTTTCTGAAGTCCTCTTTTTTTTTTCATTCTTTCTTTTTTTTCTTTTTAATTTTTTTTCGGTAAACAACATTATGCTTGAGCTCCAGTCTGTGCCAAGATGAAGCATTTAACTTCTTCAAATCTTGCAAGTTTTAGAGTCTGAAGGTTGGGGATGGCTAGGGGGAAAAGCAAGAACAAGAAATCTCTTGAGGAGTTTGTTATTTTCCACTGTAAGGTGAAAGGGATTTTCTGTAACGTGAAACTGTTGGATTTTCATCTTATTTCACAAAGTAATTTTATTTTGTTACTGATATTGTGTAGAGACAATCTCTCTTAAGGCTGCCTTCTGCCCTTCTCTTACAGAAGAAGAAAAATTGGTGTCATTTAACTCCACTGATAAACAGATGAGTATTACCAGCTGAATTCAGTTCATTACTCCACATACCTGGTATTCTATATGCTGGTATTGGAACCATAAAATGCTGACAGGACAAGAGGAAATAGACTCAAGCTGTGATAAGGGAGATTTAGTTTGAATATCAGAAAAAATTTCTTCACCAAAAGGGTTACTGAGCCCTGGAACAGGCTGCCAGGGAAGCAGCTGAGTCTCCATCCCTGGAGGTATTTAAAAGATGTGTAGGCATGGTGTTTAGGAACATGGTTTAGTGGTCGAATTGGAAGTACTGAATTAGTGGTTGGACTCAATGATCTTAAAGGAATCTTCCAACATAATTCTGTGATTCTAAAAAAAAAAAATCCCTAAAAATATTACTTCCCATTCAAAGTGGACATTCTTGTATTAAAAGCATGCAGATGTGCTTTTAGTTCAGATTAACACAGATTGGAATATCTGTCCACCTTGAAAACAGTAAAAGGTATCCTAGTTCTGTAGGAAGGTATATGGTTATGAATCCTCAAGGGAGAGTAGGTGCTGCGTTTTGGTTTTCAGTATTTATCTAGTTCTGACCTTTCTGATATTTTTCTGAGGTGTCAAGTGAGAAAGAGGAGGAGGTTGGGTTTTTTTGTATGCTCCTACCCAACAATAAATGTTCAAAATAATGATGTCTGGCTGCACTGAAAGTGCATTTCTGCAGCAGTGGCTTTGCCACGGAAAAAGTTGGTGATGTCAGTGTGTCTACAGGAGAAATGTAGCAGCAATGTATTTGAACAGATTTCCCTTTGAGTGCAAAGGATTTCTACCACAAGTGCTGATTAGTGAAATTAATTTTCCCTACACAGCACATATACTGCAAGATTTCACTTATCTTTTCTGCTTTTTCCCTAATGGTTTCTGTGAAAGCAAAGGAAAAATGTAGTGTGTGCGATGCTCTCGCATCTTCCTCTTTTCCACAGGAAACGTTTTTAGCAGAATTTAAAGGGCCTTTCTTATTATATCCAAGCTTCCCTTTTCAAGCTGCAATACTTCTACCTGTTCAAACCTGTTTCTGGAGCACACAGATGAAATGCTGAAGGCTTATTCAAGTGCATGAGAAAGTTTATTTCTATGGGGATTTTGCTTTAAAATGGAGGGCTTATGTTACCTGCTGCAGTGCTCGTAGAAAGCAGTGTCTTTTGAACTGTGAGTTCACTATATACGAGTCCTGCAACTTTGTTAGCGTCCTTGAACTCATAGATTCCAAGAATTAAGGATATGTGCTTAGGGAAACTTTAAGTGATGGAAAAATTTTGACTTCTGCCTCTGATCAAAGCAGAACAAAGCATTTGATTGTTACCCTCTCTCTGTTATTGCAGTCTCTTTGCAATCAGGGAGCTCTCCAAAGGAGAACACACCAAGAATGGCAATACCTAGAAAAAGAGAAGGAGCTTTAACTGAGAATAGCATCCATGAGTTCAGCTGCCTATCTAAAATTTAGGCAGCTGAAGTGACTAGCTGGTCCAGGTTCCTCTATGTGTTAGAAGGGGATGTGATGCCTCCTTACTACAGACTGGCAGCTGATGAGCTCAATTCCTTTCCCTGGGACTGCTCATCTAAAAGTAGGCTTGAGTCCTGAGGAAGAAATGCAGATACAGATATAACAGGCTGGAATTTCCTTCTAGGTGTAATATGCTAATGTCAGAAATATATATTTTAAGAAAATCCTGAATTTAAAATGAAGGTGAGGTGATAAACCATAATGCTGTAACAGGGCTGCCAGTAACTCTGTAATGATAAGGATACATGATTAGAGTGGCAGTAGAAAGTTCATGGGCCCATCTGACTTGCAAAGAGGCAGTCCCTGCCTGAAAGCAAGGGCTGTGACTTCAGAAAACAATGTATGAATGCCTATATTAATGATGCTTTTTTCTTCTCTGAGTACCATGAAAATGCTTGCATGTAAACACATGGTGCCACTGTCATCTGCATTTGCAAACCATGATGGTGGTGCTGTTAGAAAATGCATGGATAGAGTACAAATGTACAGGATGTAAATCAGAGCCCAAATCACAAAACACGTGTACTGGAAACCGTGAAGAGACAATAGAGAGACACAGAGTCCCACTCTGACTCAACAGCTAGCTCCTCTCTGCCATTTCATACTGAATGACTTTTTCTCTACAGAAATTTTATACCCTGTTTTTATGCTGGTATTTGATTTCTCTGTGGAACACCATCCTTTTCATTATGTCCAAATAAAATTCTGATTTGTATTACAACCCAATCCATCTGTTTCAAGGAATCTATACTGAAGAAGAACAGGAGCAACGTAGTGGCAAACGCTTCTGATAAAAAAAAAATGTATTTGATTTAAACTAATTTAAACCAGCAAACCAGAAATCTGCATTTAAATAAATTATTTCAATCTTGATCTGTATTTGCACTTTTTTTTTTTTCCTTGAAGATACCAGGTTTTCATTGGTGTGCAACCTTCTTGCTGTGATTATTATGGCTAAATATAACCCCTTACACTATATGGGGGTTTGGTTTGTTTTGCAGGAGGGTGTGCAGTATCAGTACAGATCTACATCACTTAGCATGGATTTACTCCCTCGGGCTCTTATTTACTCTTAATCACTTTGTTTTTCTGCTCAAGATTTGCTTCAGACTGGATTTATTTGGCCACTTGGGTTTGTCAGGTCTGTCCTTCCACGCTTTAAAGCAGAGATAGTCCATGCCTTTCCCCTTCCTCATCCAAAGCTGGGGCCTTGGGTGAGCAGTGAGTGCCTTCTGGAGGAGGGGGGACCCGGCCTGGGAAGGCAAATGCTCCCTCCACCTCTTCCTCCAGGGCCGGTGGATGCTCTCCAGAGCCTGTTTGGTCCTGGTGGCACATCCGACAGCTGCTCCCTGTCCAGGTGCTCAGCCATAGCAGCCATCATGTGCAACCTAAGCAGTCCTTCTTAAATTTTCTTTATGGAACTGCTCTTGATGGATTACATCCAGCTGGGCCTGAAATGGTAGTGTGGGGATTTCTTTTTTTTTTTTTTTTTTTAAATTTCAAACGTAATTTTATAGGATTATTCCCAAAGTATCATCGGGGTTTATCTTAGGTGCACTTTTTAACTCCAAAGCCCCACCAGTGCCGGCGCTTCCCGACACTTACAAGCTCACAAGAAGGGCCCTTCAGCCTGAAATTGTCCTGGCTGGAGGCACATCCAAACCACCACGGAAGGGTGAGGGCAGCGCCCACGCCCGTGCCGGGGCAGCGGGGGCGGCGGGCACTGCAGCCTTACGCATGCCCTGCGAGGAAGCCGTGGGCGGACGAGGTGACTTAGGAGGATGAGCACCCGCCTGTCGCCCAGACTTCCCCCTGCACCCCGGCTGGGAGCGAGCCTTTCGGCATCCCGTGGCAGCAGCCAGGCACCCATGGCCCGGCACTGATCCCCCTCGCTGCCCCAGGGGGTGGCGGCTCACCCAAGGAACTCACAGGTACCCTGAGGCGCCGGGGAGGGAAGCGGGGCAGGCTGGGCTTGCCCTCGTGGTTTTTCGGGGTGGCAGCGGGCAGGAAAGGAGAGGGATGCAGTGGCGGGTGCTGTGGTTCCTCGGGCGCCGTTCCGCTAACCGTGTGCCCGTCTCCTCCCATCCCAGGAGCTCCGGGAAGATGGTGTGCCTGCCCGCTGCCCCGCCGGCGCTGGCGCTCAGGACGTGGCTGGGGCTCGGGCTCTTCTCGCTGCTCTGCCTTGGTTTGGGTAAGCATGAGCGGCCGGTGCGGGAGCACGAGAGGGGATTGGGTCCCAGCAGGCAGTAGCACCCGTGTGCCAGTCAGCAGGGCACGGCAGCCCCCAGGACGCTGCATCTGGTGTCTTCTGCCAGGCTGAGCCTGGGCCAGGGTTTGTGTGACTAGCTCTACTCACCATGGCAGTGAGTGTTGAGTATCCCTAAGCTCTCATCTCTCCAGGCCAGTTGCACCAGCCTGACAGCTCCCAGAGGAGCAAATTGGTCTGCAATCCCAGCCAGCGTGAGAGAAACAAAGGTGTTTGTGGGGCAGCTGATGTCTGCGGGGAGCACACGGTGTAGCCCCTTGGGCTTTGGTTTCAGTGGTGGGGTGGCTTCTGCAGTTTTTTGGATGGTTAACAGTTGGGTGTGTGGTGGGAAAGATAAGGAAAGGCAGCAGGTCAGAGCTCTCTGCACCTACCAGGCAGCTCAGCGTAGTGCAGAGTGAGTTCTTTCTCCAACAACACAAATTCCCGTAGAAGTCCTGCCTGGGCTGTCCCCTGTCCTTTCTCGAGGACCTGCCGCAAAGCTCACTGTAGCCCACAGATCCCTCCTGACCTCAAGAGGCTTGGGATGAGTCTTCTCATCTGTGTGAAATGTTAACCTTGAAACCACACAAAAGCTCACTTCTGAGCTGGGCTTCATTGTGGATGCAAAACAGATTGTGCTTATTGGCAATTTTAGTGTTTCACTGCAGCTAACGATACTCTAGAGCAAACCTGGGCAGAACTGAAGCTTTGATTAAAAATCAAGGGATGCAAAATTAGGAGTTTTTAATGCTGATATTGTGTAATGGGGGAGATACTTGATGTACAGGTTCATTTTGAGTTTCAGTCTCTCTTAAAACAAAACTCAGAGAATTTAACAGGGAATGAATCGCAGAGTTCACTTGAAAAGAAAGCAACTACCTCAAATGCCACTCTAAGATCTCTGCTCTCCTGTTTTCCCCTCACTCATTCCCCTACCTCTGTTCTTGCAAAGCATGTGTCAAGCACAGATTATTCTACCCATGTTGCAATGGGCAATCTATCATGAGCAGAACTGCTTCTCTCCCTGTATTTTACGAGTTTGTAGTAAGTTATTAATGTAATTGTGAGCATGTGGTAATTCGCCAGTCATGTATCTTCTCTAAAAAGGATGCTTGTTCCTTGGCCAAAGATGGGCAATGCTTGAATATACAGTCTGATGCCTGCAGATATCCACTACTAGAAACAGGAGTTTGATAATAGAATAATAGATAATAGATATTTCTCAAGTTGTGCTTTTTTTTTATTGTGGTTACTAGGTGCCTTCTTTTTAATATGGTTTACGAAGTGAATGATATTTTATCCTGCTTTCCATCTCTCCCTCTTTGTCTTCATCCTCTGCTTGTAACTTTTGAACCCCCTGACCAATTTCACCCAAATTTGACAGGAAGGCAGAGGTGGCAGAAATGCAGAGGTCTTTGGCTGCTACTTGGAAGCCACTGGTTTCCCAGCACCCATGAGCAGCACCCAAATAGCCAAAGCCTGGGCTCCCCATGCCCAGATGACAGAAAGGGCAGGAGGCAGCTGCAAGGGAGCTGTAAGGAGCATCGTGGCACAAACAGCTTGGGAATGGGCTGGGAGGCATGGGGAGATGGGCCAGGGCTGGGAAACACAAGGCACAAACCCATAGGCCAGCAGGATTTGGTCATCCTGTTAATGAGAAAACTGACTTCTCCAAATCTGATTGATTATAAAATTCTGGGGTTAAATTCCGCAGGAGGTGGAGAGGGAAACCAAGCTATTCTAAAAACATTATCTCAGTTTTTGGAGCATAATCATTACTTGTGTCTCATGTAAGGAGGCTGTGGAAGTCCTGGTGCCTCAGGAGCAGGTGCTTGGTAGACTGATAAGAACAGGACAGCTGATACACCTCCTTTCTCTCTCTGTATGCACACATACACACCCTGAAACTTTTCTCTCTGAAAATCAGTATTCCTACATTAGAGACACTTGAAAATACTTGGTGCAATACCCACAAATGAATGGGTTTTAAAAGTTTTACTGGTGCTTGTAGGCGATGCCTTCTCTAGGTCACCCACAGGGACCGAGTTCTGACTTGGTTGTGGCAAAATAGTGAAGCCCTGGGCACCTGCCATTGCCCTGCCAGTGACTTCCCATGAAACGTTAAGCGAGTCAGCAAGGCCAACATTTACAGAACTGACACATGTGGGACTGCTCGTGACCACATCAAGGCACAGTCGGGGCTGGTTCCAAAAACCTGTGTCCTTGGTTTAGCCCAGCTGCCCTGATGCTGGCACAGCTCCATGATATAACACTCCAAAAGGTCAGGGAGCATGCTAGGATGGAAACAACTGCTCTCTGTAAACCCTGTGTGAGCGAAATAGTGATATAAGGAATGCCAGGCTGAATTTTCACATCATAGGAGTAGAAGGCATTAATAGGGGGCTTAATTAAAAAGGAGGAGTTGAAGTTTGTATTTCATAGGAATTTCATGTGTGTCTAAGCTGTTTTTTCTCCTTGAATTTTGCAACTCTGGCATTCACCTGAGGTGCCCTACTGAAATGCCAGTGTAATTTAAGGCTGCTTCTGAGATGCCATCTGCTGCTGGAGACACAGATGTCCATGAACACCCTGCTGTCTCAGCACAGTGGAAAAGCGGCAGAACAGCCTTGATTGCAGCACAGACTTTTTGATTTATGATCTGAATGCACTGCTGGTATCCCCATGGGCTTGTTTTTCTCCTGCCATTGCACCTTCGCACCTACCCACAAACTGTAGGATGTTCTCAGTCACAGTTGTTAGACTAGGAAAATGTAGCTGGAAGTTGCTCAGTATGACCTTTCCCTGCCTTGCATGCAAACATAGTGTAGGCACTGATTGCAGGGACCCAGCAAGCCCAGCTTTGTGTCCATGGAGTATTTTTAAGCTTCCCTGGAGTTTTTTTTTCCAGCTGGGGACCACTTATCTCTTGGTTTCTTTCCAGTGGTAAAATTTTTGAGAAGTTTTGTGGAAAATTCCCTACAGCTTTTCAAAGTTTTTGGAGAGTTGGGAAGTGGGGGGGAATATCCACTTCCCTCTGCATTGCGAGCTAGCGCTGGCTCACAAGTAACTCACTCCGGGAATCCCCTCCCACATGTTACTGCCAATAAAGAGCTTGGAGTGGAGCTGGGTTTCAGAAAGGGACAAATAGGGAAGATTCCCAAAAAGGGACAAATAGGAAAGATTCCCTGTTTTGTGGCCACCCCCAAATATTGAAGTGTCTAGCAGAGAGCTTTAGGTGCTTGGTGTGTAATTTCCATTCCAGCTCCAGTAGCGGTTGTGCTGGGGGCAGATTTCATGGTGAAGGTGGCAGAAATTTTTCTTTACATACCAGGTTTGCCCTCTTGATCACATTATGCAAACTGAGTTTCTGCCTTATTCCTCTTAGTGCCTACAGCTGTTGTTTAAATTTCTTTTTTTGGATGAGTTTCTGTCTCGCCCTGTTCCAGACATGCAGAAAAAAATGTCTTTACTTCAAAAACAAGGGCAGTGGAACTAAGGAGCTCTTCTTCCTGTCTGTCAGTCTATCCAGAGTGAAACCTGCTGTAAGAGCTTGTCTGGAGAAACAGAAACTCAGCTAAAGGCTCCTGCTTTTGCTTATAGACTCTGTTTTACTTCTTCTGTTGTGTGTTTTTTAACTGAAAGGATTCTTTGGGGAAAAAAAGGAAAAAAACAAACAGAATATTAAACTTAGACAAGCTACATTCTTACATAGTCAAAATGCAGTTATATGCCTAAATACCAAGCTTGTAAAGCTGCAGGCAGAACGTTCCTTTCTCCCGCGTAGTTTCCCTTTTCCTATTAGATTGGAACAAACGCAGATAGCTCCAGTGACCTCATGTTGCACTGAGGGCAACCACTTTTTTGACATTAGTATCCTTTTTGCAATGTGAATGTTGCATATTCCTGCATTTAAACATGCAAAGTTTGGAGTGGAAGTTTTTACAAACCGTGGTATATTACCAGCAGGAGTTGCCACCCTGTATGCCCTCACATCTCTCCCGCTCATCGCTGCCTCCATTCTGAGTTTCAAATGTGGTTTAATGGGTGTAATTAATCTGACATAAATGAAAGATGCTGCTGATGGAATTATCCCCCTGCCTTGCTTGTGGTGGCTTCTTTTTCTGCTGGGGCCAGCCTGCTGCCTTTGGTTCCAGTTTGGTTTTACACTGATGCTGTGTAACTGGGAGTGGAATGGATACAGAGAGGATGCACAGCTGAGGAGACAAAGCAGGTCATTGCCACCAAAAGGTGCAATCCTGCTCCTCTCTGACTGCGTGATCCTCCTCTTCTTTGCACTAGTTGTAACATGTGTCTGATCCTTGGATGATCTACCTCACTTTCCAGCTCAGCAGAAAGTCTCTTTTTCCCCCTTTTTTCAGACTAGTGCAGTGTATTGAACCGGACTCTGGAGAACTCTGCAAGAGGGAGGACGTGGGATTGGAAGCGGAAGGGGAGACATATCTCCTATACTTCTGTGGGGAAGGCATGAGATCAGTGCCAGTTTGTTATCTGGCTGCATCCCGAGGTTGTTCCAGGCTAGGGGAGAATTTCCACATTCAGGGAAATTCTCATAGACTTTCTTCCCACTTCCCGCTCATAGAATTGTAGTGTGGTTTGGGTTGGAAGAGATCTGAAAGCTCATCTTGTTCCAAGCCCCTGCCATGGACATGGACACCTTCTGCTGGACCAGGTTGCTCAGAGCCCTATCCAGCCAGGCCTTGAATACTTCCAGGGAAGGGGCATCCACAGCTTCTCTGGGCAACCTGTGCCAGTGCCTCACCACCCTTACAGTAAAGAATTTCATCCTAATATCTGTTCTCACCTTCCCTCCAGCTTGTCCTATCACTACATGCCCCTCTCCAGCCTTCTTGCAGGCCCCCTTCATGTAATGGAAGGCTGCTCTAAGATCTTCCCAGAGCCTTCTCTCCTCCAGGCTGAGGGCTTCTCCTTCCTTTTAAACATGTGCATCCTTGTATAAATACCATGCACATGTAGATCTTTTATAAGATGGCAAAGCAGGTGTGCTGGATGCAGTGAAGACTGTTCACTTGGCAAAAGAAGGTCAGTTTTGTTGTTAAATAGACTGACTTTTTGTTTAATTGTAGCTGTACTGTCTCCTTGGAGGGACATCACCATTGGGAGTCTCAGGAGTTCATTTGAGAATATGTAAATGTCTCCCAACACGGAAATGCCACGGGCTTTGCTTCTGCTTTTTCACTGTTACGCTTTTAAAATATCATTGGTCCCAGGGGACTCCCTGACTGAAAAGAAAGTGCTGACTGATAGCTAATGGTGGCACCTCTACCTATCCTGAGCTCAAAGACTGTTCACCTTTTGGTGAGCCCAGATTGCCACCATGTCATATAAAAAGTTAATAGAAAAGAGCATTGTAGCAAGTCTCTCTGCACAATGGTGCTGTTGTTGTAGTAGGTACCCTTGCGCAGTTTTAAATGCCCAGCAGACAAGGATTTCATTCCTGTGCTGGGGAAGTGCTCAGTCAGAACAGATCTGTCAGACACTTGTTCCGACCAGCCAAGAGAACCCCTTCCATGCGCCGCGATGCTCCTGGAAGGTGCCTCCAGCAGCACGTGCCCAGGTCTCTCATTTCACTCTTACGGACACCTCTGGAGTGCTCTTGGTCATTCTCTAGTTAATTCCCATTCCCTGTCCTCCAGTTAATTCCCATTCCCCATGCTGTGCTCTTATCTAGAGCTGTGTAATCTCTCCTCCAGGCGGTCCAGGGGTTGCTGTCAAGGCTGTCATCTGAGAAGCATCCTGTGAGTCAGTGCCTGAGCAGAGACTGGTTTTTCTAACAAGATAATGGCTGGCAGGCCTGCAGCATCATCAGCTGCACAGATGAATGTCACTATGGCTGTGGGCAAATACTTCAGTAACAAAAAAAAAAAAAAAAAAACCAAGAAAAATTTTTATATTTTTTCTAATTCAGAGTGGCCTTATGTGAGAAGGTATCATACTTGATTTTCTTGGTTACTGGGCAATTTCATCTTCTATTAGTTTCAAGAGGGGCTGGCTACTTGGGGAACATGCAAGACAGTGAGATTTAGCAAGCACTGAAGAAAACTACAGCCTTAAGCAGTGGGGAGGACCTCAGCTTCAGAAACTGCTGTGAGGACACCAGTATGCATGGCAGTGGTACTGGAGGAATTAGGAAAATTATTTGAGAACATCTTCAGCTGGGAGATAAATATAGAGGAAGTACAAAGTGATCCAGTCAGCAAGAGACAGAGTCTGCAGAGGAAAAAATTAACAAATTTATTTTTGTCTTTGAGTGTGACAAACCTCCCCCAAAGGCCCGTCTTACACAACTGTCTCATCTAGTTTCTACCCCCAAACTGGGAAATCATAATGTAAGAGTTGCAGGAATTTGATCTCTAAAGGAACTAAAATATGCAAATCTTCTGAGGACATTCAGCTTTAGTGTCCCTTCCTGTCCTTTTTAATTCTAGCAGTGTTACATTCAATGTGCTGGGTATGGAGAAAGGGGGGAAGGTTAAAAGTCAAAGAGGTCCTGATATGCAGCATAGGAGATAAGCAAGCCCTCTGTCCTCTCCTCCCTGAGCAGCACCAATGTGGAGCGCTCTGCAGCAAAGGGGAAGGTCTTAAGACATGATACAGTCCCCATCCCGTCCCCAAGTACTTCTGTGTCTCATATTCAGCTCCTTGCTTGTATCTCACCTCCTTCCTGGCTAGTGCCAGAATCAGAAAATTGCCGAGTGACTGACACGAAGTTGAGATCTTACTCATGTCATAAACAAAGCAGACTGGACATACCCGGGCAGCGGGCTTGTCCCAGCGGTGACTCAGAAAGCAGTAGATCTTTATCTCAACCAAGTACCGAAACTTGAGCCGAAGCAAGAGGGAGGGGTGCCGGCTGGCTGGAGCTGCCCCAGCGCTGCAGAGAACCCCTTTACCAAAGTATTTCAGATTCCCTTTGGTTTTCTCAGATGCGAATTGCAGATTGTGAAACATCTTTTCTTGGTGATTGATGGAGTTTCCTTCCCTTTACAAGTCAGGTGTTTGACCGAGTCATGACTTAGTGACAGTGCTTCCTTTCGTTTCCCACCTGGCTGGGTTGCCTTGCTGGCTTTCATGGCAAAAAGGCAGTCAGGGTGGAGTGAAATCAGCCTTCTGGTGAGCCAGGGGATTAAGACTGGAGAAAGGAGAGCGTTGGTCTGCAACCTGCAAAGGCAACTGCAGTCAGATAGAGGGCTTCAGTGGGCCCTCAGTGGACACCAGCATGTGTTGAGAGCACCCTGTGAACCACTCTAAAATGAGTGTTACCTACAGTAAATCATTGCCTATCAAGTATGCTCAGGGAGACAAGTAATGCTGATAGTTTCATTTGACTTAGCACACTGCTGGAAGAAAGTGTGATCGGTGTGCACCCCAAAAGATGGGCTAACCTTCTGTCTATAGACACGGGAAGATGTCCTCTGGTTTTCACAGCAACTTCATGGCTTTAAGGATTTCTTCACTAAAGGCAAACGTGCAAACAGCATTAAAACAGAGTGAAGGCTGCTGAGGCAGTCAGACACCAAAACACCAGGGGGATATTATAATAATTGCCAAATCAACAGTGCAGAGCTGGGCAAGGCAAGGTTGCTGTTTTGTTTAGGAGAAATGTGGCAAGGTGAAGAACTGTGTAAGGGGAGCTGTGCCCTCTCTGCACTGCTCCAAGCAGGGTGCCCTGAGGTTACAGCCCAGGAGCAAGCAGGGATGGACTTTTAGAAAAACCTCCTCAGACTGTTTCCCTGCCTCACTCCTGCCATGACATCAGTGTACACTTGGATTAATCCTGTCACTTGCCTGCTGAAGGCACACTTGACTAGTGTGAGCTGGTAAAGGAGGAAAACTGACTGGAATTGCTGCCCAATGAAGAGCATTGCTGTTTTTCTTCAGGATACCTTCTTTTCTGCTCTTCTCTCTCTCTCCCCACAACTGAGATGAGCGAGGGAACTTGACTGAGTGAAGGATCTGGGCTTGCAGCTGCTTTGGTTTGCCGGAGCAGCCCAGAGCAGCAGCAGGGCTGCTCTGTTTGTGATCAGAGGTTGGGCTGTGCAAGAGGAAGGGGCCACTCCTCCTTTCTCTGCCTACCAAGACCTCCCTTTGCATGCCTGAACTTGCTGGAGCGGAGTCTGTGTCGAAGGGCACAGAGCTATTCACAGGAGTCTGTCACTGACTTAAATACAAAGCATTTCTTCGCATATTCCAGTGTAGCACATGGAAAAGCTCTGAGAGAATCTCATTCCTCATTGATACAATTACCTGGGATAAAAAAAAGACCAAGAGGGATTGTCTACTCTTCTAAAGGCTCAGCTTTTAAAAATGTCTTAATTTTTCAACAGATTATCAGTCTTGCTTGGAAACCCCTGTAAAAATACTGCAGTGCCCTCAAGGGATAAATCATGCAAGTTTGGGTGAATGTGCAATTCACAGAAAATGAGGTGCCTGATCTGCAGAATTACCTGAGGACTGCTAAGTACGATTCTTGCCTGGCCCCAGGGGATGGCCACCAGAAGAAAAGTGAAGCTCCACACGAAGTGTTTTGCTCAGCCAGCTCAGCCCCAGTTACCAGAAGTACCCTTACCTCACCACCACATGCTGTGCACCTCCTCCCAGAGCTTCCCCAAGTCCCTGTTTCAGCCCACACACAGGTGGAGTGGGAGGAAGGTGTCAGTGCCCAGGCAGAGTCGGAGTGCATGGTCCTAGGCAAAGTCAATGATGCCATTAATTTATGAGTAGAGATAGCAGCTACTGTTGCAAAGATAAATAGGGAACTTAAAGGGGGGGGGGTGGGGAGAGGAAAGGGAAGGCTGCTTTGACCCTCTCGGTTTTGGAGCTCCACTGACAATTTGCCTTAGAACTTTTTGCAGGGCTGTCTGTTAAGAAAATGTGCAGATCCACTGTCTTACCTGCTGGCAAGTGACTTCAGGCCCACCTTTCCCTTCATGTGTGCTGCTTTGTGCATTGTGTGCAAAGCAAGGCAACACAAGGTGAGAGCAAATAAAGGCGAAGCGGCTGAGAGGGCAGAGAAATGGGGAACACGGGGGAAAGAGAATGGCTTTGGAGCTTCTGTTCACCAGGATGTATTTGAAGGTTTCCAGCAGTCTGGTGCTGCTTCTCTAGAGCTTTGCTAGGTCTTTAAGTGCCTTTTACTGTCAAATGTCTCTGCAGGATGTCAAATGTTTTCTGTCCCAGAGGCAACCTTCTCTCCCGTACTGTGCGGCTGTGTGTGCCACAAACATACCAAGCTCTCTGTGGCTGGGGATATTCTGAGCCAAGGCTTGGGCAAAGAGTGAAGGAAACAGGGACATGGGAGATTGTAGAGCTCTCCTGCTTGCTGACTCTCAGAGCAAACAAGAAAACGTTATTTTCCGCTACACTCACCTCTCTGTTCTAATGAGCCTGCTGTGTGGGGCATCTGCAGCACAGGTGCAGTTTGGATGAAACTTTTTTCTGCACAGGGAACAGAAAGTCATCCCTATCGTCGGTTCAGTGTTGGCACATGCCACGGGCTTGCAGTGACAGAGAGATAGATGTGTCTGCACAGCAAGGGAGTGGGTGGCCTTCGGAGGGGTGAGAAGAGGAGGGATCTTTTTTTTTCTAGAAAATTTGTTTAAAATTATTTCCATGGTGAATACCTTCCCCATAGACTGGTTACAGAGAGCCTTCAGCACAGAAATGGGACAGAACTGAATTTTCATTTTTGCTTTGCAGTTCACCTTTAGGGGACTTTTGTGAGGCTGAATGACTCTCCATGGACTTTGGTTCCTTCAGGTTTGCAGCATTCAGGTTGCAGTTTCAAGGGTTGCAGAGCCTTTTAAGGGTAGACATGACATCAGCAGGAGTTTCCAGCCCCTGCACATGTACTGCTGAGGAGGTTTTTGTTCTCCTTTTGGTTGCAAAGGAGACTCTTAGGGGCAAGGTATGAAGAACCTCATGCAACTCATGATGCGATGTCACCCTGACATTTTACTGTACGCCTACTCTTCCCCTATAGCTGCAAAAGAAAATAGAAAATGGTCTTTTTCAGGCTCCACAATCCCAAAGTTTGAGTGGCTGTTTGACTGGCTGCTCTTTTGTTGGCTGCTCTCCAACAATAGTACGAGCTGAGCTGATGTGGTTGAGGGGAAAAAGCACATACACACAAATGCACACAGACATGCAGGAGAAGGAACTTCAAGAATCACAGCCTGAAGTGGGTTGCTTTTAAGGTGAACAGAAGGAAATGTTTTTTCACACACCATGTAATAAAACTGTGCTACTCTTTACCACACGACATTGTGAAAGCCAAGAATGTATATATACATTCCTGAAGAGGCAAGAACTTTTCCTGAAGGAGTAGCAGTTGAACTGCGGGTGTCAAGAAATCCCTAAATTTCAGGCTGCCGGAGGTTGGAAAGACATGGCAGTTCTTATCCCATGTGGTGTGGAAGAACTAGTTTTTCTACCTTTTTGCTGCCAATTTCTGGCTGACAGAGGTCAAAGTGGGCTTGGTTGCTTAGAATCTGCAACGCATTATGAGGGGAAGTACAGGTAGTGTGTGTGGGGGGACTTTGAATCTTTCCCATTGGAAGATCAATGGAGCGGCTGAGTGGAGGGAAACCAGTTAAATAAGTTGCTAATTTCATTGTATTCTATTTTATTTAATTAGATATTAATTAATATTAAAACATTCTATAGTGTTGCCAGGACTCCCACAGCATTTTTTGGTGTGTTTCCTACAGACTTCATGTAAAGTGTGCAAAGTGGGACAGGGGTAGGTGTGCTTAGAGACTATAAGGTGTGAGCCAGCACCAGCCAGACTTTGCTGAGGGGGGTGGCAGTTCTTAGGCTCACCTTAGTCAAGCTTTCACTTCATGCATCAGGCAGAGGCTTTGCACATAGGCTCTCACCTCTGCCAGTGGTGATGCTGCACTGTCCCCATCAGTGACACACCGCCTGGCAGGACTTTCCTGCTTCCTCTCTCCGACATGTTTACTGAGATGTATTCTGCAGGGAAGGAGGAAGGAATCTGAACCTTTTCTGACCTGAAGCCAGCTATTTGCTTGTTTTCCTGCTCTCACTGGTGCAGTGGAATAGATTAGTATCCCACTTCCACCACTGGAGATGAGCACTAAGGTAACGAGGCTGAGGCAAGCAGGGAAAATGTAAAGTGACCTGACCTTCTGGACTAACACAGCAGGATGCACATCACTCCCAGGGTTGCACAAACTCAGGTGAAAGCTTAGCCATCTGCCTTGTTGCAGCACAGGACTGTGCATAAATGCTGGACCACCTTTCAGCAGCAGCGGGAGGTCTTTGGTAGGCTGCTCCCTCCCAGGTCCTGGCCCCTGTGAACATTTACCCAATGGAAAGGGGAAGGAATGGGAAAGCAAGGCTGCTCATGGGAGTGAAGAGCATAATAGTCATAGTGCTCAGTAGGGGGATTACTGCTAATGTGGTCAAAGTTCACAGAACTTCACAGAATATTCTGAGTTGGAAGGGACCCACAAGTGTCTGAAGCGAATGGCCCACACAGGGATCAAATCCACAGCCTTGGTGTTATTAGCACCATGCTCTAACCAACTGAGCTAATCTCAGGGTCAGTTGTACCTTATTCCACCC
Organism: Myiotriccus ornatus; assembly: GCA_036023395.1. Taxonomy (NCBI): domain Eukaryota; kingdom Metazoa; phylum Chordata; class Aves; order Passeriformes; family Tyrannidae; genus Myiotriccus; species Myiotriccus ornatus. The sequence goes on from JAYRBT010000001.1 coordinate 5,224,433, forward strand.
TTGCAAGGGTCTCAGCTTGTTGTTGTAGGCACATGCCTGCACTCTAGGTATGGCAGTGGCGCGGTCGCTGGGCAGGAGTTGGGGAAGGTCTGTGCTGGTTTCCAAGTTACCCCAAGGGAGGCCCATGGGCCCTCAAAAATGTAGACTTGTTTAGCTAGACTAGGCAAAATTGTTCGTTTGCTAATACTAGGAGGCTGATGACAGGACGGCCTTAAACTTTGTTTGTCATTGTAGGGTTGCTTCTAGTTTCTGGGATCTTGAAAATTTGGGGTTTTCTTCTTTCACAAAAAAAACCCAACCAACCGAAAAAGAAACAAACAAATAAGAACTTCCAATAAAACCCTAATCCCCCAAAGCTAATAGTCCATAGTGGCCCTGTTAGGCATGCAGGGAACAGAGGTTTTTTGGACACTGAGCTCTGAGAAGGGAGAGCAGAGGAGATAGAAGTTTGTGCATATATATTTCTATCCCTTTACATGAATAATGGCAATTCGTGACACTGAGGTGTGTTTTTTTTTAAAGGGGACAGAAAAATTCCCCTTCAGGCAGGTCACACTCCTCCTGCCTTTGCCTTTAGCAGTCCATGCAGCAGTCCTCATGTGCCCACCAGCTCAGGATCCTAAGCAGGACTGGAGCATGACGTAAAAGGCAATGCCAAGGCAGGCCTGCCCTCAGTGCAGAGCTGGAGCTGTAAACAGCTCGGTGGGTGCAGACAGAGCCAAAAGAGGCGAGCTCTGGGTGGGAGGTCCTGGCACAAGGCCATACCACTGTCTCACTGATTTTTGTTTGGCCCTCACCTACAGGCCAAGCGCGTGAGAAAAGAGTAGTCAAAAGCAAAGTGGGGGAAAAGGTCAGCCTGCCTTGTTGCCGTGAAATTCCCCGCTCAGAAAGCCTGCAGAATTACCGGGCCTACTGGCAGAAGAACGTTACTGACGTGGTGCTGGCCTACTCCGATGGGGAGATGATCAGGATGCATGAGCGGTACAGGAACCGCACAGAGATGGACCCCTGGGACCTCATCCTGTGGATCTCCCCCGTGGAAATCCTGGACAATGGCACTTACCAGTGTGTAGTTCAGCACAACTCAGTTGTTGCGTGTGATGAGCGTGTCACCCTCTTTGTTACAGGTAGGTGGATTGTCTCCTGACACCTGAGGCCCTCCAGTGCCAACTGTTGGGGCTAAAGGACGCTCCTCCAAGCTTTATCATAGTGGAGCAGATAGACTTCCATCAGGAAGCCTAAAAGTGTGATGGAAGATGTGTTAAGTATTTCCATTCTAGCAGCCTCCCTATTTACCTTTCCAGAGGTACCCCAGGTACAGAGAATTTGCCTTTACCACCACCAGCCCAACCTCCTCCCCTTGATGCCTCCCTGTTGTGAAAGGACCCCTTCCAGGACCCTCCCCAGGTACCACTGCTAGTGGGTCCCCCAGGCAGCCCCTGATGTCTTTTGGGCAAAGTCAGACCAAGCCCTTGGTGCATGCCAAGCATCCAAGGTGAAAGAGGAAGGGGGTGGGCCACAGCAACATTCCAGCCTTGCATCCAAACCCCTGGGAAGTCCAGACTCTCTGGGGGCTGGCCAGCTCACTTGGCTGCACTGCAGCCTAAGGTTGAACTAAGGTGGAGATTTGAGGCTTTTTACCTTAAAGAAACCAAGTTTCTTTGCTCAAAATGAATCTGAGTCTTCTCTTAGAGGCCACAAAAAGTTTCCGCTGACATTATTTTCCATTTCCACCACTGTTTTTGTAGCAGTTGGTCTCAACTTGGGACAGAGATACTCGTGACATATATAAATATATACATACATTTGAATACCTTTAACAGCAGAGAGCTGCAGGAATCTCCTAGACAAGTCAGTGAAGGAGCATTCCCCATCTGGAAGGAGGTTCATCAACAAAACTAAAAAACAAACCAGCTCCTGAGGCTTGGCCATTGCCTGCTTGTCTGAGGGCATGGCGGGCATATGTGCAAGGAGACAAAATTAGTGATTTTTCTGGGAACTGGTATGAAAAAAGGGAAGTGCACTGCCAGCACCTTCTCTAACCATGAGGGCTGAGGACTTATCTGCATGAAAAATGTGAAACTACGGATCTCTTTTCCTGCCCACAAATACTCCAGTTTCTTTCCTTCCAGAAATCCCCTTGCTGTCTTAACAGACCAGCTGTAATAATTGTGGTAGACTTCTGCTCCCTTTGGTAAAGTAGGATCGGTTATTTTGGGGATCAGGAAAGGGAAATTTTCCCTCATCCCTGCTGGAAGCAGGCTGGGATGTCTGATCACCCTTGCTGTGACCTGACAGAATGGTAACTGAATCTCTTTTGCTTTAGCCGACTTCAGTGAGCCGAGCATAACAACAGAAGTGTCCGCGAGTTCTTGCGAATCAACTGAGATGGTGATAGTATGTTCTTCTCACGGAGGTTTCCCCAAACCCAAAATCTCTGGAGCCCTCAACAACGTGTCTGTGGAGTGGAATGCCAGCTGGGTGTCCGAGTCCAGCCTCAGCCTGTACAACGTCACTGGCACACTGGTGCTCAACATGACCAACGACATCAACGTAACCTGCTCCGTTGAATACGACGGCTTGGCCAAGTCCAGCAGTTTGCTTCTGAGTATGTCTTATTAACAGTTTTTGTTACAAAACCATTTTGTGTAACTGTTCATGCAAGGATGCCACAATGATCCCACCTGTGATCTGTGCACCAAAATATGTCAAAGGCTGTAAGACAGCAGGGGTGGGAAGGGAGGGTTACAACAGTGACTGAAAAGCAGTGATGGCTTTGTCTTCCTGCTGCTCTGCTGTCACAGCCGGGCTGAGAGGGAAGTTGGTTCCTGGTGTGATCTGGTCATACCAGTCTCAGTTGCTCCCGCAGGTGGGGGTTGCCATCATCCAGTGCTCCTCTGCACCAGCACAGCCCTGCTGCCAGTTGCATGACACAGACCTGGTGTTTGAATGGTATTTGTGCTTTAAAAGCCACAAGTTGCACTTAAAAAGAATTTCCTCATTTAACAAGCGTGTTTGTCCCTGCTTCAGTGGAAGAAACGGTTCAGCTGGGGTCTAGACAAAATTCTGCTTTCATATATCATATAGGGTTAACTCATACGAAAAGAATTCCATCACTGAGCCTGGCTTAGAAGTGATGGCATAATAGATAAGTCTGTGCTTTGAAAACCTTCAGGCACGAGTGGAAACAGCATGAGGGAAGGCAGCATACAACGGTCGAGAGGTTTTGCAGTAGAAGGGGATTAGCCAGAAAGTTCTTAAAGCCAAAAGGATTTTTTTTTTTTTAATGTTGCTACTGAAAAAAGTATTCTGAAATGTCTATGGGTCTGATGTTTTCACTGTAGAGATAAGGGCACCTTCAAGGGAAGATAGAGAAGTGCTATTTTTCCTAGGGAATTCTACCTTACTCATTAAGGTAGCTTATTCCTCTACCTCACTAAAATCAAAGGGGCTTGCGGGGAGAGGTACCATTGAACTTCAAAACGAATGCCAGGAACTAGTGCTTTATGAATACTGGTTATTGCTGGATGTAGTGCACAATGTCCCTAGAGATGCTAATGGAAGAAGGTTATGAATATCATGCTACATAGAAAAGAAGAGCAATGAAAAAAAAGCAATAATAGCAATATACTGTTGTCACACAGATTCTCAGAGGAGGGTGCAATCAACAGTGACACAGTCACAGCAGTCACAAGCCCCCCACTTTTTGATTTTTAAGATATGGAACCACTCCAATTTTGGTATGATGTAAATGGTCCTTTAGACAAGTCTTTCGTGAACACAGAGTTCCAGACAGAATACAGCCTCTGGTAAACACAGGAGGCAAACTCTACAGTGAGGGGTAAAGATTGTACAGCAAATCAGGCCAGTGTCTTAGAAGTGGAATAATGTTCAACTCTGCCAGATACAGATGATGAAAAACTGAAGATCTGTGCACACAGCTCTGGAGACCCATAGACGTGCAGGAAGCCTGTCCCTCCTGTTGAATTAGGGCCGTCCTATAGTGTACAGGAATGACCTGGTGTCTGCTCTTATATCCCAGTGGCAGAATGGTCATCTCCAGTGATGAAAAGCCAAAGGCTCTGGATCCACTGAAATTGAACTCTGCCACAACACTGTTTTCCTGCCACACAGAAAAAACAAGTCTATTCTAACCTGTTTAATGTATCATTCTCCTTCACCTCTGAATCCAAAGGGAAAAGAATTAGGCATAAATCTGATGAAAACAGTATGGAAAACTGCAGGGCAGCTTTGAAAATGGAAATTTTCTAGCTGCGTATGCAGACTTTTTCACCAAGCCTAAATACTTTCTTTAAAACAGCTTATGTGGTTTTAAATATTGCTTGTCTCACTCCTCTTCTGGATAAAACCCCAGCATTTCACACTCTGTGGATACCTTTAAAATTTCAGCACAGAGCAAATGCAGCAAAGTGGAAGAAATTAAGGTGTCAGCTTTTCTTGATAGTTTATTGAATATGTCCATTTTCAGGCTGAATACCTGAGTTAGAACGTAGCCAGAACCACCAAAATTCATGTACCTGCTCTTACATGAAAATGACAGGTTGTTGTGTCCTTTATTTTTTATTTCTCCTGTTTCAGAGAAAACAAATGACTGTGTTGTTCCTCCTGTGCCTCCATCTTATAATGTCATTACTGCTTCAAGTATTGTTGTTTTCATCTTCATTTTGGCAATCATCCTAGCAGCAAGATACCTCCCAAGGCATGGTAAGTGTAGCTCCTTTTTCAAGAAACTGTCTCTTACTGCTTATGTTTGTATTAAGATACACATTTATAGAAACTATACTGCCCCATTAGGTATTTCTGTACCTTCTTCTTATTTCCTCTTTTTTCCTTTCAGCATCCACTGTCAAAAGTCTAAGTCTAGCTCATGACTTTGCTACATTTTGTGTGCAGGCAGCATGAGGGTTCAGGTTTGAGAGTGAAAGGGTGATGGGGAGTTTTGCCACCAGATCAGAATATTTCCAAAATCAGGGGTATACAGAAATGAAGACATTCACAAAGGTTCATTTTTGTGTATTAAGATATGACCTAAGATGCCTTAAGATGACAAGAATTTTGGTGATCATGATAGATATGGCTGAGCACTGAGAGTTTCAAAATTGGATCTCTCTCCACACCCTACTTAGACAATCCCTCAGATAGTCACTGAGCCAAAGTAACAAAAATAGATAGTGTTAGGGCCACAGAAAACACTTAAGCATAGCAGTGCCCCACTTTTAGGAGAGATGGATTTGTATTCTTTGTATGGCCAAAAATGGCACAGGTGAGGGTGCCTGGTCCCACCCTATGAAGTCTTCAGTAACTCCAGACATGTCTCCAGGAGCTTTCCAATGTCAAAGGGGATCTCAAACATCTCAGAGTTAGCTGGCAGCTAAGTAGACTTTTTTTTTCCCCTCAAAAAATCTTATCTGTTAGCTGTTGCTCCTAATCATGTCTAAGCTGACCTCACCAGAAAGGCCCTGAAGATGTGGGTAGACATCTAATGGATTTATAAAGCTGCTAGGATTGAAAGTCAACAGCCGTAGAGGTCTTATCCACACCCTGTTAGCAGCTTTGCAAAGCAGTCACGGAGAATGACAGCAGGCCTTGCAACATGTTATAAATACCACCGAATCAAGTGCTGTCAGGTCACTGGGGAAGCCATGTGTGGGGACAAGAATCCCACTCTGACAGGGCTCTGTTCTCAGGCCACTTAAACCAGGAGCCCCCAGTCTGAGCACCTCAGCCCATCATGGTCACTGTGGTATCCCCCCTTTGGAAAAGGCTATTTGCTGGACAGCAAGGACTCAGTTTGCTTAGACACTTATAAATTTGTCATGCTTGTGTCTTCTGGTATCCCTGCTCAGACAAGTTCATTCCCAAGTCAGAGGTGTGGAGGTTGCATTACTCTTTTTCTTTTCCCCTCCTCGTTGACAACATCCCTTCAAAAAGCAGCGTGACCATTGAGTCAGGCTGGGCTAATTTCCTTTTAGTGCTTCATCACAAAGAAAAGAAGCTTCTGGAAGGCAGTGACTCTTGGTTTCACCTGTGCACCTCCTCATTTTTCACTTCTTTGCCCCTATGACACCAGTGCTGGTTGTCCCCTGCTGTTCCCTGGGGCTGTGTCAACAGGAAAGCAACGAGCAGGCTGAAGCCCAGGAAATCACATTTGGTCACAGCCTGTGCTGTTAGCTGCATGTATAATGCACTTCTAATTACAGGAGAAAATGAACTGGAATTGGAAGATTTGGCTCTAAACAAATATTGGCTGGAAATTAAAAGGTTCCTCATCATTAAATTAGCAAGATTCTGGAGCATTCTGAGATACTCTTTTATATAAGAACCAAATTGCTTTTCAAGCAGATGTAAAAAGCATACTTGTGTGGTAGAATGCAGTCACCTGCAACAGCATGGCACATGGCTGCACAAACTGGAATTTCCCTTTCGGTCCCATTTTCATAATATGCACAGGGAGTGGATTTGCCAAGTGAGGTGGTATTATTTGGTACAGCCACTTTCCAGCCCAAGTGCACAGTGTAAGTAACTGAAGCCAGAGTTTCCATCCAACTTCCCAGTTTGTACAGTTGTCCCATTTCAGTGCTGCTGGGCATTGCCACCTGTCTGGGAAAGGAAATACCTGTCCTAAGAGCGCTTCCTGCTGGTGCTGCTGCAGGTCACCTTTCAAGAGCTCTTGCGGGAGCTCAGAGTAGGTCTGAGAGTACCTCTGTTGCTCTGGCCGATGGAAAGCTGAGTCAGGAGTTGCCTTGATGCTAAGAGTGGTTTCTGAGCTCAGAAGGCCATGCTTCAAAGAGCTGAAGTGTGGGAGGGAAGAATAGAAAGACAGAGAGAAACGGAAGTAAAAGTTCTCAGATGCGTGATTGTTGTGGTGACCAAAACATGCAGATGCTTTGTTGAGGTTCACAACCACCCACTCTGAGGACCTCACAGCCTGTCTTTACAGAATTAAGGAACGAAAACACAAAGCACCAAGAGGTCGCTTAAAGAATGGTTTAGGATTCATGTTGCATGATTTGTGCAAGTATAACTGGCTGTAGTAGTAGAGATTCAACCTGAACAGTTAAAACAAAAGTCATTCACAGATGCTGAGTTATGTAGTGGACTTGTTTATTCTGAGCTCCTTTTAAAGCACTGAAAGAATTTGTTGGCTTTACCACTGCCATTCTTTCACTTGATAGAAAAACTGCATTTAGTGATGTGTCACTTTTGCCTTTATATCCCTTCTGACCTTACCTTAGCATGTAGCAACCTGTCTTTGTGCGAGGCTGAGGTTCTATACCTGTGCTAATGAGAACTATTTTATCCATATGACACTATATTGATAATATTTATGTACAACAGAGCTTTCTATCAGATCAGACTATGGCTATGGGCCAAGCATAATAGGATGTACTGCAGGGGTGAGTCCTGCCAAGTTAAAATAGAAGTAACTAGAACTAAATTTCTTCTCTCCTTTCTTCCCACTCTCCGTAACACTTTGTTGAAGAAAACATTTGGAATCATCACTTTTATGTCTTCTCTGATTCCAAATACTAATGAGAGATTTTATTTTTCAGTTTGCCCTCGCTGTTGTAAGCCCCAGGATCCAGTGGAAGAGAGTATGAAGGAAGGTACGAAGCCACCTGTGAGCTCTAAAGTGACATCTGAAACATCATCTGTATGACCAGATTGCATTTGCAGGTAGTTTTTTCTTCACCACTCTTCTCTTGGCAAAATAGCTTCTCAAATACCATTAGATTCTTATGCCATGTTAGCTCACAACACCACGTGTGCCTTTTAATATGTATCGGCTGCCTTTTAGGGTAAGTAACAGCAACAGGACCCTATTCCCAACCTGGACTCATTGTGTTTCCTGGTCAGGTAACCAGAGGAATGATGCTCACATTCCCTGTGGGGCATTGCTTTGTTTGGATTATTTCAAATTTCTAGAACTTAATCTAGTGAAAAATGTTAAAGGACTGAATTTGTTGGGCTGCTAAGCTGCTTTTTCCATAGAATGGGCCCTGTGTGGATGGTGTGGAAGTTTCTTTGGCAATCATTTAATTAATGAACATAAAATTTCAAGGACTAAATAGGGATGAAGAGAGATAGAGACATGAAAGAAAAAGAACATTTGAGAGCTTCGACTGTCAGTGTCTGCTCTGGACCCGTGCAAGGAAGCTGATTAATGTCTGAGAAGTAGGCTTGAACAGTCCTCCACCTATCATGATCTGCAGGGACATCCCCTGCCACTGTCCTGCTCATTTTGTGGACTTCCCAACTAAGAACTGGGCAGTCTCTGAGTCCCTGTCCTTTTGGACTCGTTTGTAAGTAGCTCATCACTACTACAGGTCCCAGATGTGGCTTCACCCCCTGAAAGTTACTTCTGGCTGATTCCCTGTGAGCCTGATCTGATACATAAACACGACAATATCACTGATAAGGATTGACTAAATGGTGGTGAGGGAGGGGTGAACAAGAGAACAACTCCAGCTTTCCCAGTAAGGTGGCTTTCCCAGCTATGCCAGTCCACTTCTGAGATACCTCCATTCCCTTCAGCAGCTGGAGGAATGGAAAAGTTTCCTCCCTAAGACTTGCCTAGGAAACACTCATGTGTTAAAAGGAGTTACTTTCAATAATGAGGTGTTGCAAAAGAAGGGCTGGGGAAGAATCTGGCTTGCCAAAATTTTATGATTACAAAGCATGATATTGGCTTTGGGTTGAAAGCTCAGCTACGTTCAGGGCTGTATCCTGCAAAAAGACATTTTTAAGTGAAGTGACTGAAGGAGAGATTAGCAGTTAACTGTTCTTATTCGCATCATTATCCAGGTGACTGCATGTCCTGCTCTCACTGCAGCACGAGGAATTGCCTCAGTAATGCCTCAGAGCAACACCTGTGGAGTCCTACAAGTCATGAGTTTGTCACACTGTGTGCTGCAGTGATCTAAAAGCTTGATAGTTTTGAGATGGAAAGGAGGGGAAACTCTCATTCAGGCCACTCATCTCATTTCCAAACCTGAACAACCACTCATGTTTTCCTCTGGGGAAGGCCCAGTTTGGGACAGATACTAGAGCCTTGGTTAGCATGAATTTTGGGGAGTTTTGTGATGGCAGTGGCAGGAGTTCACCTACTGAATAAACCACTTTCCTATTTTTCATTACAAAAGTTTGCCAGCGTTTCCCGTAGGCGATGTTTCCCAGCTCCAATGCCTGGGACAGCTGCTGTCTGTGGACAGGGATGGAAGCTGTGCTTCCTTAGTGGCCGACTGCCATCTCAGACCTGCACAGTGCACTGAGCCACGTCCTGTTGCTGTTTAAATGGGGAGCGCATTCACTAGTCATCCTCGCTCCGCAAAGGGATAGCATCCCTGTACACTCCAAAGGTGTTGCAGCAAGCACCAAGCCAGACTGTAGCTCACAGTCCCGCCGCTCCGAGCAGCTCTGATTTTATGGAATAGGAGCCCTCTTGTGGAGGACCATCGCAGGTGTATACCGGTTTGTCGGCTCTGCGACATTGTCTGGTTGACATTTAGGATTAAGAAGGGGCGGAAAAAAGTCAGTAAATATTTTTTCTTTGAACCCCTCAGGTTTCTTATCCTGTGCATTCTGCACTGCAAGACTCCACTGTTCGTTGTACAGCAATGCTTATGGCGTTGACCCTCTGGCTCTCTGCAAGGGGATGGCAGCAGTAGAAGACTCTGCTCAAGATGACTGACAGCATAATCTCATGTGAATGAAGACAAACAGCAGCTGTGGGGTGGTCTCGTTACAACGGGGTCACTGGAACCCCTGCCTGGGAGGACACTCCGTGCTCCCGCAACGGGGCAGAAGAACGTCATCACCTTCAAGGCTTTGGGAACCTCTGGCTTTGACGCTGCTTCTGTGGGAACCAGGGGCCTGCAGAGGCCTGGCAGGCAGCCCATGCCCACCTACCTACCCCTTCAGCAATGCAGAGCTGCCCTTTGGGACCCCCCAGACCCAGACACACAAGCTCAAGTCAGGCTGTGCCTCCATGTTGCAACTGAGAGAAGCTAAAACTTCTTTTATATTCAGCCTCACGAGATTGTCTGTTCTTCATGCTGGAGGACTTTGGATTTGGACCTGACCATGGCAGATGTATGTCCCCTCCCCCCTAAAGAGGCAATAATGCACGTTTTTCATGGAAAAAAACTTCACCTTGGAAGTGAGTCTATCTGCCTCATGCTTATTTGCAGTGCTATGGGACTTTTTAGGGAACGATACACACTGACAGCACAGCTAACAGCCAACTAATATTCCTCATCCACAGCAGTGGCACAAGTTCTCATAGCCTTTCTCTCCTGACAGGCTGACCTTGCCAACACAGCCACTCCATTAAATTGCTCTGTGAGGGCCCACATGTGCACACCTTTGTGCATACAAATGTACAAGCTTTTATGTGGATTCCTTCCTACCCACACCTGTAAAGCCCCACTGAAATTTGTGTTAAAGTCAGTGGTTATCTCACATATTTACTGTAATGAAACGTAACTCAGGGCCTTGCTTCATAAACATAGGTGTGCTTGTGTTTGTACATCTGCCTAGGGATACTTGTTAGGGTAGGCTCTGCACATTCTTGGGAGTCTCTCACAGCAACCTAAGGACTTTCTTTGCACTGAATGTTGCTGCTTTCTGCAAGTGTTCTCTCTACCCAGGCAGGACTTGAAGGATCTTCCCTACAGGATGCTAATACTGGATAGGGCTCATCTGATCTGGGTGATATTCTTGCCTACTGTGTAGGAAAATGTGGTTTCTCATTTTGAGGGGAAAGGAGGAAAAAGCCCCAATAAGCTTCCTAAGCAACTCTGCATACTAACCTAACTCAACCCTGCCCTGAATTTTACAGGTATGTTTTTCCCTTTTGCTCTGCAAGCTGTACCCATTCCCTTCGTGCTCTATCCATGTTATCAGGGCAGACCAAAGTCTGAAAGCACCATGCCATTCTCCATGTGGGATGTGTTGTTGCCTGAGCTGTTTATCTTTCTAGGACACAGCAAGGACATGTTCCATCCATTTCACATTTTTTCTAGAAGGTACCTATTGTGAGAAAAACTGCTGGAGAAAATAGGAAGATTAAAAGTGATTTATGGAGTATTGAGCTATGAGATCAAGTCACTAGTGAAAAATAAGACACTGCTCCCCTTCTACTCATGCAGAGTTGTTTTGTCCCATCTTTTTTTTTTTATTTTTACCACTTTCTCATTGTACAGAGTTCAATGGGAACTTCAGAACATTCTTACAGAGGAGTTTTTGACAGAGAAAAGGAGATAAGCTGGCTGATAAGGAAGCAATACTCCGCTCTTGTGTGTTTTCGTTGCAAACAGAACATAAGTGACAGAAATCAGTGTTTCCAAAAGGCAGCCTGACCCTACTGCAGGACTTGGTGTATGGGCAATGGTGTCTCACGCTTTTCAGGTTTCCTCTTCTTTCAGCCTGTTCTTGTTCCTTCCAGCACAAACTACCAACTTCTTGCAGGCTGACCACCTCTTCTGGCATTCACTTCCACCTCTGCTCATTTCCAGCACCATCCTTTCCTAGAACCACCATGCTATTCCATCTTACCAGCCACACCACAGCTCTGACAGCTGTACCAGCACATTTTACCTCTGACTATCCCCTTTTCCACTTCCGCTCCTGACTGATGACTGTGCAGCCTCCTGGAGAAACGCTTGTCTTTTGCACTGTGCCAAACCTTTCTACATCACCACAGACTCCAGTGACACTTTTGATAACTCCTTCTGAAGGAAACCAAGTTTCACTGACAAATATGTCCACCACCAGGTTATTTTTACAGTCTTGACGGGCAGGATGTTTATTCTGGTTTATTTTTCCTTAAGCACTAATAGTCTGAGTCACCTTTTCTTATGCTGTATTCAGTGAATTGCACACAAATGGTTTCTGTGAGACCTTCTCAGCTTAATATCTGGGTCATTGTAGCAGGTGAGCTGCTCTGTTTATCATGGGGGGTTTTTATATAACATTTTTTTTCCTGGGGTTCCTCCTTTAATTGTATTAAAAAATTATTTGTAAACTCAGTTTCCTTTCCTCAGTAATAAAAGATGTCTGTCTATGTGCTGGGAAGTGGTAGAGCCTTTCAGTTCTTCATTGTGAGCCTCTGCCACTATTTCACAGCTGCTTAAAACACACACTGTCTAGCATCAAGGCAGGTGATGCAGGGGCTGACAAAGCTGTACCAGGTACAGCTGGCACCAAGCCATAGCTCTGTTTGGTGTGCTGGCAGCAATGACAAAATGGCACTCAGGTACCCAGCTCGTGACTTCCACATACCTCACGCCTGCCAGTTTGCCAGGGATTAACTGAGCAGTGCAGCTACCGGTTGTTCTTCTCCCTCCAAACAGGAGGTTCTCTGCAAGAGTAAAATCCAGTGGTAAGAGGTTCTCACTGCATCCCTGCTACTTGTGGTATCTACTCGGAAAGTGGAGGGATGATCACTTCAGTGCTGTGCTTTTCCTGGGGGTGGAGGGAGTGGGGGGTGTGAATAATCCCTTACACGTTTATTTAAAAATTAAGCTCTGAACCAATTCCTCACTCCCCATTCGGACAGTGACTGAGGGTAAGAAATAAAGAAGTGCAAGGAACTAAATTCAGCAGGAGACTGAGAAACAAATGGCTGCTAATCCTGAGTGCAGCTGGAAGTCTCTGCTTCCCATTGCTACTGTGCAGCATAAGGACACGGAGCAGCCCTCCCTTCCTCCCTTAGAGAAAATCCACACAACTGCTACACCTTGGCTCTGCCTGCCCTCCCACAGGAGAACGTCCCTACATCAATGGTCAGGCACAGGCAAATTAGTATTCTTCGGACATCACATCAAATACCACCAAATAGGAATAGAGACAGCAATGACACAGCTAATGTCACCAGAGCTGCTGTGCAGATAAGAGTGAGGGGTATTGGGTGGGGGATGTAATAGGAAAAACAAACAAAAACAAAAGCAAACAAACAAACAAAGATAAAAGAGAGAAAGATAAGACATCTGCTGTGTAAGCACAATGGCAAAAAGGTGATTCAGGAAGGCCTGCTATTTTCTTTTTTTGAGGGGGCAAAGGACAACACCACTTAGCAGAGGTTAAAACAGGATGAAGGAGAGACATCCATACCTCTGCTTATTCAGATCCTTCACTTACACATAGAAAAGATCAGAGCTCGTTGATGACAACCCTGAAACACAGGTATTTCTCCAACGGAAAAATGAACAACACTGGGATGTTTAAAAAATTAAATGCTCACTTCAGAAGTCAAAAAACACAAAACCTTCTTGAAAGCAAACGGTGCCAAAAATCTGCTTTGGGTGGGTGGAATATGCTCTCTGGATTGACTGTTCATATTTCAATCAACAGTAATTATCTGTAAAAGCATTCAACCAGAACAGACTTGACTACTCATTTCCTGTGGGAAGTAGACCTGAACCCCCTGCCTGGATGTAATTCCCTTTAGTAGCAGAATAATCTCCAATAAAGAAAAGGAATCAGAATCCTGGCCTTCCGCTTTGAGGGAACAATGATGGGCCACCTGGTCCTCCTGAGTACAGACCACTTTGCATTAACTACAGCCTTACCCACAGATAACAACTATGACTTAGCAGGTGATCTCTGGATCAAAATAATAGACAGACCTGGCACTATCCTGGCTCTTGCCTTTATTGCTCAATAAAGGGACCATCTGATATTGCCACCAGACTTTGTTGTTCACTGGTGGGACCTTAGCTAGAGCTCTTCTCATGGGATGTCATTCAAGGATGCTTCTCTAATGCAAATACTGTACTTACATGAAGTACATACTGTACTGACATAAAGAGCTTATGGACACAATCACCACTGCTATATGGCTTTATTGAGGTCTTGAACCCCATTTCCCCAAAAGGTCATCCCCCAATTTCCAACTTTCAAATGAAATTAGAAGCCTTTTAATAGTTAAAACTGTCCACAGTGCCAAGTCTTCCACCATCACCACCAGAAATAAGTCATCTTTTCTGTGGCCCGCTCAGACTTATACTGAGGAACCCAAAACCTGCCTTTTTCAGGGGCATTTCCATATCATTCCCAGCTCCTCCACCCTTCCTCAACATTGACTGAAAAATACCCCAAGTACTGTAGGAACCAAGGCCTGAAGAAACCACCGTCAGTAAGTTCTTCAGTTGCTGTCTGCAGACAGCTTTCACTAGAGCACAGTTAACTTTTGGAATCGAGGTACCTTCAGCACACACACAAACCATTCACAGGCTCCTTTACCTTGAATATTTCTACATTGCTGGTGGTTTGGACACTTTCAGCAGCGAAATGGGTCCTCAGATGAGGCTCTGGAGCTGCCCTGTCTCCCTGCCAAATCCAGATGACAATTTCCAGTGTGCAAAGTCGCATTTCCACTTTCTTAGGTGGAACGGGTTTAGCCCTTCTGAGCTCCCATGCAGTGATGTGCATCCATGAACAATGTTCTCAGCAAAAGGCTTTTCCACAGGATATGAAAGTGTTCACAGAAGAGTTCCACCATCCTTTGCCTAAAGACTTTTATGAGCGGAATCAAAATCCTTTGTAGCTGTAAGACCCCAGTCCTGAAGTCACCAGCTTAACTGGGAATATTACTTTTAAAAAATATACAAGAGTCCAAAAAGTTTGCCTAACCGAATTTGTTTCAGAGTCTTCACTTCTTCATACCTTGAGACAGCCTAAAGAGAGAACGCAGCACATGCTTTCTCAAGAGATAATTTTAATATGGGAGGAAATAAAGATCTCGGCAAAAGTTTAAAAGGGTTTAAACATTTGCTAAGTTCCCTTATTTTCTCTCCTGAACTATCAGTAAAACCACCTCTTGAGGAAAAGTATGTGGCTTCTTCTCTTTACACTATCTCAAGGTATTAAAGAACCAAAGGCTCTGCAAAAGTTCACTGGGCAAAACTTTTGGAGTTTTGTGTATTTTTTAAAAGTAATACTCCCGGTTAAGGTTGTGGCTTCGGGACTGGGGCTTTACAGTAGCTTCTTACCATAGGGATCTGGGGAAGACTCAGTAGCTCCTAAAGTCTCTTGCTCAGTCCATCTTCAGCCCTCCCTGGGCGTTGTTCTCAGTTTGGCCTAAGACTTCAGTCACACTGAGCCTGGATTGCCTAAGGAGAGAAGAGAGAGTGCAAAGCAATTTTAAGCCTGTATCCTCCTGACAAAGGCACGACTGCAGACTTCCAGCTCTTGAAAAGTTTATTCTAAACTGGCACTGTTAGTGAGTAAGTCACACAACAAGTGTCATGGTCTTTTTTCCTCCAAAGCCTCCAGCTATCCTTCTTTTCTCTCTGTAACGGGGATGGAAAGAAGGCAGCAGTGAAGGAAAAGCCAGAGTTCTGGCCTCTTTCACTTTTAGTAAAGAAATACTCATGTGCTTGTCCCGCTTGTCTTCCCAGACACTGCAAAAGTGAAAAACTGATGCAGTTACTGGCCAGGGCAGGGCATGAATTTTGAACAGAACACCTCGTTACAAAACAAGCAGCACTATCTAGGGCTGGGAAGACTAAACCAGAAGTTCTCAGACTGGTATGTGAAACACACCGACAACCAAAAGCAGGAGAACCGAGGAGTCTTGTGGAGTCTTTAAAATGTTTGAACCACACAGACCTAGAGCTGTTCCTTACCACTCTGCCAGCTTCTGCTCATACACCTCCCTGCGCTCGCGATTCCTCTTCTCCTGCAAGGTCTCACCAGCCAAGCCATGCAATGCCATTAACAGGCCTCCTGCAGGGATCCTACACAAGGAGGCAGAGAAGTCATGAGTCACCCAGGGGACACACAACAGCAATAACTCACTGGCATCGACAAAAGGAGCATAGGGGAGCCAGACATCACATCAGAGAAGCATCACATTCCCCAAGACTCACATTACACCACAGACTAAGCTACTGCTATTCTAGTGTGACCCACCAAGCACAGTCTCTCTTCAGCTGTGACTCACCAGAGCCCCTGTGATAACGTATTTTGAATTTACTCACTGACAGGGCAAAGGCGTGGAAGGGTTTCAGGTGCCCAAACAACTTCTGTAGAGCACCTCACCCATAACTCAGACATAACCCTTTCATCCAGCTCTGGAGGTACATGTGTCTTCATTGGTAAAGCTGCCTAGGCTGCTTCCAGGCATGGCTACAGCTGACACCATCCTGACAGTGCCAAGTAGCACATATAAATCTCATTCTCATGTTCAGGCGGGTCCCCAGATTCCCTTCTGGGCATATTTACAAATCAGAACTTTGAGAAGAAATCCCAGCTCTGCTTGAAAAGTCAGACTTCTCCTGAGTTAAAGGTCATTGTCCTGATGGACAGAACCTCTGAGAGAGAACTATGGATTTCCTCCATGCCCCAGGGAGCTTTAGGAGATTCGTGACTGCAAGATGCACATGAAGAAGTGCCACCTTACAACCTTGGGTTGTGCAGCCCAGCCATGCAGCTTCTCCCTCAGTGTTTCCCAATGGCTCCTGCTCCATATTTTGGCATTGATGAAGCACATTTTGTAAAAAAATTATTTTTACACAGACTCCCTGGCAGTCCCCAGCGTGCCCCCTTCTTCAAAAGGTGTCATCATTACATCTGACTCCCCTTGTCTGGATTCAGAGCTGCTACAGGAGCAGTTGCTGTTGAAGCTGAGAAGGGAGCCCAGAAGTTACATCTTGCACTCCTGCCTTTACCAACAGACTACAGAGTTCCTTAAAACAGATTCTAATGGTTCTGCATTGGGCTCATGAGTGATCGTGCCAAGGAAGGGGGGTAGAGACATGTTCTGTAACCCATTCACACAACTACTGTTAACTATTCAACAATAGCTAGCGTCTCCTCTAATAAGCAAATAACAGCAAGTAAGACGCTCAGCTGAAAGCACTGAGTTCTTACTACTGAGAAAGCAGCAAAACTCAAATGAGAAACAAAGAAGAAAAAACCCCAACAGTTTAAAGGTTGGAAGAAAAGTGACCATCATGAGGTCCCAAGGGAGATACAGAAAATCCTTCAAGGCAAGAGAGGAAAGGAAGCTTCAGTAGCCCCACCTATGATTCAAGGCTTGGTATGTGCAGCCACAAACATTCTTAAAGAGCAGTTATAAGTCTCCATCACCCATCAGCAGCAATCACAACTCACCCAAAGGCTGTTCCGAACACGATGCCGCCTGCCAGTCCCTGCAGGCCCAAGTGCATTCTGAAAAGGGCTCCTGTGAAGCCTAAAAAAAGAACAAACCCACTGAAAACAGAACCCTCCCCTCCCCGGCCAACATGTAGGGAGCTGCTTTGCTGCATTTCTATTCTCCATGAGCTGACATCTACTTTTAACAGAGCAGAAACCAAGTGCCATGGCCACTGGGAGGGACCCTCACCACACAGTCACCACGAGCTCCACACTGAAACACTTACAAAGCTCTTCCTGCTTCAGAAAATCTGCCCAAGAAATGCTAAGAAGTATCTATGAAAGTAAAACTAAGCTCTCTCTAGGCTGGAGCATGATCCCTCCCCCCTTTTTTCTGTTCAACAACAGCTAATAATAGTAGCTGCCATGTAAGGTAGAAAAGATTAGTAAAACACATATCCAACTGTAAGAGCAATAAAGCCTGTAAAACTGAACAAGCAGATCACTTACCCAGAGCCCTGTTGCCAAAAGCAGGCATGCAAAACTTAGCATGAAAAGGGCAGCTTATAAACAGGGCACTGAACTGCAGTTACAAGAGCAGAAACACAAAATGCTTTCCCTAATAAACAGGTGGTTTATGAGAGCAGGTTATGCATTGTGTTGCCTTTAACTCACACGAGCATTTTTCACCCAAAATACTCCAGCAAGTATTTTGAAGATGAACTAATAATCACAAATTATGGGGAATGACTCCAAATTCAGCGTCTCTCTTCTGAGGGATTCTGAATTATTAGAGAGAGCCTGGATTTATCAGGTGTGATAACCTTGCCTTGCCATATATAAAATTTCCATGTGTATCAGTGTCTCCTGTGACCTTTGATTTCAGCAGTGCATTGGTATCTGTTACAAAGTCACACAGCAGGTAAACACAAAGTCACAACAGGAAGTCAGTGGAACAAGAAGCAAAACACAGGAACACAGAAGCCAGAGGTCCAAGAGACTCAGATCCAAGAGACTGCTTATGCCTTTCTGCTAAGACCCTTGCTCACAAAGAGGGAAGCACACAAGGTTACAGCACTCTCACCTCCTGCTGCAGCAAAATTACTGATGGTGGTTTTATCGCGGTACACAGACAGCCCAGTGCTCACCATGCTGCAAAGGAAAGGCACAGAAGAAGTCAGCAGTTGCACATGGAAAAAGAGAGGCAGCAAAATGCAGCCTGAAATGAAGCTAGATTTTCATTAAGCCAACCCTTAGGTTGCCTCCAACTTCCTGGCTGCCCATCCATTCAGAGCACACTCACGCCAGCCACAAGCGCCGTGACTTCTGTGGCTTTACTGAAGCAGCTGCACAGACACAGGCCTGGGAATACCAGAGTTCCCAGCTCGGATCTGGGATATTATTTCTTTTTCTTTTTTTTAATCAAAGATTTTTTTTCCATTGCAGAGAACCATAGAATGGTTTGGGATAGAAAGGACCTTAGAGATCATTTAGTTCCAATCCCCTGCCATGGGCAGGGACACCTTCCACTGGACCAGGTTGCTCAGAGCTCCATCCAGCCTTGCCTTGAACACCTCCAGGGATGGGACATCCACAACTTCTCTGGGCAACCTGTTCGAGTGTCTCACTGGAAAACATAATATAGTCAAGGATAAAAGAAACCGAGCAATGAAAAAGTCCTGTCAGTCAGCCACTCCTGGGGTAGGACCTTTACCCCCAGAAGCTGACCCATGTGTCAGTAAGATCTTGCCCGATCTTTTTGGGTTTTAACTGTGAAACTTAAAATTTGCACAACTGCAGGACAAAACCTTCAACTGGGGCTCCTACAGAAACAATAAATGTTGAGCAGCAAACATCTCCTTACAGGGCCTTTTCCAAAGGGGTGGTGGTGAAAAGGGGGCTGATCTGACTGCAGGGGGAGACATCTGGTGGAGGATGACGAGGTTACACGTCAAATCCAAAGAAATCCAGGAAAATCCACAGAAATCAAAAGCGCCTGGAGAGAAAGCAAACTGTACGCTAACTAAACTGAAACCCAGATACTAAACCAAAGAAAAGATTGAGGAAGAAATTCAGAAAGGAACAAAAAATTAGGGAGACAAAACTATCAAATGACAGTCAACACTGCTGGTGTCTCACAAGCAGAAGGGGACAGAACATACCTGCATGTAGAGACAAAGCAGGCTTAAGGACTACAATAAATTTGCCATTTTGAACGTCAGAGAAGGGGATATTCCTAGTTTAAAGGGGCTCTACTCAGAAGAGCATTCTTCATTTGATGCTCTGTTGTCAGAAATGCACTGAAACATCTAAGGGAGAAAATCAAGGAAGTGGGTTTTGTGTGTGCAGGAAAAATTTGAAGAGGTACACAGAACTGGTAGGTCTGATGTTCGGTGACTGCTTAAGAACACGAAAACAAGAAAAATTAATGTGGGATAGAAAGCTTTTCCAGAAACTGCCAACACACTATCACACTCTCGCAGAGAAAAATACTCAAGAAGAGGTGAAACAAAAGCAGAAAGAAGCTGTCAAGGAAGGGAAGAACAGTATTGCAGCCAGCAACAGCATGGATTAGATACAAGAACAGGGCTTTTCCACTTTTAGGGTTCGGGTTGGTCCACCAGAAGATTTGAATTCTGGGATCATTCAAAAAGGTTAAACCCTCTTCATGTTCACGCCTAATCAATCAGACTCATGTTAGCACAACACTTGGAGCCTCAATCAGTCACCAGAGCTGTGAGTGCTGCCTCCTGACACACCAGCACAAAGCCAGCTCTCCTCCCACTGCCACTGGGAAACGCTTACTTGAATATTGTTGCAAAAGCCGCGACTCTCCAGCTCCAGCGCCAGCCGTAGCGGATGAAACTCCGGAGGCCAGCACGATGTGCAGATTGCTAAGGCCAGAGAGAGGACAGGTTACACAAAAGACTAGAAACTAGTTCATTATTATCAGCTCAGAAGTATTAATATTAATAACCATCAGTAGACAACAGCAAGTAAATGTTAACAGACCCTCCAAGTTCTGCAGTTTAATACTGGCACTTGAAAGTTTGAAAGTAGAAGGGTTTTTAAAAGATGTGATAAACAGGAGAGTCACAAAATTTAAAAATGTTGCAGATAATATCGCAAAACTAAATACATTCTCTCTTCCAGTGCTTGAGGAGTAAGAGTTTAGCTCAGGTGCAGATATACCAGAGAGTCACCAGAGTGAAGCCAGGCACTGGTACTTTAAAGGCTGCTATGTCAGGGGCAAAATCTAATTGAGAGGGATGAAAAATCAGATTTTACATCAGGCAGATTTTTAAAGGGGTTTTCTTCCTCTTGATCCAGGTAACCAACACTTTCAAAGTCCAGCAACGTTACACCTATAAAATGTCACAAATGTTCTTTGTTGTGCTGTTGTAAAAGAATTTTAAACGGTCTGAAAATAACTCCCATTATTAAGACAAAAGGACTGTGAAGTCTCTTGCCAACATACTAAAATTAAGAAGCAAAAAGGCCTTTCAAGACATACTAATCAGCCATTTAACAGAAGAGTAAACGTTGTTATCAACTTTTCCCGTAACTAAGGACACTTTCTTCTAAGTTAACTGTGCAGAATTTGGTTATCAGGGAAGAGCTAACTTACAGCAGCTGATCAGGCAGGCAGCACACACTTAGGCACAGTAAACACCTCGGTGTTTCTGCCGCAAAGCCCCAAAATCGAGCGCACACCTACACGCGTCCTACAAACACGAGGCCACGCGGCCGCCAGCGGGCTCCGGTGCCACCGCGAGCCGCGGGCTCCAAGGGCAACCTCCACAACCGGAGCCCTCGGAGGGCAGCGGCTCCGCGGGGCCCTGGGGCGGCGGGCAGTGCCCAGCGCCCCCCGCGGCTCTCCCGGGGCCGTACCACGGCATCGGCGCGGTTCTGGAACAGCTCCCCGTGGCTGCGCTCGATGAAGGCCTTGCGGGCGCTGGCGAAGGCGGGCAGCCCGCCGTACAGCCAGCCCACCACGCCTGCTGTGAACGCCGCCTTGAAGAGGTTCACCGTCTCCTCCGGGAACCGCTGCAGATCGCTGCAAGGGAAGGGCTGGGCTGGGGGGAGGCACGGCGGGAGCGCCGCGGCCCCGGCCCCAGCCCGGCCCGGCCCGGCCCGGCCCGGCCCGGCCCGGCCCAGCCCAGCCCAGCCCGCCCCATCCCGGCGCTCACTCGCGCTGCCAGAGCTCGCAGAGCCGCTCCCAGCCGGTCTGCGGCGGCGGGACAGGGCGGCCGAAGCCCGGCTGAGCGCCGGGACCCTCCGCCATCGCCGTGCCGGCGGCAGCGCCAGCGCCAGCGAGCGGCAGCGCCCCCTGCGCCCCGGCGGGGAACGGCACGGGCCGCAGCGGCGCGGCGCGGCGCGGCTCGGCTCAGCTCGCTTGGGAACAACACAGAGCCGCGCTGCCCCTCTGGGAGAACCCGCGGGGGCGCTCCCGGCTTCCCCGCAGCTACAGTCGAGGGTCAGCGCTGGTTTGGCGAAAGTCCCCGGCTCGGACCTGCAGGTGACCAAGGGGAAGTTTCCAGCCACTGCAACCCGAGGCCAGAGGCAGAGGTGCCCTAAACGTGACAGAGAAAGGACAGAGACACGCTTCTCTGTCTCTGGCAGTACAGCTAGGGGCTCTCCAGAGCATCCAACAAAATTTCGTTTTCGTTTGTTTTATTCCAAAATGCACTTCATTACAAATGGTTTAAAAATATCATACTGTTTCGGTTTCTCAGAGTGCTCTCTCTGTTGACTAAAAATAGAAAACCAGAAAAACCCTTTCCGCTCTCAGTTCTTTTCCTCAGAAACCAGGCTATTTTAATGGCCCAATCTGTTTTCTTTGCAGGCTGGGTTAACCCAGGCACCGGTCCTGTAACCAAGATGCCCCTGCAGCAGGAGGCACTTGACCAACAGGTCCAGCAGTTATGTCCCTGTACCAGGGCTTGGCAGTGCTGTGAGCACATAGTGTGCACAGGTCCGCTCAGTGTTATTGTTCCATGTATTTTCCTTCATCCCTGATCCTGACTGCAGAGGCGACTGAGCAGTTGGTATCCTTATTCTCCATTATACAGTGCTGCTCCCTCAGCCTTGAGGTTGCTTTACAATTAAGGGTGCTCCCCTGGGAGGTTGTGTCCCTCCTGCCACCCCACAGAGCCCATGTTCTCCTGTCTGGGTGCCAGAGAAGATGCTGCTCCCCACCAGGCCTCTCCCCTCAGGGCACACAGAGTATTTCAAGAATTGCACTCCCTCTGGGCTGAGCAGCCTGTTTTGGACGCAAATACAGCAAGCACTAGCAACCTGTGACTGAACTCAAACTGAGCAGTGTGAGGAGTAGCTGCCACTGTGTGACTGAAGACATTCCTTCAACCCAGCTGAAGGAGATGAGACAAGCAGTGGAACAGCTGTGGGGAAGAAAAGTGAGCACTGAAGTGAGATGAGTTACCAGCCTGGAAAAAAAAATCAATTAAAAAAAAAAAAGCCCAAAATAAGCCTAGAAAAAATACAGAGGGGGATCAGAGCAGATTCTGAATTTCTGGAAGAAGCACTGAATCTACCTCTGGCAGTACTTTCTCTGGGTTCCTAAGGGTCCCAGGATGCTGGCCAGCCAGCTGGTGAGAGCTAATTAACAGGGGCTCAGTTCTGCAGGGCCCTGCAGGCACCCAGCTCATCTGTCGGAGGACCAATCATCCCTATCTCAGCTGCCAACCACATCACTGTCTGCTACTCATCCTGAGTGCTGTGGCCACATCATCATCACTTGCTGCTCCCCTATAAGGTATGTAGTTTAACTCTGCAAGGATCATTTGTCCTTTCAGTGGCATGGCAAAGCCTTACCATCAACCTCTAAAACCCAACATACACAAAAGCTCTAAACTATCCAAAAAGGTTACCTGCAAAGCCTAGTACCTGCTTCTGCCAGAGGCCTTGGTAAAGAAGTCCAGTAAAATTAACAGCAAGTCTTCTCATTGACTGAATGGGATTGAGGTGCATTCCAAGACAGGTAGTAACTAAGTCCTAAATGCTAACAACCCCTCCTCCAGCCATGACTGACTACCCCAGCAAAAAGCCATAATCCAACCTTCTACTTAACATGCTTATGGTGACAGTATAACCAGGTCCCACTGCCTGGGAGCAATGTCAACATCATCCTACTACTCTTCTCTGTAGCTCTAGTGTAAAAGAGAAGTCTGAGAGAGCAAGAATTTAACACTGATCTTCTGATTTCCACAGCGATCAGTTTGAGCTGAAGAGAAAAACAGAGAAGTCTCTATAGTTCTGTTTTCAGCCATTCAGGAGCGATCTGTCTGTAGTTCTTCCTCCTTTTCACTTTGTAAGTCAAGGCCTGGGAATATTCAGACAGCAGATGCTCCCAGTAGCAAAAGACATCCTCCATCTGCAAGTGCTCTGTGATGAACTGGCGTCCCCTAGACACACACAAGGCACACAGTCAGGACTGTTTTCCAGTTCCTACAGGAGTTGTTGTTTTTTGTTTGGATGTATATCAACTTTCACTCTTCGTGTTTCAAATGAGAAACAACATGAACTGCTCTGTACTGTCTATTTTAATTCCATGATTTTCATTCACGCTCACAGGTCTGACGGCTGCAGTGCTTTTGTTATCCTCAAGATGGTATTTGTTGTCTGGGATAATAAATATCAGATCTCACTTATCAGATGCAGCCTGAGCAGCACTGATTCATGCTGCTTCAGAAGGCAGTCCCTGCCAGCCTGGATAGATAACGCTTACAGTGCAGACACAGCTCCAAGGAGTCAGCTCACCTCATACTGAGACAAAAGCTCCCAACCTCTGACAGCTTTCCGTGGGGTTCCTGACACGGATCACATCTGAACCAAAGACCCTAAGCACAGAATTTTGTTCTTCAGTTCCACCGGCTCATTACAAGTGCTCCAGTCCTCCTGCTGTTATTGCAGAAGATCAGTTATACTGCACCCTACTAATACTAACATTGTCTTTGATAGGCAACCCCTTCAAAAGCTGCATAAGAAAATGCTTTGGAAGAAGACTGCCTGATAGCCAGGAAGGACACACAACTTACCTCTCTGAAATTTCTTGTGCTACAGCATCATTTTCCTTTACAAACTGCAACAGCTCTCTAAAATGAAGACAAAGAAAAAGCTATAAAACAACTGTCTCAGTGGAGAACATTGTCCTGTAGCTTAACTGTTGGGGAGGATAAGGTTAAGACTACAATTGAGTGAGGGTGCTGCTCACATCAGAGCACAGAAGAGACTTGCCCTGCTTGACTAGTCCACATCAGTTCTAGACAGCACGCTGAAATCTGGGAGCTAACTTATTTTTGGCCCACTGATAAGTTCCTCTTCCCCCTCAGCTCTGCTGCAGGGTCCACCTGCATGGCTGCTGATTTCAGTGAGAGCGACAGACTTACACACTCCCACAAAACTGCACCCCCAAGTAATACGTGCAAAGGATTCTTTGGGGGTAGTGATGAAGAGATAAGAATGTGACCTCCAAGATCACGCTGCCTGATGCCTCGGGGTGGAGGCACTTCTTAGCGTACCACAAACTGAACCACCTTCCCAAAAGCCTTCCTGTGGCAGGAAATGCTCTCTGATGTCTCACACCTGACGTCAGAGAGGTCTGGTTGCACCGGGATGTAGTGGACCCAAGGCTTCAGCTGGGGATAGAAGAACTCCAGCCACTCTTCTCCAACATGAAAGACGAGTGAACCGCACAAGAAAAGGTGTTTCAAGCGGAAACTGGCCGCCACTCCACGGAAGTTGAACAGGTACCTTTAAAAAGCAAAGAGAGGGACCTGATTACACCTGGAAATTTGTGAGGAAATGCACTAAGACAGCTGTCTGTGAGTAGCAGTGAACCTTCCCTCACAGGTAGCAGCTGGAGGGCCTCCCTCACACAGGTTGCTGAAACAAAGGGAAGGCATTTATTTGAAGCTCTTCACAGGAGAGGTGAGCTGAAATTAAGGATGTGCTGTGTGACTTTCTGCTGTCTGTCAAAACTGAGGGAGAAAATCAAGGAGTGAGGCTTCACCTCTGATAAAGGCAGCTGCCTGCAACAAATCGAAGGAGGCCTCACGGACAGCTGCCAACAAGGCATGGAAGGTCACAAGGTCGATGCTGATCCCGTGACTCTATATTCCAGAGACTCTGTTACCACAAGGAAATTTTTCCCATTTCTCTCTTGCCTTGCAGTGAGCTTTTCTGTTCATTGTTCTGCTTTGCCACATCTATTTCAGGTTATTTTTCCTCTGGGATTCTACTTTAATCTGAGTGTAATTGTTCCATATTAACTTGGGAATGCAACTCTAGGAGGTTAAATAGGCTAGCACACAACAGATGGACTTTGCAGATAACAAAGAATCCACAATTTTGTTTTCAGTATTTTCTGCCAAGTTAGTAAAGTGGGCTTGACTGTGGCAGGGGGGTATTTCTCTCAGCAAACTGTATCTCAGAGGGATGTTTGTTTGCTTACTTGTTTTCTTTTTCAAACCCACGTTTCTCCAATTATATAGAAAACCATTTTTCCTACAGGTAAAACCGCTCAGTGCATATAACTAATCTTTGAAGTCAAACATTTTGGGCCAGGGGAAGAGAGCTCTTCCTTTAATGAAGCTATTTTGGGTGAGATGTAGACTATATATTACATATATGTTGGGCAAGATGGGAATTACAGCTAAACTTAGTTTGGCAGTAAATGACAGAGAGTAAATCTGAAATTCCTCTGCATCCTTTGTATTACCTAGGAGCTCAAGGCAGGGACAAGCAGCTTGTACTACTAGGAACTCAACAAATACATGCAGATATATAACAAGAGCAGTGATGTGGAAGGGTGGAAATGCCTCTGTCTAATTCCAGACACAGCTCCTGTGACAGGAATCTGTGACCTCAGCCAAGCCACTGAGTGCTGCTCTCAGCCAGCCCACTATGGCACCTACACTGAAGGAAGCAGACAGAAGTTCCTGCTGACCCTTCCAGACTCTGGTCTACAGCAAAAGAGTGTGAGAATGTCTCAGCCTGAGGAGCATCAGAGTTGGGCAGTGCATGTGTAACAGAAGGGAGAAATATGGGCAACAGTCTAGTGAAATACAAAATGAGACAAGTCAATCACATTTGCACAAAAACACAGACCCAGCCAAGTGACTGAGCTCTTTTATCAGCAGATTCTAGCTGGCAGAATCACAACTAGCAAAAGAAAAAGCAAAATATCAGACACACGAGTGCATACACACTAAGCGTTTATATTTTACATAGAAACCTGCAAGGATATTACACCAAAAACCCCTCACTAAAGTAGTTCAAGAATAAAAACCTTTGTAAATCAAAACCATATTCTCACAAACACCATACAAAGTACGAATCAATACTGTATCTGCTCAATCAGATTTCAGGTTCTCTCTCTTATTACACACATCCAGTGGCAGCACTTGCCCCAGCATGCATATGAAGACATAATTCCATAGTTCCTTACGTCTTTCAAGACAGTAATGCTGTCACTGTAGCACAGAAAAATAATTTTGAATACATCACATGGTACAGGCATATTATGAAAAACTGATAGAAAGCCTTTTTAATTAGGGAAAAAAATATCTATATGTTTATTACTGATCTTAGACTTTTACTTTCTCAAAGCACTTTATTTCTCCTGACCTGATGGAAGAAAGTTGACACTGAAAGAGGCCATGCTAAGCTCGTGAATTTTCAACTGTCTTATATCTGCTCACAAGCTTTTGTATCTGCATGGAGATGCTTGCTGGAATTAGACCTTAAAATAAAATGAGACCCTACAACATGAAAGAAATAACCCAACAGCCCTTATAGAGCTGGACTAATCAAAAAACTCTTACTTGTATTTGCAGTGATCAACCAGTGGAATTTCCTTTGCAGGAGGCCTTCCTAAGGTGTCCTTGAAATAAAGAGAATTAAAAGAAAAAACAAACCAGTAAGCTTTAAGTGGTGATTTCATTTGTTTTCCTTCTCAGTTAGAAACAAAGGTGACGTGTCAAAACCCTCCATTCCCACTTCTGAGAAAACCTTCTCTGGTGGGCTTTTAGAAGGATTATAAAGAATTCCCAGCCCTTCAAACAAGAAAAAAAAATGTTCAGTAAATTACACACTGCCTGTACGTGAATGCCAGCACAAACACATTAAATGATAATGTTTTGTTGGCAACTACAGAGTGGAAAACATCTTGGGACAATGGACTGTGTGAAGCCAAGTGTAACCGGATTAGCCAAGACTGTCTGGAGAGAGCTGGACTTTAGGCTACATATGAAACTCAAAAGTTATCAGCAACAGTTATCAGAAAGTTATCCACAACAGGATCAAGAAATGGAGAAGACAGGAAAAGGTTTAAAAAGACTGATGACACCACAGAGGCAGCTCAGAGATAAAAGGGGATGAGTTGGCCAATTTTGTTGTTGTGGGAGAGGAGGGGATTGGCAGAGATTAATTTTCTTATGTGTGCTGGTTTTCTTGAACAAAAAGCGTAGAAGGAAAAAAAGTGTTTGGCCTGCCAGGCTCTGGAGACTCCTTCCTTTCATCTGTCAGAGAGGTGCAGCCATCAAGGGAACTACAAGCCTCCCCCGCTCTAGAGGATCACCCACAACTCTCCAACAAGATGTTTCTGAATCATCAAAGCCATCTTGCCATGCGACCCTTCCTGGCCTTCGCACTCAGAAGACAGACAACACCCACACACCTTTTCAGATTTCCAAGCCTGGTTTTTAGTGTATTCAGCGTCAACAAGTTCAGGGTCTTCTCGGGACAGCAGGATGAGGGGATCTCTCTCAGGACTCGTTCTGAAAAAGAAATGCTATCAGTAGTTGCCAATCCACATGACTCAACACAGCTAACAAACTACAGGCTCAAGGCCCTGCTTCTTTATGAGGCTGACCTCCCCATGTGCCTCCAAAACATTATTAAGTGCCTACCATACAGTGTATTTCTGTCCAAAGGTGTAACAGCAGAAGAGAATGAGTTACAGGTACATATTTCTTTATTTCACTTACTAAATATTTAACAGTATTACTTAAACAATTCCCAGGACAAAGCAGCAGAGATGCTGCTTCCTTCAGGCTTTATCCTGATGGGTGCCAAATGCTTTAACTTAGCCAGAGAGAGCTAAGGGATGCTAAGCATCTTCAGCACTGATACCTCTGACACAACTTTAAAACACTACTGATGGCCAAGGTTATGGCATCCCTGAGACACATTCCTCATCATCTCCCAAGACTACCCGGTAAGGTAGCAAATCCTTCCCTACTGGGGATGGCGAAGAAACAAAGTATGGGGTTTAACACTGTTTCAAACTGTCACTGGAGAGAGGGCAAAAGTAATCTCCTCTTATCCCCCACCAGTCAGGTAACTTAAGGTCAGAATACTTTTCATTCATTGTGGAGCACTTGCACAGCAAACAAAGTATTCACATTGGCAGGGAGCATGAACATCAATATCAAGTCTTTAAATTTGTATCAAGCACCTGCAGTTCTCTTCAGAGAACAAAACAAGCGGGTTCCTGGGGTGATAGTTTTGCTCATTAAGAAATAATGTAGCAAATCCATCACAACTTCTGTTCCCAATATTAGGTGATTATAATAAACTAGTTGCAAAAGGTAATTCTTATGGAGAATCACTAATGGTGTAATGCTGCTGTACAGCATGTCTCACTTTCCTTACCTCTGAAAAATACATTCTGAGTTACACTTAATTAGGGATTAGGTCTTAGAGACAGAAACTTCAGCATACAGAGAGGTGTCACAGCCTATATTGGTAGAATCGTCCGTTGCAGGAATATATGCTCACCTGGATCCTCGGAAATATCCTTTGGAGATTTTTTTCTTCCATGGCCATTTCTCTGCAGATCTGAAAACATTTTTTATACATGGCAATAAATGATTTAATATAACCATGAAAGAGCACTCTCATCAGCTTTCACAGCATGATGTCTTTTTCTATTCTTCATTTTTGATGGAAATCACTTTCTTCATTACAGCAGAAAAAAACCTCTCAGCCAGGTCCAATGAAACGTTTTCCTGTGAATATTGTGTTTAAGGCAACATGATACAGGCTACTTTTCAGAACACCTTTCAGTCAAAACAATAAATTACACACAACCCTCCCACCAAATCCTGAAGGGTATTAAAATTTACCTACGATTTTAATCCACTTTTCGTACTGTAGCTTTATTTTACTGTATTTCACTGAATACAGATAGTGAAAAATGACTATAGAGTTTCTAATCAGTCATTTCCCATTAAAAAACAAAACTACCAATCAACAAACAAAAAACCCACTTAGTGTTTCACACTTAAAACACAGGAGTTCACTGCTTTTCCAAAGCCCTTTCATTCTAAACCTAACCAAGTCCTTCAAAATAGCTGTTCACATGTTTTATTTCTGTCACTGCAGTCACCTGCCTACCTCAGGGGAACTCTGTCTGCCATACTTTTCTGCTGCACCTGGTGGGACATGTAGGCCCTGATCCCCAAACTGATTTGTCCGCACAGGTCAAGCTTTGCATCTCCTTATAACACAACTGAAAACACAAAGATGAGTAAATGCTTTGGATCTCCATTATAGTACATCCCATTAAGCTTCAGATATGATTAGTCCCATGATCTTTAGATTTTGAAGAGGGACATATTCATCCTTGCATTCTGATGGCAAGTGATTTATATTGAAGTGTTTTTTCTTATTGTGTTCCTATGTTCACTCACTGTTGCACACTTGGTTTGTCACTCTCCATGGAAAACAGCCCCTAACTCTGCTAATAGCCAAAGATCCTCTGCCCGAAAGGGAGACTGCCAGTCAGAAACGTTTTCTGTCTTACTCTCAGCCCAGTAGTGACTCTCAATTCTTGGGAATGATTCCAGGTTTCTCAACTGCACAATAATACTCAAGTAAAAGCAGATCTAAAGAAGGCTTTCTTTTAGCCCTCCAGAAGCTTATACAAGCATCCTGGATCATCCCTGCAGTGAAAAACCCACAACTCCTATAGAAGCAATTGAAAAGAAAGGAAAATATTCCTTTATGTCAGGAGAGATTTCTGCAGGCAAAAGACAACTGCTGCTTTATTGACAAACCCTCTCAGGGTTTGGTGAGGCAGCAGGGCAGATCACAGGCCAACAGACCTGCGGTCTTAGATGTCAACACTGGCTCTATGCCTCCCAGTGCTAGGTGGCTTTTACTGTGAGTTAGTCTTCTGTGAAACCTCCCCCCACACATAACCATTTCCAAAACATACCTTCTAAGGTCCTCTCTCATGAGGTCCCAGCGCCCTAAACCTGTTGGATAAATTGGCCAAACAGCTGGTCCTCCTTCCCAAAATGTCCAAGCAGGATACATGATATCATTGTATTCAGGTGTCTTAAGAAAAAGGAGAATAATGCAAGAATGAGAGTAATATCTACTTGGGTTTACTGATTTGAGCCTACCAGTAACAAAGGTTCCTTCTGGGAGCTCTGCTGGCTTTCTCCCTGTTCCACTTCCATAAGCAGCAGCCATGAGAGCCCTGCAGTCACCAGAGTGTTGCTGGGGTTACAGAATCACCTGAGCTCCACTCACCTTTCTAAAGACTTTGTGTAGCTACAAATGTTTTCCTACTGATGGTAAGTCAAGAGGCATCATTATCTCCTCAGAGATCGAGGCTCTTATAGACACTTTTGACATTTAGTTTCCAACACTTCAGTTCATTCCAGCCTTCCTAGAGATCACTTAACGTTCACTGTAACCAATATCCACGTCATGTAAAAATTTCAGTTCCTTGCTCCTGTTTGGTTGCTTAAATCCCCATATATTATACAGAGGGAAGACCAGCACTTAAGTAAGACTCAACTCTTCCATGAAACCAGTCTATAGGCAACTTCCTTGCACTAGTAATGAACTTCCTACACAATTATCCATCTATCTGTCACCTGGAGACACTGTAGAGAGTCCAAGGCTGCCAAGGTAATTAGGTGGTTAGTGCACATGACAAAGGCCATGGGGCTGAGGAAAGGGTTTGTCCATGGACAGGAAGAAGAGGCTTGGGGGAATGTAAATGGAAAGGGTTCCCAGGAGATGGCAATACTACAGCAAAGAAGGTAAGAAACACTTATCTGTGGTACCAAAGCAGAGGACTAAAATATTCACATTAAATGAGATTGCCTGTGTGACAGCAGACATCATCAAAAATCCTTAATGGCTACAAAAATGGCTACAATTTTAACTGAAGTATTGTAGCATATGACAGCAATGCTGGCACAAATCCCATCCAGCTGTGCATCATTCCAGTGCAGCAGAGATACACTTTCTGACCTGGAAGAAGAGCTAGTGAGGGGAAACACTGATATATTGAATTGATCTGCAAATTTGTTTGCCAGAAAACTGGAAGCGAAAGGAAGCAAAGGGCAAAAAAGAGCAAGCAATTTTGACACACAGAAAACCTGTGGGGAGCCATCTTCAAAAATACGTTCCCAAGAGAAAGGAGGACATGCAGGTCTCAGAAATGCTCAGCTTTTAAAGGTGTGAGCACCTTACTGAAGGAGAAGACTGGGATAATGGGTTTCATCCACTTGGGAGCCTGGGGGTAGTCTCGCACATTGATCACCATTTCCATGTCAGGGAGGCGGCTGATGATCCCCAGGATGAAGTGCTCAACTCCACTGCATCTGTGGAGAAATGACACATGGCAAAGAGTTGTAAGAAGGTGGCAGAATCCTGCAGTCCCTTGCAGGCCTTTCTCTCTGCACAGGAGCAGAAAAGATAAGCCTAAGCCATCCCATGATGCAGGCTGGGAACTGCCTACAGCAGCCTTTAAGTCCCAGTGCAGTATGGACACCAATGAGGCAACCCATCCTGTTACACCTGGCCTGATCTGCAGCTTTCTGTGGGATCCCACAGCCAACCAACCCTTTGTACACTGAAATGCAACAGTGACACTTTCCTACTGCTACGTTTAAGGTTATTTATATTAATTTACATTATAGGTTATTTTCTAGGACCCTGCTCTGATGAGGAATTCAGACCTCTGAAATACCATTGTGCTCAATGACTGTCCACTTGGCAGAGTTGGAAATACTCCTCTGCCCCAGCCAGGGAGATGAGACCTTCTGCACAGCTCTTACCTTGCAGGGAACATGCAGTCCTGCTCACGGTACAGTTTGTTTTTAATGATCTGGTAGTGCGTCCCGAGCTTCCGGCTCACCACATCTGACATTGTCTCCTTAGAAATGCCACCTCGAAAAGGAGCCAGGTCCTGCTTCCAGACACTGAAACAAAACCATCAGCCATTATTATGTACTACAGGGAGGACACTGTGCATTAAATTACTGCAGTATGCAGAACAGTCTCCTAGCTAGAACAAGCCCCATGTAGCTTCCAGGAGTTCTGCTACATGCGGCATAACAGAATTTAATTTATGTCACTTGGAAGTTCCTTACATACTCAAAGGTCCAAGCTTCACGCTTCGACTACTTATGTGTTGTTTGCCTGAACAGGAAGCCCAGCACAGGTAAACTCTAGTTACTCTCCCACAGAAGGAGCTGACACACCCTGGCAAATTTTGGATAAAAGCCTTCAGCTCATTTCACCTTTGAGCTGCAAATCTTGTGCTCTGGCCTTCCACAAATGATGGGCCACACCAAGACCAAACTCCTCACACAATGTCATGCTATGTAGACATTAAAAAAGAAGGTAACAGTCTAGCTGCAAGAAACACCATCACCCAGTAACACTGAGTGCAGTGAAAGCTGGCCCAGGACAGGCCTATGCAGCACGTGTTCTGTGGCTTCTGCACATCACCAGTGAGCTCCAGCAACACAGGATGGAAACAAAACCTAATGAATGTAAGAAAACACAGAAGGAGGATGCAATTTATATAAATTTGGTCTAAAGGTCCTCAGGCCTAACTCCTTGGAGGATGTAACGAAGGCCGTCAGACTGTAACAGCCATGGATACATCCTCCCTGCTTTTCTGTACACAATGCATCAGTGTTTCAGTTTAAGACAACACTGTCAGGGTGATCCCAATGTGAAGGTGGTCCAACACTCATAAAGGTTGCCCCGAGAGGCTGTGGAGTTTCTCTGAGATACTGATATTGAGATATTCAAAAACTGACTGGGCATAGTCCTGGCAACGCTGCTTGAGCAGTGGGGTTGGACTTGATGATCTCAAGAGGTCCCCTCTGACCTCCAGAATTCAGTTACTCCATAATCGGGTAAAGAACAGCAAAACTACGCCAGGAACTGCCATTGTGCAGATGGTCTGACCGCAGCATGAGCAGTCTGGCAGGGATGCAAATGGAATGAGCTTGAGAACAGGAAGAGAGTTGCAGTGTCATGGCACATCCACGTAATTGTAACCTAAAAGTGACAACCAAAAGGTAGCAATGAACAAGTTTTGGACTTTCCTTGGCCACTGAGTGACAAAAGACTGGACTTAAGTAAAATACGTTACATGGGTAAAGGTACTGGTTTTCAGCATTCTGCTGCTTATTTACATACCTCTCAAAATCAGTCATTAAATCAGCTATGAAAGTGAGCAGAGTTTCTTAAGTGTCCCAGAGCTGTATCATCTTCCTAGATTCTTCTGTGATACCTGTCACTAGCAGTGCCCCTGAACAACCCTTAAATTAATTACTGCTTTAGTGAAGACTAGGTTTCAAGACCCACAGTAATCCTAACTTCAAGTTACTATTGACTATCATGTTCTGAAGTAGATTTGGAGGTTGTAACCACTTGTGAAAGTATTTTGCCCAAAGGTGGGCAGGGGAGGGTGGAGTGTATGTTTAAAGATTAGGAGATGTCTTTAGGCCGTGTCTGAATTGGAACTTAGGAAAAAGACTGGAAGGCTCAACTAGAAGAGACTTTTCCTTCATCCATATTTCAAGAGCAATGAAGATCAAAAACTCCCAACAGAGTTTACAAACAGTTGCTCAGTAGGACTCATCTGACTTTAAAAGCCAAGATAGTACTCAATCTCATCCCCAAAATGAGTGAGTGCCTCTGATACTTTTAATTAGTAGGCTTGAATTTGGGCATCTGTGCTTCTGAAACCCTAATCCTAAAGGCAGAAGAATATGGTGGTTCTTTCTTAAATTCCCTTTCCTCCTTTAAATAAAAGTGCTGCTTAAAGTTATCAAAACCCCTCAGTCCTACAATCCCTGCCCATATGACAGTGATGACCAAACAGGGCTAGCATCCTCTTGAACAAGCTCCTCTTGGATCACGCTTTGGTCCTGTGAAAGTCAGGTAGACAAGTGTCGTGGTTTTGTCCACCAGCCCGTCCCTGGGGCTGTGAATGGTTTTGACCAAATGGATTTCCGGACAAAACCCAATCAAAACTCGTAGTGACGCCTTTGCTAATTACATATTTAAGAAAAACGGAAGAGAAG
>JAYRBT010000001.1:5259025-5269437 GCA_036023395.1 Myiotriccus ornatus
GTTTTTATTTTGCTAGTAATAAATGTTCATGTTATTTTCCTAAATCCAGTCTCTTTTGTCTGCATAAAGCTTCTCTCCACTTAAAGTAATTGTGTGGGGGGTGTGAAAGCAAATTGACCCAGGGCAAAACCACGACAACAAGTATCCTCCAATACTCACAAGCAGTGACCTAAACTCAATAGAAAGAGCTAAAAAGCATAGCACACCATCACACCACATCAATCTGTGCTCTGTGACAACCTTTATTAATCTAGCTCTTTAAAATATTTTGCACGCACTTGATTTCTTCCACTTTTGAAAGCCCGTGAGACAGATTTGTTAGCAACATGTGGGAGAAGGCAGAAGTGGATTGTTAAGACAAATGTGTATGGTTTATTGCGTGGTCATATATGAAATGCCAACACAGTGTATGCTGAGTTGTAGAGGATAACAAGGACCGGCTTGCAGGCGGTTCCATAAGATGCAAAGTGACACCTTAAAACTCAAATATTCCCTCGCTAATCCGCTACGTCCAGAGCCCTGTGCAGTCAAAAGCAAACCAGTCTCTCACCTTTGGTGGCAGCTGCAATTCTCCTTTACACACGGCTCATAGGCTTCCACAGCTCTCTTAATCTGGTCGGTTATCGCTCTCCACTTGGCATCTAAAACACGCAGAGAAGAAAAGACAAAGGATTCGGTCCAGAATAAGGGAGATGGGGGGGGAGGGGGGGGGGGCGAAGAGGGGGGGAAGGAGCAGTGGGTCGGGCATCCCGTTCGGCCCGGGGTCCGGCCCGGGGGTGCCGGGGGAGCCGCCCGCCCGTCGCGCACGGCCGGTGCCCCCTCACGGCGCTCACCTGCCGCCCCGGCGGGTCCCGGCCGGCACAGGGCGGCCGCCATGGCCCACAGCGCCAGCGCCGCCCGCCCCGCGCCCATGGCCGCCACCGCCGCCCCGCGCAGGCGGGGCCGCCCGGCCCAACATGGCGGCGGCGCCCTCAGCCCCGCGCCCGCACGGGAGATGTAGTTCCCGCTCGGGGGCTGACGGGGCGGGCGGAGAGCCCCGTGTCGCGACACGGTCGCGGTAGACGGGGACTACCCTGCACAAACAGCCGCAGATACGCTGCACAGATAGTCCGAGCGTGCACCTGTGATAGCCCGCCCCTCAAATAACCTCCTGCCTCCGCCCTCAGGAACCCCACCAGCCTCGCCAGCAGACCCTGGCGGCCCCTGCTGCCTCTGGGGGTTTTGGGGATAGAACTTCCCTGGGCACCTGAATTCATCAAGCAGTTTGACCAGCCTGTAAGAGGCTCTTTCTCCCGGCCCAGTCTCTGGCTGCTGCCAAAGCCTGATTCAATTCGATCATTTAGGATAAAGTCACGAATCTCCTCATTACAGTTCAGGTTGATTTGTATAAATTACTCTGCAGCTTCAGGGCTGTGGACTGCAAAGGAATCATAGGATCATAAAATAGTTTGGGTTGGAAGTGACCTTAAAGACCATCCAGTTTCAACCTCCCCGCCACGGGCAGGGACACCTTCCACTATCCCAGGTTGCTCCAAGCCCTGTCCAACTTGGACACTTCCAGGGATGGGGCAGCCAAAACTGCTTTGGTTAACCTGTACCAGGACCTCACCACCATCACAGTAAAGAATTTTTTCCTAGTATCTAATCCAAACCTATGTATTTTTAGTTTGAATCCAATCCCATTTATCCTGTCACTTGTCACTACACACCCTTGTAAAAAGTCCCTCTCCATCTTTCTTGCAGACTCCCTTCAGGTACTGGAAGGCCACAGTTAGGTCAACCCTAAGCCATCTCTTTTCCAGGCTGAACAAACCAAGTTCTCTCAGCCTTTCCTCATAGGAGAGGTGCTCCATCCCTCTACTCATCTTGGTGGCCCTCCTTTGGACTCATTCAAACAGATCAATTTCCTTCAAGGGCTAGGTGGTCTTTAAAGATCCTTCCTAACTCAAACTATTCTATGACTCTATGAAAGAATAGGAACGGTAGGATTGAGAATTGGTGATTGAATGGCATCAATGTAAAGGGTAGAACCTTCTCTGTGCAAAATGTTTCTAAGAATGCAGTCTTTAAAGCTACCCTCCACTTAGTGTTTTGGGTCATCTCTGTCAGATTTGTCCAGCCTTCAGGGGACAGGCTCATTAATGTGGTGCTGTATGCAATACTCACGCTGATAAGCAGACGAATGTAGGTCAGAGAGGCTGAGGATAAGCAAATATTATCCAAACATGAGTCCAGACCAGTCATTTGATGTTTTTTCCCTAGGTAGAATGTGGGAAGGCCTGACACATCTTCATAGGGTCTGTATTTTCAAATGCCAACAGTAAACATTAATCTTTCCTAGCCCAGGTCCAGCTCTGTGGCTTTGGATTCCAGGAGGAGGTGCTGTGGCTGCTGAGTGAACTCTGATTAGCCCTACAGGCCACCAACTCCACTTGTCATAAAGGCCTCGTTTGTGTGAAACTGAATTGGTCCCGTAAGTGTTTGTAGGTTTGAGTGGAGAAATGATTACCAGAAAACAGACCAAAGAGGAAAAGCATGTGCTGAGAAGAAGTGTGAAGGTTTCCCAAGGACTGCTAAATTCCAGACACGGGTAGTTCTACTGAATCTGCAAGAGCTGACAAAATCCAGGCACCGACCGTTTGCTCAATCTGTGCAAGGCCACAAGTGAATGCTGGTATCAACCACAGCCTGTGTGACTGAAGGGCAGTGGATCCTACATGCAGGCACTGAAATATCTATTGAAATAAGTGACTTTGAGGGACTTTTCTAAACACCTGTTTGGAAGATGCTGGTGCCAGCACAACCCTCTGCTGGGATTGCCCTCCAGCTGTTGCTCCAACTGGGTAACTGAGTAATTAAAAGTGAACTATGAGGGAATAAATGAATTTTGGTGTATTAACTGCTATTAAAAGTAACAGCTTCCTAAAGTGAAAACACTGAGCACTTCTGCCTGTCTCATCCTAAACTCTTTTTATATAGCCAAAGAATTTTTAAGTAATTGGGGAAATTAATCCTTTATTTCCATCTTCTCCTAGAGTCCCTCTGTGTTCCTTTGATTTTTGCATAGGGTCTACTGTCTTCCTTTCCTCATTAGTCTCTCTCACAACTGCAGTAATCATAGATCCAAAACTGGAGGCTGGTCTGAAGACTCCCCCAAAGGCGTGAACCTTAGTAAGGTAAAAGCCAAAAAATGGCAATACTCTTTGATATCTGTATTTGCCTCCAACGGCCTCAGTCTTAGCCATCTCTACATGGTTAATCCATTATTTCTAGCAAAGTTTTCTGTCTTCCCTCTCAGGTTCCAGACCAGATTTTCCTGCTTCTTTCCTGGCTGACTGAATAGAGACATCAGTACACTCTTCCAACACCACTTCTGTTTGTTTCTCACATCTCTCTGCTAGTCTCCTACACAGCCGGTAGAGCTGTAGTAGTTCACTCTGTAGCAAAGGTTATTTCGGGTACTTTCTCTGAAGCAAATAGTAGGAGTGGTAGTCAGCATAAATGTTTAATAGGCCCTGAGAGCTAAGACTTTAAGATGAAGCTCCTTTTGAAGCTACATTTACAGCCTCTGCTCTCCCAGGCTTTGTATAATGAAAGCACCCCAGGCCACTGTGGTGTGGTTTTGGCATGTGCTGAAGTTCCCCCCAAGCACCTTGAATGGTTGTAAGCCTCAGAACCCCTTGACTCTCACTTCAAACACAGCCTTTGCCTCACCTTCTCTACCTTCTTAATTTCCTGTAAATCCAGAGCTCCATGCAGGAGCATCTGGCTCTGATCTCTGATACCCTCCCTCAAACACGGCCCCTCCCTCATTTTTTTTCTCTGCCAAATCAAGCATAAACACCCACAAATTTACTTTCATCATGTTCCATGTGCCTAGAGTGGAAAATCACTTGGCTATAAATCTGGTGTCCTTGCTTTACATATTCAACATAGGTTAGAAGAAGGGTGCTTGGGAAAGAGTTTGATTCTCCAAGCTGGTTATAAGACTGAATTAAAGAAAACATGCTTCCTGCATCTTGAGTTTCTCTCAGAGTTGTGGTCTGGCTCTTCTAATTGCTACTATCTGCTTGTGCAGGGGTGCCAGTGGGGGCTGTGCTCCTTTAATTCATCCTTTTGTGCTAAATTGAAGTCCTAGGTTTTCTGAACTCCTCAAACAATGGTGAATATTTTGTACAAAGAATGGCCATCTCAGTGGAGAGAGGAAGGTTCATAGGCTCCTGAGGTTCAAAACCTGTGACTGACTTTACCGGGGCTTCTGTGGCTGGATCCAGTCTTTCCCATAAGAAGCCACACGGCTTCTGGAGAGTCAAGACTGCTTCCTGATGGTGAGATTCTCAGGGAGCTTCTTCTCCCTTCGGCTCTGAGTTGTGTCCCATAACATGCAGCCCTGTGGAGGTGTTGGACTGCGGCTGTCAGGATTCAGGAAAGATGGCACCATCTGCAGTACGTGGCTTGGGGATGTTTGCTATTGAATATTCAATTATTTCATGCAAAGGAGGGGAATTATGAAACTGCTACAGCAACCGGAGCACCGCAGGGAAGTCGAGTGCGTCACTCAGTAAAGGTTGGGGTCAGGAATGAAGGCTCAGACTAAGACTCAGAAGGGTCTGCAGAACTGCTGGGTTGCACTCAGCAAAATAAGTGCAGGAGATCCCAGAGCTGGGTCTTGATGAAACTGAGTCTGCCAGTGAAGTCAGTAACACAGTCCTCAACCCAGCCTGAGGATTTGTGAAGGCAATGGAAACAATGGAGGTTCCAAGAAACAGCGGGAAAGGCAACTGTAGCTCAAATCCAAGGTCAAAGTTTAAGTAGTTGTGCATGCTTTGTGAGCAACACAAACCAACTACATCTGGTGCTTGAGAGAAAATGCAAGAACTGCAGCAGTTTCATCCCTTGAGGGATTTGTATGTTCCAGAGGATTCCTGTGCTCATGACAGCGATGACAGTGCTCTAAAGAATTTTTCATACTGGCAACGGAGTGTAGCAGCCCCAAAGGGGAAGAAGCACACCCATTTACTGTGAACTGTATGTGTAAGTACACGTATAAACATGGGACCAGGAACACATTTAAGCCTTTTTATTTGTGCCTCTTAAAAAGGGGAACAGGCAAATCCACCTTTCTTGGAGGAGTTAAGAAAATGTAGGACTCTCACGCGGAAGGACAAACTGAGGGACTAAAATTCATCAACACCCCTGCTACCAATAACAAATTTGTAATGGTGGAGCATGGGGGGATCTTCAGAAAGTAAAATGCCCTTTGTCTCATCAAGAGGATATATTCAGTTTTTGTACCCATTTGCCTTTGCATTTGAGTCACAGGGCACTACCACAAGCTGAAATTGAGCACATTCCTGTAGAAAAGGCCTTGGCATTAGGCCACGGCTGTAAAGACTTCTAAAAATCTGTTTGAGAGGCCATGTTAACTAAAACTGATCATAAATCACTTTTTGCCATTGCCAGTGGGGATCTGGCAAACACCTTCCCCCAAACAGAATGTCTCTTTCTCTAGCTACAGTTGTATAACTTGCAAATTGAATGCGAACCTGAGAAAGATTTAGTAGTTGCAGGCATACTCTCTAGAGCCTTTGACAAAAATTCTGTGGAACAGAGTCCCAGGCTAGATTATGGATATGTCAGTTGGGGAAAACAAAACAGAAAAACCCAGCCTTGTCGGTTCTCAAATGAAATGCAGAATTTTATTGCTGGTGGTTTGCTGAGGACGAGACACTGCAGGATGTAATTAAGGTTCTAGTAGAAAATGATTTGCACAGCTTATTCTGTCCCTGTTTCAGTTTAAAACGATTTAGATACCACTTCTCCGAGGCATGAAGAAAACTGATCCTTGAAGTGTTGCAGGAAAATAAAGACACAGAAAGCCATTTAGAGCCTGAAGGCAGCGCAAAACATCTCTGCCTTCCTTAACAGTCAGAAATACAAGTGATGTGAAATGGAGGAGTGTGTGCTGGTAGAAAACACTCACCCTCTGGAAGGAAGTTAAGGAAGTAGGCAGGCATCAGCTTGATGTGGGAATCCTGAGCAACCATTTTCATACTGCAGGGTAGTCTTGGAGGGAAGGCACTACAGCTTTGTAAGGGTACAGGTCACCTGCATCTGTTACAAGTGGATTTCATATACATAACAATATGTCTGTCAATGGGCTGCAGTTCCGTACAAGCTTATGTATATGGCAGCTAATCCCAGGTGCCTAAATTTACAATGCTGGTGGAAAATGATGCCGAAATACTGCCAGGAAGGGGGCAGTGTCAGTCTGTTGCACTCCTGGCACTACTCAGTTGCAGTGGATTTGTCACATCTGCGCCAGCAGAAACTGATATAGTAAGGGTGGGTTGGTTGAGATAAAAAAACACCAGAAAAAGTGGAACAAAAATGTGGTATGATTTTGTAGCCTGAGATTGGCAGTATTTCACAAGTGATATAGATACATAGTAACAGTGAGAAACAAAAATTACAGACAGGCCATGCTCCGTGGAGACTTTGTGATCATGTGCAGGGCTTGTTGTAGGTAGTGTGCGCTGTGGAGAAATAGATTCAGGTTTCCCAAATTCCAGAGGGTGATGGGAGCATGTAAGTTGCTGCCTTTCACCATGGTGGTGTTGTCTTAGAGTGGCTGTAGTGCAGAAAGGCAATCAGCTAGAAATAATGGGCTGTTTCCAAACTATGGAATGGGTTTTCCAGAGGACGATGTCCCCTAGTTGGGTGTAGGTGAACTGGTCTCCCCATGGAAGCTTTGGAGATCTCAGAAGCTCTTAGAGGGAGGAGGTGCCACTGTGCAGAGGCTCACACTGAACAGCACCAATCAGCTAAAGCTCAGATAGTGATCAATGCAGAGCTCTTTGTGGTTCCTGGTTAGGAGTAATTCCTGAACAACATGGAACACGGGAGTTCTTATGTGCTTTTTCAACTGGCAACAAATGGCATGTTCATGTACAAAGTGCTGAGTGCTGAGAGGGCTCAAGTTCCTCCTACGGTCCCAGAACTTGTCACTACCAGTATCACTGCTGCAGCTACTGTTTCCGGAAGACCATCCTCACTGGAGAATTCCTAGATGTTTATGACTCTGTAGACATTAAGTCATTGAAGTTGTCAAATCATTGAAGCGTGGAACTGTAATTGTGAACATTGTTACAACTACTTTTTTTGCAGAGCTACACAAAGTTCGTGCTTTTCTGTATATTAGCATTGCTTGAATATAATAGAATTTCCTCCTGCTAATAAACTGAGGCATTAAGTTTCTGATTTAGGGATGGGATAAAATGAGTTGTGCTGTGATTTCTAATCATGGGAGAACTCTTCTAATGTGCACATGTTCAGTGTTTGTTGTATAAAAATGGTTTCTTAACAATGCCCATTGCAGCTAATTTGTAACTACACAGTGTAAACATTGATTTCTAAAGTTTTTTAATAGATCCCCAAGCTACTTAATTATCACTTACTGACCCTTGTTTTCTAATGGTGATTAGTTTAGTTTCCTCAAACTTTATAAGAGCTGGGTCTCAAGTGGCAGTACTATGGACAACTTCTTATTCCATATTTAATAGGACTGGAAGATCTCCAAAGCATTACTAACTCATGTCTTCCCAGGAGCAGGCTCTTACCTTCACAGTGATACCCTTCTTAACTGGACATCTTGAATGTTCTTTCTGGTTCAGCTAAAGCTCATATTAAAATCAGAGAGAAGCAAATTCAAATCAGAACTTCTTCAGGGCTTAAAAACCACTAAGTCTCTTGCCTGTAGTAGGTTTCTTTCAGGTCTGGCACACCTTTCAGTCTATGAACCTGCTGGATTCTTCAGTACCTGTGCCTACATGAATTGAGGGAAGAGAGCAACTTGGATTCTCACAGTGATTTGCCCTAAGGAAGGTCTGCAGGCTAACTGAATCCCCATAGCAGTTTCATTGACTTAAATAGTCAGCAGAGCTGAACTTCTCTTGGACACTGAGTCTTCCACCCTGCATCCCCCTACACTATTTAAATGACACTGACTGTAAGGTCAGAGTACCACTTCTCACTCTGACATTCTCATAAAGGAGAGGGTTAGAGAGCAGTTCAGGGTCTTGATTACTTTGAATGAGCTGTCATCAACAGGGAAGGGGATGATTGTAGAAAAAGTTGATCAGTCTCTATCTGCATTTGGAAAAAGTAAAAGGTGAGAGACATGTGAAGGGAGATTGGAAGGGGATAAGGAAATTATCGAAGGGCGACCATAGACACCAGAGACTTCTAGAGCTTTCAAGGCTGTTGCAGAACTATAAGGTACATTCCTTATTATTGTTGTTTTGCTGTAAAGTGTAGCAGGCACTAAGCTGCAACTCAAACAAATGAACTCAGAGTTCTCCCTTCAATGCCTTCCTATAAAAACAATAGCTGTACTTTACCTGTCACTCAGGTAAATTGTACTGTTACTATAGCTTATATTTTTATGTTATTTACAGGTGAACAACTACCACCTACTGAAGATCCGAGGAGCAAGAGATGCATGCATTCAGAAGAGATTTGAAACAACTGGCACAGAGTTCAACAGACAGCTTGTACTCCTCTACAGCACTCTGGGACATCTTGTAACAGGACTGGAAAGAATATCCTTGGGCTAGGAATCCAGGCCCTTGGACCTTGTGCTGCAAGCAGCTCTGTTTAGTATAGAGTATCCACAAGGCTAAAAGCATTTGACTTAGTCCTCAAAGCAAGGTAAATCCTGTCCTGATAGCAATGCTGGTTACAGGTGTATGTTGAGACTAAAAGAGAAGTAGGAAGCATAAAAAAAAGTGCTAATTAATGTAAGGGGCATAAAAGAGAAAAGGTAGAGACTGATTTTTACTGTATAGGGGTAGAAAATTTGAGAAAGGCTTTTACTGATCAGAGAGCAGAGCTTCTGGAAGAGACTTCCAAAAGCAGTAGTTGGTTTTCGTATCACCTCCCATTGTCAGAGAACCAGATCTGCCTTAAAAGGGATACTGGTTCAGAGACGCCAGTCTGAAACAAGCAGTGAAACTTTTCTTCTTATCAAATACAATATCCCTGAAAAGTCAGAAAATAGGACTGAAAGATGCATTGGGATGCCTTCTAGTCCATTCTTCTATCCAATACATGGCTGTATCTGCCATTCTTGGCCAACATTTGCCCTTTTCTTAAAGACATACAGTCCTGCCCTCCAATGCTGACCTTGTAACTCTCGTGTAGCCAGTCCTACTCCTGTCTACTCCATTTGAATAGCTGATTTTTCCTAAGTAACTGTAGAATTTTGCATGTCTTTTTTTTTATTACCCCAGACTTTCTCAGATAGTCAAAGATGTTTTGAATACCAAGTCTGTTTTTGAGCATATTTTCAGCCCCTCCCAAAAAGGTGCCATCTGAAAGTTTAATAAGCTCAGCCTCTGTTCCTTTGCTCTTTTCATTAACAACAACATTGAATAATACAAGTTCTGGGAGAGTTTTCTACGAAAATCTCGCTTGTTGCGTCTTTCCTGTTTGATGAAGAAGTAGCAGTAACTTCACTGGATATGAAATTTCCCTCTCCTCCAACTGA
Organism: Myiotriccus ornatus; assembly: GCA_036023395.1. Classification (NCBI taxonomy): domain Eukaryota; kingdom Metazoa; phylum Chordata; class Aves; order Passeriformes; family Tyrannidae; genus Myiotriccus; species Myiotriccus ornatus. The sequence continues at coordinate 5,268,573 of JAYRBT010000001.1, forward strand.
CAGTCAGGAACAATAATTTTCACAGATTGTGAAACATTTCAAGTTTCAAATATTTTACAGACAAAAGTCTCCAAAGGCTGGGAAAGCATATAATATGCCTAACAGCAGAATTTATTCATAGATTGTAGAAGATCCATCCTCTAGCCATAAAATCCATAAACATTTAAAGGGAGATGATCTGCTCAAGGAAATTCTTTAAGTATTTATGGTACCCTGCCAGACATCCACCAGGCCAAGACATATCCTGGCCTGAAAGCTGGAGTGTTACAGAAATAAGTCTCAGCAGATTGTTGGATAAAAACTTCTTTTCCCACAAAAACCAAACCTGTGGATCTAAGCATTTTGGAACAGGTATGACCTCTATAGAAATCCTGGAAATTCCTTAAAGGTTTTATTTCTTTGAGAATAGCCCTCATGGTTTACTAGTTTTGACTTTTGAGTCACACAGCGATCTCATACTGGTGGTACATTGATCTGCACGTAGTTAAGTCCTTCTCAGTCCTTCCAAGGGTGCTTAGACATTCAAATGACCAACAGGAGCGCTTGAATTTTTCAGGGAAATTGTGTCTTGGACCTTCAAGATTTAAGACAACCTCTAACATTTTGGTATCAAGAAGGGTGCTCTGCAGAAGGCAGATTATTCCAAATGGTTCTGTTGCTGTTCAAAGAGACCTCAACAGCTTGGAGAAATGGGTCAAAGAGAGTGTCGTGAAGCTCTACAAGGGGAAATGCCAAGCTCTGTCCCTGGGCAGGAACAACGCTGAGTCACCAGAACAGAACAGGGACTGAGAGGCTGGAAGGCAGCTTTGCGGAGAAGGACTCGTGGGTCCTGGTGGACACCAAGTTGAACATGATCCAGGAGTGT
>JAYRBT010000001.1:5269537-5319911 GCA_036023395.1 Myiotriccus ornatus
AGAGGCTGGAAGGCAGCTTTGCGGAGAAGGACTCGTGGGTCCTGGTGGACACCAAGTTGAACATGATCCAGGAGTGTGTCCTTGTGGCAGTGAAGGCCAACATCCTGTAAAAAAAATCACCAGCAGGCCAAGGGAGGTGGTTCTTCCCCTCTGCTCAGTACTGATGAGGCACATCTGGAGTGGTGCCCAGTCCTGGGTTCCTCAGTACAAAACATACATGGGCTACTGGAACAATTCCAGCAAGAAAATAGTTACAGGCTTGGAGCACTTCTTATATGGGGAAAGGCTGAGAGGGCTGGGACTGTCCAGCCTGGAGAGCAGAAGGATCTGTGGGATCTCATCAATATTTATAAATGCCTGATGGGTGGGCAACAAAGAAGACAGAGCCAGACTCTTGTCCATGGTACAGAATGAAAGGACAAGAGGCAACAGGCACAAGCTGAAACACAAAAATTTTTGTCTGAACGTGAGAGGAAAACACTTATCTTTTTTTTTTTTTTACTGTGATGAGGGGTTGAATACTGGAAGAGGTTGTCCAGAGAGGTTATAGAGAAGTCTCTGTCTATGAAGATATTAAAAAATCTGATTGGATACAGCCCTAAGCAACCTGCTCTAGTTGATGCTGGTTTAACCAGGGCTGAACCAATCAATTTTCAGAGGTCCCTTTCCACCCCAATGATTTTGTGGTTCTTGGGGACACTGTTACACATTCCTCCAGAGCACACGTGTGGCACCATCATAAGCAGAGCACTGAATTGAGCCCCAGTTTGCACAGAAGCCCAAAGAAGGGAATCTGCATTTTGATGTAAGGGAATGAGAGAAAGGTGTCTGTTCCTTAGCAGAGACACTTCTATGCGTGCCAACTGATGCCAAATTAGCATTTTATGCATAACTCACTCTGGAAAGGCAAAAGGAGGCAGTGAAGAAAGCCCAGTGTGATATAAGTACAGGCCTTTCCATAGGCACAGGTGTGGATGCATAATCAAGAAAGCTCTCACTCCGTTATACACTTCATCCTTTATTATCCTAGTTAGTGTTTTCCTATCATTATGGTTTTAATTACAGGCATAGATGAGTATGCAAATCGTCCCCCATCTGACCTAATGAGGAAGCAATTGCATTTTGTTTCCCATAGTGGGAGAGGACACAGGTGAAGCCACTGCCCCAAGCCACAGCCCTGACACAAGGTACCATTAGTTCAAACAACCTGTTTGAAAAACAGGGCATGGGGAGCTGGGGAGCTGCCACATGGAAGGTCCATGGGAAGAGCTGGGAGCATTGCCTAGTGAGGAACACAAGACAGATCTTGCTCCAAAAGGCAGACTCCTATTTCTGTACAGGGAAACCACCTGTGCATTCCCACAGCATGCAGTGAAAAGAGACTGGAACAGAAGACAGAAGCTGTGTATCAAGAAACACTTTGCTGGTGCAACTGATTTCTTCTCCCCATAGAAACAACCCAGCAGAGCCTCAGAAGCTAGGCAATGAGCAAAGAGCATCCTGGATTTTTCTGTAAGGTACATGAACATTGTGTATTTTGCTCAGCTTCTCAGGCCGACCTTTCCCTGTTCTATCTTATTTCAACATCCTTTTTTCCCAAGTTGTACAGTCTTTGCATGAACGGCACTGACATTTCTGTGGATACAGTCTGTCAGATAGGCCCCAACATGTAGTTAAATGCTGCTTTCCCAAGGCACCTATAGGCTCCCTAAAAAGAAATATTTCTTTAGTTCACAAGTGAATTAGAGGGCATTGCCTATTGCTCAAGTATAGGATTCCTCTCCTACTGTGGGGTGCAGAACCTGGTGCTCTGAATTCAGGTTGTTTTGTGACAGAACTGCTTGTTTTACCCTGTAACAAAAGAAGGAACATTTTAATGTGCACATAAAGTCTGATCAGTATTTCCATACTGCTTCTCTGTATCACAGAGCAGTGGCGGTACAATCTTTCCATACTAACATGCAGTAATTCTGGACTGAGTTCGAGGGCTGGCCTGTTACTGGGATGTAACTGGTGTTGTGTGAGGGAGAGCAGCAAAACTGGCCATTATATCAGTGCATCTGGTTGCCATAAAAGGTTCCTGCTGACAACATGTGGCCTGTGTAACCAGGTGGTTTGGACTGGGATTGCAAAGCGCTGCCATGATGTTGGTGTCTGCAAGTTCTGGCCGCACAGGCATCAGCCTCTGAGTGCCACCTTCTGTGGAGCTGAACTGGCTTTCTGTGAGGGCTTTTCCAACAGAATCCAAGATGTGGTGACAACAGCTGCCTGCCACCATGACACATAGACAGCTCTCTCTCTGGTACACCCGGCTGCTGAGCTCTCTGAATCCCAGCCCTGCCATCCCCTTAGGACCTCTGCAGTAAAACAAAATGGCCTGCAGGTCTGGGGTGAGGCTGCTGAAGCTTCTATTATCCCAGATCTGAGATTCCAGGAAGAAGGAAGAATTTCTCCTTCCCAGCACAATGTTTCTAATTAGTCTAGTCTCAGGCAAATAATTTTTGGATAAACTGACATCCTTCAGCAGGACAATAATACATTAAATGTGCTCCTTTCGGGGCCCCGTGCTTTGTGCATTAGTCCCTCCTGCCCTGAAAGAAGAGATGTCTGTATTTACAGGTTTATCTAAACAGCACTGTATCCACATGGAATAGCCTACACTGAAACTTTAAAATGTGCCAAGCTTCATGTCTTTTTTTCCTCTTAAGCCATAGGGTGTTTCTGATTTGTTCTTTACTGCGCCCTGTTTGAAAAGGGGGAATGTTGTGTTGCTGAAGTGGCAGCCTTGAGCAAGATGTGGTATGTTATTTCTCTCACCAGCTCTGAGGTTCAGTGCCAGCATAAGTGTACTTTGCCTTACTCTCCTCCTCTGCTCCTTTTTCCCTCCCAAAAAGCAAGGAGAAAACGCTGCCCTGGCCATTAACCCATATCCATTCAGGACAACAGGGGTCCTGCCTCAGTCTCCAGCAGAAGTGGGAGCAGCCCCTGCTGCTGGAGTGTCTTCAGATGAAGCCCTGCTGAGGTACCCCTCCCGCTGCTGAAGTGTAAATCCTCAGTAGCAATTTTAACCACCCTTCTCATGCTACTTGACAAATAACATTCTCTTGTCATTAATGCTGATCTATAGCCGCATTAATGTGTGAAATCACTGGGTGTGAAAATAGTGTACTAACCACTACTTAATGTAATATTACCACAGTAATGTCTCTAAAAATATCTTGTCCACTTGATTGCTTTCATTGTGAACTAGAGATAATGTACCACTTACAGCTGATGATTAAAATTCATAAAGCTATGGTTCTTAATTACAGCAACTTGCAATCAAAGTGAAATGTCAGATCCTGAATGTTGTTTATCTGTATACAAATTCTCAAAACCAAGAAAATATAAGGGTTGTCTACACAACAAAGCTGAGCCGCTTTGCTTTAAGGTTAAGTAAAATAAATACTCATATGAGTATTGTATTGAGACAGGCTGGGATCAGTGAGCATGAGATCTTTGACGTGGCAGAACTACCCTCGTATGAAACACAGATCTTTGGAAAGTACATTGATGAAGACGGAAATGTAAACTTCATGGAAAACTGTTGTGGGTGGATGGAAGTGATGCTGCTGCAAATAGAAATTTTGCAATTCAGGCTCAAGGTTAAACCAAAGACAGAGATATCTGAAAATGCAGAGATGGATTCCCTCTGCCATGGGGAACTGCTGTGGTGGCTGACAGGAGAGGGTAGGGTCCTCAATTTCCAGTCTCAAAATGACCTAACCATAATCATGCTCTTGGTCAACAGAGAGCACTGCACAACAAAATCCCATTCTTTGGGGTGCCCTTAGCACTTCATTTCCAGAGCTATGTTGGGTTTTTTTCTTTTAAAGTTAATGCTAAGCCCTGTGGATTTATAGCGCTCTGAGATGTACCTAACCCTAAATTTACTAACATATACTCTCAGGCCTAACTCCATATCAATATAGCTCCTCCTTTTGCCTTTTTTGTTTGTTTGTTTGTTTGTTTGGGGTTTTTTTGTACTGGTATGTGAGATACAAGCACAGCTAAGTGTAGAAACTACAGTTCTATTCCATTTATAGTCTTGCTGGAGTTCTTCATTTGTTGTATCTGTCCTGTGCCAGTCTGGAAAAATCCAAACCAGAGGGAGTCAATTTCTCATCATTTTCCAGCGCCAGTAAAACAAAATAACATTAAAACAATAGGATCACTTCCTTACTAAATCTGAGTAGCTCCATTTCTTTCTTCTGATTAAATGTCACTTTGAAGGAAATCTGACCCATTGTTTGTAAACTTCTTTAGAAAAGCAAAGTTGGTTTTTTTTTTCCACAGGACACTCTCACTGTCTACACACTGATTATTGTTTTTGCCAGTAGATTAAAAAAGAAATATTTGCATAAACGGGAAATCAAACCTTGAAAATGGTATTCATTTCCCTAGGCTCTTCATACCACCTGTCCCTTCAGGTGTTACTCTTCCTGGTGGTTTGGTCATCTTTGCAGTGACACTGATGAGGAAAACGCTTGATTTTAGAGCTAGTCCAGTACACCCAAGTGTTATTGCCTTGGAAGTTTGTCTCATAGACATTTGCTGTTTGCCTACCTCTGTTCCAGCTGCACTGGTGAATGTTTTAGAAACATGAACACCATTTTCCCACACTGGCTGCATCATGCAGCTCTGATTCACTGTGACTTGTCCTGGCACGGAGTTGTCCTGCTGGCTCCCGTGGCTTGAGACAATTTTGTGGCTGCCTGCTGGTGTTTACACCACTTGCACATCTTGAACAGCACAGTGAGTTTGCAGTGGGAAGGATTTCTATGGCTGTGTGGCTCGGTGAGTACCTTGCCGCATCCTCTCCAGTGCCAGCCTTAGCCATCAGCAATTCCTAACAGCTCCGCACTTCTGGAGTGTCCTGCTGCTACCAAAGCTCTCCTGCTTGGACTATTGCTACAACAAAGGCTGTTCTCCACATGGATCATGCTTTGATTGGGGTGAGCCTGTTCCTTGTGCTCCTCTGCACCTGTTTCACGGGTGCCATCCAGAAGACAGGCTCGTCCACAAGTGAACCAGAAGCCTCTGACCAAGCAGAGGCAAACTAAGTCCCCTTCCCTCCCCACTTCTCCCCCTTACCAACTTCAGGCTAACCCCTTTGCCTAGGGCATGGTGTGAACTTGCTGGGATGTTGGCTCTTTGTGGCAGCTTCAAAAGGCCTCACACCAAGTCATACTTGGAGCTCTCCCCTACTTAGTACGTATGTGGCACAGTCCAGGACAAAAAAGAAACGTTCTCATAATGAAAAAAACGCTGTCTTGTTCCTCCTCTTGACATCCCAGACAGAAAACCAGCAGAAAATTTGATGCAAGGGTCCTGTTTGTCTTTATGTTGCAGGTAACTTGGCCCCTCACATCTCAAGCAATGGGTTTGCAATATATTCCTTCCTGCAAAATCTGTGAGACAGTTACACATACATTCTAGTGCCAGTGTCTAGTGGTTTATGTTAAGTGGCTTGCAGCTGCAGGCAGCCTCTGTAGGTACCTCCTAGTCTGCTTCCAGAGCTCCCAGTCTGCTTCCAGAGCCTGAATAAGCTCATTTGCAGGCAACTGAGGTATCCCTCCCTTCTGCGGCACTAGATCCCTCTCAGCTTACTTTTCAGTCCCACTGTTGGGACTGTTCACGGTTCCTGGGAGGGTTAGATGCTTCTCTTGGGAGCTCACAGCTCGCAGTGAGGATGGGAAAGCAGATGCCCTTAGCTAAATTGTGTCTATGTGGAGCAGAGAGGTACAGATGAATGCCCCAATTTTCACGGTGCAGTTGCAGCAGGCAGAATGTGGCACAGCAGTGCAGAGACAGGTAACCAGGAGCTGCCTGGCTTGGGGGAGGAATCCAGGATTTTCTGAGCAGCCCAAGCCTACTGAGGAACGTGTCCTCAAGAGACAGCGTCTGACAGCTATCCCACTCTCATGAAACACCACATGTCGAGGAATTCAATGTGAGCACAGTGGGCTAGGTTTGCATTTCGCCTGTTGCCTCCTCACACTTCCCAAATGCTGCAAAAAAGGCCCAAGCATCAAAGGGAAGGCAGCCCCTGGCAGTCGTGCTCTGTGCCACTGGAAATCCTGCAGGTTCCTGCTGCCATATGCTGCAGGTTGCTCAGGGAGGGAAGGCTCTCTTGTGCCTCTCACATTAGCCTTTTATTCCATGTAACAGGTTCAGCACTGGTGATGACAGCTTTGCACCTAGGGGTGAGACAGTTAATTTAGACTGGGCACCTGTTGCTTCCTTGTCCTCTCTGGCTGAGGATAAATCTCCTTTAAATACTGCTTTCGTTGCCTGCTCTGTGAGCAAGAAATCAGACTGTGCAAAGGAGGCGAAGAGGTACAACATGTAAAAAACATGTCCTCCCACTCTCGCTTTTCCACAGGATAGGCGATGTTTGACTTCGCACTCGAGGAAGCAGCTGAGAAATCCTTCAGATGGCTAAACATTTCAAATGGTTTGGATGGGTAAATGTCCTAGATTTTAAAAATTTCATGGAAGTGCTTGAGTTACAAAGTGGACCATGAAATGTTTATGGAAATGTTCTTATCCTCCTGCTACTGACATCAGAACAAATAATGTAGTAAGGAAGAGGAGGTGAGAATTTTAGGGTAACAGGAAAGTAAATGAGTGATGCTGGATTTCAAAATGAACTTCTTATCCTTAGAAAGGAGTTGTTACGCTTGCCTGGTTTCCCTTGTTTCAGAGAATATTTAGTTTCTGTGAAAATTTGCCCTTTTGTTAGAAAGCATTCGTATTTTGAGTAATGCTTTCTCTCTCAGAGGGCTGCAGTTCTGGTGACCCTGAGCTGAGGCTTGGACTAACCGACAGTCATCAAGGAATCCAAAAGGGAATATTGCCAGTGTTAGTAAATTACCACTAAGTAAAAGGAAAATGTGTATTCTGGAATACACAGTGCTGCTCCTCAGTGATGCTTGGCTTCAGCTTCTTATTCAGCAGCATGAAGTGAGCAATTCTTCTCTCACTCTGCAGTGAATATGATGCTGGTGAAAGGTCCTGGCCTGAGTGCCCTGGGAATTGAGCCCTGTGCAAGCCCTCAGCAGAGAGGGAAAGGATCCTGGCTACAGGCTGTTCTTCTCATCCGGTTTCAATGATGGAAGAGGAAACAGAGTTTACACAAAACCTAGCCCAACCCCCAGAAACATCTTGCTTTGTTTATGTTCTGAGCTAAGCCTGCAACTCTCACTGTTTGGAAGAGCTATCCAGACATTTCTCCATCTGACTGACTTCACATCTCTTCCTTGATCTCATCGAGAAATATGGCTTTTACCTCCCGCTCATGACGTCCCACTTTTCTCTCTCTCTCTCTCTGCTCTCCAGCGTCTGAAAGATCCCTATATAACGTGATTATGCAACCATGCAAATGGACACGGTTCTTTTCATTTACTGCTAACCTCGCTTTGGGGCTCCTGTTATGAAAATAAAATTGTCTGCGAGGGACACGCTGTAGAAGGTAAAAAGGAAGGGAGTTTTATGTGTCTGGGTTTGAATGCTTGAAGGTGGTTTTAGAGATGGAAACAGACTATTTGAAGTAAACCAGTGTGCCACCATCTCTCCACAGGAACCAGCATCAGTTAATAGACTCAGACAGCTCTTCTCTGAATCCTTTCCCCCTAGGAAATGGCAGATACTCGCTTTCCTGGTTGTTTTCCTCAGCTGGAGGTCTCCCCCCCCCACTCCAGCCCAACCCGAGCTGCAGGGAAATCAGCGGTGCCGCTCTCCCCGAAGGCCAATTTGCACCCTCCCACTGTAAACAGGCAGCTGCTTCTCCACTTCGCACCCAGGCGGGAGGGCCTCGGGGGGCTGTTAAACATACCCTGCTGCCGCTGCTGCTGCCGTGCCCGGCGCTCGTCCAACGGCTCCCCGAACCTGCCCAAGGGCGACTGAGAAGGAGGAGAAATGTGGGAGTCCCTTACACGAGGAGGAAGTAAAAAAATGCCCAAAGCTTGTACTACTTGGTTAAAGATTCAAGACACCTTGGTCACCCCGTGTTATCCCTGTTAAGGGAACATATCCCTCTCCGCTCTGGGAGGAGCATGACCTGTTCAGTTCTGGTAGCCTTTTTCATCACAGCAACCCAGCCCCTTGCCAGGGCTTCAGTGGCCCTTATCCACGGGATGATCCCATGGATTTTGTCACTGCACTACAAGTGCTAAGAGCAAAGGTATGGCGCAGGCCGAGATCTGCCCTGATGTGGGCTGCAAGCTTGTTTCTGTCTTCCCCCAGCAGCCCCTTCCTCACTGCCTGGTGGTGGTGCAGGGTATACATTATCTCCCTCCGAGTCTCCCCTGAAAAGCTATTTCTCCATCTCACTGCCCCTTGAGAAGGGTCTCATCTATCCAGAAAACTCGCCTCATGGAGCAGACAGGGCTCTCTCCCACACTGGGGCAGCAGTTTGCAGCTACAGGGTTCTGGGAAGCAGCGAGAGGGAGGGAGGGAGGGAAGGAAGGAGGGAAGGCGGGAGGCAATCCGTGATCCCGCAGCAGCGCTGCAAGAGGGGGGACGGCAGACACAGAGACGGCACAGAACAGGGCTCCCCCGGGGCGGCTGTCCCGGCGTTTCGGGGCATAGGTGTCTCGGAGGGAGGCGCGGGATTTTGGGAGGGGGGTGTGGGCGGCGCCCCCCCAGGGTGCCCCCGCCCGCCCGGACGGCAGGGGGCGGCCGCGGGCCCGGCGGCGCTGCCCGCGGGGCCGACAGGCCTCGCCTTCCCTCCCTTTTCCCACCTTCCCCCCCTTGTTTTCCTTTCTTTTTTGCCTTCTATTTTTTTTCTTTTTTTCTTATTTTTTTTTCCTTTCAGCTTTCCCCTTTTTCATTCCTTTCCTTTGGGGGTATGCAGCGTTGTCGCTGCCTCTCCTCTCGAGTTGCATCCCTGTCTCTCTGCCCTCCTCTCCCATCTCCTCCCGCTCCCTCCGTCAGCCTTGTGTAGCCTGGCATGTTTCTCTGTTCCTCTCCCCACCACGCAGCCCTCCCCCTGTGCAGCTCCCTCCATGAAGTGGAGCTAAGCAATTGCACCGGAGAAGCTTTTTTTCTGTTCCTGCCTGTGTGCCGAGGCACTATTGCTCTTGCGGTATTTTGGGTGCGTTTGTGCTGGAAATACTAGGACAGTAACAAAACTGTAGATTTCTGCCTGTGCCTTTTTGGATCATAATGAGATTTGAAATCCAGCGTGAATGAGATGTGATGGATGGCTGTACTGATATTTTGAGCCGGTTTAGTTCAGAGTCATCCGAGATGCCCAGGCCAAATAAAGGAGAGCGTGGCCCTGAATGTTACCTGCCATCCAAGCACCAAGAGGACATACCAAGTGGCTGAAGTGACATCACCATTTCTGTTGGGTTTTGGGTTTCTTCCTTTTTGGAGATAAATATGGTTCTGCAATCACAGAACCTCTAGTCATTGCCTTAAACACAAAAAGAAGATGCATGTCTTCATCTGCAGGGTACCTGAAATGACAGTATCTGTGATCAGTGCACACTGCCCTGTTACCACGGTTTTAGCTGAGGCTGCCTCTGTCTCGCCTTGTCCCCTGATCTGCCCCCCCTTGAAGTCCCCGCTGGAACACCTTGTAGGTCCAAGCCCTGTCACACACGGAGGGCTCTGCTCCCTTCTCCTGGTAAAAAGGAGCTTTGAGACTGGGAGCTGTGCTGCCCTGTAATTAATGTACACTCGGCCTCAAATATGCAGTGACAACAACTTAAATGTCAACATTCCTAGTTAATCCCTTGCTAACAAAATGTGCCTGGAAAGAGACAGTTCTGCATAATCTCCAATGAAAAAGATCTTATTTTAGCAGTGCAAGCACTTGGGAGATTTCCCCAGTTTGACCAATGAAACCGAAAGATTGGCTTTGATAATCACAGCTGTAAATGATGTGTTTGATCCTCTCAGTGAGGAAAACGGCTGCATGAGGCAGAGCATACAAACCCTCCTCTGCCCGAGCCCTCCTCCAGAGCAGCAGCAGGCTGGTCTTCCTGGGTGGTGCATGTATGACAAGGGATGTGATTTCTGCTCTCTGATGTTTCCTTCTCTCCTCTCTGTTCAGCGAGACATCCACAGACTCTTCCCAAGTCACGTTTTTCAGACCTAAAGCAAGCAGTGTTAATAAGGATGTTACAGGGAAAATTTTATTTTAATACCCTTATAGAAGGACTGGAGCAGGGACTACAGACGTGGTGTTCGGATTCCTCTGTTTCTGTGTCGAGACCAACCTCACACTTATCCTGGGGAGCTCAGGCAGACCCGGAGCGGTGTTCCTGTTGTCTCCCTGTGGCTATTTAAAGCCTTCAGCGTAGGCGAAAGGCAGAGCACCCAAGGTGAGGAGATGAACCTCCCCACTGTTCAAAGCAGTCTGATGTTTCCAGCACCCTGGCTCCCTGCAGGGAGGATTCCTGCACTTCCAAGGCTGGCATCCTCAGACACAGGCCAGTAGCTTCCTCCCCAGCAGGCTGTGGAACCAGAGGGGCACCAACACAGGGTTTCTTGCCTGGGGTGGATTGGTGCCGGAGCTCTAGGCCCAGTACAGAAACACAACAGGAAAGGTGGTGGGCCATTCTCCTGGGAATCACCCCAGTATAACACCCAGTCCTTACATCCCCAGGTTGTTTGTGTCTGTGGTGTGCAAGCACATGTTGGGAAATTTACCATTCTGCCTGTGCTTTTCAATCACTGGGTTCCTGCACACCAGCATCACCTTGCATTCAGTGATAAAATTAGATCCACTTCTTCCCTTTGCATTTTACAGGGTCTTTTCCTTTCTAACTCCTTGCCACTTGCTTTCTGAAGGATGTCTGAGGGGTGCTCTCCCCACCATTATTTCGGTCTCTCATATCAGCCCGTGTTCACACTTTCATCCTCACACCGCCTTCTCTTTTATTCTGCTTTGTTCTTCCACCACCACCTGTCACCAAAGCCTCTTCCTTCCCTACTCTGTTATGTTTTAGAGACCTATCTATCTCTTTGTGCTCCATTCCTAATCAATCCCTTCCATTATTTTCTAAAACATCTTCCTCTCCCTCTTTTCCACTGCCCAGCACTTGCCCATGCCTTAGCCATCCCTCCCCAGCTCCCAACCACGGAAACTCCCCTCACCGAGGTCGCAGTTGCTCTGTGCCTGTTGCACACCACAGCAGGGCAGCAACACTCCCTTCTGCAGCACTATGGCGCTGCTCATGTTCCCTTGGTGACCTGAGTGGACAGGCTGTGCACTCACAGCCATCCCAGTGCAGCCACAGCTCAGGATAAGAGGATAGTCTGTGGGGAGGCTGCTCACCCAACCCTGTACTTGCTTGTCCTCCAGCATCTCCTACTTGTGGCACTTGGAGAAAAGTTACGGAGCTAGCCTGACCTGTGATCTGGCCCAGCATAGCTGTGCTGATGGGTGGAGATGCCTGTTTTCTGAGCATCCATCATGCAATTTCTCTTTCCCTGAAAGGAGTCCTTCTCCATGGATGTATTGGCCCTGGTATTCCCTATTCCTACTCCACAGGGGCTTCTGGGGGCTGTAGTTGTTGCCCCTCCCCACTGCACCTACTCACAGCTGCTTCCTCTGCCCTGTCTGCTCTGGGGCCCTGAGCACTGCTAGAGCTGCCACTCTGCTGGTCCCCTGGATCCCACTGGGATGGAAATGCAAGGGCCTTCTTCAGCTTAAGCCAACGTGGAAAGGTGTGACTTCTGGGCTAGGATGGGCTCCCTAATTACTTAGTAATGCGTCTAAGATGTTTGAATCCAAATAACTGCTAGGAATGGCTTTGTGTAGCCCTGAGCTATCCCCTTTACCATCTTGCTGTGCTGAAACAAGTGTGCAGCACATAGATCCTGCAGATGATTGGGTATTTTCGAACCCTCCACTCTTCTGCAGAACCTGCAGTGCTTCCATCTTTCCCTTTGCCTTAGTCCTGTCTCTCTTCCCATCTACTTGTGACTGTTTTCTATTTTTACTCTTGACAAAAGGTTGTGGGCTTAGAGGCTGCTCTTGTTGCTGCAAATGTAAAATGCCTGCTGCGTGTGTTTGCAATGAAAGAACCGCTCCTGGAAATTAACTAGTCCACAGTCCTGACTAATTAACTCTGCAGCCACAGAGCTGTGGAGGAGTGTCAACGTAGCTTCACTGACGAGGGTACTGGGCTGGGGGAGAGAGAGGGAAGGGAGGAAAGAGAGACCTCTGTCTGTGATCCCAGCTCTCCATGCCATGGGAAGCAAGTGATTTCCCGCATCTGTCCCCCTCTTTTCGTGCCCTTGCTCTCTTCTTCAGTTCAGTTGCTCAGGGCAGGAGCTGTTTCTCATTTCGCCTATTCATTGCTTTGTACAGGGAGGCCTTGACCTTGGTGGGGACACTAATGCCTCCTGTTGTGGAAACAGTAAGTACTGGAGAGACAGAGAGTTAAGGAGTCAGACAGCTCCAGGAGCCAGTTTGTTCCCTTCTGGATGTTCTCCCTGTACTATCTCTGCCTCCAGGAGAACAGCTGCATGCCTTTGAGAAGTACAGGTTGATTCCTCCATGGTGGCACCACATTCCATCTCTTCTTCCCTCAGGCCCAAATCCAGTCCTCCCTGGAACCAGTAAAGAGATTCCTGCAGAAACACATTGGAAGTGGACCAGGCTCTTACACCCTATGGAGCATAGTTTTGACATCAACCCACGTGTTTGGAGTATATATGTGAGGTCACCCGTACTATTTCAAGGCTAGATTTTTGATAGAAAAGGTTTCCCTCCATGCATCCTCCCACGGAGGTTTGGTGGGTCCACACTACCTGCCCCGGCTCACTCATCCTTCTGTGCATGTCACTGGAGCTCCTCAGGGAGCTCTGCTGGGCATCTGTACATCTGTGGATGGGATGAGCCCTCTGCCCAGGGGCCTGATGAGAGACTGCCAGGAGCTTCCCTGACCCATGGGAGGGCCACCTCCTCTTTGTGCCAGCTGCCAGCCCCCGAGCAGGCAGCACAGTAACCACGGCTTTTCCTTGCTGGGATGGTGGTTCGGATTGGGGATTGATGAGTAATGCACAGCTCGGGTGGGTTTCTGAGGCTTGGGGCAGGCAGAGTGTGCAAACTAGAAAAACCCCGTTCCACCAAGTCCCAGTGGGTTGAAGTGGTGACAGCTGGTGCTGTTTGGGATCAGGGATCATGCCTGATGTTGTGGCTGTGTGTGCTCCCAGCTGACACTCAGGATTGAGCAGTGCTGGGACCACATCCAGCGTGCGCTGAGGCAGAGGCACTCAGGCTGCAGACCTAGAATGAGGAAAGGAAGCAGAATAATTGCTGGACAAGGAAGGAGATATATTCAGCTCCTCGATTTAGGCATGCCTTCCCACAGGATTGCCGGGCTGTGCTTGCCAAATGTAAGCTCTGGCCACCAGGGACAACAGAGAAGGAGCTTTCCTGGCAGTTCATGGAAACTCGAGGAGAAGGCTCAGAGCCAGACAGTGCCCACTGAGGGGAGCAGTGACTGCCAGGCTGGGATTATGTGGGTGTGTGTGCTGAGGCATACCTGGCCCTGGGGCAGGTGACAAGGCACACCTGGAATCGCTTTGGAATGAACTCTCTGCATTCTCCAGTCAGAAGCTAATCTCCTGGTGTCATTCTGGTGAAGCAAATCTCCTGGTGTCACTCATTCCTCCTTTTGCTCCCCCTGGATACTGCAAACATCTTCACACAGGGATGCAAAAGGTGGTGCAAGGATGTCCCACCACTGAAGACCCAAGTCACTATGCCTATGCAGCACCATGGAGCCCTGCAGGTTTCAGAGCTCTGGCTTTGATCCCATAGGGCCATGGCACCTTTCTGAAGCTGAGCATGAAATAATGAGGGTAAGGTTGTTACAGAAGTCACACTGCTGAACAGAGGAAGCAGGACTAGTGCTGGACCCAAGCCAACTTGTGTCCCACCAGCTCTGCTGTGCCTGTGTGCTCTCTTACAGATTTAGCAGCAGCAGAGCTCTGTGCTCTGTACGGCACAGGTTATCAGGGTCTCCAAGGTGGCAAACACTGTGGGACCATGCAGATTGGCTCTTCAGGGCATTGGTGACCTGCCAGATGCATGAAGTGTAGCTTTCATAAGGACTACCTTGTCACCAGGTGTCATTCCCATCACTGTAGAGATGTATCCAATCGTGATTCCCAAGTATCTTCAGATCTGCCCGTGGTTTGGCAATCCTGCCTTGCTTCAGAAGGATTACTCTGGTTATTGCTGTGGTTGGTGTCTGCGAACTTGTAGAGAACCCAAAGCCAAATGAAAGTTACTGGAGTGTTGAAAGTCTCCTCTTAGTAACTTCATCCTGCAAGAATTTAAGTGTTTTTCGGAGCAGATGATCAGAGATCAACTATGAGGGCAGAGCCGGAGCTGAGGAGATGTAAGGATTAACCTAGCAAAACCACTATCTGTGGTTCAAGACTTGTGCTTTCAAGTTCTGCCATCACCACCAAGGCTGGAGGTGATGTCAGTCTCCTGTACCTGGCTCACACATGACTTGGAGGCTGGACTCCTCTCCACACCAGGTCTGCCAGAGGTCTGGAGAACCAGCTACTGCACTGGTCCTTACTATTCCCATGCAGGCAAGCTCCTTCTATTGACCAGAGCTCAGAACCGTGCATTATGCCAGTCTGAGCTTACCCCACAGCAGCTCTGCAGTCACACAGATGGTCTGGATACCAGCTCATGCTGAATCTGGAGCAGGCAGCTCAGAAGAACAACAGCAGAGAGCCACTACTGAAGAATTTGTTGTTTTGGTTTTTTTTCCCCAGCAACTGCAATTGCCTGATAATAGCAACAGATACTGGGCGGGGAAAACCAGCAATCAAACACCAATTAGCAGTTTGAAGTTTCAATTCCCCCACTGTCCCTCACTGATGGCACCCACCATTCTTTCTCTGCCCTCTTTCTCTCTTTCTCTGGGTCCTAGCTGTACGCCCTATCTTTGCTAAGTTTCTTTGGACCAACACACAGGTACATGCCAGTCCTCAGCCTCATCCCAGTCCCTGATCTGTTGTGCTGGGCTGATTTGTGCCCCTGAGCTCCCCATGCAGCACTGTAATGTCTCAGGGGCTCCTGCGTGGAAGGTTGGGCTGGGGATCATTGGGGCTGGTGAGAGGGGACACGAGGGACCCTCCTACAGCACAAACTTCACTTGCAGATGACTTGAGCACTGTCCCCCAGTTCTGAGAACAGCTGCCTCAGTGTTTGAGCATGATGGCTGGAAAAGTAGTGTCTGCTTACCAGGTGTAATTCAGGTCTATCCACCTGAACCCAATGCAAACCTCTGCCTGTCATGTAACTGCTGCTGTGCAGGACAAGCGGCCAGAATGCTGCAAGCACTCAGACAACACATCCCAAACCCCCAGGACACCACACCTGAGATCCCCATGACACCCCTGCCTTGCAGAGCCAGGCTCAGGCAGCTGTGTCAGTGCTGGTCGCTGCTGCAAGTGCTGGGTGCAGGAAGGGGAAGGCAGCCAGCTGTGCCCCTGAGCTGAGAGCTGGGAGGGGAGCACTGTCAGCTCCAGCCCTGGCTCCACCAGCAGCAGCGAGAGGGGGGTGTGTGTGCAGCTGCAGCATTGGGCAAGAGATGCTAATGGGAAACAGAAACATTCAAACTGCGTGGTGGTGGGAGAAACACTAACAACGTTATGGCTTGGAGTTTTCAACAGCCCTGCTAGTGAAATAACTGCCGGTGAAATTACAGGTTTTTTCCCTTTTCTTTTTTTTATTAGGACACAGAAGTTTTCCAGCTTGTTATACCAGGGCCAACAATATCCTTCAGTGTCAACAGGGGCTTGGGTGAGCCAACATTTTTTCTGCTAAGCAAGAAGAGCAGCACCTTGTATCCCTTTCCACTGTGCTAGTCACTAGGAGCTCCGCCTGTCTCCTCAGTACATGGGCAGGCAGAGGTGCAGGGGTGTCCCTGGCATGGCAGCAGCAGCTCCCAGGGCAGTCCTGTCCCTCTTTTCCAGCAGAAGTCCTCAAGGCAAGCGCATTGCAAATGTCACCCTTTGGAGAGAGAGGCTGTGAGGGCTGGGGGGAGTCTTTCCTCTGGGAGGTGGCAGAGCACATTCTGGATAATCATTTCATGCTGCTTGGGAGTGGCGCATAGTTTGGTTTCTCTTTGGTTGTGTTAATTGTGTGGTAAGGTGCCTAGAGCCTTCTATTGGCATCTTTATTTATTTAAATACAAATGAAGAAGGCATTAAATCAATTGTTCCTTTTTTCTTTGCTCTCTCTTGCCTTATCATTGTTTCTATCACGTACTCTTAGCTGTACTGGGCTTTTGGTTTCTCAGCTGAATCAGTGAGATCACTAACTGAGAGTCCCAGGCTGAATTTCCTGCAGACTCAGGGAGGGTGCCCTGGGGAAACAAACCTTATGTCATTGGCTTTCCCCTACTGCTATTTCACTCACATTTCAGGGCACTTCCTAACCTTACTTACTGCCCAGAACTTTGGTCTGTGATCCCTTGCACACCCAACCCTCCTGCAATGCAAAAGTAAAGAAAAAAGCTGCACAGTATGGCATTCACTGAGAGTAGAATACATTCCTCTTACTCCTTCAGTTACTCTGCCTTTCATCTGGATGGGCTAAATCTATCTGACGTGGTCGACTGTTTTAACCTCTGAGTCCTATAGCTAGGAGCAAAAGCCAGTATTCCTAGATTAGTTAATTCTCCTGCTATTTAGCAACTAGTTTTTAACCAAATGGTAAACTAGGAGTTGAGGCCCTCTCTCCTCGCCAAACTCCATAAAATATAATTACTCCTGGAGTTCAAGTGGTGGCATGTTTTTTGAGAGATCTGGAAGCTTTCAGATAGACGCTGTAATTGTGCTTATGATTATCCTCCCCTCCTGTTTTGTTCCCAATGATTTATTAAATGAGCACATTGAAAATTTGCTGGAAAACTACAGTGTTTGTCAACAATCTGCTCACCGTGGTCTGCCGTAGATCAAAATACCTGTGTACTGATTTTGGGGCATTTGCTATGTGTGTGTGGACTAGTGAAATCAGAAGGGGAATCAGAACCAAGAGCTGTGGTGTCTGCATCTCTCCTTGTGTGGCAGTAGCAGGATGAAGGCAGACTTGGTCCTTCCCAGAGGTACAGATAAGTCTGCGCCACGCAGAGATCAGAGCAAGGGACACTTCATCCAGGACTGGGTTCCCTCTGCTCCGAGTCTTGTTTCCTTTTAAACTTTGACTCTTCTTTGTCTCTGGCAATATCTACTGTAGAGGGATGCTGGCCTCATTGCTTGCCCTAAATTCTGTTGTACTTACCTCATTACTCTCCTAATGACAAGCTGACAAATGCTTTTGCTTGATTTACTAGCGGTGTTACAGGTGTGTGGAACACTTGTCAGTACCTTGCTACTACATGCCTAATTTTTCAAACGGCTGGGTGTGCTAGCTTCCTTTGCAAAACGTCCCTGCACATTTGCCTGGTATTACTTCTCTCTGCTGTGGGCTTTATCACATCCCTGCACCCACAGCTATGCCCTAGAATTTGAAATAATCATAGAATCTTAGTTTAAGTTGTAAGGGAGCTTAAAGATCATCTAGTTCCAAACCCTCCTGCCACGGGCAGGGACACCTTCCACTAGATCAGGTCACTCAAAGTCCCATCCAACCTGGCCTTGAACACTTCCAGGGATGGGGCATCCACAGCTTCTCTGGGCAATCTGTTCCAGTGCCTCACCAGCCTCACTCCACCCCTCCAAAAAAAAAAATCAGGCCCTACATGCAGGTATTGAGGTAACTGGATTCCAGTAAGGAGAAGTGAACAGAGAAATGGCACGATGAAGCAGCCCTCCAGCTGGCTCAGCCCTCCAGCTGGCTGTGGGTTCACTGGACCATGGATAGTCTGGCACCCAGCCTGGGGCAGGTGGCAGGGCAAGGGATGTCCCTGCTCAAACTCTTGCCAGGAGTTCCCAGCCACCACAGCCCAGGATGCATTTTTCCAGCCCCACCTTTCACCTCTCATCTCTTGGTCGTTTTAAGGACATTTTCACTGATCAAACCCCAGGAAAAGACCCTTCCACCACTCACACGAGTGCCTCCCTGAAATCAAACAGAGATTTTGGGGCAAGGGAGCACAGCAGGTGAGAGGTCTCCAGACATCACACAACGATGGAGCGGGAACTGCTCGGGAGGGGAGGAACACCAACATTTTCCGCGCACATTTTTCCACCAGTTGGGCAGAGCTCTCCTGCTCTTCTCCTGGCTGTGTTGCTAGGAGAGGAGCGCTCTGCCCTCCTCATGGCTATGAATAGCTCTCGCTTGTTTATCCAGCCCAGCTCCGCCTGCTGGTTACAACCACAGCCGGCACCACCTCCCGGCATGACACCACCGGGAAACAATGCAACTGCCAGGGAACAGCCCCCTCCGGCTCAGGACGCTTCAGGATACCCCTGGTGAACCGCTCCAGAGCCACCCTTCTCCTGCTCTTACCACGCTCCTCGGCGCATCCTCTGTCTCCAGCAGAACGGGCTAACCCCAGCGGAACGGGGCAGTGTCACCCCCAGAGAGCAATGCTGAGAGCCAGGACCTGAAAATCAGGGCAGCAGCTGAGAAATCCGGCTTCAAAACACAAACACGATCACTTCAGGGTCCTGTTCTGCTATTCCAGTGTCGGAGCCTTTCACAAGCTGGAAAAGTTACTTTTCTTTTTTTTAGTGAAGGCTGAGATTCTTGCTTAAGCTCATGAATCGAAGACCAGGGAGTTCAAGCAAAGTAACAGATGGCTTGAAAATTGGCAATAATGGGATTCCTGAGATTTTCTTGAGAATATTTTGTCTGAGGTCTGACCAGGAATGAAACATCTATAGCAATGAAATTAGATGGGTGGTATTAACAATGGGAAATACTACTGGGGTTGAGCAAAAGACTCTCCAGAGTGCTGCAAAATGTGACCAAGCACAGCATTTCAGAACATTTACTCCAAGGGACAGGGGGACAGGCAGCAAGCACAACCAGTCTGCATGTTGTGAGACAGGATGTGTGCGTACAAGCAGCCAGAGAGAGCTGTGCAAGTTCAGAGCAGCAGAGCAGACACAAAACCACAGCTTTCAAAGCAGCCTGGGCACTTAACTGAGAAGAATTAAATACTGGGCAAGGCACAGCAACATAGATCAGAAGAGATATGGATGGCTGCTGCCCAGGTACAGATGAAGCACCCCTACTTTTTCAGCATTGTGAGCTTCCACATGTGCCTGTTTCCTTGGGCATTTCGTCTTCCTCCCCTTTGGAATTTTGTTGGGATGAAATCTCCATACCGCATATGCTTATCCAGAGTTTCCACATGCCCAACAGGCCTTTCAGATAGTTGGGCTTCTGAACATCCAGAAATTCAGGATAGGTTGACTGCACACTGGGGAAGTGAAGTGTATAGCATTCACACACTATGTCTAATGAATCCCAAAATCGTCTGACCTGCTGTGCATATGCTGTGCAGGTGATTTGCATATGTCCAGTTTGCCCAGTGTGCTCTAAAGGTGTCTGCTCTACGCTGCATGTGCAGAACATCTATATGGTGCAGCTGTATGTATTCCTGCTTGGAAAACAGGACAAACATAGGGGGGTTTTTGCACATTCTTGATGTATCTGTAAAGGAGGGAACAGTTTCGGTGCAGTAGGCAAGGAAAGTTAAGTATATTGGGATGTGCGGAGACTAGACTGTCCTATCCCACGCTGCCTATTTTACAGCAGTCACCTGTATATAACTGGGGTTGGGGTCCTATTATTTAAGGCATTGTACAGGCACCCAGTGAAAAGATGTTATTTTTTCTGCTGCCCCTCCAAACCCCCCACCATGAAATCCAAACTAATAGAAGTGCAAGAAAGGGGCATTGCAGTTCTTACTTGAGAGATGATGAGCCAAATAAAAGGAAGCTCCTCCTACGGCAGGACACAGGTGAATTTTAGACTCATGAGTGCAAAATATCATCCTGCAAATCCTTGTTCAGCTCATGCCTGGTGTTGGGGATGCCCAGACCCCTCAGACCCACCAGATTTGAAATGAGGACCCAGCTCTGTTCCACACCTACCTCTTGACAAGGTTAAGCACAACAGCAGCAGCAGGAAAAGCTGGACAGGAAATGCCTCCCTGCCTAGGGAAGCATAACTCCAGGATGGGCTCTGTGTGAGCTCCCAGAGAGGATGACACTTCCTTTTAAGGTGCACTATCCAAAGGGGTTAAAGCACTCACTGAGGACTTATGGAAGCCCCAGCCTGTGCTGCCTCCTCTCCCGTAGGGCTTTCCTGTCTGCGTCTCCCACGGATGTGCTCCAGCTCCCAAGGTGCCGGCTGTTTTGGAGAGAGAGGGCATGCCACCTCTTCTGCCAAAGGCATCATGATTTTCTTAAAAGAGTTGTGGCTTCCCTGGGCACACACACCCCCAGGAGAGGAAGCATCTGCACGAATCACCAGCCTGGCTGTTTGGGGTTTTGGCAGAGAGAAGGGGGAAGCCTATGCTCCAGTCCACTCTCTAGTGACCACTTCTGACTTTCACCTCATGTTTTTAACACAGAATTCATAAACAGGAGCTGGGCAAAGGGACTCATGTTTTTCCTCATACATGAAGTGCCACGAGATCAATGAGATTAAACATGTGCTTACATGCTGTCCTGAAGTGGGGCCATGAGGAGAGCAATGGAAAAGTAAACAGAAGGGAAACGTTATGGAAATGAAGAAAGAAGGAAAATCCACTCTGCCAAGAGCAGCAGCTCTCAGCATTTGCAAGAAGATATGGCCTCACCCAGAGCTGATTAGGCATCAGGAAGTCCAGGGACTGGAAAGGAAGACCAAATCAAGGTTGAAGAGCATCCCGAAAGACCGAGATCTGGGGCAGTGAAGAAAGGCTATCCATTTCGCACAGCCATTCTCAGAGGAAGTAAGTTTAGCTCAAGTTGTTTTACCCCATTAGGAGAATGTGGATCCTTGATATGATCATGATTCAACTTGTGACAGTACAAATCTGAAACCCTGAGCTGGATGTCAGGCTCAGGAGATGTGTCAGAGCCTTTCTGCAGAACCCTGTATACCACTGGGCATGGCTGCAGCCCTACATCCCATTGTGGAGGCTGTGGGAGATGAAGCTGGATATTCATAATCTGGCTTAGTTTTCAACTGGCTGAGTGTGGCAGGCATCCTCTTTTGAGGACCTGCAGTGCCAGCTCCCAGCACTTTCCAAGGCAGGGGTTTACTGACACTTTGGCCAAAGCTTTGGTGAGAGGGCACTTGACCAAATCCCAAGTGCCTGAATGCCACAAATGGCTTGATTTAGTTTTTCTGCCTGTCAAATTCTAGAATACATTCTTCCAGCTTTTCATATTCTCCACATTGCCTTTGGACCTTTCATCTGGTTCTCTTGGTGCTACCCTGCTCTTCCGGGTGGGAAATTTGTAGTTATGCCGCTGTCTATGTTTTCCAGCCTTCTCTTCTGGCTTTGCTCTTCCAGTTCTCCTTTCTCCTCAGTCAGTCTTGGTTGGAGTCTCCCTTCACTGCTTGACCTCTATTTCTCTTTCCTGGGAGGCACCTCATTTGCATCTGTCCTAGCACCCAAGCTACAAATGAGACCTGGTTAAGACTTCTTACAGCGAAACTGTGACTTGTATAAAACTTTTGAGTTTTGGGGGAATTGCAGTAGCTCTATTTTTGGGAAGTAGCTTTTCTGTTGAGCACTTGAGTTAAAAAATGTGCATCCGCCCTTCTGCTACAGGTTCAGAAGATGACCTTGAGTAGGTCACTTCATCTGCCTGAATCTGTTTTACCACTTGTTAAATTTAGATAAAAATACTTGCCTGGGTTAGTAAAATGTCTTTGGGATCACTGGACAACAAAAGCTATCCAAGTGGTGATTGTTGTGGTTATTGTCATTACTTTTATGAAATGAAACCAGCTGATGCTTGTGCAGCACTCTTCTGGACTCCGTAGACCTTTTCGGCTGAGACTCAGAGGAAAAAAGAAAAAACACTTCTGTTGTCCCTGGACAGGGATGTGTTTTTTGAGACTGAGTTTTGTGGTTTCGTTACGAAACGTATGACACTGGGTCATGTGGTTTGCTTTCTGGGCCGACTGAACCCTGCTGTACGGCAGTTTAATGATTCACGCCGGCTATGTTTTTGTTTAGCTTTTGCTGGACGGATGCCGCACAAACCTGCATGGCCAGGGAACCCTTTCGGATGAAGTCACTGAAAAAACCTTAAGCTCAAATCTCTGCAAGCCTGGGCCCAACATGGCCCTGCTGCTGGAAAAGACCCTTTTTGGGTGTCTGGGGTTGTAAGAGCCTGCCTTATCTTGAGAACACGTAGATTTTGCCACTGGAGAATTGGGCTCTGCCGCTGTTTACAGTAATGGGTGGGGGGTGGTGTGGTGTGTGTGCGTGTGTGCATAAATTTTTGGGAGGCCACGAGGGCTTGGGGTTTCTTTTTGTGATTCCTCCCTCGCCCTTCTCCCCTGCCTCCCGCCACCGTGTTGCTGCGAAGTGGGCTCACGGCCGCAGCGTGGAGTTGACCCCGAGGCCCTTGGCGCTGGGTCCCCACCATGTGGTTATTTACACGCCCCTGGAGTGGGGGAAAGGGGCGAATTCCCGGCTGGCTCCCCGAGGAGCCGGCTTGCCGGGGAGCCATGGCGAGGGCGGGACGCGGCAGGACCTGTGCTCTTCGCCTGGCGGGCTTGGCGCTCGCTTCCCTGCCGGAGGCAGGCTGGAATGCCCCGATCCCTCCCGGCGAGGAGGAAAGCGGGGCGCTTTCCAGGCTGCCGGGGAGGCGGCGGGCGCCCTTCTCCCTGCCCCGCGCCTGTCACCGGAGTTGGGAGTTCGCACGGAGGAGGCCGGCGGAGGAGGAGGCGGGAGGCGGGAGGAGGAGGAGGGAGGGGGCCGTCTTGTTTGTGGCTTGTCAGCAGCCGCTGGAGACAAGCCTCCATGTGTCAAAGCCGCTTGGCATGAATGCCTGGGCCGTACCAAGCGCCGCGGCGCCCGCGGGGGGAGGCGGCCCCGCCGCCCCGCCGCCCCGCGCAGACAAAAGGCCCGGCACGGCTCTCCCGTGAGTTGCCCCGGTGCCGCCGCAGCGCCCGCCCGGCGCAGCGCCCGCTCCCCGCCGCCCCCGCCATGCCGCCCCGCGCCCTCGCCGCCTGAGGCAGGTAAAGCGCCGGCCCGCGGGGCGGGCTGGGGGGGCGGCAGGACGAGGGGACGGGAGGACGGGGCCGCTCCCCGCCGCTCGCCCGGCGGGGCTCTCGGCGTGTGCGGGGCGGGGGAAGGCGGGGGGTGCCGCGGGCAGCCCCGCGCCGCCGCCCGGCTCCCCCGGAGCGGGGGCGCAAAGTTTTGCGGCGGCCGTGCCTCAGTTTCTCCCCCTCCCCGCCCCCCGTCCGCCTCAGTTTCCCCCCCCGGGCGTAACCGCGGTGGGATCCCGGGACCGAGTGCGGAAGGGACGGAAAAAGCGCCTTCTTCCACCTGTAGGCTTCTGTCCCGGCGGGTTTTTTGGGGGTGGCGGGTTTTGGGAGGAAGGGGGGCAGCCGCTGCCCCGAGCCGGGGAGAAGCCCCGCGGGGAGGGTGGGAAGCCGGGGTCTATTGTGATCCCTCCATCCCGCTTCCTCTGGAGAGCGGCGGGGATGGGAGATGTTTTTTTTCCTGCTCCTGGATGTCGGGAGATTAGATGAGATGTATTTACAGTTGCCGTTTATCAGCAAGTAAATACCGAGCTCGGCGTGAGAGCAGCAATGTGAAGGCTGCTTGCTTGCTTGCTCGCTTGCCGGAGGTTTTGTAGCTGTTAACCTACTGTTGGTAAGGTGATAATGTGCAAGAGCAAAGAATAAAAAAAATAAAAGGCAGAGGGGAGAGAAGCGCTGATCCTCACTCCCGGGCTCGTCACAGCATCTGCACTGGGTCTGGTTAAAATTTGGGGGGATATTTTTTCGTTTTGGCGTGAGGCACAGAAAGCCTCCTGAAACGCTAGGTGTATCCTCACGAGGTCTTTTAAGTTTGTCGTGTGCCATCATTCAGGTTTCATTGATTCTAGTTGGGTTTTTTTTTAAAATAACCTACAAGAATCTGAGCTGCACAAATGTTCGTCATCCTAATGTCCTGACACAACCTATGCGAGGCAAGAGCCGAAAGAGGAGGGGAGAGTGAAGATATGTGCTTTCTCAGTCAAGGCTGGGAGGAGAGCATCATGTGTTGAAGAATATGAGCAGGAATGGGAGATGGGGGAGGGAGTCTAAATTGTCCTGAGACCCTATTCAATCCAGCAAGGAAGATGGAGGATCTTGCTGCTGCAAAAAAATGTACAGCAGAAATCTCAGCCAGCTTCTCTCTGACTTGTTACCTCCCTTCAAAAAATAAATAAATAAGCAGAAAAAGAGTCGAAGCAAAACCCCATGATTTGCTGTAACATTTTCCGTGATACCTTTATCCTGCATGCTTTACAGTCAGACAGTCCAGTGATGGAGGTATGTGAGAAGCAGGGAGAGAGACTCTTGAGGTTTATCGTCACAGGAGGGGGAGAAGTATCAGATTGTGTTTGAAGGGAGACTTGTCAGGCAGTGAGGTAGGGACGAAAAATGCCTGTTCCAGGCAGCTGGACCTGGGGAGGAGAAGGAGGCGGCTCCAGTACCTAAGGTTCTGATGCTGGGTGGAAAACCTGCGGAGAGGAGATGTAGACAGATGAGGGAGCGGGAAGGAAGGATGTCCAAGGAAGACCTTGGACCATCTTCTTGGAGGGCTTTAAAAAGAGGGAGAATTTTGAACTGAATCAGGACATGAACAAGGCTGAGTGGGATAGCTCATCTGAGTGTGATGTAGCAGGACTCTTCTGCATGGAAGAAGGCAGAGGTTGAGTTTCCTGAGCTGGCAGGGTTTGGGGCATGTGGTAGGGGGAAGAGATTTTTGTAGCCAGCTCCAGGGCTGTGTGTGTCTCGGGCAAGGATTGTAGCTGAGGGATGGGGAGAGACCATGTGGTTAGACTTTTCTATAGGTGGTTTCTCTGGTAAAGGGGCCTTCTGTTAGATTGCCTTTGTAAATTTCTGTTAATTTTGCTGGAATCTGGCAATAGCAAGGACAAAATATACCCCTTGTGGAAATAAGTGTGGGGATGAAAAAAAGCTTCGTCAGGAATACCTCCACGCACTCAGCACGTCCACACACGTGGAAACAGCAAGTTTGAGCAAACACACCTGCCTGTGTAGCACATCCTTCCTCCTGAGGGGGAACGTGCACACGTTAAGTGTGGTTCCTGCACAGACACGGCCCAATCCTGGTGTTTTCCTCAGTTTACACAAGAGCTTATTCCATCAGCCCGGTAGCGGTGGTGTTTGACAGCCAACTTTGCGATAGCGTGAGTTGCGATGTGAGGTGGCTATGACTTGAAACCAGCGTGTGTGCACCATGTTTTAGTTTTCCCATCCGCAGCAGCGTTCCCATGACGGAACAGGCACGTACCACAGGTGTTGCATGCACAAGTGACGCCATAAAAATGTTACGCACGTGCACAGGATGGATCTCGGGTCAGACATACTCCAGGTTGCTCTCTTTGAGAAGAAGCTGAAGCAGCACCAGCTCATTACAGACAGAGCTCACACGCTGCTCCCACACACGCAGATCACATGCGTGCATGCTCCACCTTTCCTCTCCAGGATCACCTGTTTGAATTCAAGCTGGGCTGGCAGCAGGGGGAAGTTTTGCACTCCCGTGGTTGGGGATTTGATGGCATTTCTGTTCCAGCTTGGCGCTGGAT
Organism: Myiotriccus ornatus; assembly: GCA_036023395.1. Classification (NCBI taxonomy): domain Eukaryota; kingdom Metazoa; phylum Chordata; class Aves; order Passeriformes; family Tyrannidae; genus Myiotriccus; species Myiotriccus ornatus. The sequence goes on from JAYRBT010000001.1 coordinate 5,295,299, forward strand.
GGGCTTGAGCCACAAAAGCTTAACAACAGGGAACACTAATGAGCCCCTGCTTGGCATGCTGAGAAGAAAGGCCAAGGGCTGAGTGGGTATAAAAACAGTGGAGTGGAGCCTCTTGGCCAGAGCCTGAGCCTCAGCATGAAGGCTGGGGAGGGAGCAGCGTCTCTGGAGTCGTGAACAAGACGGCAGTGCTGCAGCAAAGGCGTGAGAGGAGACCATGTTGGGGGGAGGAGAGCAGGCTGCTGTTTCCACATCATCTGAAAACTCAACCTGCTGTCAGGACAGAAGGAAGGCTTGTGCATATTTTATGTCACTTTCCTCCTTCTAGGACAAGCTGCTGATCTGATCAGCTATGCGCTTTAAAATCCTTCAACGCGCCGATCAGCAAGTATGCCTTGAGGCCAATAACCAGCCTTGGCCTCCTGCCTCTGCTCCTTTGTGGACATCCCATGCCGCCGTTCCTCGGAGAACGTGTGCACAATTAAACCCTGCACGCCACTTCTCAACTATGGCATGGGATGTGACTGGCTGCATGGAGACGGGGACAGAAAATGGCAACGTGTCAGGGCTGAGGGGGGTGGAGGCAGGGAGGGGAGTTGGCCATTTCTTAGGCTGTTTGCTGATGTCTAGAAGGAGGCTGAGTGAGTAAATCGGTTTTCCTTTGAGCTGGTGGTGTGTTGCTCCAGTCAGCTGCTCTCACCTCTGAGGTCTTCAGTGGCAGCACAGGAGTTGGTGGGGCCGGCAGTAAACAAAACGTATTTTACTCCTTCAGCCTGAATATTGTAAGGGGTTGTCAGGAAAGAGGATTTCTCCTCAGTACTGAATAATGCTTCTGTGTGGCAGAGCCACTTGAGCCACTGGCATTGCTCCTACCCTCTGGAGATGTGAGCACCACCAGTGCTCCCTGCCCTGCACCTAAGGGTGCAGGCAGCTTGGGCTCTGTAGTTCTGAAAACAGTCTCACACACACACACACAAACACATTTTTCCTGTGTCCTATAAGCAAACTCACTGCCCTAAACACCATTTTGGAACACAGGGGGAAGCAAATATTTTTGCTGTGTGATACAGAGTTATGCACCTAAGTTAATGTGCTTTATCCTTCACTGGTCCCGTTTGAGAAATGGTCATCTCGGACATGGAGCTCTCACAGAACCTGAGATCCTGACGCAGATTTGATGGCCTCAGGCAAATTGCTTTAAGGCTCAGCTTGATCTTCCTGCCGAAATCTGTGGTGGAGACAACTCCTGCCCAGCTCCCTGGAAAGGAGCAGCACAGGGGATGGGTTATGTACGCCTGTGCTCCTATGCAAACACTCCGTTGGGCTCGCGCACCATCCCACGAACAAAGCATGTGGTTTTGCACTGAGCGTGACTCATGCTACGATAAATTTTGCTGGAAGTATGTGCTGCACACTCGGTGCTCTGTTGGACAGTGGTTCTGTTTTGTCCTTCCAGCAGAAAACAGTGGAACTTGCCAGTGACATGGGCTGTACATGTATTCCCATAACAACAATATTATAAACATATGGTAAACGTGGTGTAACAACTGCTGTCCGTATCTCCATGCAAAACAAGGAGCCGGTGAACAAAAACTTGAGGCTGTCTGGGGCTGTATCTCCCCAGACTGTGATCTCATCAGCTTTCCCAAGCTAACCTCAACCTGGTCACTGCTTGGATTGTAAACTTGGGAGGGGGGAGGAGTGGGAGTGTGAGACCAGTTTGCAGGAATGGCTATTTGTGATTCAGTCCACTTCCCTGTGACTCAGAACTGAACCATCCCTTAGTAGGGTATTTGGGGATAGAAAGCTTCAGACATCGCTCATCAGTCTAGTTATTGGAAGAACTTCTGCAATACCCGGTCTTGCTTACAACTGGATTTTTCTCAGCATCTTTTGTGAAAACAAGACCCTAAAAACTACTTCTGACTGCTAAAGACGCCATGGTAATTTTTGCCAAAAGAAGAAGGGGGAGTGGTCTTAGCCCTGGGCACTTTGCCAGATTCGAGCTCAGGAAATTGCAGTCTATCTAGGTAAAACTCTCTATAGTTTAAATGAAAAAAAGTATTCATCTCTTACTGTCTTAAAGGGTAAGCACTGTGTTTCTCTGGGAGCCTTAAAACAGGCAGCACGTTCTGGCTGGAGAGGTGGTTGCAGTGGCTTGCTGGGAGAAGAATTTTTTATGCAAAAACTGGGGCCTTTTTTGCATTTTTGGGATGCTTCTAATTGCAAAATGCTGTATACATTTTAGGTAATTGCAAAGCTCGAGTGAGTGTGTGGATCAACATATAAATGTGAGTTCAAGGGAATAATGCTGGTGTGGTGTTTGCACAGGGAGCAGGCGCAGCCAGCAAATACACGTCTTTTCTGTGGCAGAAAATAAGGACCAGTTTTCTAGTCTTGCGCGTGTGCATCTGGGGGCTGGATTTTGTATGTTTAGCAGCAGTTGCTTTTGTAAGCTGCTGCTAAGGCACGTAACTGGCTGTGTGCAATTGCAGTAATGGAATGTGAAAATGCAACTACACACAGACCTGTAATCTTGCATGCAAAATACTGCTGGTCTAGTTCTCCAGGTACAAAAAACGGCCTGAGATTGTACTTGCCTTTCCGTTTAGTTGTGTTCACCTGCATCTTTCAGGTGGCAGCTGTGTGTATGGAGTGCTGAATGATTATCCTTTCTATTTTTGCTCCAAGAAGGAGGAAATGAAATAATTATTAGTGATCATGTTAGTGCATGTGTTGTGATAATTTGGTCAGGGGGTTGCAATGAAAATTCTGTAACTCTTTGAAATCCTGGGGAAACGCACGGACGAAGAAGGAGAGCAAAGAGGTGACCTCCTGTTCCCCCTACGGATGAGGAGTATTGGACCATTTAGTTGGTCAGTGGTGTCAGGACATGGCCTTACCTTCTACCAAATCCAGTACTTTCAGAGGCCCCCAACACAGACCGTGCATTTGGGCACAGGTGGATGCAGAGCTAAAGATCAACACTGGGAAGGGGTGTCTTCAGATATTCCAGCCCAGAGCTGTGCAAACCCCTGAAGTGTGAAACAGGTTTCCTCTTCCTCCTCACTCAGTGGATGTGTCTCAGTCCTGCCCTGGCAAGGCAGGGGCAGCTGGGGGGGACATGGGAGAACAGCTCACTTTCTCTGCCACTTCACTCTCCAGCTTCTCTGGTGACAGTGATAACAAAGGGCTGCTCAGCATTAGGTGATATGGATCTCTCTCAGCCCACTAAACCTGAGTCCTTCAGGCTTCTCACTAGCCCTTGGGGCTTGGGTGTCACTGCACGCTTGCAGCCTCCAGGGTGGCCTGGAACAGTCGCCCTGGAGACTGAAGGCTGAACCTTATCCACCAGCTCTGGAAGCATGGATTTCTTCTTACTGAAGACCGTGATTTTATTTTTTATTTTGGGGTTATTTCTCACCATCCTGGATCCTTGACTGCAGTCACTTCCATCTTGCATGCTGCTCTTTGTAATTGAATCTACCGATGTATATTTAATCCACTTGGCACCATGGTTGGTAACTAGGCACTGCTTCCCAGCCTTCTGTCGCTTGTTTTCACAATTGCCGTCTGAAGTTCGGGTGGATGCCTGTCGCTCAGCTCCGTGCCCAATTGCTAGACTGTCTTGGAAGACCTGTGCTTGACAGTCGGGCCCGCAGCTGGTGCAGCTCCCGTCCTGCGGCTTGGACGTCAGCCAGGTGTGTAGGACTTGGGTCTTGGAAGCTAAGCCTGTTGGGTTTAATTCTCCTCTCTGCCACTGATTTGCTTTGTGTGATCACGGGCAAGTCCTTTAACCTCAGATGGCCTCAGCTGAGTTATCTACTACAGAAAGGTGTTGTAATGCTTAATTATTGCCAGCTCTTCAGAAACCCCCGGCGCGAAAAAAATGCATTTTATTCAGAAATGTCTCTGACCTTCCTGGCCTTTCTAAGCAGTCTTGGTGGTGCTAGGAAATATTTTTTTTCCTCTCTCAGTAACGTTTCTTCAAATTTTCATCTGTACATTCACCCATTCTCTCAGCTGCATGTAAAAATGCCAAGCTGTCTGAAATCATGGAAATATTTTTATAAACTTGACAGCCACGACAAACATTCCTCCTTGGCAATAAACAAACAAGGTACACAACCTGCCATTAACATCAGTTTATAGCAGAGAGACCTTCGTCACTCATTGATGAGGGAATCCTAGACAATTCCTGTGCTAGCAAGCCATAAAGCAGTGTTGTCTGAGATTAGGAAAATGCTGTATCCTTTGGGTTCCTATGTGCAGTGAGTAATTGGGAAGCTCTGTTTGCCAGGTGTATGTGTGAGTTCAAGCAGGCACCAAGTATTTGGTTTATTCAGGGCTCTTACAAACTATGATTGTCTTGGGTGTACGCGTCCTTGGGGTCTCGGTGTTTGTATGCACAAAAAGCTTGTTTTCCGTAGTGGCATTTGAAACATAAAGGTGGTACAAATTGAACTATAGATAAATACTAGACACCTAAAAATAATAAAGCTGCAAGTGAAAGGCGTTAATGACCGTTGCAGGAGTGGAGCCCCCGTTGTGCAGCCTCCCACGCACCCCCCTTCCATTTTCTTTGCTGCTGGATCTGAGCTGGTAGGGTTGGCAGGTACCTAAACCCACACTGCAACATCTCCCTGCGGGCAGTTCTCCACATAAGCACTCAGACAGTGCTTGTTTTGGTGTGTTCTAGGTTAATTTACTCTGAACACCTCTAAACCCAGATCTCCAGAGACACTGGTGGTGATGGAAAAAAAAGAGCAGGTACCCGTCTTTTTCTCATGTTACTTTGGGTTATCTCTTGTTCTTCTAGCAGGCTGTCTTCCTACCATCTTTGGGTAGTGGATTCTCTCTGGTCTGCTCAGGAGAAGAAAGTCTAGGCTGTTCTTCACCTGTATCTTTGATGGAAGACTCAAAGCAGGGAGCTAAGCTTCTTTATACCACCTCGCTCATTCATTCACTGCTCTCTCAGTCTCTGTACCTTAGTTCCTCCCTTCTTAAAATGAGGATGACAACCTTCACACTGCTTCCACAAAACCTTTGAAAACTAAGGAGAAAACATGCAAGGCATTTGTCTTCCTTCTCCAGGAAACCATAAATCCCTCCTCTCCTCTCTTCCTTCTCCCTTCTCCCTTTTCCCCTTTCTCCATTCTCCTCTCTCCCCTTTTCCTCTCATTTTAAGAGTTATTATTATATTCTGTCCCTCTAGGTCTCCTCTACTTCCACCGCTCTTGCAATCTGTCTCTCTCTGCTGTTTCCATATCCCCTTCTATTTGCAGCTCTCTTCCTTCTGTTCATGTCATTTTCTTCTCTCACCCTGTATCTCTTACCCTCCCCCACTATTCATGCGCCGCACACTCCTATCGCTTCTCTCTGGTTTATCCTCCAAATTTCTCCCTTAGCGTGTCTCTCCCCTTTTTATTGTCCCCGGCGGCGTGTCCCTGCAGCCAGGCTGGCTGGCCACGGCCCGAGGGGAGAAGGACAGGGCGTGGGATCAGCCCGACAGCCCCCCGCTGTCAGGCGGGGTGGAGCCTGCCCTCTGAGGAGCAAGGTGAGACTCCCTCCGCCTGTATGCCCGCCGGCTTTGAACGGAGCTGCCTCGAGCCTTGTTCTGAGCTACAGCACGGTTGTCACTTTAATGTCTGAGTACTTCATTTCTGCCGGGAAGCTTGATGAAGTCTGTAGTCTCAAATTTTGTCTCCTGACGTCACCTTACCTCCGTGGACATGACCTTGCGACTTACTCTGCTCCTGGCCCATTGTTCTACTCCCGTTCTCCCAACTTCCCCGTGGCTTTAGACACTCTGTCCTGAAAACATGGCTTGTGTTGTGCCTGCCTGCGTGGTGGTATCTGTGGGTGTTGAGAGGAGTGTGACTGTCCCACTGTGTCACTTCCAGCTGAGTTCAGTGAAAGCCATGATGGAGGAAGGAGAGGACTAGCACTGAAGGACTGGGGAGGCCTTTGCATCTTGTTGGAACAGTTGCATTGAGCCCACAAGGCAGTGCCCAGCAGGTCAGGACAGCTGTGCTGTGTTCCTGGGAGACCTGTGCTTAGCAGAAAAAGAGAGTTGCTGTTGCAGGGTCACTGTGTTAGGGAGATCCCCTCTCCCATCTGCCTAGGGAGCCACCTGATCCCATGAAGAGGCTATCCTACCATCTGATGTAGGATAGAGTTTCCTGCAAGTCAGCCAGAGTGGATGGAGTGTATTTAACCACCTCTCCTCAGGGACAGGATTTTGGGTGCAAGGATCATGGCCAACAGCGACAACTGAAAGGTGGGTTTTTTTTTATATCCTTTCATGGACGCTGTTCCCTTCCCATAATGGGGACATGTGGCATGCAGAAGATCCTTCCTCAGGGCAGGGAGAGGTGGCTGCATCTAGGCTGATGGGAGAGAGCCAGATCAGGGCTTGTCAGGTATTCCTGACAGCAAGGCAAGAGAGGTCACACAGATGGCCACATGCTGAAGTTCATCCAGTGTCCTACAGGACAGGGCATAGTGACTCTCTGACCTCCAGTGGAGTTTAGCTCTGTTCCTTCCATGTTTGCCTCTGCCAGACATCACTCAGTCCCAGGCTCATTAAAGTCATGAGCCTCAGCTCTCCTGACCAGACAGTTCCTGATTTCTCCCTTCTGTCTGTGCAACAGACCGACCCTTCCGTGGCGTGCTGAGGTGGTATCCCTTGTGCTCCATGCATGGTGCCGTACATCTTTTTCCATTTTTCCCACAGCCGTTTCTCTCCCTCTCCGTACTTGCTTCACCTGTTTTACCTGCTTTTTCCTTCCTGCTCTGCCTCTGGGCTAGGTCTCTCTCCAGACTGTCTAAAACCCTCTGCTTTGTTTGCCTTCCCATCTGGCTTCCTTGTCTCTCTGGTCATGTGTGAGTTGTCAGCAGCCAGGGGAGAAGGACCATTTCAAGAGCAGGGAAGAGACCGAAGGGTGTCAGGGAGAGCAGAGCGGGAGGGAAGGTAGATTCCTAAATCAGGGTCCCTCCTCTGCTGGTGCCTTTGGCCTCTCCCAGCTGTGTGCTGTTAGCTACAGTGGCAGAAGTCCCCTTTTCCCAGAAGTGTGATTTTCTCATTGCTTCTACTTCACTATTGGCAAGCTCCTGAAAGGTTAATGAAGTCATTCACTGGAAAAGGAAAAAGCACATCTTCCCATGTTTTGCATAAATTAATCTTGGAGATTATGGAGCAGCCTGTGCACAGGGCACAGGACATGCAGCTGTGTCCTTGAGTCTTGTCACCCAAAATGCAGCTCTGGGATTATCACGTAGGTGATACTGTCCACTCCAGTCCTTGAGATCAGCTTAGGCTAAAACTTAGGTAAAAAGCTGTGGCCTCCCCAGTCATCTTTATTCATGTTTCATTGTGTGTAGCAGGGACTGGGGAGGAGGTACCCAGGAATGCCCACAAGCCCTTCCTCCCATAGTGGTGGATCCTTTTTTCCCACAGATCCTCTTTAGAAAATGCCCTGTATCAGGTTTCATTCCCCCTGGATTTTTTTCTGTCTGGGAAGTATGCAGAAAATCATTCAATTGGATTTGAACCACACGAGTGGGAGCAGGAACCAACCCCAGAAGATAAGTGTTCTGACCTTTACCGTGCTCAGATAACTGAAAATAATAACAAATACATACATCTTGTTTCTAAACCTCAGACTTAGGGATGTGTCCCTGCCTTATGCAACAAGAGCCTGAGCCAGGGCTCTTGGGACGGTTGAGGATATGAACCTGGCAGCTGCCTGCAGTAAGCAGCAGCCCCTTTGCTTTCATTTTGGAAATGGAGCTGGTACCAGTCCAGATATTCAGGATGTGAGGGGACAGGGCCAACATCTCCACACTCCTGCCATCATGCTGCTGGGACTCTGTGTGTTTTCCCATGGCCAGTGCTCTGGGAGAATGAGAGAGTTTGATTGTTTCTGGCCCGTGTGTGTTTCTTTGCGCTTTTCTGCCTCTTATTTTCCCATAGGGTTGACCATTTAGGGCCATGCAGGGCTGGCCACCAAATGGACCTCAGGCAGACCCTGGATAGAAGTACAGAATTTGCTCGGGGAAAAAAAAAAAAAAGGTGTTAAAACCCCGGTATCAGTGAGTGTTTGAAAATAACTGAGGGAACCTGTCTGGAAGGAATATGCTGCACTGTGACTCACAGAGAGCTCCCCAGGTCTGGGTCTTAGGTCACTGACTCAGATCTCCATCATCCCTGCAGATGCCCCTGGGGAGGTCCATCTGAGACAGCCTCTCTCTGCAGGCCTCTGGTGACAGTAAATATTTGTACACCGCATGCTGAAGTGTTGATACGGGGCTGGAGTCCTGCTGTCCAGACCCTGGAAAGAGACGGTCCCTGTCCTGAAGGACTTACTGCAGTCCCAAATTAGAGCATTCACGGTGCTTTCTGTAGTGGCTGTGAGTTGATGTTCCTTCACCAGGAGGCTGCTTCCCTTCCCTCCTCTCTTACATAGGGAGCTTGCAGCAGGGAGCTTGTCTGCTTGGCTTCTGCCTTCTGCCTGTCTGTCTTTAGACCATGGGGAGGATGTTAAGAGGTTTCTGGCACTCTGTCAGTGTAAAGCACCTTATTTATTAGAGTCTAATGCCTGTCTGGGATGCACTTCTGATCTAAAGCTTCTGAATTCCTCCCTTTTAACGCTAAAGATGCCATTCAGAGGCCCCCTGGGCCCAGTGTGTGCTTCTGCCTAACACTGTCCTGATCATATGTCTACCACTGTCTTGCCCAAACTTTGGGTTTAGTGATTTTGTTTTCACTAGAAGATCTCCAACTCACCTCTTCCTAGAGGGATTCCAGCAGATACCCAAATAAATATGATACTCAGTGAGCCATGCGCATATCCATGTGCTGTTGCAGCGTATGAAAATGTGCATTTTCAACTTGCAACCTGATACGTGCCTGGGTGTTTGCATTCGCGTTGTATGGACACTTACATTTATGTCTGCTGGTGTATTTGGGCTGGAGGAGGTAGACAAGAAGGCCCTGGCAGCTGGGAAGAAAGGAATGACATGCTTGCTAGGGGAGGGAGGAGAGAGTTCGGTAGCTGAGAAGAGGATTGGGTAACAACTGGAGGGGGAGATCAGATTTAGGATCCATGTTGCTTACTTAAGAAGAAGCAGTACATAGTTTATTGGGGATTGTGTTATTCCTGTGCATTATTTATTAGTCTTCTGCTAATGGTACTGCATAAAGTAATGGCACTTCTACAGAAATTTCACAGACAGCTGGAGGATCAGTTCCAGGAGGTATTGTAACCAGGTCAGGTTGGTGTAGGGAATCCTGCTGGGCTCAGTTTTGACAGCCTTTGGGAAAGAGAAGACTGTTCAGGAGGTATTTGGAGGGGAGAGGGGGGGTGGTGTCTGTGACTCACCAGGGAACAATGATCACTGTGAGGATAAAGGGGCAAGCTGGAAGAAGACCTGGAGACAACGGTGAATTCCTGAGTTCAGCAGCTTCAGGATTCCAGCCTGAAGTACAAGAAAGCCTGAGAAAAAGAAGTGTTTAGGAGGAAACTTTAGCAGTAATAAAAGCAGCTGGTGAAAGAAAGCCAGAAGTGAAGAGAAAGCAGGTTTTACTACATGCAAGACCTCGAAGCCCGTCCTGGAAGGCTTCAGTTTGAGGCAGGAGCTGGAAGAAGGGATGTGCAGAGAGAGCTGGGCTGTGCAGTGAGTGTGACTGAACCCTTCTTGACTTAACCTGTGCTGTCTGATAGCACAGACCCACTGGTTTGCAGCCTCTGCAGATGTGACAGGCAAAGCAGAGGTGCTGAGGTGCTCTGACCATCCAAGGAGAGGAGACCACGTAGGTTTGTGAATTTTGTAGCACGGACAGATATGTGCCAGGATGGGTGCTCCCAGCCAGTCCTTGGGTACTAACCCTTCCTGGCATTTGAAAGGTGTCCAGTCCCTGTGAGAGGTGGGATGGGTATTTTGGTAGGTGGCATTCTTCTTTCACTCATCCAGGAATCTGAAATGGGCAAATGCGGCAGGGAGGAAATCATGCCACTGGTGCAAACCATCTTTAGGTGAGAAGCTAACTCACAGTCCCCAAATTACTCGACAAAAATGCAAAGGTTTTGGTTTTAAGGTTTGTGTTACCCCACTATGTTCAGCCATTAGGTGGGGAACACCCTACTTGCTGCTTGTGACTGTTTCCATGAGCTAAGAGCAGGTCTAAATGGAAGCTGCCTTGGTGTCTCTTCAACCTGAGAATCTCATTGCTGAGCTGGTTCAGAATTTTGGGGTTGGAGGGGAGGAGAAGAAGCTGCAGCATAAACATAGTTTCATGGGCTGTCCTTTATTTTTCTGCCTGCAGTGTGAAGCCAACATTATTAGATACAGTCAGACTGTGAGCACGAGGAGTCGTGTAGCACAGATGGGCTTCACAAGGAGCTCCATCAGCTGGAGTCAGCCCCTGCCCTCAGCCATCCCATACAGCACAGCTGGGCCACCGTTACTGAATGGTGTTGGGATGCCATTTCTAATTATACACAGCATTGATGCAGATCACTCAACAAGTACATGTGGCTGTCTGCATGTTTAAGAGTTGTTTTGGGGTTTTTTTTACAGTTATTGCCTTAACACTGCACAGCACCCTACAGCAAACCTTATTCTGTGCAGCAGTCACGGAGGTGTGGGTAGTGTTAAGTGCGCTGAGAGCTGTAACCATAACTGTGTGAGTCCAGCCTGTAGGTTTGGAATGAACCAGGCCATGATGGGACATGACTGTCGATTAGAGCAGAAGGTGATTTGGGCCAACCAAGTGAAACACCTTCAGAGAGCATTTCTCTGCCTTGGGAGAGTGTGAGGTCATCTGAGATCTGGGACTGCAGTTCTCGCAGGGACTATCCATTGGGAAGGGACAATCCATTTCAAAAGCAAAGTGCAGAATGATAAAATCACCCTTGGCTTTTTTTTTTTTGGTGTGTGAACTCCTAGAAGTCATCTATGTTGGTATAAATGAGATCATTTGGCCTAATTAGTTCCAAGCTTAATTAGCAGTAATTATCCCAACATGGGAGTAATACTCGAGTAGGAAGTACTGAGTTCTCGATTAGATAGATCTCTAATTGGTGTTACAATATTGTAATTAAAGCATGCTTGTACGCCTCTGCCTCTGCAAGTGATTTGTTTTATGTCTGATTAAACAGGGAGTCCGGCAGCCTCAAGGAGGCCAGGACATCACCACTGATTGAAACAGTGTATTTTTCTTTGTTATAGGAAAGAAATGATGAATCACATATACTAGGAAACACTGTGGGCCAAATTAATCCTTTGAGTAATTGCTACTGGAGTTAGGGAAATTACAACAGGGGTAAATTTGGCCTCAAGTGCATAAGCTCTATCTGTGTATCACACAGTTAAACAAATACTCATTTGAATGTGCAGTCTGGCAATTACACCATCAGACAAATACAAGTAAGTTAATCTGCATTTGTGATCAGTGGATTGCAGGGGTGAGTTTGGCTGATGGGTGGTGGTTATTAGGCTGCACATTCTGCTCAGATTTTGCAGGAGGTGGTGACGTGCACCCTGGGATGTGCTGCACCCCGAAGCAGAAGGCAGAGTTTCAGATGGCCACTACTGGGTGCAGCGTCCTCTCCTTGTTGGGGTGAGACCCGAAAGGTACCGCTGTGGTCACCAGGAGCAACTGGAGGAGATAGGCAGATAAAGTGTCCTCTTCTCTTCCAGCATTGTTACCTTTAATCTAGCCAATTCGACCCTCTCCAGCAGAATATACTTCAGAAGAGCAGGTAAACATATTTTTTGAAGAAGTTTAAGATCAAGAGAGTGAAACGGGGACTTTCTGAAATTAGTCAGCATCAAAACATGAAAGCTTCCTATGTCTTTTTAAGAAACCACCTCCTTAGGAGTTGGCAAGTGTGCTGCTTTATTACTTATCTGTTTGCTACATGAGTGGGCGACTGTACTTCCTGATTTGGTTCTCCAATATAGAGATCATCAGCATAGGTCTGTGGAGGACAGTAACTCCTCGCCTACAGAAAGTAACAAGTAGGAATAAGGATGCATGTATCTTCTGGCTGTCAGAAAGGGTTTCAAAGCACATCCAAGTCATATCCGAAGTAAAACGTCATTGTATTTCCATTTTACAGCTGCAGAAACTGAGGCACAAATCTGTCACTTCTCTTGCTGTAGCTCAAGGAGCTGGTGTATATGGCAGTATCAAGAATGTGGTGCAGGTCTCATTACCTTCTGCTTCACCCACAGAAACATCCTCCTTTTCCAAGGGGGAGAGTCCTCCCAGAAAAAGGGAGATGACTTGAGCAAGGAAATATAAAGTACACAGAATTCTGCTAAAGCAATATTAGGGATAAGAATTTAGACACCCCATATAGAGGAATTCAAAGCAAGGGTTTCCATAGCAGCATTGCTTGGCCATATTTTATATACACTGTTTTGCATTGTGCTCATGATGTCAAAGGCATATTCTAATATCTGTGTGTGCAATATGTCTGAATCTGAGTTGCTATGAAACTTAAGGCTGAATTACACCACGGAGGCATATTGTTGTGTGGTGTTGGGAAGAAATACTAGGTCTAGGTTTTGTTAGGATTTTTCTCCAGAGATAATTTTTCTCAGAAAATTGCTGATTTGCCAAAACTGTTGCTATTTTCAGGAAAAGTTGATTCCAGTTTTGTGTTTCATCTTAAAAAAAAAATGGAGAAAAGTTTTGAAGCTGTCAAAATGGAGTGTTTCAAGAAGGTAAAATGAAATCTTGCATTTAATTAATTAGGTTGTAGTTTCTAGGTATAATTTTTGAAAAGTATTTTTTTTTAACCTGATCAGATATAGAACAGCTATTTGAAATTTCTGAAAACCTTGAAGAAATAAAAAGCATTTCCTTTCACATTAGTTCTGAAGTGTTTTGGGAGTGGCAGGTGACAAGGGAGCAACTGCATCCCCCCACACCATGTGTGGCTGCCCGGAGTGTTGCAGTGGGAACAGTGGGACAGGTTTCCCCTGAGTATCTCTCTGCCTACCTGGCACAGGCAGTTTTAAGGCAGCAAAAAACTGCTCAAATCTTTCACAAGGCTTAACTTTCTCTAAAACACCCTAGTATCACCTGTGTATGGTAAGGTTAAGCCTTTGGACCAGGAGGGGTTTGGGTGGGAGCCTCTGTCTCTCACATGCTTAAAAATACCTTCAGCAGATGATGGGATCTCAGTGAGGAGAGAGCCTCTCCCTAATTGATGCCCCACACTAGGGATGATGGGATTTGCCCTTCTCACCTCTGTATGCACAGGGCCTCCTGAGTGGCAGCACAGCTCTTCCCTGTGCTCACCCCCCTCTGCCCCTCGCTTCCAGCACCTCATTCATGCTCTGAAACTCTCTGGGGGAGAAGGAGGAGTGTTGCACCCTGAGCTGGGAAGGAGTGCTCACACTCATGGAAAAGCCCTGTGAGTTATTTTGGCATCACTCTTCCTGCTAGCAGCAGTTTCCTCACTGCCAGCATTCCCAAATGTTGGTGTAGCCTGTATGCCAACTCTCCTTTCTCCCTGCCCCCTCATGTTGCAATTGCCAATTTCTGTGCCTGTGCCTGAAGAGCTGTAGTTTAGACTTGCTTTGCCATGCATTGAAGCCATTCTTGTTTAGGGAAGATACTGCAAAAGGGGTGTGGGAGAGAGGAAAAAAGAAGAGAGCTGGTTTTTTTCCCTATGTGGCAGTGACGGATGCTGGGTATTAGAGAGAGACAAGCTGACAAACATCTGAATGAGTGGAAGAGACTTCTAACCCAAAGGGAGGAGTTGTGGTTTAGGTTAAAGCCACAAAGGAAGTGAAGGAGGTTACCACTTTCCTGTCTGTGGGCAGGAGGTTCTCCTTGTGCTCATTTGAAGGCTTAGCTCTAGCTCATTCTTCCCTAGGAACATACTCATGTGTGTACTTCTTGAAAGGCATTCGAGCTGGTGTCTGATCTTGGGAGTGACAAACATCCCCTTTATACATAGAAATCAGCAGGAGCTGGGAGCTAAAGAAGTGGGAATCACAGTCTGATTTATGGAGCCAGATATTCTGAGGCATCTTGTTAAGCAACGTGTCTTGTTTGGTGGTAGATGATGTAGTGTATTTCTCTGTGCTTCTTCCTCTTTCTGACTCCACTCAGATTTTTTTGTTGTAAATATCTGTACCTTCAGGGCCTGTTGGCTCCCTGCAGGTCTCACTTCTCTCTTGTTCCCCTGTGATTGGCAAATTGCGTAGCCATCCTGCCTGGATCTGGCAGTCTGGTGTGCTGATACAGGACAGATTCTGAATGCCATCAGATTCCTGACAGCATGGCCTGTGATCAGGATTTTCCTTCATTTTCAGTGCATGCTTTTCTCTTAATGGCGCCAAGGCTTGAGCTGTATGCGATCGAAAAGTTTGTTGTCTTGGCTCTATGGCTTCACTTTTCATCTGCAAGGAGAGAGCGAGTGGTTAACCCTGGTGTGCTGCAGAAGTCATGCCAGGAGGGAGATGAAAGAATACAGAATTGCCCTTAGAAGAGAGTGAGCCTTCTCCTGAGTCAGAGGAGCACGGGTGTGCCAGCCGGTATCTTAATCCAGGCTATCAACTGGTGACTGCACAGTTAGAACCACTGTCAGTGACAGTGACTTCAGTATGTGCCGCCAGTGCCTTCTGATTACTGTGCAACTGCTGTACATGAAAAGAGCATCTGAAAGGTGCTCCCTGAAGAGCCGCTTCATGGTCTCTAACCTTCCATTAACGGCTTACCTTAGCCCCTAACCCTGGCCTTGGGATGCAGCAGAGTCATTTCATTTACCAGGTGTGAAAATCATATTTTGCCATGTGAGGATGATTGCTCTCTCAGGTGTATTACAGCAACTGGGGTTGGTTTTTTTGTTTGTTTGGGTTTTTTTAATGCTTTGTTAAAACTACAAGGTATCATTAAAGATTTATATGTGGCAAATGTGTCCTTTTTTGCAGAGTGTTTCCTTTTAGAGACCTACACGGTATTGATTTCAAGTAGATTTTCCTCTTCTGTTTTAAAACATTTCCTTTGCCTATGGATTTTCAGCATTACTCACTGGAGCTGTGTGCAGTACATTCCCCAGACTGTATTATCAAGCCAAAGTCCCTTACTGCTGCCCTTCAGGGGCCACTTCTGAAGCTGGAAAGACCATTCATTTGATGTGCTCACTCAGTCCTGAGCAACTATCCAGCACTGCATCCTGATTACTCCAAGATGTATGCTGTCATCTAACTGAGCCATGGGTCTGCTTCCAGTATGTGCCAGTGGATCCCAGACCTCATCCAGGAACAGCCTTGAGCCATCCCTTCCTCGGAGGGAGCGATGTTTGTTTGGATGTCTTAAATGTAAAGGAAAACAAGCTTTATGATGGGAAGGTGAAGAAACTGGAGTGGTAAACAGCTGAAATTGTAAGATCATTTGGATTTGGTATAAGCATTTTATTTGTCAAACACATCCTTGTGAACATTAGAGTGGGGAACGGGAGTTTCCTTTTGGAAGGGGCAGAGGACTCAGCAGGGAGGCTGGGAATGCTGGCACAGCACAGATCCTAGAGGAGAGATGTACCACTGCCCTTTCAAGGAGCAGGCTGATGTCCACCAGCCATTGCTGTGCCGCCGGATGAGGCCCTGGGATCAGTGTTCTGCTGGTGGGTGAAAGAGCTTGGTGACAACAGCTGAAGGTGTGGGTTCAGTCATCTACTGGTGGATCATATGTGTAAGATGTTGAAGACTTGGGTTCAGACCTTAAAGCATCTGGCTTATGGAATTTGGCTTTGTTTACTGTAGTGTTATAGCCTTAGGGCCACAGAAAGTGCAGCTTTATTGAAATCATTGGAGTTGTGCTTGCTTATGGCAGAAGGGAGCTGGGGACATGTTTTTTTGGAACGTGTTGCCAGGAACATAAACCCTTTTCTTTGGGAGATGCTTTGTAAGGATGACTTGAGTAAGTGCCTGGGAAACATTGTCTTAATGGAAAGAAGACATGGAAATGATCAGGTCTCAGAACAATCTTATTTCTTCCCCACATCTGTGACTTTCAGAGTCTACCATCCTAAGGCTCAGACCTTATCTCCTTCCTCATTACCGTCAAATACTAGGTTTGAACATTGTATACACCACCAAGAGCAGGAACACTCTGGGGGACAGTGCAATTGCTGCACATGGGGGAAATAGGGACTTGGAAGACAAAGCCAGCTGACCTGCATGGGACCCAGGCAGGCTGAAGTTGTGTGCTGGACAGAGCAGCAGCAGTCTTTATCTGATTCTTAAGTGGAATCATTATCTGTGCCTCAACATTTAAATGTTTACATAAGATTCTTGCTACAGTCTTTGATGCTGGATTCTCATATAAAAGCAATGACCAAAAATACAAGTGGTTCTTAAAGACTGTACACAGTGTATTAACTGCATTTCTTGCGTGCTGCTGTATAGACTGCTTGCATTCATTTTGTCTTGGTTTGACAGAGAGGACAACAAAAGGTGCAGGTTGTGGGTAGGAACAGCTTGTGTTGTAAGCAAGTCAGGGCACAGGGAGTGTCCCATCAGAGTTACGTTACCAGGGCAGGTCCCCTAAGCAGCATCATCTCACATGTTAAATGGATGATCTAAAATATAGTGGAAATATGGATGGAAAAGAAGCATGCTGTCCTAGGTGTCTCTCAGGACCTGCAAGGCAGGTATTGTTAGCAGATGTATTCATGCTGGGGAATAAACTGGTGTGATTTAAAACAAGCCGGCAGATTTTGTGCTCAGATGGACTAGGAACACTCACACAGTCTGTTACTGCAGTTCAGCTGTGAGAGGCCAGCACCATTAGTGGAGAGGGACTAGCAAAATGTTTGGTCAGAAGTATGTCCAGTTATGACATCTGTTGCTAAAGTTGTTCACAGTTTGCACCATAAAAGTGCATAAGTAAAAATGCAGAGGAGTGAAGCATTTACGTAGCTAGGCCAAAACTGTCGAGTGCCCTCTAATAATGAAGAGTCTTGTTTTCGTTGGTATCATCCTCTCTCATCTGGGACCCTGCAGATCTGAAAGCCTGTGATGATTACTGCAGAAGAAAGTCAGTACCACACTGATGATAAGCCAAAGTCTAAACTAAGAAGCAAGGGGGAAGATCTGCTTGTTTTCTGTGGAGGGATCTCACTGTTTTATGTAATCTTTACACTGCACCTGTAAATCAGTGACTGGTACTTTTGAAATGTATTTCTTTCATCAAAAGCTATTTGAAACAACAGGTAGCACCTATCCATTCACTCTAAGCTCCCTTGACGTTTTTAAATGACAGATAATGAAAACTGTCTTCATTATAACTCTAGCAATTTCATCAGACTGTCACCAGCAAACAATGGCAAACTAGAGACTGAACAACCCTCAACTCTACTCTCCCAGGTATCTGTGTGAGAGTACCGGGTGTCTTTTCTACAGCTTCTAGGAAATACAAGAGGTGATTTGTCAGCTGGGAAGGGTTCTGCTATGCGTGGCACTAGAGGTCAACAGGAACATGTTAAAATCTGTCTGAAAGCCAGTGGTCAGATGGCATAAAAATTGAGCACAAATGCGAGAATGATCATGAGTGAGAGACATGGCTTTTCTAACCGAGCACTGAGTTCTGCACTGCCTTCAGTTTATGAATGGATTTGAAGCCTGATGCCAAACAGACCATATTGCAGTTGTCTAATCCTTAGGTGACAGAGGTAGGCATGAGCGTAGGCAGAGCTGCATCCAAGAGGACTCATCAGAACAGCCCAGTCAGCCTGGCATTATTGCTACCTGATCTGTGGGAATCAGTCCAGGTCCTGGATCTGAACTGCCGCAAGGAAACCTAGTTGAAGGAGCAGCTGTTGGGGTATGGTGCTGGCTTATCTTACCCTAACTGTCTCTTCCCAGCCAACTTTGCTGAAGGGTTGCCTGGGCTGAGCATCAGTCACCCAGGTCCTTTCCCCATTACCCCCCCCTCCCCCCAAATTGATAGCGTTAACCAAGCTACCCCCCACAGTTAGATTAAAGGGAGAGTGAGAGCAGAAGAGGCATTCCACAATAAAACATCATTTACACGAGATGGCCACAGTATGGAAGAGGCTAGCAGGGAGTGGATTATAGGGGTCCAGAGAAGAGAGAGGCTGTGGCAGAGAGAGGGTTATTATTGGAGGACACAGGGAGCAAAATGACAGAGGTGAGGGTGTAGATAAACATTTAGAAATGGCTGCAGTGGTGTGATCTGGGAGGAATATCAGTCACTACTTCAGTCACCAGTTTAGGGAGCTGAGTGGTAAATTTACAGGCAGGTTAGGACTCCAAGAACATCCGTGACCCTGTGAAATGCTGGAGAAAGAAAATTTGCAGTAACAGTGAGTAAGACTCAGATCTCATCTAACTGAGCATGAGTATCTCAAGGTGAAATAACAGAAGGAGAGGAGGCAGGAATATTGATTTCTGCTTCACAAAACAGACAACAACGCCTACTTTTTCATAGCAAGAGTTTAACCATTCGCTGTAATGGGCCAGTCTGTGGTACAGGGGGGGCTTGGTTTCTCTGTGCTCAGTCTAGAGGGGAATTCATGCTGAAGTTGTTTTTATTTTATTATAGCCTTGAAGTTGACACATGAGCAAAATTTTGCCCTCAAACACCTCTGTGCTGGCTGTAGGGACAGCTGTATCCCATGAGTGTGACCCGTCTGTGTTGCTGCCCTGTTGTGCAGCAGGCGGGTACCCAGAGCAGCCGGATGCTGGAGGAGCAGCACTGGAAGGCACAAAAAGCCCGTTATGCCAAGAGAGCTGTTATGTGTGTTGGCAACAGATGACTTCTGCTGTCTGTCTGAGGACAGACTTAGCTTCCTTCTATTTATTGTGTGAGAAGGATGCTCCTAATGAGAGGTGCTTTCTTCATCTGGTTATGTCTTTCTCAGAAATACTGCTTTGGGAATGGAAATTTGTTTGCTCGGTTTTACACCATGGAAGTACACACGTGTCTCCTGCCACTGTGGGGCAGGCAGTGCAGAGAATGTGGCTCTGTGGCTATGCAAGGGGGCTTGTTGTCTTGTACCAGGCTCAGCAGGTGGCTGAGTGGAAGCAAGAGGCGAGTTTGGGAATTTTGTGAGCTGCTGCCATGACTGTTCTCATTGATGTTAAAGATGGCCATGCAAATACAAAGGGAGTGTAAAGTCATGGCTGAGAATCTTAAAAGGCTCAAGAGTCACGCATTTCCACAGACAAATTCTCCTGGCAGCACCACAGCACTCAGCGTGTGTCAGCAGTTCCCTGTAAAACATGGTGACAGTGTGGTGGAAGCAGTGTTTCTGGGCAATCATTGATTTTGGAGTCTTCTGCATGCCAAAATTTTCCACCTTTGTTTAGTATGAATTCATATTTTTCATGTGTTGCATGAGCATATGTTTCCCCAGATTCTGTTTACCTGATTTCCCTTCTGAATCAGTATCTGTTCTCTCCTTCTTCTCCCTTTTTTTTTTAATCATAGGAGATAGAGCTGAGCATTTATCTCTGCGGCTGCATGGTATTTGCCTCATACCTGCTTATTGACTTGAGAGATGACTTTCTAAATAGGGCAAGAGCTTCCTGCAACTGGAATGTTAGAATAAGTGGGATTTGTTCCTCACACCAGAGTGTGTTGAAAGGTGTCTTGAATGGTGGCAGATTATGTCTTGAAGGGTGGCAGATCAACAGTAAGGCTCTGTGGAGATCCAGAAGAGTATTTTAACCATAGGTGCAACTCCCATGCTCCAGCCCAAGCTTGATTAAGGCTCAGATTTTTTGGATGTTCATGTGAACAAGAAAACACAACTTCAACTCTTTCTCTCTTTCCAGTGCAGACAGGAAAGTGAGAGAAAGGCCTTTGTTGCCCGGGTGAGTTTGCCATCATCTGTACACTGTAGCCTTAGGGTGATGTTGTGCAGCCAGTGCTGGTCTGATCCATCAGCCAGTCTCTTTCCCAACACAGTTCTGTGCCCTGTGCAGCCAGCTGGGCAGTAGCCATTCCTGTAATTGAGCTACAGGTTGTCTTCTGCCAGCAGGGGGGACAGAGGTGGGGGTTTGTGTATGTGTGTTTTAGGGAGGGATGTGTGTGAGTGTGGATCTTGACACTGATAGGGAAATATGCGCATTTCCCTCCTCTGTGAAGTCCCACACATGTTGGGGTGCAGAGGGACTGTTCACCCGAATCACGTTAAGAAAATGTTCTTTGGTGGTTTTTGCAGGATTGAGGTTCAGCAAAACTGAGGAGACTCAGGATAATGTCTAATACCAAAAGACACCGAACAAGAAAGAAAGCCACAACAATCTCTCCCCCTCCCCCAGGCCTGATTTCCTAATCTTTTAGGAATGATTTACAATAAATAAAAGACTTTCTGAAAGAAGGGTTTTTTTCCAAGTTAACAATGGATGTTAAACTACCCCTCCCTGTGGCCCTTTCCCATCTCTTTCACATTGTCCAGCTTTAGACTTCATCCTGCAGCAAGATTCATGAAGGCAGCTCCCCTGTGCCCATGCAGAGAGATCACGGCGGTATGCAAACCATAATCACCTGGATTCCTTACAGAAATGGGTTGTTTCCTTTCGAGAAGGCTCATTAGAGCATGCAGCCCTGTAAAACTCAAAGCTGGTAAGAAAATGGTTTCATACAGCCTGATCTCCCTCTTGTCCTGCAGCTTCTCTGATCATCTACACCAGAGCAAAAAAACCCCAAACCTAAAGCAAACAAACAAAGCAAAACATCCTCCTAATGGTGTGTGTTCTTCACTTCCAACAGTGATGGTGGTTTTACACCCACTTTGCTCAGGTGTACATGAATGCAGGTCGCAAGGCAGTATAGAGAGCAAAGCTCTTAAGGAGTTAGTGGAGCTTCCCTGCTGGAAGGTTATAATTGCACTGAAAGAGGGAAATCTTGCCTCAGCAGACAGGAAATATGTGATGCAATTTAAGCACAGTTGCTAGAGATAAAATAGCCAATAAACTGGAAAAAAAAAAATGTAGGGAACATTTTGCATGGGCCAAATGTGCCATGTCAAAGCTAATAGCAAGGGATCCTGTGACTGCAGGAGCAGCACTGTACTGGCTACAGATGCATATGGTGATGACAGCCTTTACCTGCAAGGAGGAGTGCATGTCCCTGATCCTGGGTAAAAAACATCCTTCTTACTGGTGACGGCTTTTCTCCAGGCAAGGTTTTTAAGTTTTAATGACTGAAAAAGCCCAATCTGCTGTTGCATTTGAGGTGAAACTTGTTTCATGTGGAATGACTGTGTGGCTGGAGAAGGTTCCACTTTAGAGAGTGGATGGTCAGGAGTAGGGTTTAACTTCAGAAAAGGGTAATGCCTCCAGCCTTGACAAGCTAAGGCTCCATGTCGCCATTTCGCCTTCCCTCAATCCCATCTTCAAAAGTTCCTGTTCCTCAGATGTTTCCACCTCCTCCAGTTGTGCCAGTTCAGCCGCTTGTGGAGATGAAATCTGCATTGGAGCTGGTCTGGCGTTAAGGATTTATCCTTGTTCGTAGGGCTTTTAAAAAAAAGTTGGATTGTTTAAGCAGCTCACCTATGAGTGTAGCTACACGAATAGTTTAGCTGGCATAAGTGAGTGGCAATAACTGAGAGGCACGGCAGGATCCTCTAAAACTGGGTCTGCTGCAGATGGAATAATGAAACAGAGCCACAGCCCTACACACTCTCAGTGTTACTTGCATGAGTAGCTCCATTGTGCTTCAGTGGGGACTCTACTTACACATGTAAAATTAAGTGTTTGCAGGGCTGGGCCCTTAAAGAGAATAAAAGCTGTGATTGGGGTGTGCCATGCTCTGAACCATGTGCAGAAAGTGTCATGCAAATGTCTTTAGCTGGCTGGGCTATCTTGTCTGATGCGCCTGCCCCACAGAATTGAAGCTCCTGTGGCAACTTTCCTTAGGATTGGTTTGCTTTAATAGAAGAAGAGCCTTCTTTTGAATAGACGGCTGATCTCCTGTCCTTGCTGCAGACTGGGAGTTGTGAGGAGAGCGCACACAGTGTGGTGAGAGCTGTAATGTTTCCAAGATGTTCTTGGATTTACCAGAGTGTTCTAAAGAGCCGGGACAGCTGGCTTCTCTGGGGCAGCTTTTATGAGGTTGGCCGAGGGAGGGCAAGGCCCCAAAAGCGGGGGCTGCTCTCGAGGCTGGCACTGACCGTTCCGCCGTCTGGGGCTCTGCTACCTGAAATCCTGACTTACAACCTGTCTTCGCAGTTAAGATCATTTGGGAGCCTGTTGTTGTCAGTTCCCATGGTAAAACCCTTCAAGGACAGTGGGAGGAAGGGAGGGATTTCTCAGCTGAGAATTCCTGCCTCGGGAATTCACTGCCGTGGCGGATTCCCAAAGGTGGTGGGTGAAGCAGCAACTTAACTCTTGAGAATGAAGCAAAACACCTTGATAGCTGCTCTCCGGAGCCCCTGAGAGGAAGGAAGAGACTTAAAGCCGTTGGAGGGGAGAGGCTTGGTGTGGTTATTTGAGACCGCTGCCTGCAGAGTTGCACAGTCATTTATAACTGTTTGAAATGTGGGGGGATGGGAGGGGAGTCGGAGGAACCACAGCATATGCAGAGCAGTAGTATTTTGTGCTCCTTTTCCCCTGTCTGACTCCTTAAGGGACAAGACAGCGAAGTACTGGGTCAGAGGAGGGAGGAGAACAAAAAAGGCAGTGCCGCTATCACCTCGTATTTTATCGCTGCTGTGGCATGTTGTCGGGATCGAAGCACGGGGTAGGATTTTCAAAGGTACCTTTGGAAAACGGAAGTTGGATGCCTGGCTTCCTCAGGCTCTCCCTAGAAAAATCCCAGCCTCTATTGCCCAGGGGAAACAAACCTCCTTTTAAGCAAACCACGATGGGTTCCTGGTGTCGGTGAGAACGAGACTGGGTCTTCTATCTGAGGCACATCTCTTCCTTTCACCACGGATGGCTGCCTGGCTGGTCTGCTCTGCAAAGCCGCTGCCGTGCAGCCTTTGCTGGGCTCAGCCCATTGGTGTGGGATGCGTCAAGGACAGGTGCAATAGTGGGTGTTACATTTTGTGGCCCATCAGTGTAAAAACAGAGGAGGTTTGTACATCAAGTATAAAAGGGTTTGTGGAACCGATGGCAACAAAGGTGGTTGGTTCTAGTGGAGCCGATCAGTTGGGTTTCACATCCAACATTGCAGCTGTAGAAGGCGCTGCCGGGATCACGGGAAAGGTGCAGGTGGGGCTGGTGTCAGTAGGGGAGGTGGAAAGACTAGTCAGAGACCGCAGGTTTTCACCTTCGGGGATAGTGGATCCTGGGAACTTGTAGCCCCAGGGACTTGTCTGGAAAAGGTGTCAGTGGGCTGAAAGTCTGACCAGCGCAAACTGTTTCGGGTCTCTGGTCTGCAAATCAGAAAGGACTGAAACCCCACTCTTAGGGAGTATCTCCCTCAAGGAAAAGTATCTGGGAAAGAGGTGATAATTCCTACTCAGGAAGCTGTAAAGAGTTCTTTAACGGGGTTTCCACGCGGGCATGGACAAGGGGAGGAGAAGAGCGGGGCAAAAAGTGGAAAACCCCCTTGGGGCTGGGAAGCTGAGCAGAGAGAGGAGGTTCTTTTATCTGCCAGAGCAACGCCCAGTGTGAATGGTTGCGCTGAAAGGGTCTTCTTCCAAAAAGTTGGGTTATTTAAAAGTGGGAGCTGGACAGGGTGGGATTCGGACAAAGAATGGGTCGTTTGAGGATAAAGGGAGAGGGAGGACACACTGTGCCTTTCCGTTCACTGGTGTTGTGTTGGGCAAACAGGTTATTCAGGCATCGCGGATATGCAAAGCTGATCAGCTGGCTCTCTCTGCTCGGTGGGTCTCTGCATCGGTGTGCTTGGAAAGCTCTTCCTCGCAGCCCGCGAGATCGCCCATTTTAAGAACATTTTTGTGGAGGTGAAGGAGGGTGGATTAATGGATGTTGAAAGCCCTCTTTTCACAGAGTAAATCTCGGTCTGAAAAGGACGGCGGATTGCTGCAAATCTTCAAAACTCCTCGCTGCCAGTTCGAAACCGAACCACATTTGATGTCTAATCCCCCAAACACACGGAGCGTTTGTCCAGGATGGGGCCCTTGAGCGGTTTTTAGGAGTTGATAGGTTGTGTCTGTTTGCCATTACTGCCTGGTCCCTCCCTGCTCAGCTCCGGGCTGCTGCTTAACCCGGTGCTTTCTCCCACCAGAGAAACCAGCCCTGGGATCTCCCTGCCGGTGGGTGCTCTGAGCCGGGGGGTTGCTCAGCAAGGAGCTGCTTCTCCTCCCTCACGCTCTCATCACGCTCGTCCCTCACGGACGTGTGTGGAGAGGGGACATGTGCCAGCGGCACCTCCGGCCGGTTTCCCCCCGCCCGGGCGGCAGGCGGAGGCTAGGGGGTGGGGGGCAGCCGGTGCCGAGGAGGAGGGCGGGGGGCGGGCCAGGGCACCCGCCGTCCCTCACCCCAAATCCCCACATCCCGCATCCCCGCGGCGGGCGGGGAGGGGGGAGCGCGTGTCGCCCCTCAGGGGCCCCGCGCGCCGTTTCCGTTCCGGGGGTGCCGCCGCCGATGGGGGGGGGGCAGGGCGGGCCCCCCGCACGCGCCGCCTCAGGGGGTGGGGGGAGGGTCGCTCCCC
>JAYRBT010000001.1:5320001-5364226 GCA_036023395.1 Myiotriccus ornatus
CGAGTGTCGCTGAGGGGAGGTGGGGGGGGCTTTTAAGAAGCGCTTGGGGCGCGCGGTCTCTTTAAAAGGGGAGAGGGGCGTGGCCGCCGCGGGACGGGGGACGGAGTATGCTAATGAGAGGGGCGGGGCCTCGCTGCCTGCCCGCTGTGTGGGGGTGGGGCTGTCCCTTTATGGGCCCGGCTGGTACCACCGGGCGGGCGGAGGGGGAAGGGATGCAGGCCCCGCCCACCGGCTGGGGAGGGGAGGGGAGGGGAGGGGAGGGGCTGGGCTGGGCTGGGCTGGGCTGGTGCTGGGGGGGGCCGGGCGATACCAAGTGCGCGGCGCGGGGAGCGAGAGGCGGTCCCGCCGCCGGCCGAGGGAGTAGCGGACGGTACCATTGCCGGGGCGGGGCGCGCGCGACGGGCGGTACCATTGCCCTCTCCGCGGTTTGCGGGACGCGGCGGGAGCGGGGGGGGAACGGGAGAAGCGGGGGGGGGAGGGGGGGCGAAGAACCGGGGAAGGTGGGGGGGAGCGGGGAGGGGGGAGCGGGCGCGAGGGGCTGCGCTGGGCGGTACCAAGTGCGCGGGGCGCGGGGGGGAGGCGCCGCCGCCGGCGGACAATGGAGCCTGTGTGTGTGTGCGGGAGGGGGACGGAGCCGCCGCACCGCCCCCGCCGGCCCCGCGCTGAGCGCCGTGAGTGCGGGCAGGGAGCCCGGCACCGGCACCCGCACCGCCCGCACGGAGCGCGGGAGTTACGGGGCGGGGGGGGCGGAGGGGGGAGACGGGGGTGCCCCGGAGGAGCGGGAAAGGGGAGACGGGGGTGCCCGGGGGATGCGCTGAGTGGAGGGATGTATGGGAAGCAGGGAATGTGCTCCGTGGGATGTGCTGGGAGCTGTGCTCCGTAGAGGGGTCTGTGGGGAGCAGGGGATGTGCTCCACGGAGGGGTCTGTGGGGAGCAGGGGATGCTCCAGGAGCCGTGCCCCATGAGGTGTGTGGGGAGCAGGGGATGTGCTCCATGGGATGTTTGGAGAACATGGAATGCTCTAGCAGCTGTGTTCCATGGGGTGTGTGGGGAGCAGGGGATGTGCTCCGTGGAGGGATCAATGGGGAGCAGGGAATGCTCTAGGAGGTGTGCCCCATGAGGTGTGCGGGGAGCATGTGATGTGCTGAGAGCTGTGCTCCACTGAGGAAAGTGTGGGAAGCATGGGATGTGCTGGGAGCTGTGCTCCATGGAGGAGTGTGTGGGGTGCAGGGGGTGTGTTCCATGAGACCCCCTTCCTCTTTTTTCATCCCCCCTGCACCCCCGGAGCAAGGGATGTGCTTCATGGAGGGATGGGTGGAAAGCAGGGAGTGCTCCAGGAGCTGTGCCCCATGAGATATGTGGGGAGCAGGGGATGCTCTGGGAGCTGTGCTCCATGGAGGGATCTGTGGGGAGCAGGAGATGTGCTCCATGGGATGTGTGGGGAGCACGGGGTACCTGGGGCTGTGTTTTGTGGAGGGATGTGTGAAGTGCATGAGATACTCTTGGAGATGTGCTCCATGGGACGTTTGGGGTGCAGAGGATGCCCTGGGAGCTGTGCTCAATGGAGGGATGTGTGGGGCGTAGGAAATTCTCTTGGAGCTGTGCTCCATGGGATGACGGGGGTGCTTTGGCATGCACAGGGAGCCCTGGAGGCTGTGCCCTGTGGAAAGGCACATGGAATGCTCTGCCCCGCATTGTGGTGCAGGGGATGCCCTGGGGGCTGTGCTGTATGTAGGAATTTATGGGATGCTCCTACTTGCAGTAGATGCCAGAGGGGGTTTGCCATGGGAAGGGGTGTGTGGGTTGTCCTGGGTTGGAGTGTGGGTGCGTGGGATGCCCCAAGAGCTGTGCTTCTTGGAGGGATGTGTGGGGTGCTCTGGGGTGCAGTGGATGCCCACGTGGCTGTGCTGAGCTGGGGGCACTGGGTTGTGCTGGGGGCACTGGGTGTCCACGTGGCTGTGGGGTGGCTCTGAGGTCTGTGGGGTGCCCTGGGGGCTATGCCGTGGTGGAAGAGGACGGTGTTGGGAGGATTAGAGAGGTGGCTCTGGGATTCCAGTCCCAGTGAGGGGCTGGGACATGGGATGGGAGGGGCGGCAGCACCAGAGCTGGGCTGTTGGACTGGGAGTGAGAAGTGTCCTAGGAGAAAGAAGCTGGAGTAAGTGGGGTGGGAGCTGCGTGTGTGAACTCTGCGGTGGAGCTGGAGTGAGGGGCTGGGGCACAGAGGTCTGTGGAAGGGATGTAGGGATTGGAATAAAAGCTGGAAAATGCAGTGATGGAGTGGGAGGTGGTGTGTGGGACATCAGATCATCTGGGATGTGTTGTGAGGAACGGATAGGCAGCTTTGTTGCAGGAATAAAGGAAGAGGTGAACGAAGCAATGTGGAGTATGAGGTCTGCTGGGGAGAACTGAGTTGATACATGAGGGGATGGATGTAGTGATGAAAGGATGTGAGGAGCTGGGACTTGAATCATTGGGAGAAAGGGACATGGGAGTGGGACTGTGGTATAGGTAGGCATTGGGAGCCAGAATTTGGGGTGGGCAGGAAGTTCTTTCAGCATGGGTGGTGCAAGTGGTTATGAGGGAAACTGTAGGGCTCCAGAGCTGGGAAGGCAGTGTAGGTAGTTCAGGAGAGCAGGAATGCAGGGAAGCTGAGCATGTAGTGTTGAACTGGTATGTGGGATAGCTGTGCAAGGGGAGTTTGTGGGACACTAAGAGTGTAGGAGGGGATCTTGTATATCGGGATTGTGGGGAAGAGCAGTATGTGACAAGGCAGGGGCAGTGTTTTTATTTGGCAGTATTCCTGCTAGGTAGAGGAGAGGCATTTTGTCTGTGTGTGAGGCAGTCTGGGCCCTGGCTGGCTGCCGAGGGGGATGAGAAAGGCTAAGTCTGTAGAAACTGCAAGTTCATGAGGTCAAGGGTTGGATGATGAGGAACAACTGAACAACTGAACACTGAAGACCCCAATGACATGGGTAGATGCAGGAAGGCAACAAGGCTCCACTGCTAAGATGAGCGAGAGCACCCTGGTTTTCTGTGTAGTCCAGCTTTCTGTTCCTGAGGTCTCAGTGTAGGCGATGGAATGATGGGACCAGAAAGGCCTCTGCTGATGGAGCATTTGGGATTTGGAAGGTGGATGTCGCTCGCGGAGGAGAAACAAAGCGTGAGGACATAGATGGGAGGAATCCGATGTGACAGTCAACTGTGGGTAGCTATTTGGGTGTAAAAAAATTAGGGTGGGATGATTACATGATTAGCGGCTTAATAGTAAACTACATGAGAAATCAGGGAACTGTCATGCAGCAAAGAAAGAAAGAAAGTATGAAAGAAGTGTTAGTAGGTTGTAGAACGGTTCAGAGGCCACCAGTGTGAAAGGGAAGATGCTTTTACTCTCCAGATGCCAAACCTAACTTGGACTCTGAAACATGGAAATGACCATGAACCTCACTTTCTGGGAGAGGAACATCAAGTCTTGTAGCTCTTACCTGGTAAAGTAACACCACCTTGGTCTGGGCAGAGAAGAAAGGGTTGTGCCAGGTCAAGTTTGTCTCATAAAGCCTCCCTGTTGGTGACTTGTTGTTCTTCTGTCAAAACATAGTTTGAGGAAGTGGGGGAGACAGTTATTCCAGTTTTTAGGGGTTCCAGTAACATTTTTTTCCTTGGAAGTGTTTTGTCCTTGATTTCTTTGTGAAAAGCCCACAAAGACATAACAGAATGGTCTAAGCATCCTTAAATGCATCAAGCTTTAAAAGCATGAGGAAAAAAATTGATGTAGATTTTTTTTTTCTTCTGTTTTGTTGGGTTGTTTGGTCAGTGATTGCTCAAAATATTTCAAAAACAAATGTTGAAAAGCTAGGCAAGGCATTACATTAAATAAAAGGGTATGGAATGAAAGAATTAACGTACCTAAACAGCTTTATTCCCACTTCTTTTTTTTTACCTCTCTGCTGCTTTATATGAGGTCTTGTCATGCCCGATTTCTGCCTGCAGTGGGGTGTTACAGTTGTTGGACTGGTGAAGTTGTGTGTTCATCCTGTGGCAGTGGAGCTGTGCTCACAGAAGTGCACATGCCTGCATCCCATAGCAGAGGGATCTGCTCTCTCCCATGAATTACAAGGGCTGATTTGGTGAGGTTTTATAGCCATTTTGGTCAAGTTGGCATGATGGCTCTGTTGTGTGGTGTGGATTTTTTTTTTCTTTTAATAGTGATCTCCAAAGAGATTATTTTTAATGAATGTGTCCTTTTTTTCTTACTCAGAACATAAAAATGGCTCAAGGGCTCATATTCTTTCCCTGCCTCCCTTGCTGGCCTCCCCTCAAACAACAAAAGAAAGGCATCTTTCTTTTTTTAATTCGAAGTTAACAACGATGTCAGTTTTGGGATTTGGCAATTTTCTCAGTGGGGCGAGTGGTTTTGTTTTTTTGGTTTTTTTTTTTGTTTTTTGTTTTTTTTCCAAATCTGGGGGTTTTTGGGTCGGGTTTTGTTGTGGAGAGGGTCTAGAGATCTTGGGTCTCACTGCACTTGTGTGAACTCTTAACACCTTAATTGAAGGGGTGGAGATGCTGAATCACTAACAAAGACCTCCTTTATCCAAAATGTTAATCAATCATTGACGTTAAATAAGTGTGAACAAAACCAAGCAAAAAAAACCCCCACCCTAAACAAGTTTTTGTGTAAGTTCCACTCCCATTCAGCTGCTCATCTTTGGTCAGGTTAACATTCTTTTGGGGATGTATTTTGTGCATGTGTACTTGATTTTTGCAATGTTTGGTAAAAGTTCTGTTGCTGACTTCCCAGTGAAGTTTTCCCAATACGGATTATTTAGCTCAGAGATGCAGTAAAGATGTTTTGGGAGAAATTGTGATCTCCTTTGTTGTGGTGGAGTAGCTGGACTATGACAGTACCGTTGTGACGATCCTTTTGTATTTGTTTTGGGGAGGTGTTTTGCTTTTCTCTCTTGCGATCAGTTGTTTATTGGTCAACACAGCCTTCTAAGCTAGGCTGGACCTGAATTTTAATGTGAAAGAAAATAAATAGCTTCTGTTCATGCAACCAGAAACTTTGTAGATTTCTTCTGTATATTATGAATACAAAGAGTGTGGACTCTCTTCTTTCTTCCCTGTGTTTCCCCCTTGCTTTCCCCCCATCTTGCATTTCATCGGTACAGTTCATGGCTTGGATTCATTGTATTCAGTTAGGGTCAGTCCACAGCCAGAGAAACTACACTTGTTACAAAATATCCAAATATAGAAACTAAGGCAACTACAAGCCACAAGGCCAAAATGTTCATATACAACCGCTTTTCTGAGCAGTTTACATGTTTGAGGTGAATAGGAATGGAGTACCTTTGATCCATATTTCCTAGCTATTCAGGCTTGTTGCTCTGTAACATGTCTTCCCATACCTATTTTTACATATTTCTCTCTAGATGATTTTTTCCTCGAGTTCCTGACGTGCTCTATCGACTCTCTTGCCTTACAAACTGTGCCTATGGCTTAGGAATTTTGTTAGTCTCTTATAAATTCAGTAGGAAAAGAAACCAAAACCCAACCAACAACAACTTTATCCTGTGGAGCAATTTACACTCAAGTGAGTATTCGAACTAATTTCTGTCTTAAATGTGACCTGTGCTGCCTCACAGGGCTTCATCTCCTCTGCTTTCTAGAAGTTTACCAGAATTTCTTCAGAGCAATGCAGGCAGCCTTCATAAAATCCTTCTAACTAGCTTGCGTGGCCTTGGACTTGACAGAAATCCATGTGCCTCGCTAAGTTCTGTGGTCTGTTTACATAGATATGAAGTCCTTTAACCCAGCAAGTTTGCTGTGGGCTTGGATTTCCTGCTTGCAAGCTCTGCTGGAGTCCCTCTAGTCTTCCTGCTGGCAAAGTCAAGGTGTTAACTTAGGTTTTCAGAGCAATTTGTGAATGGAAGGAGATTTTATTCCTGAGTTTCTGTCCAAGCACTGCTCTGCCTATTGGATTTAAATTAGCTTTCCCCCACATACTTGTCTGTTAGGGGCTTTTTGTTGTGCTTTGGGAGTTTAATAATTTTGGAGCTTGATCTCCTTTGTAGTAGGGACTATACAAGTCCAGGAGAACAGGAACCTTCTTCATGATTAGGAATTCCTGATAATGTCAAAGAACTTGAACAAAAAAAAATCTTATCTGTTAGGAAACTTCTGAAGGGTTGCCTTTAAGACCACTCAGGCTCACAAACACTAGTTAGCAAAACTAGGTGATATTTGAATGTGCTGAATCCAAGTGAACCGTTCCAGTGTTGACTTTTAATTTATATTTTTGAAAAAGCAGGGCTGTGCTTTGTGGCTGCACTCTTACCTGTAGACCTAGCACTAGCTAGAGTTGGCTTGTGAGGAGTGCTTGCCCATTTTGACTCTGCGCCACCTTGCTGGTGCTGCTGCTGGAGCAGCTGGATGCTGGAAGGATCCAGGAGTTGATCTGGATTATAAGTGGCCTGGCAAAAAAAAAAAAAAAAAAAAAAAATATACTTAGCCTGCATCAGTTTGCCAGACTGGTTCACTGTTACGCCACATAAGCGGTTGTTTGGGCACATCAGACAGTGTGGTGCAGGGGTGGAAGTAAATATTGGTAGAAGCAGTTCTTTAAGATGGCATTGCTGCCAAAAGGAGTGCTCATCTAACTATACCCCAAGAGTCTGCTAAACTTGCTAAATGTTTTTTTACATCTGTTTGTTACAGCTTCCCTTGCCTGAGAACAGTTGCCTTCAGCTTACCTTGTTCTTTTTGCCAAAAATCATCTCTGAATATAGAGGCAAGGTATCAAAAGAGAAACCCTCTTTAAGGAGCTTTAAGCAGGGCAAGAAGAAGGCTATGGGGGTTTAGCTATGGAAAAGTTTCTGCTGTGTCAAGACTGCCTGATGATACAGAACGTGCACTGTAAATTGACTATAGACTATTTAGTGTGGTTGCAATTAAGCAGTGAAATTCATGCTGTGAGAATCATCAGGAGCAAGAATTCAACAAGAGTTAAAAAGCATCAGATGTCTGTAGGAATATGAAGAATATTCAATTATCGTAATCAGTGACAGTAGAAATTTTGGAAGAGGTATTAAGCCTGTGGTCTAAACCTTGTTTTTTTTTCTGCTCTAACAGATGTACTTATACATTGGGAAAGAGAGGGAAGGAATAGCTTGTTGTGCCTGGGTTTGCTGCAGGGTTCTCACATACTTCTCTGGAAACTTGACTGAGACCAGTGTGTGAGATGTGACATTCAACTGCACAGGCTTCTGGTTGGATTGTGGTGAACCATCCTGAAATCTGATCTGAGCTACCAAAGTGTGGCTATGAGAGGTGAACTGCTGCTACCCAGCTTTTTACATTTGTTTTACTCCTCCTTCTGGAGTTGTTCTTACCTGCTCTTTGTCAGGGTCAGGTCTGAGGACTCTGGTTTTGATCTGCTTTGTCAACACTCATTGACTTTATTTTAAAGACTGCTATGAAATTTTTACTATATCTGAAGAATGAATGTTATCTATTTAGAACAGATAGATATGCACCATGATTCCTTTCTTTTCAAACAGACTTAAAAGGAGAGGTGAGATTTTCCTTGTTTAGCCTCTGAGAAGGAGCTTGTGGAATAGGGAAGGGTGATGGACAGTGGACTGTAAGATGGTTGGCCTATTTTTTAAAGCCTAGGTAGAATCAATGAAATCCTTTTGAATGAAATGTCCTCTGAGAGCTCGCTGAAAATTGGGTGCTGTAGTCTTGAAAACAGTGCTGGCTTTAAGTGCTCCTTAGTGGTACAGTCTATGACAAAAAGAGTGCATGATGCACACAATAATTTAGCTGCATATGGAATTGAGGGAGAGTTAATGTTTTCTGTATTGAGTTCTGAGCGGTTGTTCTTCTGGCACAGGTAGCCACACAGCTGCCTGTCCAGCTCCTAGCATTTGCAGTTACTGTGAGCTGATTGTCATTTTCTCTTGTTCTCATGGCTGTTGGGCCTCTTAAGAAAGCAGTGCCACTGTGGTTTTGCTCCTTAGCTTTCTGGTGGGGCTGTCTGTGTAGCAGCAGGGCAAGGGAGCTTTAAATCACTGACCCATCTTGTCACCGGATGGTCCCCCTGTGCCTGTTGTTGTCCTCTGTGCCTTCTGAACAAAGGGTGCAGATTGTTTTACCTTATCGGGGGCAGTTGGGGCCCATGGGCTCTTTCAAAACCAGGTTAGGTTTGATTCGGTGATGAACTTGAGAACAGAGCTTGTGATTTATCTACTCCACTGTGTTACTTATGCTCTACAAATTGCTTTAGGTCTGTGAGTCTGCTGGTGTATGTTGTGTCAAGCTATCTTTGCCACCTTTGCAGTGTGTATAGAGTTGTGAAGACCTGAACAAAAACTCTGGTTTAGTGGTTCGCTGATAAAAACACTGGGTAAGAGCAGCACCAGACCATTTTTCAGATGGCTCAGAGCTCTGCTTTCTGCATTTTGCTAAACTGACTTCTTCAGGTGTCTTGATATCTCTGTTCCACTGTTTGTGAAATGGCAGTATTTTATCTGTGTACCAATCTGGATTTGTTTGAGGGTTGATTAGAAATGTATTTGCAGTGTAATATAAAACCAAGCTGTAGCCTGTCGAGGTGAGCAGCCACAGCTTCAACAGTGAGATCTGTTACAGTGGAGAGTTTAGGCCGTCCTGTGTATGGAGAAACTCTTTTCAGAACTTCTTCTAGTGGAATGGATGTTTTCCACCACATTTTATATGTATTTGTGAGAAAGGAGTAAAGAACTTCAGGCCAAAATGACTTGACAGCTTTTTAGCAAGAAAGCATTCTTGTGGTTGGGGATAGAAGGTTGAAACTGTCAGGCAAATAGCCACCATCCTGCAGAAATGCTTCTGAATGCTCTGGTGGAAGCTAGCTTTGATTTGACAGTTATGAGTCTTTGAAAGTAGCACTCTGTTTATACAGCACAGTAAATACTTTGAAGTGCGTTAGGCTTTGCTGTACATGTGTGGCTAACTAGAAGAATATTAAATACCTACATCTTGTGTTGAGTGAGGGAGGATCCCGCAGCAATTGGAATTGCATGCTCCTCGTACTTTTATAAGATCATGTCAAAGCAGTAGATTTGATAATGGACCTGATTATACAATTGCTTAATTTCTTGTCAAAATAACATGTTTTACATGCGGTGTTCTGAGATCTTTGAGGTGACCTCTTGTTATTTATCAAATGTCAGTTTTTCATCCCAGCAGCTTTGATATAATCATGTAGCATCGTGGAGCACTGTGTACATGCAGTCTTTGCTTGCTGGAGTTCTTTGAAGTGCCTTACTCCTCAGAAGAGTCATTGCTGTGTGGAAGATCCTACATTTAAGGATGAGGAAAGCAGTATGGAAGCGCTGCACTGCGTGGCTAAAGGTCGTGCTACATCTCATGTGCCTAATGTGGGTCTAAAAGCAAAGAAGTGAGAGGTTCATTGCACCCCCTGACACTCACCTTACCCAGCAGTAAGCTGCAGGGCATATAGTAACCCTCCAGCTCTGTCCCTGTGGGAATGGCAGCTCTGTGGTGCTGAGCTCCCAAGGTGCTCAAGAGCAGCAGGAGGAGAAGAGCAGAGAGATGGCTGGTGGTGACAGTCCTGAAAGAAAACTGGTCCAACAGGCAGTGCTGGAAGGTAGTGATGCTCAGGGGAGCCTTGAAAAACTGCTCATTTGGGATGAGAGAGACCAAATGCCTGTGAAGGTGAAGGTTAAAATGGAGGAAGGTGTGTGGGTTGTCCCCAGCGACTCTGATGGGCATTGTGTGTCATGTCCCCTTGCAGCATACCAGGGAGTGACTGCTCGCTGTAGCACTGGGTTTTCCTCAGAGCAGCTCTGTCCTGTACTGACCTATCCCAGTCTCACTTAGCTCATGAAAACTGACAAGATTACAGCCCAAGGAGTTATGCCTGAGGATTGCTTCTTATCTTTCATTCTGGAAGCCTGTTGAAAGGATGCTGAAAGGAAAGGGAAAAGCCCTTTTTTTTTCCCCAGGCTGAACTGATAGGTGACTTATTTCTCTCAAGCCTTCTGCTTAAGCAGTGTGGCGTTACTACTTGTTGAAGAACAAACTGGTGTCTCCTCGGCCCTGTCTTCCCATCCATTATTTCAGCATATTTCCCCCCACTCCCTTCCCACAGATTATTTTCTAGATAATGGGCTGCTGGCAAGCTTGATACAGATGTCTTTTACCTATGGCTGTTCATGCAGATGTCCCTATTTAAATTTTTGAAAAAAGAAACCCAGAGAAGTAAGGGAGAAAAGTCTGCCTCTGCCTCTGAACACATTGCCTAACTCCTGAAAAGTAGATGAAATTTTGACGGAAGCCAAAGTAGTGAAAGCAGCCTGTGGAAAACTTTTTATCATTGTCCACTGAACATGCAATGCTGACTGATGCTGGGGCTGTTAACTGCTAACACGATGTGGAAAGCCTGTTATATATTAGGGAAATACTGTTAAAACATTTCTTGAAAAATCCCTTATTGCTCGAACTGTTGATCTTTACCGGTGTTAACAGCAGGAGGAATTGCAGGGCAGGTGGGCTGCTGCTCAGGCAAGTGACACCCCACGTAAGGTGCTTAACACTCCAGCTGTAAAGTACATAGACTGCTCCCGGCATTGCTAACAGAGGTGGAGCTGAACTGGTGCTGGCAGCTGTGCAGGAGTGCTGAACTGAGGTCAGTGTGACGTTGTGACACGCTGCAGGGTGCGCAACGGCGTCCCCAGCGCCCTGGCAGCAGCCTGGATGACCTGCAAATGCCACTGCTGCTGGAGAGGCTGAGATGGCATGAACACCAAGGGGAAGCGCTCATAACATTCCTGTACCCAGGCAGGTAGTTGTACCTTAGGTTTTGAGTTTGTTTTTTTTTTTTTTTTAAGGATTTTTCTTTTTGGCATTTTCCCCCAGACCGATTTCTGGAACTGTGTCAGAATCTGCCAAGAACTTGTTTGAGTCCCACGTGGACCAAGTAGTTTGAGTGTTTTCTACGTAATAGCAGCTGGGAAATTGAAAGGCTCTTTGTGTCTGTCTCTGTACACCTTGGATCTGCTCACCAGCATCTGTAAGTGTCTGTCTCCTCCATTACTTTGCGGAAGGAGTCGTACAGAGTCAGAAGGTGTCTGGGACAGTCATTCATCCCACTGGATTAATAATGCACTGAGGTGTTGTTTGATGCACTGAAAAAAGGTTTAATGGACATGTAGTTGTCTGTTTGACAAAAAGTGTTAGTGTTACTCACAGCTCTCAAAAGTGATGCTTATGAGAGTAATGGGCAATGTGTTTGTTGCAAAAGACTACTTTAGAATGATTTTTTTAAAAGTACCTAAAAATACTAATTACTTGTATAGTAATACTAATTAGTTATGCTTCGTGGCTACTGTTGGTTATCCATGTGCTTGTCAGCAGGAGGAAGGAAATGAATAGTTGCTAAAGATACCATTTTCTGAGAGAAGGAGATGGTTACACGGGAAATGTGATAAAACACTTAATTCCCTGAGCCTTTGGGTTTGTACTGTGTTTTGTCAGTGATTGTTTTGACTATACATTTTAAGGATGGAGACCAAAAGGTTGAATTTTCTGTGGCCATTGCTGTTCTGGATGGACTTCAGGAGAGATTGATTCTTTGGGAGATGTACATGTGTGTGGTGATAGGAGTTGGGGGAGGAATTATGGGAGGAAGGGCATCTGTACTGTCTGACTGGGCAGGCACAGGTAGGCTCAGCAGAGCTATGCTGTATGACTACACATAGTTTATTTGCACAGGGGTGATTAAGTATGTTCTTCCAGTTTCTGTGAGGCTTATCCTGTGGTCCTAAATTCTTACATTAAGTTGAGCAAGTCAGAGGAACTCCTCTCCCATGCAATTGCATAGAATCTCGCATGCCCTTTCCACGTCAATGTGCTTTTAGGTCTTCAGGGTGCTAATTTTAAGAGAGCTTGTCTTTGCTCAGCCCCTTTCTCTGTGCTTCAGGGCTGGAGGTAGCTGTAGGTAATAACCTACTCATTTAGAGTTTACCAGAGAGGTGTGTAGTCACCATGTGTACAGGAGAAGGTGTTTTCTCTGTGGAAGTTGTGTAGTCCCCACATTCATGTAGCAAAATAACTTTAGGTGACAAGTTCTTGATTATTCTGTTGCTTGACAGTTATTTCCAGTGCAGGACTCAGCAGAGAGGTAATACTGTGCAGACTTTGGAATAGCAGTGATTTCTCTGATGTGGATAAGTGGATTTTTTGAAACTGAAGACTTTGTGTGTGCCGTGACTTTTTATTGCCAAGACATAAACAAAGGAAAGTCCACACTGCTTCCGTATAAGTTAGGACCATCTAGAAATTGATGACTGGCTGTGAGTTGCTGTCTACTCAGCTTAGATGGACAAGTTATCTCTTGATGTTGAGAAAATAATTTATAAGTAAGGGGGATTTGTGGCTTGCTACGGAATGATAAAACATGGAATTTTTCACAAATCATCAGCTGTTTAAGGTAGAATATGGTCCATGTGCCACATGAGGTGACCCTGGTGCAAGTGGCCCCTGCCTTTCTGGTAGAAGGTGGACATGGAGCAAGTCAGCTGAAAGTCTGATGTGTGATAATTTGTGTAGCTTGGTTAAGGGCTGAGATCTGTAAACCCTGCAGTGGGAAGAGCTGGGGCAGTAGGTAGTCAGGCCGTCTACTGATGGTGAGTGGTGAGTGGTGTTCAGGTGGCACGTGAATTTATGTGCACATGTGACACTATGTCTTTAGCCACAGCAGTTCTTTAGGTACCCCATGTATTTTCTGCTCTTGTTAAAGAAAAAGGACAGAGGAACCTGGCAGGAGATGGATGCAAGTGTATTTCACGTGCCTGTGACATCAGTCACTGCTGCCTCCTTTGTGCCAGTGAGCATGTGGCCACCTGGCTGAAAGAAACATGAAAGTTGTCCCTGAAAATTATTCCTATCTTATCTGGAGCCAGTTCTCAGCTGGGTCACAAGTGCTAGCAATGGAAGGGATAGAGTTGGAAAGGCTTAGGCTGGTGGAAGTTGCTTTCCTGGGTCCAACACGGCAGTTGGTGTACAGGAGGTTAAAGCTGCATTTTTGACAGACCTGTTTGGATGCTGGTGGGTCCAGTCCTAGTTGTGTTACAAGCACAAGCTTTATGCATTCCTGGGAAAGGATGAGGAGAACAGCGTTTGCTAAAAGGTAGAGGCAGATTTAAAGGTGTATTTAATAGCCCTTGGTAGGGAGCCATATCTAGAAACTGGGACCTGGTTCAAGGGATTGAAGAGTGTCCTGTGTCCCTCCATCCTCCAATGCCATAGGGAGATGTGTGGGGTGTAGAATACTCATGTCAATCTATTTGCTTTTACATGATCTCAAAGAAGTCTGACAGCTCAATATAAGCATTAAATAACGTTTCCCGAGTCCTCTTGTTTCCCAGTTGCTCTCCTTATCAATGAGGTGTGTAATCAAATACTTCATTAAACAGCAGCTTATTAAAAAGTAACATGCAGTTCAGCTGCAAGAGTGTAAAATAAGCAAATGCTTAACAAATCTCGTAAGTGCAGCACGTGATGAAAACCTGTGGTAGCTCTTGGGTGTAGTGGAGTCACCTTTTCCAGTGCAGCTGTTGTCCCTCTTATATGGTTGAATGAGGGTCGGAGAAATAGGATGTGCCCTTCCCAGTAAAATTGTGCTGAAGGAGCGTGTGTTGGCTGATTCATTGCCTTACCCCACTGCCCAGGTCACACAGGGAATCCACTGGTAGATGCTCATGCAGAGGTTTGCTTCCTAGTAGCTGTCAGGACGAGTGGTTGCTTAAATACCTCCTGCTGCTGCTGGTTCTTGTCCCTCCTAAAGCTGCTGCTCTTCCCAGAGCAGCCTCTTACTCCACGCTCTCTCTTTCCTTGCCCACTCCACTGTCACAGATACAATTCAGGGTGCAGGCTTGAGTTGCATTCAGAGTTATCATTTGTTTTCTGTAGCAGCAGGTCTCTAGCCTTTTTTCTTCTTCCATGCTGATTTTTGGCTCTCACCAGCCTCAGTCCAGCACAGACTGACAGTCTCAGAAAGGCTACGGGGAAAATAGCAGTGTGCTCTTCCTTGTACACAGAGAAAGGTTTCTTGCCTTTAATGTTTCATGTCACAGTAAGGCCACGAGTCTGATACTTCTATCTACTTGGTGTGCCTTTATTTCATCTCTCCACATTCTCCTTCTCAAAGAGGGGGAGAAAAGACTGAAGTGAATCAGTGATATCTGCAGCTGTTCCTGCTGGAGCAGCCATAAGGCTGTACACCTCCAGGTACTTGACCACTTATCACCATCAAGCTTCTGCAGTTTAAAGGCCTAAATAGGAATAAGCCTGTTTAGATGGTTTTTTTAACCTTCTCTTTGCAGTGCAGTAATATGGTGGCTGGTTTGTAGAAGTACAGGGGTGGTTCATGAATACTGAACTGAAAAGTAAACCAAGATGTGCATTTGCATCTTCTTGGTTACTCTGTGGTAGCTGCTTGTGTACGTGCTCTCAGCCTTGTGCTCTCAAAATCACTGTGGAACAAGCTGTCTTGTTCTGACTGTGGACTGAGACCATGCAGGTGAGCAGCAGAGATGGGACACGAGGGGATGGAATTACACTGCAGGAACTGGGTAGCCTAAAAGATGGATGGTGCCCCTCTCGCAGGCCTGAGCTGTGGTCTGTAATGCAGCTCTGCACCAGTTCTTTGCCAAGTTGGGATTGAGTATTTCAAAGCAATAGAGCTCTGGCCATTGTTTGTGGTAAATTTTGCCTATCCTGATGTTTGCTGGTGTTCACGTTTTCCTCTTCAAGGGAAAAAGTGATTTCTGTCGCTGCTTTGGTAGAGGTGTGTCAGTATTGGCACTAGCATGGCTTAGCCTGTATTGTTTCATTGGGTGGGGTGGGGGAAAGGGGAGAGGAGATACAACTGGGTAGTTGGATTCAGGGATGATTGTGCTGCTTGTGGTAGGTTTTACTGGATGAAGCAGCTTGTTGCGATAGGTGTTTGTTTCAGCTTCCTTCTGCAGGTGTGACTTGGCCAGATAAGGATGGTCTATCATGTTGATGATTTCATTGTTTGATTTGGCTGACTGGGTGGAGAATGTAGCTGCATTGTTTGGGCCTAGCTTTGTAGTTTGGTTTTGTGAAGTGGATTACATGGCAGTGCATTGCTACATTACTAAGGTGAAGCTGCAGTAGATAATAGTTGGAGAATGTTGGAGGGAAGAGAATATGCACAGGGTTTCACAATGCGTAACTAATTGAGCCTCCAGCTCCTGTGTTTCTGTTGGGAGATCTGGTCAACAGAATGCATTGGGATTACACAGAAACCTTTAACTTCAGGGCTATCCATGCTGTGTAAATAGCTGAGAGTGCTCTGAGAGACTGTGCTGGTCCTGACAGTGTGAGTGTTGTTTGGATTCATACTGTTCTTGCAGCCTCTACAGTTTTCACGGTGGGTGAGGGAGAAGCTGGCTCCTTTTTTACTGACTTCAATTTTACCATTAAGGTGTTCCTCAAAGTCTGTGTTCCCTTGTATTACCAAACTTTCAGGCACTTAAACTTGCTTCAACATGTGATTGAACATTAATTGATGCAGGGCTGTCTGTATTACTGAAAATGTGGCAGATGGGTTCTTGGGCCATGGACTCTTTTGACCTTATAGGAAATAACCATAGTACAAGGTGGGGCCAACCCCTCTATCTTGAGCAGACTTGCAGTATGTTTTACCTGGGAAGGGTTGCCATTGGATCCCGTTCTCCCTGTAGTGTGTACAATGATGTGAAGTAGGAGCAGTCAGAACACTAGGTAGTGCTTCCTTCTCCTAAAACCTGCCTGGTTTTCCCCTAGATGTGACTGTCTGGCTCTACCTGATGCTTGATGTTTTATTTAAACATTGTCTGGCTGTGGAGGAGGTCGTATATGTGAAGCACAGGGGTTTGGCAGGAGTTGCTCAGCATAGTGAGGGGAAGGTGAGCCTTGGAAGAGAAATGGGTGTAGAGAAGGGAAGGTGACATGTCCAGGCTTTGTGTCAGCTTCTCTGAGCACAGATGAGCTCATGGGAGTTGAGCTGGCTGAAATGTGGGAGTGCTAAAGCAGGTCTGACCTATTTCTCCCCCATAGGCAACATGGATCTTCAGATTCTTCCAGTTGGATGGTGGCTTTTTGGGTGCTTGCCAGTCTGAGCAGAGGCTTCCCCTTGTCGATAGTTCAGAGCAAACTTTGATTCCTCTGCTTCTGTGTCTGGATGCGTGGAAGGGGTGTACAGCTTGGCTTTGGCTGTGTGTTCTTGTTGGTGAAACTATTCCTCTCCTTTTCCAGGTGATTGTTTCTTGTGAGACAAGTGGTTTGCAACTCATGGCCTCCACGATGAGTACTGCCGTGTCGTGACACCAGGGGTCTTGGTAAGCTGCATGTTGGAAAGGAGAGGACCTATCCCATCTCCACCAGTGCACATCCATCTCTTTTTTTAATCTCTGGAGTTGAGGTTTGAAGTCATTTTAAGCCATCCAAGTTGTAGGCTTCAGCCTGGTGGGGTGAGGCTACGTTTTCACCTGTTCTCACCTCCTCCTTTGAGCTTGCAATGGCACTGATGTGGTTACATGACCAACCAGATCAGGGGGCGAATACAGCTGAATAGAGATTTCTGTTGTTTCCCTTGGGTTAGTTCCCATTCAGATCTTCTCCTGATGTGGTCAGGACAGAGGTGGTGGTTGAACCATCCCTTTTCCCGGCAGCCGTTTCCTGGCATACCTTAAAGCAATCCTGAAAATACAGCCTTGGATGTAGCTTGCCAAAATGTCTTGAAAAGTGGTTTGACCATTTACTGTCAGTGACCCTACCTCTAATTGTAGAGCAATGATAAAGGCTTTGCTATGGCAGGCACAGTCCAGCTGCAAAAATACATTTCTCTAGAGCTTTTCCAATACTGAACCCTAGATTCCCAGCCATACATATGTTAGAAGTGCATTGAGAAAAATCATGAGACATTCCATTTCACATTATAAAAGATGGTATGTTCCCAGTGTGCAGAAATAAGAAGCCGGGGAAGTTGAGTTGCTGTTGTTCCAGCAATGAATATATTGATGTATCCTTTATAGCTCTCTCTGGTAAGAAGAAATTTAAACTGAGATTGGAAAATACAGTTCCCTTGCAGAGCGCATCAGTCCTAATAGATGGAAGATATGTGTATATAGAATAAAAAAGTAGGGTTAAAAAAGTGGAAGGTTCCCCCCCCCGCCCCTGGGTGAAGTTTGTTGGTGTCAGAAATACCGTGTAGCCAGTGTGATCCTGATTATTCATTTCATGTTTTCTCATTGCATTGTGCAAGACTGGGAGTCTGAGACAATTCTCATCTTGTAATAAATGCTAACATAATGCATAAATATCCAAATGGAAAAGCAGAGCGTGAAACAACTAGAATACTTAAGTTCATCATGCAGGCATCTATGTCCTCCTGTAAATGTCAAACTCTGCTCCCTTTAATGCTGTTATGCTTTTTTTTCTATTTTTTTTTCTTTTTTTGTTGTTTTTATCCTGGAATTCACTGTATTTTCAGTCATACCTTCACCTCAAGTGAGGGCCCTGAAGTATCGCTGAGTTCCACTGACTTTTACAGATGTATCCATCTCTTGAAAAGCAGAGTTGAATGCTGTTGGTGTTTCAGTTTTGTTGTCAAAACAGACGTAGGAGCCAAATTTGCATGCAAAGATGATACAATTTAGATATGTGTGAAGAGATTCTCTCTCATCTTTAATGTGTCTGTATAGCACCAGCTCCAATTGCAGCATGATAATAATAACAATAGGGATAGGATAAAGCCAACATTGCTCTGAAAATCAGTGGGATAACCAGCTAATAGTCCTGGAGAGGGATGTGGGTCCTCTGGACTGTGTGGCTCAGACTGGAGTTCATCTGATTATGCCTAGTAGGAGGTGTTTAAAATGAGGTATTTATTGCAGAAACATTCCCTGTATTAATAGGTTTGTGCAGCACAGTGGAGGTGAGAACAGGGAGCAGGGTGACTTCTCCGGCTCATGAGGGTGACATGTGGTGGGGAGGAGAATTTTTGGAGGTGATGCAGAGCTTCATGGAACTGCTGCAGTTTGGATTGCTATCATGTTAAAGTACAGCAGTGCAAACTCACTAAAATGCGTAATGGCACAACCTCAGAACTGTATAAACTGGGGGAACTGGAAAACAGTTGTTCTTGATACTACAACATGCTGATAACTCTCCTTGGCCAGAGGTGGTCAGAGAGTGTTTCTTAATCTTCTGGTGTCAGCACATAAACAAGGCAATTTTTGTTTCTGAAATGCAATTTCAACAGTAGTTTCTTCATAAAATTCAAGACATTCCCATTCTGGTAAGATTTATTTTGTTTCATTTGATATACACAGGAAGAAACTACTTCTTTGGTGCTGAGAAGGAATATCGGGAGTATTTACATTTGAATAATATTTAACTAGCAATGCTTAGTACATTAACAATAAATCTTGGTTAGATTCTAAATTAAGTGGATTTGCATCTGAGTAGGTGAGATGAACAGGAGAGATTTTGTTGAAACATAAACAAGACAGAAATTTGTTCCAAAATAATTTAGCCCAAAGCATGTCAACAATGATGTTCAATAGTTCCCTCCTCCAGAAACAGTTTTAGGTGCCTCATTGCCTGTGTCATGCATATTGTTTCTTATAAAAAAGCTGAAAAAGTGTCTTTTGGGGGGGGAGTTGGATTTTTTTTTTTCTAAAGCCTCAATGGTCTGCAGAGTGTTGCCGAGCACATTTAGATGGGTACTTCCCTAGTGCTTTTTGCCCTTTTTAAGTAGATATGATGAGTGATTAACCCCTGGTGTTTTCAGACTAATCACACATAGCTGGTAGCTTACAGGTGGCCAGGAAGGTGTTTTATTTTATTTTTCTGCCTTTGTTTAACCCTTAGCACACATCATTGAGCATATGTCTTGGTATATTGGACCAAGGAGACAAAAGATTTAAGCAGAGTTCATGTTCTTAAGAAATATCACGTTACAGCCATTCAAAGGGGAATTCTGGATAGCTAACTCATGTTGGGGATTTGCAGTTTTGATTTTCTACTGACTTGCTGTGAGGTGTCTTTAAGCTGAGCACAGATGTGAAATCAAAGTGTTCAGATACAAGGTGCTTCCCTGTTATGTTGAGTCCAAAATGATTTGCTTTGGACACAGGGAAGATGGCCTCAGTGCCTGTAAAATGAATGGCCAGCCAGGGCTGCCTCTGGTCTGAAATACCCATCCATCTCAAAGCTCTTCTCCCGTATCTTCTTGGGAATGGGTGAAGAATTGCCACGTACTGCCTCACACCAGCCACGTCTGCTCAGGAGGTTCCTCACTGGTTTTCTGTTCTCTTCTCATGGGGTGGTTTGCAGGGTGCCCTGGAGATGCGATACTTCCCCTGGGCAGCAGGAGGCACAC
The DNA here is from genome assembly GCA_036023395.1 of Myiotriccus ornatus. NCBI lineage: Eukaryota > Metazoa > Chordata > Aves > Passeriformes > Tyrannidae > Myiotriccus > Myiotriccus ornatus. Next base: position 5,339,455 of record JAYRBT010000001.1, read on the forward strand.
GTCTAGAGAATGCTGGAGCTGCAGGAGGGAAGTGCCCAGTGCAAAACCAGCGAGGAGCCAAGAGAAAAAAGGCAAGCAGGCAGCCAGCACTGAGAGGAGCGGGTGGCAGGAAGCGCTTCGACGCTGCCTCTGGCGGCACGATCCCCAGGGGAACTTGACAAGAGCCCATCTGTGTGTGTGTGAGACTGTGAGCTCAGGATTTCTGTCAATGCATTCCAGTAACCCCAAAGTGAGGAACTCCCCGTCAGGCAACACACAGAGGTAAGGGGAAGAGCCTGCAGTCAGCTGCTCTGGGTTGGTGTTTGTTGCTGTCCCTGCTCTGCTGCTGGGTTAGCTCCACTGGCCCTCCTTTGTGCTCCCATCAGACCTACCGAGTGCCTGAGCAGTGGCTGCACAGTGCTGACGGGTCTTCACGTTTGCAAGGCTCAGGATGAGCTGAAAGCTGTGGATTTTCCATTCCTTGTGCCTTCTTCCCTTCCCATTAGGTGCCTGAAAAGGCTGTAGGAGAGTAAACATGCCTTTTCTATCTTGATTTCTCCCCACTCCCCTTCCTCCTCTTCTAATTACGTGTTTCCTAGGGGGTAGTTGGGCAGCAGGTCTCTCTACTTGTATTTTCACACAAAATGTTTCCTCTGTATTATTGGCCTGAGCACCCTGGAGAACTGATCTGCTGAGCACTGGGGTCCTCTGCATCAGTCACCTGCCAGTGCAGCAGGTCAGCATCTCTCCTCCACTAATCTGGAAGGGGAAGAATATGGAAGCAAAGCAGTGCCCAGGGACTTAGAATGGTCTGATTGACAGCATTCTTGGGTTTGATTATTTACTCCTAGAGGTCATCTGGAACTTAGGAGTATTACAGAGGGAATGCTCCTGAGTCAGATGTCTGTCCTAAGGAGGAAACAGCTTGTGTGAGTCCCACAGTGAGGATGCTAGCAAGCACTGCCTGTTGGAAGTGATAGTGATGATGGGAAAACAATGGAGTAAGAGGAGGGTGAGGAGGAAGGGGTGGCTAATATGTCTGTAAAACCCAGAGGAGCAAAATATTTTTAGGATGCAATTTGCTGGATGAAAGAAGGAAGGAAAGGCTCTTGAGTATGGTAAATTAACGAAGCTCCATCTGCCTCATTTTGCAGGAGTGTGCATGGAGATGGTATCCTTCCTTTTCCTTCCTTATTCAGAGGCAGGTTGTAGCTGGTTTAATTGTTTTCACGGTCAGAGGTTTGTGTTTTCCTGGCAGCTCTCCCCAGTGTATGACGAATGCTGCAGTAATGCTGGGTTTTCCTTGTGCTCCCTGTAGAACTGGATAGGGAGGTGCAAGGGAGGGGGATGGGGGTCTTCTCTGATCGGAGCTGTAGCATGTAGTTGGGGTCCAGGAGAGTGGTGAGGTGAACTTTATTGTGCCTTGTTTATTTATTCTGAACTGATCTTGGTGTGAGGCTCTTCTCTGTGCACATAGAAACCGTTGTCTTTATTGACAGAAGCTCCAGAGGTGGGTCCTCATGTGACAGCAGTTTCTGGGATCTGGCAGGTCTGTGGTTTGCCCTGGTGCCTTCTTGAGCAATGAGATCCCATCTTGGATAATAACCCTTTCAGGGCATGTTCAGAAAAGCACCTGCATGACTCTAAGCTTGCAGGCATTTTTTATGTGTCAGCAATTGTCTTAGCTTGCAAGGTGACAGTGGTTGTTTCTGCTTCACTCACTCGAATCTGTTCCTACAGGGCTGAATGGATCAATGCGGTGATTTGTCACTTTTTTTGTCTTTTTTTGTTTTCTCTCTGTCCCCTGTAGCCCCAAATCAAAGCAGGAGGTGATGGTCCGCCCCCCTACAGTGATGTCCCCGTCTGGCAACCCTCAGCTGGATTCCAAATTTTCCAACCAAGGCAAACAAGGGGGCTCCACCAGCCAATCCCAGCCCTCTCCCTGTGACCCCAAAAGTGGAGGTCACACCCCCAAAGTGCTCCCTGGCCCAGGTGGGAGCATGGGGCTGAAGAATGGGGCTGGAAATGGTGCCAAGGGGAAGGGGAAGAGAGAGAGGAGCATTTCAGCAGACTCCTTTGAACAGAGGGAAGCTGGGACTCCTAATGATGACCCTGAAATCAAAGGTATGCTTGCTAGGATTGGTGTGCAAGTGCAGACAATTAGTCTGAATCCTCTGTGAGGTGGAGAATTGCTATGCAAATGTTATTTGTCTGGGATTCTGTAAGTTCCCTCAACGAAGTCTAAAGGTCTGGAGAGCAGGGGAAGAGGAAAGGTTGTTATGACATGGGCAAGTGTCTTGTTCATGCTCAGTTAGAGAGCAGGCCTGACTGGTGGGAAAGTTCCTTTGTAACTCTGAAACTCCCTCAGAGGATTTGAAAGTACAAATGCAACCTGTTGGTTTCCTTCTGGCCTTTGGCCTTTCAGGAACTGCTCTGTTGTAACAGGTTTTGAACAATATGCAAGTCTGTTTTGTCAACACAGATACATAACCCGTAGTACCCTGGCTGGTAACACAAGCCAGAGAGTTGGGGTTTCTGTGTTCTGTTCCTGGCTCCAATGCTGCCCCTGTGAGGCAGTGCAAAACCACACTAGATGTGCAGTTGTCCGTCTTTCCCTTGTGGTCCATTTGCTGGGTCACCTGGGTAAGGTGGCTGAAGGGAAAAAAAAAAGTGAAATTTTACAATTATTCTCCTTGGAAGCAGACATATTTATATTAGTTCATTTTAGTGTGTGATTTTCCTGCTTTTCTATGTTTTCATTAGAGAATTCAAAGGGATCAGCTCAAAAGGATTGGCTCTGGGAACTGCCATATGCCTTGAAAAGGGACAAGATGAGCTTTCTCCCAGTGGTGCCTGAAGGGCAGCGTGGCGTTAGGGGAAAGTTGCATGGTGTAATAGAGGAATTGCCTTTAGTGTTGCTTGAGGAAGAAGCAGGAAATTTCAGAGGGGAAAAAGCTCTGATCAGTTTCCAGAAATGGTTTCCAAAGTGCTCCCAAGGTAGTAATTCCTCTCTTTTCCTCTTTCTCCCCTTCCAGACTGCAATTCTGCTGATCATGTGAAGTCCCAGGAGTCTCAGCACACACCACACTCCATGACTCCTTCAAATGCTTCAGCCCCAAGGTCTTCCACACCTTCCCATGGTCTGACTGCCGCTTTGGAGCCAGCAAGTGGGCAGAAGACTCCATCGAAAGTGGTTTATGTCTTTTCTACTGAGATGGCCAACAAGTAAGTAGGTAGATGCTTGAATGTCTTCAGGGAGCAGGAGTTCTATTTGTGCTCCCTTTTTAAGAGACTGTCAAAAGGGCACTTCCTGCATCAAGTAGCAAAAAGTCATTAGTTGTTTTGGTGTTGTTGAAGGGGCTGTAGTGGAGAATGTCCCTACTTTTTTCCTCTGAGAAATGATTGCTTATTCCTCTGAGGTATGGAGATTTTTATTTGTTTCTTGCAAATGGTGGTAGATGATGTTTTGCAATCCGTGCAGTGAGTAGCAGCCAGAATGGGCTAAACTGAGACATGAACCCTGAATGCTGATGAGTTTGTAGATGTAAGCATTTTTCTGTTGCTACTCATCTAGAATGAAATATATGTGGTTAAGTCTTTCTCCCTTGTGCCAGCTGAAAGATAGAAGAGAGGCCAGTTAAAAAAATTGATTCTTAGCTTCAACTGGATATGTGCATCTGCCTGTCTGTCTTTGCAGGGCTGCAGAAGCTGTGCTGAAGGGACAGGTGGAAACCATTGTGTCCTTTCATATCCAGAACATCTCAAACAGCAAGGCGGAACGAAACACTGTACCTTTGGTAGGGAATACCTGCATGTGGGTGGGAAGGGGAAATGGTCAATGTGCCTGTGTGTGATTCAGAGAGATGGATGGTTATTTACGCTTGGAAATAAGTTTCAGGAAGACAGTTTTTGTTCAGACCTTCTGCACATTAATGTCTTGGGTCATCAAAAGAAGAGTTTGAGTCTTGCAGTATTTGGGTAGTGTGTTTCCAAGCCATTGCTCATGCAGAGCTAGCACAGAAGAAAGGGGTTCCTGCAGTAATGCCTTGAGCAAAACAGGTGCTGTTCTGTAATAGCTGCATGAAGGCTACCCTTCCCTGCAAAGTTTGGGCTGGTAGGGTTGAGACTGGGCGTTTTGTTTGCACTGCTGCTCGTATGCCAGGGCTGTAGGAAGAGCAGGTGACAATGTGTGGCTTTCTCTTGCAGAATCCCCAGATCACTGCACTTCGGACTGAACCCAAACCCCTGCCGCAGCCCCAGCCCCCCGCAGCCCCGGACCAGAACCCTCCCCAGAATGCCAAAATGCAGCCGACCCCACCCGTGTCAGCACCAGTGTCCAAATCCACTGGCCCCCCGTGTCCCATAGATCAGGACAGTCCCAGTGTGGAAAGCAAAGTGATGTCTGTGGGCAGCCCTGCCAACTCTACCCCGTTGCAGACAGAAGGATTTGGACAGAGTTCAACCCCCAATAACCGAGCGGTAAGCCCGGTTTCCCAAGGTAGCAATAGCTCAGCTGCAGATTCCAAAGGTCCACCCCAGCAGGTGTCTGGTGGAGACCCATCCAGTTTGGGTGAGAATCCAGATGGACTGTCACAGGAGCAGCTGGAGCATCGGGAGCGCTCATTGCAGACCCTGCGAGACATACAGCGCATGCTCTTCCCTGATGAGAAGGAGTTTGCTGGAGGGCAAAGTGGGGGGCCTCCCCCAAATGCTGGGGTGCTGGATGGTCCCCAAAAGAAACCTGAAGGGCCGATACAGGCTATGATGGCTCAATCCCAAAGTTTAGGCAAAGGGTCAGGGTCTCGGACAGATGGAGGGGCTCCGTTTGGCCCTCAAGGACACAGGGACATGCCTTTTTCCCCAGATGAAATGGGGCCACCACCAATGAACTCCCAGTCAGGACCCATAGGCCCAGACCACCTGGACCATATGACTCCTGAGCAGGTGGCCTGGCTCAAGCTGCAGCAGGAGTTCTACGAGGAGAAGAGAAGAAAGCAAGAGCAGGTGGTTGTGCAGCAGTGTTCCTTGCAGGATATGATGGTCCACCAGCACGGGCCTCGGGGGGTGGTCCGAGGTCCTCCTCCTCCCTACCAGATGACCCCTGGTGAGGGCTGGGGACCTGGGGGCCCAGAGCCCTTCCCTGAAGGCATGAACATGTCGCACTCTCTGCCCCCCAGGGGCATGGCCCCTCATCCCAACGTGCCCGGTAGCCAGATGCGCCTGCCTGGCTTTGCAGGAATGATGAACCCTGAGATGGAGGGCCCCAGTGTCCCGAATCCCGCCTCACGGCCTGGGCTTTCAGGAGTTAGTTGGCCAGATGATGTGCCAAAAATCCCAGATGGCCGAAACTTCCCTCCTGGCCAGGGTGTCTTCAGTGGCCCTGGCCGAGGGGAGCGGTTTCCCAATCCACAGGGCCTGCCTGAAGAGCTCTACCAGCAGCAGCTGGCTGAGAAACAGATGGGCCTTCCTCCTGGTCTGAACATGGAAGGCATCAGACCTGGCATGGAGATAAACAGAATGATGCCCTCCCAGAGACACATGGAACCTGGGAACAACCCCATCTTCCCTCGTATGCCGGTAGAAGGACCGATGAGCCCTTCCAGGGGGGACTTCCCAAAAGGAATACCTCCACAAATGCCTTCTAGCAGGGAGCTGGAGTTTGGGATGGGCCCTGGCAGCATGAAGGGGGACATGGGCATGAATGTCAGCATGGGCTCCAACCCACCCCTGGTCTCTCAGAAGCTGAGGGAGGCAGGAGTTGGGCCGGAAGAGATGATGAAGCTGCGCCCTGGCGTCTCGGAGATGCTCTCCTCTCAGCAGAAAATGGTGTCACTGCCTTTCGGGGAGCACCCGCAGCAGGAGTATGGCATGGGTCCCAGGCCTTTCCTTCCCATGTCTCAGGGCCCAGGAGTCGGTCTCCGGAATCTCAGAGAACAGATCGGGCCTGACCAAAGGACTAACAACCGGCTCAGCCACATGCCGCCACTACCTCTCAATCCCACCAGTAACCCCAATAGCCTCAACACTGCTCCCCCTGCGCAGCGCAGCCTCGGCCGCAAGCCCTTGGATATCTCCGCAGCTGGTCAGGTGCATTCACCAGGAATCAACCCCTTGAAGTCCCCCACGATGCGCCAGGTCCAGTCTCCCATGATGGGGTCTCCCTCGGGGAACCTCAAGTCCCCCCAGACGCCCTCCCAGCTGGCAGGAATGCTCGCGGGCCCCACTGCCGCAGCTGCTGCTGCCTCCATTAAGTCCCCCCCTGTCTTGGGGTCTGCTGCTGCTTCTCCTGTCCACCTCAAGTCTCCGTCTCTCCCTGCACCTTCTCCTGGATGGACTTCATCTCCAAAGCCTCCTTTGCAGAGCCCTGGGATTCCCCCGAACCACAAGGCATCTCTGACCATGTCTTCTCCAGCCATGCTGGGGAATGTGGAGTCGGGTGAGTGCCGCCTCTGGCAGCCGGATCTGGTGCTTTGGTTCGTGTCGGTCACCCAACATGTGCAGCAAGGGAGGGAGAAGGGTTCTCTCAGCAGGGCAAAGGCTGGATGGCCATTTGCCTCTTGGAGGGGGGCTATGTGAGTGAAGGGCTTTTCCTCCTATTGTATTTGTGGGTGTGTACTGTGCCTCCCATATGTCAAAGCTGAGGGCTGATCACTCAGAGGACATAAAAGGAAAAGCGTTGGGGTCAAGAGATGTGAAAAGATGTAGGGGGTTGATGGGAGAAGTGTCTCCTTGGAGGGGTCTGGCTGTTGTAGCTCATGGTGATTGTAGCTTTATGGAGAAGATCCTGCTTATGTTACAAAAACTCTTTGAGATAAAAAGCTCCTGTAAAGACATGCTGAGCACACTTAGCCAGCCCTGTATCTCTACATGATTCAGGTATGGTTGGTGCTTTTTAGGTTTACGCTGCAGACAGGAAGTTGTGCTTCAGTTTTTCAGGCTTCAAGCGTTTTGGAGTGATCTAACCACCAACATACGTAGCATTCACTTGTGTGCCGAGCCGTGCCGTGCTTGGCACCTCAGGCTCCAGGTGCTGGCATCCTCTGTCCTCACCTTCCCGGCGCTCACCCTGCAGCACACTCACCCTTCTGGGCTGTACTTCCCGGCTGGGAGAGAGAGAGGAGCCCTTTGCCCACGTTGCCCTCTAGTGCTGCCGCGGGTAACGGCGCGGCGGCAGCCAGGACCGGGATGGGGATTGGGATATGCCTGTGGGGTTGGTGGTGAGGGTAACCCAGGGATTGCGGGCTGGGTCTGTGCTCGGGAAGGCAGACTGGGTGTTAGTGTTTGCTGAGGCCAGGCCCAGCGTGAGCCCAGGTGCCTACAAGTCAAAACCTAGTGCTTTAGTCTGTGCCTTGTGGGTCCCTTCCAACTCAGAATAATCTATGAAATCTGTGTGAAATGTTGCTTAATGAGTGCTTTTACACACAGCTCTTCCAAAGCATGAGTATTTTGGCATTGCAGAATTTTTGTGTTCTCTATTTTATTTTCCTTTTTTTTGGTTGGGAAGGGCTGAGGAATATACAGTGAATTTTCAGTGAGAGCACAACTTCGGTTTAGCATCTTTCCTTCACAGTGGTGTGGGTTTTGTGGAATTTATCAGTGGAAGAACAAAGGAGATTCACAGTGCAGTTACTTCTGGTTTTGGGAGAGCAAAGGATGATGTTAAGATAATAGGTACAGAGAATGCTTCTTTAACTGGAATAAGCAGCTAATATGTATATATGAAATATGTAATGAAACATAAACAGGGAGTTGTAGCTCCTCATGCAATTTGTCGGAAATATCTGCTACAGTTTTCCTTGTGCTGCCTGTGTCTTTTGTGCTGGCTTGATGCCTCCTAAAGAGAAAGGGAAAGGAGTTACTCTTGACATTTGGTGGATGCAGGAACAACTAAATGATTATAGATTTATATTGATTTTTATGGCTAACTCTGGTACCTAAGTTTGTCTTCGGTGTATGGAAATTGAATAGTAAGATTTTCAGACTAAACTGGTAATTCTTCATGTGGATTTTTAGAGGCTCAAGATAGTTCTGGTAGAAGTGTTTTTCAGTAGGATAACAGATGTTAAGCAACTTGACCAAAGGCTTATTCTTCTGGTTACTTTTCACAGGCATTGACTACATTAGTCATGTAAAGTCTTCCAGTAAAAAAGATTTCTAGTTTTTGAGATTTCTGGGGGAAAAGAATTGGATTTAAGGAAAACAGTAAGAAGGATGAAAAATTAAACTTTCTTTCTGTCTTTTCCTTTTTTCTTAAGGTGGTCCACCTCCCTCCACAGTCAGCCAGTCTGCTCCTGTGACTCTCCCTGGAAATCTTCCCTCTAGCAGTCCTTACACAATGCCTCCAGAGCCAACGCTCTCCCAGAATCCCCTCTCCATTATGATGTCCAGGATGTCCAAATTTGCCATGCCGAGCTCTACACCGCTCTATCATGATGCCATCAAAACTGTGGCCAGCTCGGATGATGACTCTCCTCCAGCCCGCTCCCCAAACTTGCCACCTATGAACAGTGTACCAGGTAAGAAAATCAAAGAAACATTGAGCATGAAAGTATCAGGCAGTACAGTGAGGGTGATTTTTATGGAAGCTTCATCAGGGGAAGATGGTGAGAGGGGAAAAAACACTCGAGGAATATATAGCCATGTGTTGTTTTGAGGAAGCCAGTTGCAATTCTCGGAAATGCAGAGATGGAAATTCTCCTTGGAATTGTTTGTTTTGGGTTTTTTTTCTGTCCAGAAGCTGTCTCATTTGGAAAACCTTTATGTGTGGGGGAGATTTTCACTCAGGCAGACTGGAATTAATTGTGTGAATGAAGGCTGCTCATGGGAATAAGAGTCAGATTTATCCAAAGGAAACCATACCTCCCTTGTCTTAAGGCAGTGTCATAGAAGCTTCATGGGTTTTTTGAGGTTGGTTTGGTTTTTTTTTTTGACACTGAATCATCAGGTCTTTCCTGGGCTTTGTGGATTGCCTTTTTAATGAAAGAGAGTGTTGGAGCACTTTCTGAAAACATGAATCTTCCCATGTAGGGAATATGCAATGGCAGATGATCTCAACCAGGACTGAGGGAAACTGTCCAGGTCCCTACCTGAAAGAGTTAAAGGAAAAGTAAAATAAAACCTTTGGGCTGTCATGTGGGTGAGCATGTTTATATGAGAAATCTAGATCCTGCTGATAGCTTAATGTTCATGGGTACCTATTTAATACAAAAGTAGGTTGTAGTCCCTCTACCCAATTGAATTAACAGCTTGAAGGAATGAGTGGATGTTTCATGAGAGTGACAATTGGTAATGAGTTCTTGCTGGGTTTACCTGTAGCCTTGCCGTGTGTTTCACGCAGTAATGATCGGGGTGGCTGAATGTATCTGGGGAAGCTGGCTAATTGAATAAGTTCATGATGATAACTCATTAACCTCATTGATCGCTGCCTCCTTGTCTTACAAGGGTTACCTTATTTATCACTACTTGAGTTTTGAGAGGAGATTCGGTCACTTCCCAGTAGACAAGTGTCCATATGCTGATAATCTGTCACAGACATGTTTGTTACTGCCTGCATCATGTAGGTTACCAGGGAGGTAGTAAAGGTGTGGGTTGGATTGAGATCCTACTTATGGAGCAGGCTTTAGTCACTGGTTCACAGGGCAGTGAGAAGCTTAGGGAAGCAGCTATTCAGGTGCCATCAAATTTCTGGTTAAAATAACACTTTTTGGAGCCACTGCTAATGTTTTTTTACTAGGGCTGAGGTTTTTTTTGGGGGGTGTGTGTGGACTTGGTAACCTTGCAGAAAGCTCTCTGATAGCTTTATTGATTATTACTGGCTGCTGTCTAAATGTGATTCCTTATTTCTTCCCTAGGAATGGGCATTAATTCTCAGAATCCTCGAATTTCAGGTCCAAACCCAGTGGGTCCAATGCCAACCCTTAGCCCAATGGGAATGACCCAGCCTCTTTCCCATAACAACCAGATGCCCTCTCCAAATGCTATGGGACCCAATATACCTCCTCATGGGGTCCCCGTGGGACCCGGCCTGATGTCACACAACCCAATGATGGGGCACGGTTCCCAGGAGTCTCCAATGGTACCTCAAGGACGCCTGGGCTTCCCACAGGGGTTCCCTCCTGTACAGTCCCCTCCACAGCAGGTGCCATTTCCACACAACGGGCCCAGCGGTGGACAAGGCAACTTCCCAGCGGGAATGGGCTTCCACGGAGAAGGACCTCTGGGGCGTCCTACCAACTTGCCCCAAAGTTCAACAGATCCAGCACTTTGCAAGACTGGAGGCCCTGGCGGTCCAGACTCCTTCACTGTTCTTGGAAACAATATGCCTTCGGTTTTCACTGATCCAGAGCTGCAGGAGGTGATCCGCCCTGGAGCCACAGGAATACCTGAGTTTGACCTGTCCAGGATTATCCCGTCGGAGAAGCCTAGCCAGACACTACAGTATTTCCCTCGTGGGGAGGTGCCAGGCCGCAAGCAGCCGCAGGGTCCCGGGCCTGGCTTCTCCCACATGCAGGGGATGATAGGAGAGCAGACCCCGAGGATGGGACTAACGTTACCTGGCATGGGGGGCCCCGGGCCGGTGGGAACTCCGGATATCCCCCTTGGGACGGCTCCGTCCATGCCGGGCCACAACCCAATGAGGCCCCCGGCCTTCCTGCAGCAGGGCATGATGGGGCCGCACCACCGCATGATGTCACCAGCACAGCCGGCCATGCCCGGCCAGCCTGCCCTCATGAGCAACCCCGTGGCCGCCGTGGGCATGATCCCGGGCAAGGACCGAGCCCCCGCAGGGCTGTACAGCCACCCGGGCCCCGTGGGGTCGCCCGGGATGATGATGTCAATGCAGGGCATGATGGGACCCCAACAAAACATCATGATTCCCCCCCAGATGAGGCCCCGAGGTATGGCTGCTGACGTTGGCATGGGAGGATTTAGCCAAGGCCCTGGAAACCCAGGGAACATGATGTTTTAAGCTGCTACCATAAGACTGGATGTTCTGATCCTTGTCAAGATGAGATTCCAAGTCCTGAGGGCTTTTTGGGAGCTTCAGGAGTACAGTTTGGCCATGCAATAGGTGAAAAGAGACCAGAGGACACTTTGGGAAATCTCGAATGTATGGAATTACCTGAAAAAAAAAAAAAAAATTATTCATTTAAACAGGTTGGTTTTTTTTTAAGATTTATTTTTTAAAAATTATTTTTGTGGACTTGGGTATCCCATGATGGCACCTGCTTTGAGAATCTGTAGCTGTATTTTGAGAATTGCCATTTGTCACAAGTTGCACCATTCTCTGTATGTTTACGTCCTTTGGACTGGCTTCTCCCAGGACTCTCGGTTGTTTTTGGGGTTTTTTGTGTACTGTACTATATTGTAAAAGGGATTTTAGCAGAGACTTTAGTCTTTGGGGTGAGAGGAGAATGGGATTCTAGGCTGTTTACTTCAGGTGGAGAATCCATCTTCAGAACTTCGGACTATTTTCCTTCAACTCCAATGTATAGAAAAACCAAACTACGACCTCAGAGCAGAGTATTAATGAAAAGCACAAAAAGGAACTTAAGTTCAGTGAGGGGAATCTTTTAAAAGAAATAAATAATAAGTTAAGGACATATTTTTCAAATTATGGCGTGCTGTCCAGCACCTTCTGTCTCTCCCTCCCACTCTTTATTAAATAGGCTTCTCTCTCTCCGTCCCCTTCTGTCTCCTCCTATGGCAGCTGCAATACATTGTGTTATTTTGGGGAGTAAATCTAGGAGAGCCTCTCCTCGTGGGGACTCTCCCCACTTCTAGGAAGGGGCTGGACTTGGACACTGTTACATCCTACAGTAGTCTCTCTCACTGTTTCCTATTCTCCTTTTCTTAGAAACCCCAAGTGATTTTATTAATGTGGGAGTGGAACAGACACTAAAAGTTACCCAGGATTTTTTTTTGTGGTTATTTTTTTTTCCTCCCCAGCGTAAAACGTTCTGTGTAACCTCCATTAAATTTGGTACAAAACCACTCGCCAGGGCTGTGGTGTCAGAAAAATAAAATATATTGTTTCTTACAAAAACAAACTGTCTTCTTTATCCAGTCCAGTTGTTTCTGTGTACATCAAACAGCTGGCCAGATGACCGTTTGCTCTTCCTTATGATCACAGTGAGACTAGAGGCCAGGTGGGTTAAACTTTGGCAGCTCCTAAAAGTCTGGCCTGTAGGCAGCTTCGTTCTGCTTGCAGGGCAGTTCTGTTCACTTAATCCTGAGTTTGTTTCCTCTTGGAGAGAGGTCTTATTTCAGAACACCTCAGGGACAATAGTTATAGACTTCCTCAATTTGTTGAGGGTCAAGGAATAGATGAAACTCGTTGTCTCCGTCACTTCCTCACGGGGAGTGTTTGCAGCGCTACAAGGTACATGGTTTTGAGCTCTCCCTAAGCACAGCAGCGTCTGTCTGCTGAGCAGCGGAGTCCAGTGCTGTGGGGGGCACTGGGACTGTGTGTCCCTCTGGGGGCTTTGGATTGGGTCAGGTCTCTGACGGCCAGCACTGAGAGCCTGAGATAGTGGGGAAAGGATGAACTTAAATAACAAAGGTGAGATAGAAATAGTTGGTGAGCAGATTTTTATCAAGACAACCCTGCTGAGTAAATTGTTGCTTTGCTGCAGTTCTCATCGATTGCTTCCTAATCCCCTGTCTTTTCAAACTTGCCTTTTGAGACGATTTCAGTGAGAAGGTTTTATGGTCTTGCCTATGAGGAGTGAAAGGCTGGACGACAAAACCTGGGTTGGGAGTTGAGCTTTTCTCCTGGAGAAGACCAGGATAAGCCAGATGTGGATCTGTAGGGCAGGGCATGGACTCTGTGGTTGGCTGTTCTCTAGTCCCCCAGCACTGTATACAGAGTGTGTAATCTGTTTTTCCTTCCACTTACCATTACTCGAAATTATTTCAATGAGTAGTTTCCTCAGAGCGCTGGCCATTAGTGTGAAAAGTCACATGGGGAATGAGTATTTTTAATGTGCTTGTGTGTGAGAATTTTTTAGAGTTAACTGATTCTTAACAAGTGAAAAAGGAATTCTTCTCGGTGACTGATTTACCAAACTTTTGTTGCTGGTGTTATAAAATGAGTGGAGCTGAGCACTGTTGGAGGCACGCAAGCCTCGGAGCCTTCTGTTGCCTGCTTCCAAATTCACCTTTGTGCTGTCATGCAAATTTACGATGATTTTGGGTGAGAATTACTCTTTTGACAAAGTGTAGGATGTATGTTGTGGTGCTTCCCTTTGACAAGACAGGCATCGTGCCTGAAGCACGGGCTTGTCAAGATTTTAGAAAGAGCTGACAATGACACAGTAAGTGTTATTTCTGTAGAGCGGAATTACCTCTTCCTTAAGTGGTTGCACAGCTCCTTTTGAGGACCTTGCACGGGAATTGTCACAATGAAACCTTTTAAAGTGTTGCCACTTCTGCCACCACTCCTGACTGCTTTTACCATGTTGAACAAAGCAAAGTTCTTGATCGACATAGAAATAACCCAGAGGGTTTTGTTTGGCTGGTTTTTAAACAGTCTTTCCAAGTGCCTCCTGTGCCTGTTGAGGTATTTTGAATAGCAAAGGATTTGAGGTGGCTGTGACTTACTCTAGGACAATTAGCATAGGGGATTGATTCACTGTTTCAAATCCACTGGATAGCGAAAGGATACATTTTAAAGATGCATGTCATTACAGTTCCTTCTGTGTCTTACGGTGCTGGTGTTTGGTATCTTAATGAGAATTTTCCTACAGAAAATACAGAAAGTGTGGATACAGAAGGTGTGGATACTCCTGAGTCCACGTAGGTGCACTTAACCTTGGTGATGTTGCCTGGTTTGCACCAGCAGATGGACAAGAGATGCTAATCTCAGTCTGTAGATGTAGACTGAACTTGATTGTTTTGCTTTGATTCTATTGCTTCCTTTTTTGCTTTGCAAATGAAGAAGCTTTCTAGCTGCCAGCCTTGCAGATTCACCTTAGGATCTGTAAGTCAGGCTCTGTTCTCTCCTGCTTATCAGTAGTAACTTTGACTCAGCTCTGGTAGTCATGGTGCAGTTGAAGATGTAACGTGGGGTTGCCATTTTTAGTTTTCTTCCCCTCCCCCGCCTCTCTTTTTTTTTTTTTTTTTTTAACTTTCAAATCATCCTCCTCCACCTTTGTTTGAAAGAATGAAATAGACTTTACTCATACATGCTTGGCTGCTCTTCCTCTCTAGTAACATGGGAGGAAACAGTCTGCTGTTCAAATTATCTCATCCCAGATGGCTGCGCAGCCGGAGTGTGGAGAGACTTAAAAGGTAAACCCAGCAGATGGTGAACTTCTGAAACGCGAAGTAATGCGCCTGCTAAATCAAAAGTTTAAAATATTTGAAATCTGTTTGTTTTAAATTAGTAGACTTGCAATCAGGTCATCTGTGAAGTATACTGGCAGTTTTAAGCACCGTCCAGATAAGCTTTGTATCTGTGTCATGGGCTAGCTAATCTACCAAAGAAGATGACAAGCAAGTAGCCAGCCTTGTGAGTTTAGTCCTGACCTCCTAGTGGTGTCTAATGGGTCGCATTTCGGAAGACAGACCAGTTCGTGGGGATCTAATCTGCAGCACTCTTGGCTGGGATTCGAATGCTGGTGGTGCTTCTGGTACAATACACGTGTCCTGCCTCAGAGTAGATGTGGGTGCCCGACTCTTCCTGAGGGTAAGTTGCAGTGCAGCATTTTTTGTGCCAGACTGTTGGGACTACTAAAAATACAGTATATGCAGGGCTTAATTTTGTGGAGCTTGATACGCTGTCTGTCTGCTAGGCTGGTTTTCACTCGGGTCCCAGGAAAGGCTTAGTTTTGTTGGTGGTGCCCTCCTGCACTCGTGATGGTGAGTGCTTCCCTCGTGCAGCCTCTGGCTGAAACCTGCTCCCTGTTGTGATGCTTCTCAAGGAGAAATGATCTGTGTTTGTTACAGGCCTGTATTTAGTAGTGTACTTCACTGTGTCAGTGGGTAGTACTTCCTAACCTAAAAATGGTTAATGATGCAGGAAAAAAAGTGATGTGTGTTTTTTTTCTGGAATACTGGGAAATAGTTGATTCTGAGAATTTTTATTCCACATTCTCAGAAATGCTTCAGCTTTTCCATGCTGTGTTTGCCGTTCAGCACTTCCCACTCACCTGTGCCCTTTGGTATTAAAACTCTTCCACTGTCCAACCAATCCTCTTCTGAAATGATTATTTACACTAGTTGCAGTCAGAAATAAATAATCTTACATACTGTGGGCCACAGCTACCGTGGAATTGCTCAGTGGGCTGGGCCAATGCATGTCCCAACCACTCCCACACTGAGGGGAAGGGTAAGGCAGGGCAGAGAGGGCACTGCAGAAACTCCTGTAAGAGACAGTGATGAAGTAGCCTGTTCCCAGCAGTGCCTTCTTCCTAGCCACTTCCAGGGAGCTGGCCTGCTTTCCTGAGGTCTTCTGCTGTTACTGAAATGTATGTTACTCTGCCTGGAGTGACAGGAGTATTTTAACAGTGTGAATGTAACAATCTTACCTGCAGTAGGACAGCTGGTGATGCCGGGTGCTGTGGGTCTTGGCTGTGTTGAAGTTTTTAACCTGGTTGCTCGTCAGTTTTGCTGGGAGATGCTCCTAGTTATTATGTAAGAGAAGGTGTGTGAATTCCCCCTTTGTTTACTGGTATGGCCAAAGCTTCTAGATGCCTTTTTCTAAGCAGTCCATGCCTTGGAAATAACTTGCAGTCGTGTTGCCTAATATTGTCATCACTGTTGTCCAAATACTTGAAACTGTGCGTAAGAGGGAGCCTGATTGGAGCAGAACACACCGCTCTTAAGCAAGGGTAGGACCATTGATTTTTTTATATAATGGCATTATGGTTTTAGGCTGTATAAAAACTTGATGGAAAATAACAATGTTTTGTTTGCTTTTTTGACAGCTTCTGATGGCAGTTCAGTGAGACCTCCAGCAATGTATTTAGTATTCAAATTATTCTGCTCACTATGTATGGTGTCACCATGTAATTGTGGTGGGGGCAGGCTAATGAAAGAGTAGAGGTAAGTTCAGCCCACGCTTCTCGGGGACAAGGTGCTGTAGTGCCTCCAGTCACGTATCTGTCAATGATTACATTAACATCACTGCAGTTTGCTTTCACTAAGTGGAAAGGGGTAACGCAGAACCAAAATTGCAGAGCCATTTCAATCAGTGGTCCCCCTATTTTAACCTTTACCTATCCCAGAGAAAGTAGGTCGGGATCCAAGGTTTATTTACTGATTGAAAAACTGAGGTCTTTGTCAATGATATTGATAAAGCCCCTAAAGGGTGCTTATAAAAAAGAGGGAGAGTGGCTTTTTACATGGACAGATAGGAATAGGACAAGGGAGAATGATTTTAAACTAAAAGAGGAGACGCGTAGGCTAGATATTAGGAGGAATTCTTTACTGTGGGGATGGTGAGGCACTGAAATAAGTTGTCTGGAGAAGCTGTGGATGCCTTATCCCTGAAAGTATTCAAGGCCATGCTGGATGGAGCTCTGAACAATCTGATCTAGTGGATGCCATCCCTGCCCATGGCAGGGATGTTGGAATTTGATGATCTTTAAGATCCCTTCCAACCCAAACCATTTTATGATTTTGGCAACCTAGTGATCCCTAGTATTTCCTTACAGGAGAAAGTGTCATCATCTCAGCTAGAAGTACTTCTGCTGGCTATTCTGCTGTATTCCTCTTTCAGCAAGTGCAAAATAGATGCAATGCTGCCCAAAGCTGAACTTGACAGCAGCTCCCCAGACTTCCTTTTTTAAAGCATATTAAGCAGAGTTCACCAAGAGTGTATGTTCTTGTACTTGGCCCACTGTGGTTGTTGTGCATGTTCACAGCAGAATTTCCATAATTACAGGAGTGCAGGGAAGAGGTTTGGAGGCCTGCTGTCCCACTGGAGATGTTTTTTGTGCACAAAAATGCCCTCAAGAAGGTGGGGTAGCTCAGTGCTACACGATTTGCTTGGTTCATCTGTCTGCAGAGAGCAACCCTCCAACATGACAAAAAAAAAGGGAAAGGCACAATGGCTTCTGCCGTTTGGCAAACATAAAATAAATTGTTATATCAAAGCTTTCAAGTCTGGTAGCACACAGCAAGCTGGGCTTCATCCCACAGTCCCGGCTTATAGGAAGAGGTATGTTTTCTCTCTTATTCCTGAAGCAGCAGGGCAATTTGAAATGGTTTGTTGTCTCCCTTGCTGTTTCAGCCTCTCTGTGCTTTTTGTGTGGCTACCTCAGAAGTGAACTTGAGCCATTCTGTCACGTGGCTTCTTTCATCTTGTTGCTAACAGTGTGAAGTGACACTGTGCCACCCTGTGTCTGGTAGGAAAAAGTCCCCTCATCTGAAATACCTCTGGAATAGGGAAGGCTGGCAAGAATATAAAGAAAAATAGTCAAGGATCGTGTCAATAAAATAATTTTAATTTAAGTCAGCGTACTGATGAGTCAGTTTGCTGATTCCCCTATGTTTTGGAGCACAGGTTATTGTACTCCTCTGGACTGACCGAGTACTGTGAAAGAACTTTCAGAAATTCTTCAAGTGGGCAGAGACCTGCCCTACATCCTTTCACCACTTTCTCCTGCAAAATTAAAGAGATAGAATCACAGATTTTGTGGATTGCCAAAGCCATTGTTTTTTGCTGCATGGTAAATCCAAAAGCCCAAGATTTTTACAAGGGACTTCCCACAGGATCCTACCTCTCCACGGTAAGACATGCGAACGAACCACTCTTTGGACTGACGGTGCTGATACAGTTCCAGGGTCACATCTGCAGCATAAGGTGGCCACTTGTGATCAAAGGTGCCCAGTGCCAACAGAAGAGGAATAAGAGTAGAATCATGAGAAGCGTAGAGAATGAGCTTTCTGGAAGAAAACAAAAGGAAGGAAAAAAAACCCAAAACCAAACACAGAATGTCAGCTGTGTTCCTCCATAGAGAGCCAGTAGCACTTGTGCTTTTTCTACCAGATGAGCACTCATTCTCTTTATCCCACTCATTTAATATCTTTCTGAACCAGCTTCACACTGACATCAAGTCAGAATTTATAAAAATTGGAGTTTTGCCCTGTACCTGGCCTTTTCAGATGGAGTCGAGGGATTTATTGCTGCTTTAATGTTCTTCTGTAATGCACTGAGAAGGAGACCAACACTCATCTTAAGAACGTCTCTAGAAAAGAAGCAGAAACAAATCTACTAGTTTTTAAACTTTCAAATAATTGCACATGAACATGTGGGAACCTCTTTCCTATTACAAACTGATAACATGTATGGAGTGTAGCTATGAACTGTTCAATGCAGTTAATATGGCTAATTTTTAGTTCACAGGTTGTGTAGTCACCACTCTAATGTGATTGCAGATTGGGAGGGGGGAGGTGCTAGCAAGCAGTCTCATGAGGTGTGGCCCATGTAAAGGGAAATCTAGAAACACTTTGATTGTTTTCTGTGCTATTTTGTTTCCCTGGTTGAGATTTTTGGATGCATGCGTTTCAGCTAGGGAAGATGACAGTAGCTGACTGCAAAACAACTGAAGTGGTTGAGATATTTGTTGGGGAGGGGCAGGATTCAAGAAGGTGGTGGCTATCCATTATAATAATAATTTATAAATTAGTTTTTATCCTTGTATTGAACAAAGAGATGATTTTTATACAACTTCTGGTGAGAAGAAACTCTCTCTACCTAAATGAGTGTGTCAGTGGAAGTGGAAGATGAGTGTGACTGGCTCTCCTGGGTGTTGTGGGAATAGGGGAAATCAGTCTTTCAGTACCTGAGATCTCTAATACATATTTAAGAAAAGACCAAGGGCAACTACCCTACTAGAAAAGGCAGTGCTATACCATCACCTGATTGGAGCTGGTGAATATGGCATCTGCAAATGAATCTGAAAGGAAGATGACTGCTAGGCTGGCAGCTGACCTTTACAAACAACTGTGCAGAAGGCAATTAACTGCATGTAGCAGCACATTCTTTTGCAAGTAGTTACCTGTGTGCAGGGCCTGGCATCACCTTTTCCACTAGCACTAGCACTTCTCAGCCCAGCTGTGCAGGTACCACCCCTGGGATAAACTTACCAAGCTGGAATTCACATCAAACTTGTGCATCTGCAAGGGCTGTGCAGCCTGAGGGCCTGGGCTGGAAGTATTTCCTCTTCTCTTCCGATTTTGCCTTTGACACGGGTTCACTTAAACACTGTGGCAACTGAGGCCTTCTCTGCCAACCTCGGTGGGTTAGCACTGCTCCTCAGAGACTATCAGCAAAACAGCATGTAAGGCCACATCTTGGCCTCCTTCCTCAGTGTGGACTCCTTTTTCCTAACTCATGTCACTGACTCAAGGCACTGGACTTTACATGGAAATGGCTGAGGCACAAACCTCATGACAGGGGGCAGTAGCCTCTGGTGGGGGAATGCAGCAGATTGGAAAGGGCTTCTGTCTGCTGGAGAAGCTGGTGTAGCACATCCACCCAGGGTGAGACAACCCGTGAGGCTGGAGGCATGGGTGCAGGCAGTCACCTTGAACTCTCTTCCAGAAGGAAGAGCATGGAGTCAACAGATCGGCGCTCGACCGTCTCCTGGAACTTCTTCAGCACAGGGCAGCTTGGCAGATTGTGCACCTGGAGGGAGAAGACACAGCACAGCCACAGGGTTTGACCCTTTCTGAACCCAGCCTGAAGACACATGGGCAACTGCCCACAGAAAACTGCTGTTCATGTCACACCATTTGTACTATGGTATTTACGTGAGGATTTTTAGGATGGTTTTAAACATACAGCCTTGCCCGGGGTACCGGAAGGATGGATGTTTGTTCCTGAAAATACACTGCTGTGTGAAGGGAGTGTAACACATTGGGCCATTCAGTTGGCAGCCAGACCAATTACCATTAGCCCCAGTGAAAAAGAGGTACTGAAGGGGGATAAAAATATGCCCAACTTCCTTCCAGTAGCAGAAGCAATCTGGCTCACAGGTACTATGCTGGAACCAGGATTAGGACGACTGTCAGGTGCTGAGTGCCAAAAAAGGGCAAGCACTTTGTAAACGGGGCAAGGCAGGCCCAACTGCTCTCTCAGCTTTATATTGCCGTTGAAAAAAATTCTGGATTTCCAGGTAAGAACATAAACACTGGAGATGAGTCTTCATCCATGCTACAGCAAGGCTGACTCCACATCATGCTTTTTAAAAAGGCCATGCTATTCCTATAAACTTTCTGGATTGCATAGAAAGGTACTGGGGTGGGTACCCATTGCTATCCATGGGTGTTGGCACTGTGATTTCCTCCACGTGCATGGTAAAGGGATGTTCTTTCTGTGACAGTGCAACAGAACTGCTCAGCTCACCTGCTCAGCAAAAATGTTATCGAGGAGGACAAAAAAATCCACAGACTCATCACCATCAATACCCATCTTCTTCTTAATTTTTTTCAAGTCATCAGAGATACCTGGCTGTTGCTGAGCATCCTTAGACTTCTGCCTACAAGGGAATTAAAAAAACAAAATACTTTTCATACACCAGGCTTTCTGTCTTTTCTGTCAGGCTTTTCTGACCTAGCCCAGTGGAGCTGTCTCACATCAGTGAGGGGTAGAAGAGAAGCACTGCAGTATACTGGTTTTGGGAGTCTGAGTTGCACAAAGGACAGACAATGTATCCAGATGTCAAGGATCACAGCTGGCTCTCTGCTCTCCCAGAAGCAGAGGAAAAATTAAAATGTGAACACTTCAGAAGTGGTTCCCATAAGCAAGGGCTGTGCACCAGTTAACACTTCTGGTCATACTGGAACAGTACATGTCTGTGTCTTCAGGGAGCAGCCTTTAACTGCCTCATGAAAGAAGAAAAGGTAGAAGCTTTGAACTGATTGCTGTATGGTGTGGGAAAAAGGGAACACCTGGATATTCACTTGTAGCTTAAATTCACCTTTTGCTTTGTTAGAAGCCATTTGCATATTTATGCTGTTTCAAATTGTATTTAAAAAAATTTAGCTGAGAATACCCATGCTGGCTATGTACTTCCTAGGTAGCCTGTAAGCTGAGGCAGTGCTTCTTAGTACAGCTCAAAAAGTCTACCTTGACACAGTCACCAAATGTGCTCAGTTAGTGGGCAGAGAGCTGAAGACCCAGCAGTTTACTCCCTTTTTGGACAGCTGATGTTAATCGAGGAGGCTGAATGTACTGGTTCTTTGGGCTGTCACCTCACCACTGTCTAGAACAATCCTTTGCCCGCAGAGTCAAGCATTATATAGTGAACTTTTGTCAGTGAATTCTGAAAACTCCTGAATTTTGGACAGAAATATGCTAATGGATAATCCAGCCAAGCTGCATCTCTTGTTCATCTGCATCTCTTGTTCAGTTTCTACCCCATGCCCAACCTAGCAT
The DNA here is from genome assembly GCA_036023395.1 of Myiotriccus ornatus. Classification (NCBI taxonomy): domain Eukaryota; kingdom Metazoa; phylum Chordata; class Aves; order Passeriformes; family Tyrannidae; genus Myiotriccus; species Myiotriccus ornatus. The sequence continues at coordinate 5,360,822 of JAYRBT010000001.1, forward strand.
AGGCATTTTAGAGTATTTGACTCTTCAAACATGAGTGTTCTTCCTATGCAGGATGTTCCTTATTTTACTTCATTAGTCTTTGTTAAATGTATCAAGGCCGGGTACATTTCAGTTTCTTCAAGGTATATATGTGACCGGAATGTTGAAATAACTCCCAAACCAGAAGCTGAATATAAAAAGGAGGCCCAATATGTTCACACTTGAAAGGCTTGTTAAGGAATATAGATGACGTTAATTCTGCCCTGCAGCAATGCCACAGACTAGCTGTACATTAGCTAGTAATGAGTGTTTGCTAGACACAGACTGAATTAAGTTGGTCTTTCAAGAAAAATTCTCTATTTTCTTCTGGTGCCACTGCTTGTACCTTGGGGAGGTATTGCCTGCAATTACCTGGTCAAGCATTTCAGGCGCTGGCAGTTGTGCATGTTGGGGTAGAGTATTTCAGAGCTGGCTTCATCGGTGACAATGACAACAGGTCCTGTGGAACAAGGAGGAAGTTCCTGTGATCAGTAATGCATCTGTTTCTTTGGACTGCTTTAATCACTTTCACAATCCTTGTGCTCAAGTCCATTGTTGTCAACTAGAAATCTCCCCTGAGGCATCACCTGCAACACAAGCCACTGTGCTTGTTTCTGTGAATTGAATTCCACAGGGATGCCTGCTGTGAACCTTGTAAAGCTTTCTAATTGTGTGCTCATTTTTCTTAGTGTTTGTTAAGAGCCAAAAATTAGTCACTGTGTCATCAAGGAGCTCTGGCAAGTCACTTCAACTTGTTTGCGGAACTGAATATGGAAGGAGCAGAGGTGAGATCTTCAAAATGCAGAGTGTATTTCTAGGGCATACAAGTAGTTACCAACTGTAACATACAGGTGGAAGTTACTCCAGATACTGAACTTGTAAAGGATCTTGGCCAAGATACTCAGGTTTCTCCGAGAAACCTTTTTCAGATGTGTATCTCATGAACATTTAACCTAGAAAATTTTGCCCTCTTGATTTCCCAGCAGGTCTGAAACTGCAGCAGAAAGGCACACAAAGGGAGCAAGGAAGTGACAAGCTGGTGAAGAACCCAAAGAGCCAGGAGACTATGGGAAAGGGGGCCAAGTGCAAGGAACCAGGGAAGAAGTTAACAACTAGGAGCCAGGGAGAGCTGGGATGTGCAAGGTGTGTGCATCTAGGGAAGACTGAGCAAGGTAAGAAGGCACTGTTCAGAAGTCTTCCCAACCTTCTTTCTGCTGTTGGTACAGCCCAGCCAGCACGCACCGTGTGGACTCCAGGTTCCGGAAAATATTACTGGAACGGATGCTGAAAGAGAGAAAGGAGTTTCTGAAGTGGCACTTTTTCCTTCATGTCAACTCTGCTGCAGCTGGGGAGGGCTTGCTGGAACTGAGGGTTCTGCTTCCACCGTGCCTTTGGAAACCTGTGGTGGGATTCAACTTTTGTCACTGTAGCTATCTTAAGTAGATACCTACATCGTAACTGCCGTTTAACTTCCCTTCAGAGACAGTGGAGATAACAAACTGGCATTTCTCTGGTGTAACTTTAATCTCATCCTAAACCAGACACTCCCAGCATTAGTGATGTGAGCAACCAGGGGTTGCTTCATCTCCCTGAACTTCAGCTGTTTACAGTGAGTTCAAGTGTGCTCCAGAAATGCTTGTTTCTCTTTTATTAATCGTGAAGGTGCATAAGACCACTGCCAGTGGCTAAACCTGGATGAGATGAACCTGTCCCTGGCATCACTCTCAGGACTGCTAGGGAATTGGATGCTTTGTGTCACGAGAGTTCTAATACCAGGCAGAAGAGAGACTCACAAGACCTCAGCAGGCCTAAATGTTGGTGAAAGAAAGTTGGCTTCTTCCACATAGCTTCTCCTCAGCCTTTCCCCCAGGGCAAACGTCTGCTGCATGCCCACTGTTGTCAGCTGTCCTGCAATGGCACCACCCTAGGAGCAAAGAACAGGAAGGGTCTCCAGTGGACTGTGGAAACAAACAGTCTACAGAGGGAACATGAACCCACCGGGAAAGAGAGCCTCACCTTGAAGGTGGTCTTTTTGTATTGCTTGTCATAGGGTGAGGGAGGTTGAGGTCCTCCATTTAGGTTAGTCACCTCGTAATCAAACTTAGTCTTGGCAGGTACATCTAAAAGAGTGGGATGCCATTCCACCTGCTTCAAAACAAACAAACAAAAAGTGCTTCAGTGGAAAACTTTCAAGAGCATTAAACCAGGGGTTTTTAAGAGCATTAAACCAATTATGCTGTGCTGCCTTGCCAACAACACAACATGGAGACAAAGATCTCTTCAGACAGCTCATAGAGAAATGAGAGCAGTGCTGCACTCTGGATTTGCAGATCTTATCTGCAGTAAATGCAGTACTTGCTCTCCTACCCTTACAAGAGAAAGATCTGTAGGAAGTCACAATTGCTGCTCCCCGTTACACACTGAAAAGCTGCTGTAGCAAACTATCTGAACTAACACCTGCCAGCTCCCGAGGCTGTCTCCATGGAGGCTGGGAGAGTCATATCAGTTGTGGCTCCTCTGAGGCTGGAGCCACACATTTGCCAAGTACCAGCTGGGAGGTGTGGTGCTCAGCCCTGGAACAAAGTCCGGGGGCATTGCAGTACTGAGTGTTACCACCACTGCAACCCCATCCCTGCATCCTGCGCCTGAGGGCTCCCAGCAGCCAAAGCAGTTGTTCAAGAATCACTTAGGTTGGAAAAGACCTCTGAGATCATTAAGTCCAACCTATGACCCACCACCATGGCACTAAGTGCCACAACCAGTCTATCCTTAAGCACCTCCAGGGACCAATCTGTCTAAACGTCCAATCACCCTTTCCATCAGGAAATTCCTCCTTATGTCCAACCGAAGCCTCCCCTGCCATAACTTGAGGCCATTTCTTCCTGTCCTATTGCCTGAGTTGCCTGGGAGAAGAGCCAAACCCCCACCTGGCTACAGCCTCCTTGAGGGAGATGTAGAAAGGGAGCAGGTCACCCCTGAGCCTCCTTTTCCCCGGGTTAAACAATCCCAGCTCCCTCAGCTGCTCCTCACAGGACTTGTGCTCCAGACCCTTCCCCAGCTCCACTGCCCTTCTCTGGACACGCTCCAGCACCTCAGTGTCTTTCCTGGAGTGAGAGAACTGGACTCAGCACTCGAGGTGCGGCCTCACCAGTGCCGAGAACAGGGAGACAATCACTGCCCTGGTCCCGCTGGCCACACTATTCCTGGTACAGGCCAGGATGCCACTGGCCTTCTTGGCCCCCCTGGCTCGTGTCCAGCAGCTGTCAGCCAGCTAGCCTGCTTTCCAGCCACTCTTCCCCAAGCCTTTAGGGATGCGTGGGGGTCCACACTCCCAAACTCCCACGTTTCCCCTGTATTTACTCTGGGGGAAGTAAATTTACTTATTCC
>JAYRBT010000001.1:5364326-5405937 GCA_036023395.1 Myiotriccus ornatus
AAATCCAGTCTCTTTTGTCTGCATAAACCTTCTCTCAACTAATAGTAATTGTGTGGGGGGTGTGAAAACAAATTGACTCAGGGCAAAACCACGACATTTTTTGGTGGAGAATGCGGGCAGAGACTGCCCAGAGAGGCAGTGACCGAGTCAAACCCCAACAAACCCCCAATTTCCTCCCTCTCTCCAGAGGCTCCCAGGGCCATGGGAATGGTGTGCTCAGGCAGAAGAGCCGCGCTGGTGCTTTACAGGTGGGTTGGATCTAGTACTGAGGGAAGAGCCTGCAAGGAGGGAGAGAGTCCCCTGGTTCCTCCCCATCTGGTTGCTTGTGCCCTCCCATCAGCAGCCACTGGTGGGGAGGGGAGCTTTGGGAAGGGGAGGGTGTTCTGTTTGGCTCAGATCTCACATGCACCAGTCATCTGTGCAGTGCTTTGATCTTTAATCAGCCTGGGTGGATGTAGCATTAGCAGTGGGAGAAATTTCCCTCTCCTAGTTCTTTCTATTCAGATGTGAATGGCAGTGTTTTGCTGAGGGAGGGAACAGCTCTGCTTTAGCCTGTCACTTGTCTGTCTCCCTGCCTGTACTTGCTCACCCCATTAACCTCACCTGCAAAGGTTTGCAGCTGGTGCTAAATGTGGAAATGATGATATGTTTGTTGTTCTTGCTTAGATGAAAGCTTTTTCTACTGCCAGTTTGCTAAACAAGTTCTTTTTCAGTTTGGATGCCCAAGTGCAGACAGCCTGGGAACAGAGCAGTGGGCACTGACCTAGTCTTGTCTGGCTCCTCATTCCCACCGTGGCTTTGGGAGCCAGCACAGTGCTGGCATTGCCATTGGAGATGAGATGCAGCAGTGAGGTAGGTGAAGACAAGGCCCTGCCATATAGATAACCTGAGGTACCTGGAGGGCTTCAGGGTTGTTTGTAATATTGGAGCTGCCCAGCACTTGGCCAAGCTGTCCAGGGTGAATGTGAAACCAGTGTCTGGATATGCATGTTCCACTGCTTGTCTCATCAAACCCTCGTTTCTCCTCTCCTGGCAGTGATGTGGAGGACCAGTGAGTCTGTACAAATTAACTCTTCAATTCTATTCAGCAACTTTTTAGCACACTAGCTTATAGATTCATAGAATCACAGCATGGTTTGAGTTGGAAAGGACCTTAAAGATCACCTAGTTCCAACTCCCCTGCCATCACCAGGGATGGCACCCCCTAGACAAGGTTGCTCAGAGTCCCATCAACCTGGTCTTGAACACTTCCAGGGATGGGGCATCCACACGTTTGGTGGGTGACCTGTTCCAGTGCCTCACCACCCTTATAGTAACTGATCTATGTGAAAATTAGAGAGCTGTGCATTCTTGGGCTTTTCTTGCGCACTACAAAGCAATCAACAGATTACTGTCACCCTGGTTCCTATGACCCTTCTGGTTCAAGACTCTGTGGTGAAGTCACTGGCATAAGTAATATTTCTATCCGGGAATAATCAGTTCCCTTGTTTCTTAGGCCACATCTGCTTGATTTAGATTTATTAGGGATTTCTATGTTCCCCACTGTCTGCCATCCTGCCTTCTTCTGTATGTTATAGACTCCAGTAGGTTTGGATTTCTACGTTACCCAGGACCTGTTTTAGTCCTCCCTTTCTTCTTACTTGTGCTGATGGAAGCTATCAAAGAGTTATTTTACTGTCTGTAAAGATGAGTTCTTTAACTTGGGTATAGACGATTGCAGATCTGACTACACTGCTCTCACTATCTCCCTCCTTCCTGTTTTTCCCATGTGGAAGCAAGCACTGTCTGCTGGGAGCTGAAGCATTCCCTGAAACTCTGGAACTGGTGGATTCTGTCTTTGAAAGGTAGCACACCAGAAAAATGTCTTGAAGATCGGACAAGAAAGAATATCTACAGTAAAAGATGTCTTCAGGAAAGCTACTGAGTGGAGATTGCTGCAGTGAAGCATTGGTGTCTCTGAGGCCTCATGAAGTGCCTGTGGTTTGTTACACAGGTAAAGGAGTCTCCTCTGTCCTCTGGGGAAGGTCTTGCCTCTGTTTCCAAGATTTTGATTTTCTGCTTGGTCTGAAATGTGCGGGTCTGGACTCTTAGCTTTCTGGTATCCACGTGCTTCCTGCTGCTTTTCCTTTGGTCTGTTGCCAGTGGTGTGTTGTGGGTGATGCAGAGACACTAAAGCCATACCAAACACTAGGGCTGCCATCACAGCTGCTAGTGTGGCATCAACAGCAACAGAGACCAAGAAAAGTTTTGGCCCCATTGAATTCAAATGCTCAGCACTCACTGCAGTGAGTGCTGGCAGCCTCACTGCTGCAGGAGGGCTGCCTGTGCTGTCTGGGGCCAGCCGGGACAGTGAGGAAGAGAGAACACAGTGTTTCTGTTCCCAGTGTACCCTCCTATCCCATCTACCTCTCCCTAGTTCCCAGCTGCCCTGCTTTCCATTTTTACCACTGCAGGCAATTAAAAGAAATCCTGAAAAGAGTTGCAAGATTGTTTCCCATAAGGTTGCCCCTGAAAAGAGATGAGCCCCATGTGGATATGCGAGGCATGAGTGCCAAGCGGATATCTAGGCTGGGAAAGAAGCTCAATGCAGACTGAATGCACGTGCCTGTAAATGTCCTCTCAACAGACCCAGAATCTCCTGCTCCCAGGGGAACCCACTGGAAACTCATTTATGACCTGTGTCACCAGAGAGACTCAGTGCTTGCCAGACTTTAAAGGCAAGTGTCCTCAAAGCATTCCTTGGAGTACAAATGCCATGTAACTGGCAGAAACACGTGACAAAGACAATGGAATAATTTGTGTTGTGTTGGGAGGAAGACCTGGGTGTAGAAACCAAGTTTCTTGAGTGTCAATTCTGAGAATGCCTTTATCTCTCAGAAGCAGTACCCAGCATCGATTCAAGCAGAGCTCACAGGACCTCTGGCTGGAGGCACCAGAAACATGACAGGCAGTAGATGCCTGCAGAGAGCAGGGCAAAGGTGAAGGAGGGAGAGGATGGTGACCTGCCCAAAGGCCAGAGGGAGGATCTGCTGCAGGTGGTTAGAGGTTGGCACAGACACCAGCACGTGCAGATGGGGGAATCTGGTGATCTCCTCATATCTCTCAAAGCGGTGCGGTTCTGAAAGGGTTACCTCAGTTTTCTGAGCTTAGAGTATGTGAAACACAGAGGCATGACAAAAGCAGAGAGAGAAGGAAAAAAGGTATTTCAGAAGCCAAGAAAATAACAAATGGAGGAATCAAGCCCAAGTCTTGTGTTGTGAGAGGGGCAAGAATGCTTGGAGGAGAGGGAATAGGAAAATGTAGTTAACAGGAGGGAGGGAGGAAAAGAGAGAGAGGGGTGATGTGATAGAAATGAGCAGAGATGAAAAAGGGAAGAGGCTCACAGTGAATTTATTTCAATTTCCATTCAAATGGTACCCTGGAAGAAAACCCCAGTTCCTGTGACGTTGTGAAGACTGGGACTGTTGGGGCCCTCCAGGGTGGCCTTGGCTGCTGCCAAGCAGCATTTCTGCTGAGATATATTTGAGAATATACCACGCCACAGCAGGTGCGGGCAATTAGAGGAGAGATCTCCAAAATAGCAGGCGGCTGTCAATTTTTTAGCAAATGGTGTTGCCCTGTTTTTTTTGCTTTGTCCAACTGTGTAGAAATTTATTCTAAGATGCACCATCTTTTACAGAAATGTTTTCTAAGGACCTGTTATTTTTTACCCTTCTGTTGTGTTTTGTGACCAGACGAGGAGCAGAAGGCTAATCTAATGGCCAGCCAGGGTGAATTTTTTTCCACTGAAGGAAGTTAATGAACTCTAATGAACAAGGAAGTTTCAGGAAACTTTCCCCTCTGAAAACAGAGGGCAAGTTTCCTTTTGGTTGGAATTTAACCAAATTACACTGATTACTATCTTTGCGAAATACTACCATTGCTATCATTTGCCTTTTTATAGTGCTTTACAGCTTCACAAATGTATCACACCTCAGGACTCTCTAGTTTGACAAGTTTGCACTTACGTCCTCCTTTTCTTGGGAGAGGAAACTGAGTCATAGTGGATTTCATAGTTTGACCAAGTCACGCAGTCATCTTGTGGCTGATACATTGATAAGGTGTGAGACCAACCAGCATGATTAGATATTTGTTCCATGATGTGGATTGAAATTAAATAGTGCTTAAAAAATACCCACCAAAGAAACAGTTCAACCTCATGAGTTTGAGTGGTTTATTGTTTCTTAGACTAAGTGAACGCCTTGTCCCTTAAAAAAGGTAAAAGATGTCCAGGTTGGATGGGGCTCTGAGCGACCTGGTCTTGTTGTTGGTGTCCCTGCCCATGGCAAGGAAGTTGGAACTAGATGATCTTCAAGGTCCTCTTCCAACCCAAACCATTCTATGATTTTACGATTCTATGAAAGGGCTATAGCTCCTTGTGGTGTAAACCACAGATTAACTGTTAAATCTTTGTGTGGCAGAGACACAAATAACTTTTGGATGCCCTTGGTTCAGTGGGTCTGTTTCCCTCTGATTGGTATGGGTCAGAAAACAGGCATATTGCCTTGGCTTCTTTCATTCCTTTCCCAGGTGCTTTTTGCGTAGCAAAGAGGGTGAACTGGAAATGTTCTTCCACAGTTCTTCACAACATAGGCTGGACTGGGACCCTGGCAGGGTTGCTGGCTGCTGGAGGAGGGTGGCAGAACCAGCCCTGTGTGACTGCCGAAAGTGGGCCATGAGCAGCTCTTGACAAACATATCTCTGTGTCCCAGCCTTGAGCAGCATGTGCCTGGGGCAGCTCCATGGACTGCATGGAGTCAATGGAATATGTCTTAATGGCCAGGTACTTTGTGCTAGAGCAGAGCAACAGGTGCTCCACCCGGGAGAGGCTCTAGCAAGCAAAGTGTTTTCCTACCCTTCCAAATGCTTCTTCCACCCCAAAACGTTCCCATGACTGGCTCTCTGAGTACAATGAAGGTGTTTTCACTCTGCCCCCTGGAGGTGATTATGGCTGCTGAAATCTCAGGTGCAAAATGGGCGAGAATTGGCACAGTATTCATGTTCAGAATCACAGGCTGCTGCATCCTGCGGCCAAAAGAACTTTGGCCATTCCCAGCTGTGGACCTAATGATGATGTCTCTGTGTTCTGCAAGGATAGGTGGCCACAGTGGCTATTATAAACTAGTCAGTCTGGGTACATAAGCTGTACTGTGCTCATAAAGAGCAGAATTTTTTTATAAATTGAGTGTGCTGTGTTGCTTCCTGTGGAGCTGTATCGCTCTTGTCTACTCTAGTCTGTCTGTCTTGGTGAACCTTGTAACCAGCTGCTTTGTGAGCAAGGCGCCTGGGGAAATGGAAGGAATGTTGCCACTCCTAATTTCTGTGATCCTTTAGGGTGGAATTGTCAAATATAAACTCCTAAGTGCCACCGCAGACCAAGCACTCCCTGCAGGACACCATTCATGGTCCAGTGTACAGATCTATGCATCTTGTCTCTTTTTCTGCATGCTTTCACATCGGTGGTTTACCTTTCAGCAGTGAAATGGTGTGTTGATTCTTGCGGGTCATAACTGAATTTCTAAATTCCTGGAGGTTATGCGTGAGAGTCCTGGAAGTTGCGGTTGTTGCATTTAGGGCTGGTGCCATGAGGACATTTTGGGAGATTTTCTTCTGTGGATTTTAGAAACAGGTTATCAGCCAGCCAGTTGTTTCCTGTCCCTTTTGCCTGGGAACATGTGTTTTTTCCCCTTACTTTCCTTTTTAATTTGCAGGCTCGTGTTTGGTCATTGTCAGTATGGCAGCGGGAGAGCTGGAGGCCAGCTGTGTGCTGGGCTATGCACCGGCTGTGCGAAGGTTCATGCCCTGCCCCGTAACCCAGCACAGAAGATGTGCTCCCCAACTTCTGTTTTTCTTTCGTTGCAACTTTGTCATCCTAAACTGGATGATGCCCACAGCCATCTGCTGCCTTCGGTAGTCTGCAGCATCATGCCTACTCAATTATGCACCTCTCTGGGATAGCAGCAGGGCGGTTTTCTCTTCAGCTTTGAGAGAGTGTTTTTCCCTTGCACGTGAAGGCTGAGGGAAGTCGGAGCCTCCAGAAGTGATCTGGGTAAGCTGTTGCCATCCACATGAGGTGGACTTTCTGTGTCTGTGCAGTGGAGCTGTGCAGGTGTGGTGGGGGAGCTGCCAGTCTTTCACTGTGCTGAGATGCTGCGTCCTGGAACTCGGTGCTCTGACATGGTGGCAGATGTGCTCCTCTGTGGCAGCACTTTAACCATTTGGCCCTTTCAATCTTTACTACTTCATTTACTTGTTGTGACTATACATTAAACCAAATGTTTTGGGATGATGTGAAAGTAAAGGAGATGGTGCAAGTGTAAATTACATTTGCTTTACTTCAAAATGCCCAGGAGAGACGGGCTGCAAAGGGATCACCTTGAGCCTTAAAGTGGATTCCTAGCAAAGTTGTTTCATGATGCTTTCACACTCAGGGAGAAGTGACCAAGGAGTAGGATTTATGTGTGTGATACACCCTGTGACATCAGTCTTCTTCCTGTGGGGGCTGCGGAGACATAACTTAAATTTGGGCCAAAAAGTTATCTTTTCTTTTTCTGCAGGCTTAGATGAATTTTGAGACTCCAGGACTGCTTCAGGTTTTCTTCTTTGCCTTTTCTGCAGGCTTGCTGTTTGAGTCCTTCTGGGTTACCCATAGTGCCCTGATCCTTTTTCCCCTTCAGTAAATGCTCTGTTATATGAGGATAGAGGTCGGATCAAGTGGTGGGGAGCTAGAACAGAGGACTCATCTCAGGAACCTGTGCTATTTACATTTAAGACATTTCTGGCCCCACCAGCTGTTCCACGTGTGTTATTTTCAGAAGGGCAATAATCCACAAGAGGTCAGGAGGGTGGAATTGTGTGAATACATTGGGTGAAGGAGATCAAGATGCTTGGAAGCCCTCAGGCCTTGTCATGACAGAGAGTCACGATCCCAGATGATTATGGCTTGTAGACTGGGAGAACCTCAGGAGAGCTCTGAAAGTGCTGCTTGCGTGGTGAGGAAAGGCTGCTCAGCTGGGTGTTTGTGAGCTGTTTTCAGGAGTCATCTGTGTTTACACTGCTGGCAGGACCACCTGTTCTTCTTCTGAACAAGATGTGTGTGTGTGTGTGTATGTGTGTATTGCTGCATTTCTGGATTTATTTTTAGCCCTTCCTAAAAACCCCCGACACGTTTGAAAGATGCTGTGGATTGTGAGTGGTGCCTGGCGGCATTGCTCACATTGATGGCTGTCAGAATTTCCATGCTAAATCTCTGCTTTGGAAAGGCTTATAACTCATCCTTCTATTCTTGGTCCTGCAGCTCTTGTATCCTGGAAAAAAATAAAAACTAAAAACCCAAACAACTTTTTAAAAACTGCTCAGTTTTCTCACAGGTTTGTGAAAATCAGACTTGGCCTAAAACAGAGCTTTTTCAAAGCAGACATTGAGTCTTGTCACCTTATTTTCACAGTGCCTATTTGCAAAAGTATGTCAGGTCTCTTTAATATGTTTCATATGGGCAAATGGAAAAACTGTTTTGCTTATCAGACTGATACAGGCACTGGATGGTGTGAAATGTCAGGGAGCCCACAGCAGTCAGCGCCCCACCACCAGCTATGAGGAAGCACAAAGCAAGCTGAATTATGGCACAGGCTGGGCAGTCTCCACATCTGGGGTGATACCAGTTGCAGAATTGTAGGGTGAACACTCTTTGTGTCAAGAACTAGCAGAGAGATGAGACATACCATGGTTTTTTACATTCATAAACAAAGGGCATGCATATTGCATGTACAATCAGTAAGAAAAATCCAGTGCAAAGCAGCAGCTGATAATTTTAATCAAGAAACACATAGTTATCTCTTATTAACTTTATGGCTTATATGCTCTTGCATCCATGCAGAGCAAAGCAGGTCGCAGCCACATCATTCTGTTTCCCAGTGCCCACCCAGAAGAAACTGTGCTGGGAGGAGATTTAACAGTGTGCCCTGGTGGTGCTGTGAATCCATGGCAAAACAGGGAAGAGCACACAGGAGCCCAAGTCATGCAACGGTGCTGGGGGTACTGAGCTGCATCTCTTCTGAGAGTTTCCACAGGTTTTGAAAGCTGTTGAAGTTTTAGCTGCAAATAGTACATTTGTATGTGGGTGGGAGGTGCTAATTCAAAACGTGAAGGTAACGAACTCGAAACTGGGTCCTGATCCACAATGAGAATCGTGGAGGGAGCACTGGGAACTTGAGCTGAATCAAAGTCAGTGTAATTTCTCATGCAGCATTCAGTAGGCCATTCAAACTCAGATTATCTTTCGGCAGATGGGAATAACACTTATTCCCTGTCTCTTCAGGAGGTCTGTGAGGTAACAAAGTACATGCAGAAGGTTTTGTGTATGCAAGAGCTCAGCTGTTTCTCAAACTATATTAGTAGCTGTTTGAATGACAGATACGACCTTTCCTTCAGGTCTTTCCTGACAGCTCTGGACCCTTATGGTTATCAAAACACAGCTATTACAAAATGGAAATAGTCCTGTTGCTTTTGTGCATGTTACATGGGTACACACACAGTGCCATATCTGTTTCACTGGCAGCTCAAGACACAGACTTTAAACTCTTTTATCCTGATTTGTCTCCCTCTGCAAAGGATTTTTCTTAGGACACAAAGGGTTTTTGTTCTGGTTCCCCTGCACACCTATTGTCTATCTCAGGGCATTGCATTCCTGTAGGATCTCAGCACCTCCCTAGTGGGAGGCAAGGGCCACTGTATTAATTTTCCAGGTGGGAATTTCAGGCAAGCAAAGGTGACTCGCCTATTGTCAGGTGCAAAACTTGCTGCAGTAGGAACTTGGGGGCACTCTCCAAATTTTCAGACTGGTGCCAGAACTGCTTGTCCATGCTCAGTGTTATCTTTTGCTGCTGTTCTGATCCCATTTGGCTCTCAGCTGTACCAGCCAGTGCTCCGTTGGTATTCACGCTGCTGCCAGTTCTCATGTCTCAACTGGGAGTCATTTAATGCGGGTGACTGAGATTCCTTGAGAGGAAGAATTTGAAGTATCCCAGACAATGGTATGGTTAAAGTTGGTTTTGTCGTAAGTCTGTGTTTTAGTATTTATTTTAAGGATGGTTGACACACACAGGTTTTTCTAGGGCTTTAGTATCTGTGGTTTCAGCCATGAAAAAGGTTCAGAGGCAAAACAGTCTTGGAATTGGAGTTTAATATCCTTCCCTTGTAAGATAATAGAATAAATGGGAAGAGAAACATGTGATTTAAAATCTTCCGTGACAGTAAGCCTGTAAGAAAGGGAAAGCACAACATTTTTCATGATGAATTTGACATTTTTGGAGAAAGATTCCTGGTAAAGCATGACTGCAAGTCAACATGGTCAACACATGAATTGGAGAAAGGAATGAGGCACGCCTCCCTTAGTAAAAAACTTTTTTGCATGTTCTCTTACTCTCAGTTACCCTAATTTGAAGTGGGGACCTAATGAATATTCCTAAATGGATTGAAACAAACTACAGCACTGTGGACAAAAAATAGTCTTTATGAACTGCAGTGTATCAACCACAGTGAATTTTTCACAGATCTGTAGGTTCCTATTATGTAGCAAAGATGATGGTAATTTCTGCTATGCATGTGTACCTAAGTGCTTTTTTGAGTCTGGGCTGAAGTGGAACAAAAGAAAGGTGGGAAGAAAACATGGTTTCATTGGACTACATGACTTAGCAATGGCTAATTTTAGGCACTTGTTTCTGAAAAGTCTTGCCTGTAGCCTGGCACCCATCAAACTTGTTCTGTCAGAAGCATTTTTCAACCTCAAACTTTGTTCCCAGGCTGAAGAGCTGGCACAGCATTTACTTGAAAAACAAACCCAAACAAATAGCAGCAAATTTCTGACCTTAGGCTTGCCTCTTGCTGCTAATCTGATTCCTTTTAAGGGTAGGAGCTGGTGGTTAACATGATTTCTAGTGAAACCCTGCATGCAGCTGAATATGAGAGTGTTGGGTTTTGCTGGGGCTGTTGTTAAAAATGTCATGGCCTACCCACCCATATCCCATTTCTAGGAAAATCTTTCAATGTGTCTTTTGCATTCTTTGTATTTGTCATATAGCTGACCATCATTGACGTGCCTTCTTAAGATTAGGTGCATGTCTGAGACAAGCGTAAAATTTAACTCTCTGGTGAGATTTTGATCTCTAGCTTGGCCCCATCTGTTTTACCCCTTCCTGTCTAAAATAACTTTATGATAAAGAGCAGCTTTTGCATATGAATAGTGAGTCACAAACTGCAGCTCTGAGCAATCCCTGAGCTGCTCCCCGCTGTGATCCAGCTCCAAGAGATGGACATGTCCTCTCAGAAAATAACAGTGGTCTGCAGGGGACTTGGTTTTGCAGTCCTACAGGCCTCGGTCCAGAAATAATTCCAAGGGAACATGTAAATATTGCAGGTTTTTTGAGTTTTGCTTCCTGACTTGCTATGGGGAAATATTTTTTTTCTAGCAAGTGTGGAATAATTGCTGTTATTCATCCAGAGACTGCTGGATTTTTGTTAATAGGTTGGCTGTGAAGTCTGTCATGGCAAACTGCATTAGAGGACGGGGAATGTGTTTTATGCTGGTGCCACAGTATGTTCATGGAATCACAGAAAATGCTGAGTGGGAAAGGACCCACAAGGATCATCGAGTCCGATTCCTGACCCTGCGCACGACACCCCAAGAGTCACACCGTGGGTCTGAGAGTGTTGTCCAAATGCTTCTTGAACTCAGACAGGCTTGGTGCTGTGACCATTGCCCTAGAGAGCGTGTTTCAGTGCCCAACCCCCGTCTGTGTGAAGAACTTTTTCCTGATATCCATCCTGAACCTCCCCCAGCTCAGCTTCATGCGCTTTCCTGTCCTTTCCATGCGCTGACCAGTCCTGTCACTGGTCCCCACAGAGCAGACCTCAATGCCTGCCCCTCCTCTGCCCCTCATGAGGAAGCTGTAACTGCAGTGAGGTCTCCCCTCAGTCTCCTCTTCTCCAGCTGAACACACCAAGTGGCCTCAGCTGCTCCTCAGAAGGATTCCTCTCCAGACCCCTCACCATCTTTGTGTCCTTCCTTTGGATGTTTTGTGCTTGGCAACTTTAGGGCCTAGCAAGGGAGTGATGAAACTCTCTGTGCAGGAGCACAAAAGGGTGAAAAGCATTCACGTGGAGAGGTTGCTGAACCTTCCCATGGGAACCTCATGAGCAGCAGCGCAGGCAGGGTCCTCTGGCCATCTCTGTCCTTCTGTGGGATTCCTGCATAGACATGGAGCATTCCCAGCCATGTGTTGGGTAATGCCTAGGGACTAGTGGAAGGGACCTAAAAGTGCATTTGAAGTAACCACCATTCCACCAGTCATGGTTCTCTTAGATGTTTGCTATTAGCAATCTAAGTGCATAACTGCCTTTAAAATGTCTTTTGGTGAGTATTTATTGCTTGTAGTCTGCAGTGGAGGTGTTTGGTTTGGTTTGTGGTTGGCAGGATTGGTTACACAATATTGTTTGTGCTTCCCAACGGCTGGAGAAGCACAGAGCTGCCTCTGGGGTGGATATTGGCCCATATGAATCTAAAATTTAATGTCCTTGACTGACATTTACTTTCTGAGAACTCTGTTGCCCGTCAAACTCAATTGCTCAAATGTCTGTGGGAAACCAGTGGTGGTATGTGAATGTGGTCTCAGTAAATTCATTTCTCAAAATGTGAACCAATGTTCACTGGAGGAAAAATGAAACATTTCTGCATTATTTGGCTGGAGTGAGTGTTACAAGCTCATTTGATCCTCTTTCTTTTTCTGTCATCATATTTTCATGACAATGTTATATATGTATGGTATTGCAATTCCCGTGCTCACCAGAAAGATCTTTAATCATCTAGACCATATAAGCAATGAACACTTCAGGCAAAAGCAAAGCTATTAATTTTGCAGTTCAAAGTCACAGTTTTTCCCCCTGCAAAGTGTATCTTCTAAAGCTGCCACTCTCCATCCTTATTCTCAGTCCATCCACACTTGTGCTGCAGCTTCTAACCTAAATCATCGAAATGTTGCACTTTGGTCACAAATGTGTGCAAAAACTGGCATCAGCCCTGTGTGGGATCCCCTGCTGGGATGAGGCATTGGAATCCCCTGGGGGTTAGTTATAGCCTGTGCATCCTTCTGGTCAGACTGCATGGTTGCTGAGAGCCTCCCAGAGGAGCAGAGGCAAGGGGAGCTCCCCCGGAAACAGCAGTTCCCCTCGTGCCTGTGTTAGTCCCAGGCTTCCCGGGAGGCAGCAGCATTACCTGTGCTGTGCTGACTTTTTGAATTGTGAATTTTTGCATTCTTTGGCCATTTGCAGTCCAGTCAAGCGTGTTCTCATTCCTATTAACACGCAGTGCTTTTATTCTTTGGCTTTTAGGTCTTCCTAATTGCTTGGCCTCAGCAATATTTCATGGAGCAGTGTTTGAGGGTAGGTTGTGTAGTCTATCGTCTGTTTACCTATTCCCTTTTAACAGTCTGAAGTGTTACCACCATTGAGTTTGTTTGAGTTTTGCCTTGCTCACATATTCTGAAATAGGAAACAACTTGCTTGAGCCATGTGCTCTAGATCAGCCATTACTTTTAAGTATCTCTCTCAATTTCTCCCTCATTTGTCTCTTGGCCTGCTCAGCTGTCCCACTGGGCTGTTCATGGAGAGGAACTCAGAGGCATGGCCTTGTCTCAGCTCATTACTTTATTAGTTTTGGCATTCTATGTATTTTTAAATATAGATTTTCCTTTTATAGCATTAAGTATTTCTGTTTTAAGGGCTTGTTGAAATGCATGTTTCCCTGTCCTGCTATCTTAGACTCAGCAGCTGATCAGCACAAGCTGTAGATCAGGACTGACTTCTGACTCCTTCAAACACCAGTTAGAGAAGAAAATTATTTGAGATGTGCTGACCAAGGAGATGACTGGGGATGGTGTTTCTGTCAAATGTTGGTTCCAAATGTTGCTGGAGAATTCAGAGTTCTGACAGTTTGAGCAGACCCCAGCAGGTAAGACTCTGGAGAAAAGAGGGGCAAGAGCAGAATGAAAAGCTCTCATGCTTTCTCTTTTCTCTCTCCCAGATATTGTCTTTGTAATGCTGCTATTTAAAGATTGAATGCCTATCCAAGGACTGAATTTAATATATATTGTTGATTCAGGTCACAACTATAAGGCTGTCCACCCATCCTTCTGGTACAAAGCAATACATACTAAATCTGTCTGAAAGGACAGTCCAGCCTGAGGTAAATGTGCTCCTATTGTGGTGTGATAGCCTGGCCAGCCTTGACAGTGGATTCCAAGAATCACAGTTTTGTGGTCTGTCAGCCAGTGCAAACATCAATCCATCAAATATTCCTTACTTGTTATACCTAGAAGACAGAACCATGAGAAGAAATGGCATTAAGAAATGAGTGTCAGGGGGAAATTACCTGCTTGGATACATGCCATCTGTAGTATGGGAGACAGAGAGCTGGGACAGTTGTACTCCTGTGGTCTCAAAGATCACCAAAGTGCCACCTGTGAACGCTCTTGGATCGTAGAGGTCTGACATGGCACAGAGGACATCCTTGTCCTCTTTTTCCCTCTTGCTCTCCAGCAGAGACTGTAGCTCAGAGTTTTTAAAGTTTGGGCTATTGTTTGTTTTAAATGAAGAACAGTTTATTAAACAAGGCCTGTGTTCATGCTTGAGTGGCTCTACTAAACAGCAATATCACTCAATAGCCAAGTTTTCCAAGGGGAGTGTTCCTGACTTCCTCATTGCATCTCTCCCAGCAAAGTGGCACCCTGTGGGATAGGCATACTCAAGGCTGTGCAAATGCCAATTAAACACCCAAGGCCTGCAGGCCTAATCCTGCCTTCTTGCGGCCTAGGGTGGCTGTGGGAGCTCAGGTGGTATCCTCACTTCTGGGCTGAAAATGCCCAAACCAAGGCTTCTTTAATCTCAAAGGGTCCCTTGTAGTTTCTAACACAGTTAAAGATTCTTGTCCTAGTGTCCTCATTGAATTCTGGATTCGTTCTTTACGCCCCCTCTCAGGCTCCTCCTGAGACCCAGTACTTTACTGGTCTCCAGCTTCCCAGCCTGCAGTCCCAAGGGGTGGGAGGTCGTGTGGAGAAAGGGAGGAAGGGCATTTCCTTCGGGTGGACAGGGGGATGCAAGGTCAGAAGGAGAGAGTCTGTGAAAGTTGCAAAGTGGGAGCAAAGAATGAAGTTCAGAGAAGAGGCATAGCTGGGGGAAGAAAGGGATTTTCTTTGGGCTGGGCAACTGTATCTTAAGAGATTTGAGTACCCACAGGAACACTGCGGAGATGGTTAGCAGTGGATTCTCAGTGTCTCTTGTGACTTTGTCCCTTAAAAAGACATCAGGGACCTGTTACTGCATGGAAAAGCAGTCAGATGCTTGGGGCACAGGTTTTGCTGTCCTCTCCCTTCTGTGTTGGCCTCCCATCACAGGTGGCCTTTCTGGGTGCAGAGGTGTGCCAGGAGATGCAAGGGTCGAGTGCTTCCACTGCAAGAGGATGGAAGCTCTGCCCTCTGACCAGCTCTTCTCCATCTTCCTTGGTAATGCAAAGACAGGCAGAGGAGCTGGAGGAGGTTTCTATTAGCCAGCCAATCAATCATTTCCCAATGTTTATTATTTATCCCCCTGGCCAAACCCTCCCCTCATTCCTGCCACTCTGGGCACTGGGAATTTTTGTGATCTCTGAGCAGCAGAGGCTGGCCGGCAGCCTGACTGATGCTAGAGCTTGTTCTCAGCCATGTGAGAGGAGAAGCATCACAAGGAGAGATCGAGTTAGAACTTTATTAGGAGAAACCTAGACACGACTGACTAAAATCACATGTTAAGGAGAACACGCGTGTCTTTTCAGGATTAAAAAATACAAATATATAAAAACTTACAAACGGGAAAAAAAAAATGGTTTCCCCCCCTCTGAGAGTGTAAGCATGTACGTATATATACAGGGAACTGTACCAAAGCTAACTATGTATCAGGAGCAAGGACTCACAATGCCTTTCAGTGGCCCTAAGAGAGGGAATGGCTCAGTCCCCTCCTAAGCTGGTCCCTGGCCATTCGCTCGTGCAGTCCAGTGTTGGGGAGCCTGCTGTGGCCCGTGCCTGAAAAGGCAGCACAGGGTAAACATCATGGAGCAGCTTAGCTCTGTTTAGCAGATAACTTTAACAGAGGGTTGTCAGCTCTGGTAAATGGTATCTTGAATGGGAGCTGCCTACAGACCTCCCACACCAGCCTCACTGTACAGTGCTGGGCCCCAGTGGTTGCTCTGAGAGGCTACAGCAGTGGAAAGACCCAGTCCGTGGGTGACTTCTTATGCCAGGTGTGCTAGGGGTGGAGTGATGACCTGATAACAGAGCAGGGACTTGCTGTGAGGAAAAATGACTTGGGCTGATTGGCTTGAGAGAGCAGCCAAGATGACGATGTGTGTGATGTGCAAGACCTGGAGAAGCCTCCTGCTCCTTGCAAAGATGCTGAAGTGTTTTGGTAGGTTGGTGAGAAGACACAGGCCGTACCAGATAAACAGAGGATGCTTTTCTCTCAAATGGGCAGCTGGCAGCACCCTTTCAGCAGCATTCAGATTGCTTGAAAGATGAGTTTAAAAAAGGAGAACTCACTTTGTTTCCGCATGATAATTCGTCTTTTTCGCTAGGAAGATATCTGTTCTCACAGGAGAGTCTCTCTTTCTGTTAATGGATGTCTTGCTTAGAATGGATGACACAAGTATCTTGGGAAAATTCCCTAGTCTTCAACAACTGGTCATCTAAGTGATTTCCCTAGGGCCAGTCTGCTGCCCTGACTTGGGAATGAGGAAAGGATTCCAATGTTAGACATGAGGCAGCTGTGCCGGGGAGACCACAGATGTCCTTATTTATGGTGAAGAGTTGTTATATACACAGTGCCAAAAAATTCAAGTAGGATTTATTGTGTAAGGTAAACTGGTATAAAATATCTGGCCTCAGGTAAAGAAAGGGAAGGTTAGAAAGAGCCAGAACAAAGCAGACGAGAAAGTCTTTCTTTCAGAAAGCCTACTGGTGTGTTTCTGCTCCCTGCAGGTGAGAGAAGCTTCAGCTTCAAAGAAGTTGTATGATGGTTGAGGTCCATTCAATCTGTTGAATACAGCATTGCAGTGGATACCCACTGGACAGCTCAGGAGGCTGCTGGCCTGTGCTCTACCAGGCTGAGGATGGGGAGCCTCTAATCCCTGTGGGTCCCACGACGAAAATATGGCTGAGGGCTTCCCATCCCAAAACTGGTGCCTCTCTTCAGTGCCTGTGTCCCAGTGGCTGTCCCTGCGTCAAGCTGTGAGCGGTGCTTTCTGCAGTGTAATGATGATGTTCGCTGGAAAGGAGCAAGAGGGTGTTAACACAGAGAGGTTAGTGGCAAGAGTTTGGTGCCCACTTTGCAGAAGTTTTACTGAGAACTGAGGCTGCCCCTTCTCCTCATCCCTGCTGGAGACAGGTCACACAGACAAATCATCCGACCTTGCCTTGCTGCTGGCACGGCTGGCCTTGCTGAACCGGCGCTTCTCATTGAAGTAGTTCTCGGGGAAGGCAGGTGCTGCGCTTTCACTGACCACCTCTGGGCTCTCCACGTAGCTGGACTTAATGAAAGGCCCTTCACCAGCAGCATCCTCCTGGCTGTGGACCCTCTCGGTGGCGAAGTTGGCAGTGTTCTGCTGGGAGGCCACCTTGTTGCTGAAGGGGGTGATGAACTTCCCGTTGGGACTTGACAAGCACTGGTTAAAATCTGGTGGGGGAGTGTACATCTGGGCCCTTTCTACCTGTGGGGCAGACTCCAGTCTAGCGGGGGCCGTGCTGGGGCTGGGTTTGTAGGAGCGGGAGCACCTCTCCTTGGCTTTCTTCCAGCCCAAGTGGTACAGCTCGGCCAGGCTGAGGAACAGGGAAAGCACGGCCACAGCCAGCATGAAGACGATGAACACGTTCTTCTCCGTGGGACGGGACACGTAGCAGTTGACAGGGTGGGGACAGGGTGCCCGTTGGCAGATGTACAGTGTCTCCAGGAAGATCCCATACAGGACGTACTGTCCCACAATGAAGGCCACTTCCATGGCAGTCCGGATCAAGATGCTGTAGACGTAGGTGTTCAGCAGGCTGCCCCTGAGTATGATTTTGCCTCCTGATTCATCCCAGCAAGACAGCTCAGCCTTCTCTGGCACGGAGCACTTCTGCTGGTAGTATGTGTCACCACCGTTTTTCATCTGTCGGGCCTCTATTTCTGCCTCCTTCATCTTCCTCTTCTCCTCCATGCGCACTGTGTGCATCGCGTGGCCCATGTACACCAGGCTTGGGGTGGAGACAAAGATGATCTGGAGGACCCAAAACCGGACGTGGGAGATGGGGAAAGCCTTGTCGTAGCAGACGTTCTCGCAGCCAGGCTGCTGGGTGTCACACATGAAGTCAGACTGCTCGTCCCCCCAGGAGGACTCAGCTGCCGTACCCAGCACCAGCATCCGGAAGATGAAGAGCACAGTCAACCAGACTTTCCCCACCACTGTGGAGTGTTTGTGGACCTCTTCGAGGAACTCTCCCAGGAAACTCCAGTCCCCCATTTCTGCTCACCAGGAGGGGCGAGAAATCCTGAGAATTGGACACAGCCTCTGTGGGAGCAAACAGAAGAGAGTGGTTCTAAGAAGGGTTAGGGACTGCTCAGCTGATAATGCGTGGAGTGAAATGCTTTGTTTTGTGTCATTAGAAATGTTTTCATTTGACCTGTAATGAATGAGGTCTGGTTTGCTGAAAACTCTGTTTCATATCCACTGAAAACAATGTGGTGTTGGATTTGTTTGTTTGTTTTTTAATTCAGCTACTGAGACAAAAAGTGATCTTTTTTTTGCGTAGCACAACTGCAACCTGATAAATGGGCTGCTGAAACCTTGAGGGCGAGCCAGATGTATTCTCAGTTCAGAAAGTCCTTTCACTGTGGTCTGCATGTTGCATCCTCTGTGGACTGCGCAGTTAAAGCAGCATTCATTTGTCTGCAAACTGTGCTCTGGGGAACCCTTACTGGGCTGATCCCCTGGGAGCTGGGACTGGGGTCTATAGCTTGGGCTGAGCAGTGCCTTGGCACTTTCATATATTGCCTTTGTGTAATGCCTGCACCAACAGCTGGAATGTGAAGTGCTCACAGCTCTGGGCTTCATCTATGAGCTCGATGCCACCGCTGAGAGAAATGAAGAGAAAACCTTTCTGTTGCCCACCCTCCCTCGTTCACAGGTTTTGCTTTGGTTTTGCAGTGTCACCAGCTGCAAGTGTTTAATTTACAATTTGCAAATGTTTTAGGGAGCATAAAGACCTTGGTGAGCTGCGTCAGTCCTGTAAACCTAATCCTCTGCTGCCCTGTCATGCCTCTCTGAGAGGGAACTGCTGCAAAATCTATATGGGTGGTCTTGCTCTTTCCTCTCTTCTGAAGTTCTGAGACAAAATTCACAGTTCAATTGACACAGAAGAAGAAAAAAAACCTCCTTTCAAATGCCTGCCAAGGACCAGCAGCTCCTGGGAAGTGCTGTTGGTAGGTGGGAGGAAAGGTTTGGTGGACTGGCAGTAAGATTGCAAAGTGGAGATGCAGGAGAGCCTGCTTCAGGTTTGTTTCTGACTCTGACAGACTGTTTCTGGACAAGTTACTTAACCTCATGCATAAAAAGGTAGCTATGGGTTTAATCCATCTTTTGTGGGGCTCTGTGGGAGTGCTTGAACAATCATTTAATCCAGTTATACTCCCCATACTTACCTTCCCAGGGCACTGCAAAGCTCTCCCTTGTGTGTGAGTTAAGGGCTAGGTGCTATAAAGTGTTCAGTATTACCTTGGAGATAATGTTCTCTCACAGTCACTCTTTTGGAAAATAGCATTTTAATAAGTAAATGTAAAAATAATCATCGTAATGAAATATTAAAAGCACTAGTCAAGGTAAAACCCAAAGCCATAGGGACCCAATTGTTAACTCTCCTTCTTTATTGTCCCTTGTCCTGTTTTTAAGAGCCAATTATTTTTATGGTGCAAAGAATGTCTGTGGAGAGTAGACACTGTTAAAAGCTGAAAATTTACTGCAGCAATATTGTGTAGATTTTCCTGTGAGCAAAAGCTGAAGAATAGAGGGATAGACTTGGGGGAGCAACATCCCCTCCTCTGGTTGTGTGCGTGATATCATTAACGTAGCAGCACACACAATGATTTATGCCCCTCTTGTTCATGTGCTGTGTCCATCTGCAAGGATGGGTGGGGCAAAGATCAAAAGTTGAATCCTTAAATTCCTGGTGCTTCTCAGGGCTGCCCTGTGGAAAGGGGAGGATTGCCCAGGTAAGGAGACAGGGAGGTGGCCACTTGCTGCCCCACCACCAGGCAGAGGCTGTGTGAGGAGGGAGAAGGGACATACCAGAAAGCAAAGGATGGGCTTTGGCTCTTTCCTGCTCTGGCAGGCATGCTGCAATCATGCTGTGCAGGTCCTGGTGGCTCCTTGGCATATGAAGAATGTTTCATCAGCTGCCAGCCCAGAGCTGGAGGAGCAGTAACACAGAAAATCAGCTGGTCTTTCTGGCTCCTCTTGTCTGCACTGGTGAAAACTGGTGAATGAGTGGGTCTGTCTTACCTTCTGAAATAGCTTTAGTGCAGTTACTGCATTCTGGAGAAATTAGCATATGGCTCCATTGCAGGAGCACCAGGGGATTCAGTACAGGCAGATAAATCAGTGATGGGAAATATTTACAGCCTGTGGTGCTGAAATCAGTATGTTTGGTTTTCCCCCCCCCCGAGTGCAGAAAAGGCAACCAGCTACCTAAAGTTCAATATATAGGTGTGTCCAATCAATGTCTTTATGCTGTAGCACAACTGTATGTGTGAGATATTCCTTAACAAGACAGCATGGACAGTAGTGAGTGTCCTCGCTTATCCAGGTGAATTTATGTTGTTTACAGGTGCCCCTATTGCTCCTGCTGCTGTTAGCTGACAGCTGTCTTTTCTTGTTTCACCTTGCTGTTTCGCACAAAAACGAACCCAGTTTTTAGCACAAAAATGAATAAAAAACGTCTTTGCAAAGGCTGAGTTTTCCTTCCTGCCATAGGGACATACAGTCACAAACTACGCCCCTCTTCCCATCAGTTCTACTGTGTGCAGGTTGTTTGGGGTTTTACTCTGACTTGTTTTCCTCAGGGAAGGCCACTATACCTAGGCACTTGCAAATTGTAAAAATCAGTATGTGCAGAACACAAAGTAAAGCAAACGCAAGCACAAGAGGAGTCCAGAAATAAAAAATGTTAATGAAGGCCAGAAGAACAGTAATTCACCTGTCTCACACATGCACAGAATTTTTTAGGAGGCTGTAATCAGAAGGATGCAAGGCTGACAGTCATAAGGCTTAGGCTAGACAATAGGGACATTCCCTACACAGACTGTCTAAAGGAGGGGCTGCCCAAAGATGCCTCCTGATCATCCTGCTGCAGCCCCACAGAGAGCTGAGGTGGCTGCTGTGAGGGGGTAGGTGGCCACAGGAGAAAGGAAACCAAGAGAAGGAGGTTCCTTTCTAGAGCAGTGTTTTTGGCTTAGATATTTGATAGTTATTGCTGAGCTATTCTTGGAGTACCAGACCAAGGGTATTCTAGAGCATCTATCTCTCTGTTGCCAGCAAGAAAAGAAGGATTGTTGTCACCCTCCTGACAGCTTTTCCTGGCTATGCAGAGCTGCCCCTGACCCAGCCTTTCTCCTCAGGGCTTTACTATTCTTGGGAATTTTCCATATAGCTCTCTTTCCTCATTCCCAGACTACTGTTGCCCTCACATGCTTTGACCTCTCAGTGTCTGAGCATCTGCAGCCTTTTATATTCCTAGTTCGGGCTCAGTTGGGCAAATCTGGTCTCACTCTGGCGTAACTCAGCAAAAAATACCTCTGGGTATCTTTGTGGGGTCTCAGCACCTGATAGAAGACAGTCTTGACAGGGGGGTTATGCATATTCATGTACAGTTGTGGACTGTGCCACTGCCCTGCTATGCTTGTGGCTGACAGCGTCCTGCTGGATCAACACAGGAGCTGTCTCAGTCATGGGATCTTGGCACCGGGAAACGCGTGTGTGACAGAGACCAGTGCAGCTTGGCACAAACCCAGCTTAATCATCACCTGGAATGCTACTAAAGCTGGGGAAAACGGAGTATCACACCACAGGCCAAGCCTGAAGTCTGTTCAGCTCTGGGCTGCCTTGTGACTGCCAAATTCCATGATAAAAATACCCCAGTGGGGACAGCACCTGCTGGTACGCCAGGCTGGCTCACCAGCCACTGGCTGCTCTCTGCCATTTTTTTACCACGTTTATCTGTGGGAAGAGAAGTGTCCGTTGCCCCCTAAGCAGTTTTTCCCATCCTCTTGATGATGCCACATGCTCTGAAGGACAGGCAAGCACTTCACATCGCTGCTGCTTGCTCCAGCCAGAACACTTATTCTGGCTGGAACTAGCCAGGGCGGATGAACAGCTAGGAGATTCACACCAGAGAGCCAGGAGGGCTGTTCCTGTGCAATCATCTTTATGTGAGTTTATTTCCCCAGGGGTTGTTAGGAAGAAAGTTTCCCCCTCTTTAGAAGACAGGCAAGACTATCAGTGGTGATATAAATAGCTGAGCTCGACACTTCATGCTAGCTTTTCCCACAAGGAAGGTGACAGAAGGTCGCCATCTCTGCAGGATGTTTCTAAAATAAAGTGGAGAGTCTGATTATAACACTGTTTCTGCTCTCCGTCGCTGGGCTCACCTCTTCCCCTTGGCAGGTCCCAGGGGCACGTGGAGAGGCTCTCCGAGGAAGGCTCCTTTGTGTGAGGCAAGCACAGTTCCCAGGGAGGGGGAAAGTATCGAATTCAAAGCCATTGTTTTTCAGTTCAGTCTCTGTGTGATTTGCTCAGTCGGATACAAATGCATGTCTCTGACAGGTACTGAGATTTCCCAACACACTGGAGGGCTGGGGCCCTGGATGTTTGAAGAGGCTCATACTCTGGACACACAGCTGTGTGTGGAGACCCTGCAGCAAGTGCATCGCCTCCGAGCTGCCAAATGGGGAGGCAGCCGTCCCCTTTGGGTACTGGGCACGTGAGCAGTGACAGCCCTTTGCAGTGGAGCATCCAGGTCAGCTGTGGCATGCTCAGTGCCTACCAATTGCTTGTGGCTTTCCCTCCTCCAGCTGTGTTGCCTCCTAGCAGGTCCAGGCCAGCACACGGCACAGTGGATGTCCACCCTGAGGGCACCACTTCACCTGTCAGGCTGAAGCCATACGTGAGTGGAGCCCTCACTACAAAACTGTCCTTTCACACCTGTAGGCGCTTAGGAAGGACAGAAGCTTTCAGCTTTCAGCTCTGAACTGGAGGTTAGTTAACGCTGCTTCACTTCAGGATCTCCAGCCCCCTGTCAGCAGTAGTCCAGCCTCACAG
Organism: Myiotriccus ornatus; assembly: GCA_036023395.1. NCBI lineage: Eukaryota > Metazoa > Chordata > Aves > Passeriformes > Tyrannidae > Myiotriccus > Myiotriccus ornatus. The sequence goes on from JAYRBT010000001.1 coordinate 5,386,789, forward strand.
CATCCCATGCAGTGCAGATGCTGTCCTCTCTATCTTGCAGATGGTGATCACTGCAAGAGAAAGGACAAACTGCTTTTTTGAGGTCACTGTGTTAGAGACAATCGGGGGGCAGAGCTCAGGAGCTGTCACTTGCAAACTTGTGCCCTTTTTTCTGTGCAGCACTGCCTCTTAAACCTTGTGACAACAACACAATGCTGCTTCTACAGCATATCTGCTTCTACAGACCACAGCCCTTCTCTCCTGTCCTGTGCCCCAGGACAACACTGTCTTGGTTACCTGAAAGAAAACCCTCTCATGCTGCCTGTCTATAGCAGGTACCCCTGGCAGAACCAGGGGCTTTTTGTTTTGATTTGTTGGTTTTGTGGGGGTTGCTTTTGGTACTTTTTGAATAGGCAAATATCTTGTTATTGCTGGCAGAGCCCACAGCCACGGTCAGTGCCCAAAAAGGAAGTAGCAGCCTTTTCAGTGTATGTGTACAGTGTTCCTTCGTTACCAGGACCTGGTCAGGAAGCATTCTGGGGACATGTGGCTTACAGCATTAAAATATGAATAAAGTTAGAAATGCACTGTCCAGTGTGTGTGATGCTTTGAATTCCAGAGGCTTTTCATAGTTTTGTAACGCAGATTGATGCTAAAGCCCGCCTGAGCAGGTATCTTTTTGTTCACCATTTACTGACACTGGCTCCTTCTTATGGGTAAACAGTAGACAAGCAATTTTTGTTTTAGGCATTTTTGTCCAAGTACCTTCCCTCTGACTTCATATATTCATGCATGTGCTTATCACAAGTGTCTGCCTGAAATAGGCCAATTCCTTGGCCAAATTTGATCTGCACATGAATCTGGACTAAGTAGTTCTGCACTTATTTATGCTTTTTAAAGAAAAAAAAAACCCAAACACGTCTGGATAGGTTCCTTTCTAGTTCCTTGGGTTCGAAGTCCTGTGCTCAACCAGTATCAGGGAGAGTGACTTTGACCCCAGTGTTTGAATCTCACTGGAGAGGAACAGCTCTGTGTTAACCGCTCCTGTCCTAGAAGACAGACATCCAGTGCTGCTTATCTTTCTGCTCCTCCCAAGTTCACTGCAATTTCTGGGAGGGTCACACTGGTATCCAGACCACTGGCCCTACTTGTAGCTGCAGACAGCTTGTTACTCCCTGACGAGGTGTGCTTTCCCTCTCCCCTCCAAATGTGGTAAATCTGAGAGTTCACAAAAAAGAGAGTGGGTGAGAAGATAAGGGAGTTGAATGACCTGTCACCTCCTCCACACACACACACACAACCCTGACGCACACAGGGGCACAGACACAGGGAAGTCACTCAACACCTTCACGTGTGTACATCAGGGATGTGTCACACACACAGATGGCAGTAAGATGTAGAATATTTTCATCTCAAGTGGTGGTGGAAGCTGCAGGCTCCCAGTCAGTTGAATTTTTATTAGTTGTCTATCCAGGACATCTAATGCTATTCCCCCCCTGTGCTTTCATATATCCAAATATTAGGGCCAAGCTCTGCCTGATGTAATCACAGGAGACCAAGAACAGAAAAGACCTTGAACTCAATTGAGTCAAGCTGAGAAATGAATCTATCCCACTGTCTTTGAAAAGCCTGCATCAAACAGTTACATGATAGTGGTATCCAGGCTTACACTGAGCATGCAGAGAGCACCTTCTGATTCTCTTGGGATTCTCTCTCTTTGCCATAGAGAAATGTGGGTCCTTGGAGACCCCAACATATATGACAAAACTGGAACTTGGGACAAGCTAAATGTGCTTTTTGCTAGAAAAAAACCTCATAAATTCTCTCTCTGATGTAAATGCTGCAAAATTGGTGCTCTTCCCAGTGTCTTTATCTTTGCAGAGAGAAGCAAACCTATATGAATTTGCAGATCATGCTAAGTTGGGCAGGCTAAACCAGGCTAAATATAGATGAGGGGACAGCCAAACAGGGCATAGCGAGCTCTGGAAAACAGAAACATGCTCAGAAATTCGGGGGCTGCTGTAGTAAAGCTGTTCTTGAGTTCTGCTGAGAGGAGCTGATCTCAAGCACTGCTTAGTCAGTGGATACCAGGAGACATGCAGTGATGGCAGGCATCACATGGGGTACAACATGGCAGCAGTGAAACCTGCCCATGTGAATTTAGGCTGGTTCAGAGACTGCATGAGACGCAGCTTGTTATAGTGTTGAAATGAAAGACTGGAGAGATAGTGGGAGAAGGAGAGAGCTCTCATTCAGACTTTTCCCATCCTTTCTTCCTTCCTCTCACCCCAGTGAGAGACTCTGTCTATCAGTTCTCCATTGCTCTCCTACAGTCAAGCTTCCCCCCGGAGAGCCTTGCCTCATTTTTTTGGCAGTTTTGACCAGTTAATTCTCTACAGCACCCAACTTGCTAATCCTTTCAGTCTTAGGAAGGGGAAATTTTTGGTGACTATCTATTTTCCACTTACTACTACCTTGTCAAATCTCATTTCTTCCTTATTTCAAAAAATCTGTAGGATTCTTTTCACAATCCAGCCTCACTGCTGTATTTAATTTCACGTGCAGGGTGAAGTCTCGCTATAGCTTGTGAGCAGATTATTTTTTGTACTCAGTGTATGTACATATATATATGCACACACGAATACACACAACCTTTGAAACTAACTGCTATTAAATTGGCAAAGCCCAGCAGTAGGCAGTTAGGAAATGCAGGGTTATTGTTCTCGGTAATCTAAATTCAATCTCTTTGTACCTGTGCCTCTTAGCTGCGAGTCTTTAACCACATCCTCACATTGTCACCTCATTCTTTGCACAGGATGCTTGTCTTGTTCTGTGCCAGCCTGACTGGGGCGTTCTTGAACAGCAGCTATTCAACGTTTTGTTTCTCCTCATTGTTCAGTGGGTGGCCTGTGCCTCATTTACTCTACATTATTCAAGTCCAGTTCTAAAGACAGAATTATTAGTTTCCTCATGGGTTTTCCTATGGCTTTCAGCACAACAGTATCTGATTGTTTCACAAATATAAATCTACTTATTTTCATTACCACCCAGAGGTGAGGAGATGGTATTAGATGTACTTTACTGCTGAGGAACTAAGGCAGTGAGAGATTAAGATAAAAACTGTTCATTAGTTTTGGAAGCTGTTTGGTGATATTGCTAATCTGTTTTTTCTTTCCAATGTACTTGGCACTATATAACGTGTATTCAAAGCAGACCTCTGTCTGGTTTATGCTGGAGTGGGAGAGTTTATCACTTCCACCAGTTGCACCACATCTAGAAGTCATATATCCAGAAGACAAGAGAAACCACTGAGGGCACATTTGTGTAGCTTGAGTGATTTGACCCATCATGACAGAGGAAATCTGAGTAAGAAACAAGAATTAACCCCAGTCCTCTTGGAGCTTTATCTGATTTAGCTTTATCTGATTATAAACTGGAGATAGTTTTTCTCCCATCCCACTGTTCCCTCCCTTCTTCAGCAGACATCTGAATGCATCTGGAGATCCTGGACTCTGCAGCGGTCACCCTTGCCAGGCTGCCTCACTTCCTGAGCACCCCTGTGCCCTGACCAAAGCATCCCTCAGCTTTTCTGCTTCTAAGGGAGAGGAGTTTCATATGGAAATTCTCAACCATTCTCAAGGCATGTCCGTAGTGACATAAAAAATGAAGAAAGATGGAAATGTAAGTGTAAACCCCTTAGTTCTTACGTTAAAACCCCCTGACCTTCCTTTGAAGACACACTAGAGAGACATAAAAGCATGCGTTCTCTGCTTATTATGTGCTGTGTGGGATGAATATTTCTTTGTTTAAGGGAAGAGTTGAGTATTGTCCATAGAGATCTCTCAGTTTCTTATCGATAGCCATAAAATTGATTCCCCCCTCCCCCCCCCCTTTATGAATTCTTAGCCCAAAGACTGAAGAACCTCTGATGCCTCCTGGGAACTATTTCTAATTTGAAGCCTCTGCGCTCGTGCCTCATGTGACAGCACCCGATGTGTGGAGCAGCCTCCAAAATGTGCTCCTTAATGACCAGCTATAGTGCTGAATTACTCATTCCTTCTTGTCTATTTTCAATGCTGAAAGATAAGTCAGAAAATGGGCAAACGTTTGGAATGTGTGAAATCCGTCTGAAGGTCAAAAAGAGAAGAAGGACTAAGGTATGAAGTTCTATATTTTCTGTCAGGGTTTAAATTTTTAATGCCCATGGTAATAAAATATTGTGATACCATATGCTGTTCAGTGGAAAAAAACCAACAACCCCAAATAGTTATAGTAACAGGAATACTTAAAATAGTTCCCAAGCGACTGGGAGCCTGATGAGTATTTTAAACCCTGAAGCCTCAGGAATTCTCCTAAACTACTGTTCTGCTCCCAAGGAAAGGGGGAACAAAGTTAGAAATGTGTGCTCTTCTCAGTGTAGATTTTGAAAAATACCAGGAAACGCAGAGTTTTTTAGATTGTGAGGCTTCTGAATAACTGCTTAACCCACTCCTAGCTGCACACACATATGCACACATATGTTACATGCATTAAGTCCTTTAAACAGAGGATCACATAGGCAGCAGCAGCGAAAAACACACAAGCTGCTTCACCAAGGAATTTTGATGGGTTTATTAGCACAGAAAAAGAGTTCAATGCTTAAGGCTCATGCAGCTTGTGACTTTTTTAGCTGAGGTTTGTCCAGAAAAGCCACTTATATGGTCCTTTAAAGATTTTGTACAGTACTTCAGGTTCAGAGGCACTGCCTCAGTTTACCTGAGATGTTAAAACCAGAGTGCCACAAAGCTCATTATACATGACAAACGGGCAGTCAAACGACCCCTTAGGAAATCAAAGGAGCCACCACAATCAGAAGTGGCAATTAGCACACAACCTTTACACTAAATGAGGTTGCTTCTTTGCAGGTGGGTGTATAGGGGTACCATATTTTCAAGCTGGGCTTATTCTTTGAAATCTTTGGTGGCAATGCTAGCAGTGTTAAATCATGGAAAGGTCATTGAATAATTACTCCCAAGTACAAAAAGGGGGAAAAAAGTTAGGAAGGCAAATAAAAAGAAGCAGCAGCTGCTAGTGAGGGAGAGGACATTTGTCCCTTTAGGTCTGCATGCCTCTTTGCTGAGGCTGCCATGGGCACTGTCGGGATGGAGAAGAAAGGCATTCCCTCGCGGCGCGCACAGTTCGGGTGGCTGGGAGATACGAGCAAGGCACTTCTCTGTATTTGAGTTACATTCCCAGACTCCATGTCACAGAGCAGCCAGGACACAGCATTCCCAAGCAAAAGAAACCGCAACATTTTGCCACCATCCTGCGCACTCCAGAATACAGGCTGTTCACGCAGACACTTGATAAAGTGTTTATACCCTGAGAGCCTCTCTTAGGTAAGAGTTCCCTTCACCACTGTCCCCCCAGCAGCTTGACAGCATGCTGAAATGGAACTGACAGAAACTTCAGTTTGTCTGAGGGTATTTGGAGCTCTTATCCTGTTTTCCTATGCGTTGAAATCTACTGGTATCCATGTTCATCAGAGGGAAGTTATTCATCATTTCTGTAGCTTCCTCTGGCAAAAACCAGTTAATTTTTATAATGTCCCAAATCCAGCTACTAGTGGGAATGTTTTGAAGAGAAAATTAAAGAAAAAATAAGTTTCTTAAGTTATTTTTGGCCATCCTTCTTTTCCTGCCTCTCCAAATCCATTTCTTCCCTTATGCTGTTTTCCCCTTGAATTTAATAACTTGATGTGCTATTGAGACTTCTGCAGTTCTATTATTTCCCCCTCCTGGTCACTTACCTGATTTCCAGTATCTTATCTTCAGTCTCCTTTCCTTGCTTTAGCACTTTTCCTTTTTGTAGTTAAGTTGGGCTCCTTGTTCTTCTCAGTTGCTTCGTTTTATTCCTTTAATGTGGTTCTCTCTCTCTTCCTCTCTTTTTCTCCACCCCCTTTCTGTGTCACATTCTGTCTTCCCCACTGCCTCTCTGCCTTTCCCCCTCTTCTTTCTTCACCTACTTTTCTCGTCTCTCCCACCCCCTCCAGTTTAATCTTTCTGTTTTCAAACCTGCTTTGCTCTTGTTTTTCCTTTAAAGACCATGGATCTCATTCCTCCCTCTCCATTCTCAGCCTCTCCCTGTGCCACCCTCCCCATGCCGACAGGATGCGTTCGCTGCCGGCTTCACACAGTCCCTTCCAGTTGCTGCTACGACTGTTCCTTCACACATCCTCCCACAGATAACATACTATGGTCTAAGCCTTCCCTAAACAAAAAGAGACAGGGTTACCCCACAGTTACACCAGCCAGACCCTGAAAAGCTTTTTCCATGCAATATATCAACAAAGGACATTTTTCTGACTTGTTCAAGCTTAATCTGGTAAAAAAGCAGAGTTTGTGTAGAGCAGGATCTTCCACCCATTCAAAGAACACAGAACTTGCTCTGCTGGCTCGGACCAGGGGCCAAGCACAGCTGCAGCCATGTCCCAAAGGGCACCAAATGCTCCCCAGGGAGGGTTTACATGCCCCCTTACTGATAAATAGAGAATAACTTGACTGTCAAGAGAGGGTGTTTTGGCAACACCACCCCACCACCACCTCCCCGCACACACACAGTCAGATGCACAAGCATTTGGGCCTTTCTTAAAACTGCTTTTGACATATCAAGTGTCTGAAGGTCTTGTATTTCCTGTGTATGTGAAGCTGAACCTCTGATTTCTGCAGATTGGGAATGCCCCAGCGAGGAGGGAGAATCAGAGATGCCTTGTGGCTTTGATAAAGGCTGGTCTCAAAGAACCAGTGGCAAGAGAGTGAGGTTTGCACAGAAACTCTGCTGATCTGAGACCTGGCTTGCTGCACACAAGCTTTGGCGGGTATCCCTCCAGGAATCCTTCCTAGGCTGGGTATCTCCCACCCAGAACGTAACTGCCCGGTGGTCCCTGTGCATCAGAGAATGCAGATCATTACACAAAAGCAGTCCAGGGACTAAAACACAGTACTGGCAACTCTTTCTAGTCTAATAATTTTTCTCCCACTGATTTAGTTCCCCCTTTAGTCACAAGACTGAAAGCCAGTCTACCCAGGGACAGTGCTGTGCAGAGGCTACCTCTGGAGGCATGTCCTGTGTGGACACTCATTCTGAAGTTAAGAGGGCAACTCTTTTCCAAGAGGGCTTAATCCTCACTGATGCTTAGCGCAGGGTGCAGGACATACAGTGCACAGTAAATATCCGCAGCAGCTCAGTAACCTCCTGGTATATATCTAATTTTATTGAAAGGCCTTCTGTGAAACTGGAAATGTTTCTGGAGTTGTTTCTCCCTCTCCTGCCTGGCAGTATTATATGTGTGATGGAATTTCATGGGAAGGAGAATATCACTTTGTTCTTTTTTCTTTCTGGAATAATTTCCATGAAACATTATTATGTAAAGTCATGTTGATTTTATGCCAGTGAAATTGTCAAGGACTTCATCATAGATTTGTCCAAAAAAAGGTGTTAATAATACAGGTCTAGCTCACAGATGGCTTTGGGATAGGTTAGGGATAAGGCTTGTCAAGTCTTTCTCACATGCTATAGAGAGACAAGTCCTGTGAGAGAGCTGTCTGAAAAGCATTCCCCTCCCCGTGTGGCTGACACTTTGCTGTACACTGAGGGTGATCAGGTCTGATTCTCCCTGCTCACTCCTTCGTGTTTCCTGTCCCCGTATTGTTCCTGAATGGCACACAGAGGTAATCTCTGAAGCTGGCAGGCACAGTCTAGTTCTGCTGAGTGAATGAGGGAGGGAGAAGGTTTCTGTCCAACACATGCAACATGCACATGTAGCTCTTATGAGCTCTTTTTGTTTTGATGCTGCTGGTAACTATTTGGGTTTTGATGCAGCATGGAAGAAGTCAAAAACCAGGAAGGTGATGTTGTACGGATACCTCAGCCCCCTTCTCTACTGCACCCTCTTCAAGTGAAAATAGAGGTGTCACGTCCAGCTCCTCAGCTGAAGAAATAGCTGTTTTTCCCACTGTTAAGATAGGAAGAAGGATTTTTCAGACAGGAAGAAGGATTTTTCCTCCCCAAGAGCCTGCTATGCAAAACTTGCATGACTTGAGTAAGGAGAGCAAGTGGAAGAGAATGCTCTCCCAGACAGTGGGAATGAGGAGAACAGCTGACAGCTTGCCATGTGCAGCTTGTGGATCTCAGCAGTTTGTGGTGCTGTGGAATGGATTTTGAAGGAAAGGAGAAATAAAGGCAGGAGGTAAAGGGAAAAAATGATGATGTGTACCATCTTTTGATCAAAGCTAAAGAGGTTTCTTGGATGAAGATTCCTGATCTCCTAGGTAGAAGAAACATAGCAGACCTTATCTACCTGGAGTTTGATGAGCCGTATGATATGGTGTCCCAGAAGAAGCGAATTAGCAGAGAAGCTTCAGCTGAAGAAGACAGGGATTAATAGAGAAATCCTCAAATGGGTAAGAGACTGACAGAATTGAGACACCAGTTCCCTAGTGGGTTGAAGGGAAATTATCTGTGAGGCTGCTTAAAGATTGCTCTTAGGACTGATTTTTTTTTTAAATATTTCTGCTAATTACCTTGGCACAAAAAGCAGAAATGCGAATGAAATCTGCTGATGAAACAAAGCTGGGAGGTATCATCAGGGCAAGGGTGGATTCCAGCACTAGGAGAGCTCTTTGTGACTGGAATGATCGAGGTGAGGTTAAATGAGAGACTGCAAAGTCACACACCAGGAACTTGTTGCTTGAAGAGTAACAGGAGTGTTTCTTAGCAGAGTGATCTTCCCCAAGATGGGGAAAGTCTGGGGTGAAGGTCAGCAAAGGAGGAGGAACCAGCAATGTTACGTGGGGGTGAAAAAGGCAAGTGAGCTTTGAGGACATAGCAGTATTTCCAGTTGGAGTGAGTGAGATTAATGCCAGGAGCTTTACATCCAAGAGGGTGTGAGACTTCTCTGCTCACCCACACTCAAGAAGGATGTTCAGCCTGGAGCAGGTGCAAAGAAAGGCAGTGAGGTGATCAGAGGGAGCGAGGGTGTCTCTTGCCTGAGAGTGTGTTTACTTATCAGTCACAGAAGTGACTGCAGAGAGACATTTGAGCTGATTTGAAAATAGATGTGGCACCAGTTTGAGTTTTTCAGCATTAATTACTTTGCACTGAACTTCATGCTACTGCAGCTACACAAAGTAATTAAACCATGGCGTGATGTGCCTGCAGGGTGAATTCTATAAGGGAGCTTAGTTACTTAGTCTGGCAGAACAAAGGTTAAGAGAGGAGAGATTTGCTGCCTATAAATACTTCTAGGAATTGGGGGTTGGGAAAGTAAGTGCTAGGGAGAGAGGAGAGCTGCATAAGCTAGAGGACAATGTGGCACATGAATAAATAGATATAAATTGGCCATGAATGAATTTAGGTTGGAAATCAGAAGGTTTCTAAGCAACAGAGCAGGGAAGGAGGTGCTGGAACAGCATTCTAGTAGCACAAGTTAGGGTGGAAACCTAATGAGATTTAGGACAGAGCTTAGTAAGTTTAGAAAAGGCCATTTGTTTTGTATTTGCCTGTTATTCAAAGGGATTGAACCTGATAAGCCAAGAGGTCCCTTTTTCATTCTATTTCCTATACTTGCCTTATTGCCTTATCAGAGCTGCACCCTTGCATACAAAAGCCAGGTAAATGCTGAACAGAGCTTATGTGATGAGTTTTTCGGCATTGATCCCATGGATATTGAAGGAGGATTCATTTTGTGTCAGGGATTTAAACAAACAAAAAGCAAGCCAAGACAATGCATGGAGAAGGTCTGCAAATATGAAGTAGTACAGGTGAGAGGTCACATATGAAAGAGCTTCTTCATATAAAACAGATGTTCTCAGCGCACCTGGCTTTGCTGGAAGGCTGTTTCAAATGCAGGTATGTGCTCTCCTGCATGTGAGATGTGAGAACTTTAAGAGATTGTCTGAAGGGAAAACGTCTCATATATTCCTGCCATTACCAAGGACTCTGTGCTTGGGGATGATATCAGATTTACTGCACTGGGAAATTTCAGAAAAACACCACCCAACAATGGTTGAGTTTGTCTCTGATGCCTGACCACAGCACTGTACTTACTCTGATCCTTCATCATGTTCCATGCTGGACAGGCACCTCTAATACCTCCTCTAAAGCACCAATGGAAGGTGATGGTGCCTTCCTGGTGAAAAATTTATCTAAAATCCCCATGCATGGGTATGACTGAAAGAGAAGGCAGGAGAGGGAAGCTCTCTGTTATACATTAGACCTCTGGAGACAGTTTGAAGGCATCCTCCAGCAGGAGGCAAATTCCCAAGGACAGGCTGGGCCCAAGGGAACAGGAGTAGCATGTAATGAAGGGCCCCCGAATGAGGAGAACAGTTTTATAATCACAGTTCCTTATTTAGTAAAAAATACCAGATTATTCCAGTATAGATGGATGTTTTACCCAGCCCAGAGTACCATACCAGCACAGAATGAGAAAAGAATAAAGAATAGCAAGGCTTGAAATGTCACTATGTGTTGGTCTCATCTGCCAGTAAAGTTTTCAGCAAGAAAAAAATGGAAGGTTTGACTCTCACTGAGGAGAAATTACCATCTATGCTGAAGTAACTGCTTAGTTGTCAGCTTTGTGTTACCGGAAACAAAGCATGGTACCCTCACAGCTACTGCTTCCACTTTGCAAATGATAATGTAATTACAGCTCCTATAAACACTCTCCTTGCTTTACAGGTGGAGGAACCAAACCATGCAGAGCGTAAACGATTTGCCCAAAGGATCAGCAAGTCATTTTAAAGCAAGGAGTCCTCATCTACCTATTCATTAGACATTCGTCTTGTCCTGTGAACTTCCATCTAGATGAGTTGCTGCTTTACAGAAATATATCTGTCTATACAAATATACATACATATGTTTCCCAAAGTAAGAAGACAAGAAAGAACAGACCTTTACCTCTTTTTGCTGAGTCTGCACAGGTTGAGAGGGAGGAACAGGTAAAGCTGACTGAAGGGTGGGTGAGCTTTAGCACAGCGCTTTGGTCTTGCTAGAGCCCACCTCTGTGTCAGTGTTGGACTCCCAGAAGAGATCGGTGTCTGAGGGAGGACACTCTGGACAGGGCAAGCAAACCCCAGTCAGCTCCCAGGAGCTCAGCAAGCTCCTGCTGTGGTCTGACACTGGCTCACTGGCTGGAGATCCCTTCGAGCCTGGAGGACTGATGCTGGGTGAGACCAGCTCCTGAGCTGTTCCTGACATGCACTGGCAGCTGTCTGCCTGCTACTCTTTTAAAGGGTCTTTGTGGATCAGGATAAAAATGTGACCTTACGCAGGCAGCATTGTAAGCACAACTTGGCTCAGGTTCAGCTCTTCCTCTGGCTCCCAGCTACTCTATTTTTATTGAAGGAATTTTGAGGCTATCAGAAAGGAAGTCAAATTGTTTTAGGAAAACAATAGAAAAGCAACTTGAAGTTTATTAGCTTCCTGCTCAGGGCCTGGGACCAACTTGTCCAACTTATTAGAGTGATGGCTGGACTATTTATTTAAAAGGGCCAGCGACAAGACTCACAATTTCATTCCTGTTTAGGCCTTGGTTAAAACAAAGGAAAGCCATAAAATAATATCTGAAGGGAGCAGATGGCTAACTGGTAAATGGTGTGAATAAGGTTGGCCTGTGAGACATTGGTGGTGTTCACCAGTGCAGTGGCTTTTGTGGGATTATGTTATCGACTGAATGCCCGGGCTTGTGTTCATAGGCCAGTCCCATCACCCCAAATTCCTTACTACGGCTCAAATTTTCAGATGGAAGCCTCACACCTAAGAAAACAAATTTGTCAGGAAAAGGTTTTGATTTTAGAGCTACTGAAAGGAGCAAAACAATGTGGCAGGTCTGCAAAAGAGCCAGGAATAGAGCCCAGGTGTCCCTGATCCTGTTGGACTGCTGGAGCCCCTCGACTGCAAAAAATATTTATATCCAGAAGCAGCTGCAGTCTGCTTCCCCATCCAGCTACCCTGAAGTAGCAGCACCATTAAGTCATTGAATACATGCTGGCATGTGGCTGATGAGAAGAATGGATAGCCAAACCATCAGACTCACAAGCAGAAAGTGTCTGTGCTGCCCAAGCCCTTCTAAGGAGTTTCATCGTTTGCAAGGAAACAAGAAGAGAATAAAACAGGCAACCAAGAAGCACTTACAAACTCTACTTAATGCAAAGCCATATCCGTTTTTCAGAGGGCTCTGTGCTGACTGAGTGTTTAACCTGCTTCCAGGGAGGACAGAGGAGGAACTCACCTCTACTTTCAATGGTGCAGCAGTAAGCCTCTAGGAAGTCAGGTGGTGAGAGGTACTGAGCCAGAAGAGCTATGCACACAAGCTTTGAAAGCTCAGTAACTGCTTTTCAGATGAAAGGAAGAAGACCCCACCTCAAAAATTCTCTTCCTTCTTCTCCTCATTAGCTTAACTAAAAGCAGGAAGGCAAAGCTGCTGTTTTCTCTGAGGCCTGGGGCAATAATACATCTTGTATTGGCAAGTGACAGAAGATCTTGGTTTATGTGTTCATTTTAATTTACCCGGGTTAGATGTTTATAAAAGAGTCACAGTGAGTGCATGATCTCTGCAAGGGCCTAAAAAAATGAGTCTTAAACTTGGTAATTTTAGTGTTAATGCAGCAGTCTTCCACTCATTTAAGGCATTCTTGCAGCTTTTAGAGGGTTTTTGTAATTTCTGTCCCTGTGAGATATTGCCTTGGTAAACAAATCAGCCAAGGAAGTGCACTGAGCAGTGCAGCATCCCTAGTTCATTACAGTCAGTAGGTGTTTACTTAATTTTAAGTACATCCTTGAGTTGCACTGATTTCAGTGGGATTTACTAGCCTGCAAGTTAAGCACCCTACATTGTCGGGCGGCTTTGCTGGGGGAATTCCAAGGCAGACAGCAGCTAGTCAATATACTTCTCAGTGGCCTCTCCCGTAAGAGATAGCATGTGCAAATCACATGATGGTGATTTCTGGCAACAGAAAATAATTAATTTTCACTTATTTGGGATCTGTGTTGTCTGGACTGGTATCACTTAATTCGTGCTTTGATCTAGGTAGCAGTGTTTGAACCCCAAATGTGTGCTGTGAGAGTCTTTTTGTCAGTCACTCAGGACTGTTGGACTCTCTGTAGTGCCTGAGGCTGAGATCCTGCAAAGACTTGGCCATGTGAGTAACTCGATTTAGTTATGGCTTCGGGCCACTCCTGTGCATACAGTCCTTCTGTCTGCAAGTGTCATAGACTGGAAAATGTTGTAGATTGCTGAAACTCCTGTTTTTTGTGGTTTTTTTGTGTTTTTTTTTTTTTTTTTTTTTTTACCAGGAGCCAATATGGTTTCTCAGAAACTTTTGGAATGACAGAGGGTACTAGCCCACTGGACACATGGATGCTGGGGGACTTCTCACCCCAGCAGGCTGTGATGTGTAACCGTGTGGTGCCAGTGTTGGCACTGAGTTCCTGGGATGTGGGGTTTAAGAAGCTGTGCTGCTGCAAGATCTCCCAGCTCTAAATCTTGAGGCTTTAGGAAAGGGTTGCTTAAACAATATTGCCAGGGTGGAAAGAATCACTGGCATACCTCTCTCTTCATAAAGCAAGCTGAGGAGTAGAAGGACCTCACCCTGCTCTATACATTCTCTGCAGGGCGAAGAGAAATCAGGACCTGAATCTACTCTGAAGGCCAAGATCTCTAGAGCTTTCTCTGGAAGTCAGCTTCAAAGGAAGAAACAGTTAAAAGGATCTGAGGAAAGAGAGACACGTGCCTGAATGGTGGTGAGTGAAACTGAAAAGTAAACAGCCTGAGTGATGGGAGGATTCTCAGATGGTGCTTATTGCTCCCAGCCAGCCTGTTCTCTTTTGTGATGGCCTGAAAGAATTTCAAAGCATGACCTCCTGCGTAAAATTAAGAACTTGATTAATTGCAAAAATCTATGAGTAATGGTTCTTCCCACCAAGTTTGTGATGTGTGCTGGCTGGATTCTGAAGCCTTCTGTAAGAAAATTACAGCAAATGGAGGGGGGCAGGAGGACACTGCTGGCCCAAGCAGATTAGAAGGGTGCATTTTATTCTAGAAGACTAAATATCCATGTGTGTACAAGAGCTCACAAACTAGCTTAACTGCCAGCAATGTTGTGGTGCACAGCATGCAGGGAAGGTACCTTGGAAGTGACTTTCCTTTCCAGAGTGTGCCATGAGGTGGCCAGTGTGAGGGAAGCAGGCAGCCCTGCTCCCTCATGCTGCACCTTCTGTGTGGCTGCATGATGGGAAACCATCTCACTTCACAGGGATGCATCAGGTACCCATACTTGTCAGCCTGGTGTCCTGAGGATTTATTTGAGGAAAGCTTGGAAGAGAAATGTATCCAGTTTTGTTTTCTGGAAGGGCAAAGGATTTGGTCAATTCAATTTTCCTTAATTGTTTTTCTGGACACCTGGGTTTCCTGGTAAAACACTGTTTGGCTTTCTAACAGCCCCTGCTGCCCAGAAGAGGTGACAGGCTGCAGAGGAAACAGGTGTGAGTGTTAGTCACCTACAGCCACAAGGCAAGGAAATGAGGGCCCTGCCTCCTCCTTGCAGCCAAGCAGTGAGCCAGGCTGGCTCTCCAGGTGGCCACAAGCAATGCTCCTGTTTAAAGCTACAAGGAGTGGGGAGGAGGTTAGGAAATTCCCTGAGCACTGAAGTCCTGCCTAACATAGAGCTTTCCCCACTGAGCTTCCCATTTAATTTAATTTAATTTAATTCTCTCCCCTTGGTGCTCACGTGTAGTGTAATCCACTCTGCTCTGCTCCTAATTGCTGACTGCTCCATATAAATCCAGGCATTCCAACCTCACTGCGTCCTTTGCATGCTGTAGCTTTTCGTTTTTAATGCTAAGTGGAGGCAAAGATGAAGTATGACCATGTTAGGGAGAGGTACACAGAAATGCTACCTGTACCGAGATGTTTCATTTGTGGGCTGCTGTTTTTTCATGTCTCTTTGAGATGTGATTGACAGAGGTTTGATGATTGACAGATGGTTGGTGATTGGTTGGGAGTTTGTGATTGGCAGATGATATCAAGTGGGCTTGCAATGTGCTAAGCTCTCTATTAGCTCATGCAGAAGCCTGGTGGTAAAATCTGATGATTTACTGGTGTCAGACAGCATTGTGTTTATTTGCTGATGTTTATGGTTTTCCTTAAAATGGTGGAAAAGCATGAGAGATTTAAACTTGATTGAAGCAAGCTGAAATATAAATTAGAAGCCACACATTCATTGGTTTTGAATTGAATCTTGCAGTTCTGTACTCAAAATACAGAGTTTGGCTTCTTGGTGAGAAAAGTGAAATTTAGTTTCCTTAAAAACTACCTCTCACCCCCACTGGGATGTGAAGAAATAGCTATTTACATAATAAGCAATTTTTTTCCTGGTTGGGGGTGATGGGTTTCAGCTTTCTCTGTGTGTGAGAAACAGAGGTGCCTCAGCAGCTCACATCAGTAGAATGGATGGTTTTTGCATGTGATACCCATGTGGTATGATGTGGGGGCTTCCTATAATTACCCTGTGCCTGTTGAAGGGGAACAGTAAATTGGTTGTTTCAGACCCAGAAGAACCCAAGACTGATTTTTTGACAATGAACTCAGTATTTAGGAGTGTTGTCACAGAACCAGAGACACTACAGGATGTGCCCACTGAAAGAGCACTTCAGAACACGAACAACAGTGGTTGAAAGCCATGCAAGATTGCTCACAAGAAGCAGAGAACAGGGAAATGGGAATCCTTGATGTTGTCTGCTTTTCCCACACTCTTTCCCCACTTTCCTCTCAGGCCAGCTTTGTGAAGAACCACATTTCTCCCTCAGGGAAAGTAACAATCTAACACAGCAGAGAAGAAAGTGGTTTTGTGATGTGCTGCATGAAATGATGCAGTATCACTCGGCCAGCATCTGGTAAAACGTTCTTAAACAACCTCATCTTCCTGTATCAGCATTTCTAACATCAATAATTTTATTGGTAATAATCAGTAGGGTCTGAGATTTGTTGGAAGAGGATGGATGGCTGCATTTGGGGAGAGAATCTAAAGGGCTTTGAAGGATGCTGATAGAAAAAATGCTGAGGCAACATCACAATTACTGAGCTGAGAAATCTGCACTGATGTGCAGCTCCCAAATTGTTTGGAAAGCATGAGAAAAGCTGCCTTGAGAGTATTTGCTAGTGCTTTAATGTCGTCAGATTCCCCAAGTGCCACAATGTAGGGTAAATCTAACCCTGGCTTAAACGTTCCTCCTCAGTTTCCTGTGTCTGTCCATGCTGGTGACATGAGGTGCTTTCTTTTGCACTCCCTACAGCCCTATCCCAAATACCTTTGAGAGAAGTTCTTCTCCCATTCCCATCTGGTAGCTCTGAACAAATCCAAGCCAGTCTTCCGGTCAAACTCTTTCCAATCCAGGTCACACAACTTTCATTCTGCCTGATCAAACCTTTTCATTTTTCCTCCTCTGCTCAGAACTTTGATTGTCCTTGCATTAGAAGAGACACCTTGATAAATCACTTCATATAGTTAAAAAAAATCATTATTTTCACCCCAAAAAGTAGACCCATGTGGAAACTTCAGCACAGGAATGACATAAGATTGTCTTTCAGCTACCAACGGGATGTGAAATAGCTGCCTGCAGCCATGTAAGCAAATAGAGCAGCATTACATGAATCCATGCAGAGGTCAGTGGTGACCTGTGGAGTGGTTTCTGGCCTGCTTTGTAATTGCCAGAGATCTCCAAAGATGAAAGCCTTCTGCTTCCTTCAGTCTCCTGCTGTGACCTCCTGTCCAAGTTGCTGGACTCAACTGGTGATGGTCAGAAATGTCCTGCAGCATTTCCAGCCGTGGGAACAGGTGGTGACATAGTCAGTGTGGTTAATATGGAGAAATTCATTCTGGACTGGGTTGTAAGATGCAGTGAAGGAGAACAGAGACACAGCAGAGAAGACCCACCACTTCTGTACCTTAAACCATCTTAAATCTCTCAGAGTTCTGGGACTGTTTGAGGCTTCTCAAAGGGCAACCTCCAAGCTGCTCTATCTAATAATAAGCTGTCCTCTGAGCTATACCCCTCCTCAACTTCATCACTATCCAGGCTAGACTTCCAGTCTGTCTAGTACTGGTAATAAAGATGGACTGCTGGGAAAACTGGTGTCAAAAAGCAAGGCTGGTCTCAGCTGATGAAATTAAAGAACAAGAAGTTCAAGCCTCTTGACATCCCTTCCCACCTGAATTGATCATAAATTGTTGGGAGCAGATGGTCAGCAGCAGGTTGAGGTCAGTGCAGCAGCTTCTATACAGGTAAATCATACAAGTGTACAGAACTTCTTCAACATGTCAGGAAAAGTAGTAAAAGGAGAAATTATTTATGTTATTTTTTAAAAAATTCCTCAGATGAAGCTATGAAGGAGGCCCAGAGGCCTTGGTTCGGGGAGAAAGCTAAGTTATAGGCCGTGGATAACTAAAAAGAAGGAAATCAATGAAGTAGTTTGCCAGTCTAAGACAGAAAAAATAAAAAAGGAACATATCCCAAAGCACACTGTAGCACAGATACTGTTTAAAAAATATTGTAATGACCTGGATAGGGACAAGAACATGACCAAATTCATAATGAGCACAAGTGTTTCTACCTACTTATGTATGTATCTGGTAAATAATATGCATCGGTACATATGCCCCATGGCATCAATAACATTCCTAATCTGGGGGGTCAGATTGCTCACCAAGGAAGTCTCTTCTATGTTTTAACATACATGTTGTTTACTTTTCTAGATTCAGATCTGTCAGAGGAGATTTGTTTTTGCTTTGGTTCTTCGAGTTTTCCTGGTTAGAAGTAAGTGTATCAACTTTTTTCATGGCTGAGTTTTCTCAAAAAGAAAGTCCTGAAAAGTGGGTACATGAATTCTGGATTTGTTTGCTTCCTTTGGAACACTGTTCAGTGATTGAGACTCCTTTGGCAGAGGAGGTTTTTGTCCCCAGATTTCACAGAGACTATTCTGAGTTCCAATTCCATTTAGGGAACAATTGTTGAAGTGCTTCATAGACTATCTGTCTTTTCATGTACCAGGGGATTTCTAAGGCAGTCCTGAAGAGCCATCTCTCCTGCTCTGTGAGACACCATGCCACAAGTCCTGTGGGTGTTATAGCCTGGACTCATGTGATGGAGTAATCTAAAAAGGCCAGGAGATGAAGTAATGTGGTAGCAGCTGAAATTCCCGGTAGGAGTATGAGCTGCTGCATTGGCACAGGAAGTGTAATGATCTTTAAGTACTCCAGGCTCCTGAGTAACCTTAACTCCTCATAAAAAAAGGTGTAGGAAGCATTCTTGTGACCAGTTCCATGACAAGAGAGGCACGATTGCCCAAACATGGGGCTTATTGCTGAAGGCAGAGGTTCTGGGGTGAAAAGATAGGATCTTAATACTGATGAGGGACTGCTCTGCTGGTCTTCAGAGCAAATAATATGACACAGCTTATGTCCATTTGGCTTTTGTCTCCCTCCTTCCCTCTCCCAGACTCCAAACAGGGTGCTTTTGTCCATGCTGCCTTGTGGGAGCTGTTATTCATCAGGCCCCCATCTGAGCCATCCTGGGAAAGCATCACTGGCCTGTGAATAAGTTGTCAGGGAGCATGCTGACCATTGAACAGCACTGGTGATAGTGGGGTCCTATTGGAACCTGTGCCTTGGCCCTGTTCATTTGTGAGTTACAGATGGACCTTCACTGTCTGAAAGCAAGCAAGCTTTGTAAGAGGAAGAAGGTCATAAAATAAGCAGTGACCACACCAGTGGTCTCAGGGGGAGAGGAGCTGTCCCATAAATCTCAACCTGCTGCATTTATTGCATTGCTTTTTTGGACTGTGGAGTAATGGATAAAGTGATGGATGCCTCAAGTCCTGACTCCCCAAATACATGGATAAGGACACAGTCAACATCTTTGTTAAACTGGTGAGCTCATGCAGTAACTACTTTGTGTAGCTCTGGAGTAGTATGGAGTAGGGGTTGTTTTCACAGAGCCAAGTGACTCCAACTTGTTTGACTCCATCTTCTGTTTATAGTGCCTCTATGGACAGAGTGAGCCAAGCTCTGGGATTCAGCTTCCCAGTCTGTGCATGCCTCCCCTCCCCTCCCCTCCCCTCCCCTCCCCTCCCCT
>JAYRBT010000001.1:5417409-5457166 GCA_036023395.1 Myiotriccus ornatus
GGCTAACGAGCTCCATCTGCCCGGGGAGTGGCCCTGACCAGGAATCGAACCTGGGTCTCGGCGGTGACAGCGCCGTGTCTTTATCACTAGACCACCAGGGGCTCCCTGTGAATTGATACTGGCTTTTATAACACAGGATGAAGCTAAGTGTGTGCTTAAGCTTGGCTTTGTCCCAGCCAGAGAGGAAGATGCCTGTTTTTTAATTAGGGGCCTGCTTGTGGTAAGGCCCACAGAAACATGTATCAAATGTTACCTTTACTTAAAGCTCTCAGAATCAAATTATTCAAGGTAGACTGAACCAGGAGTACATGGTGCTGGTATAGTGCTTCTAGAGACTTTTGTTGTTGCTGCTTCTTGCAATGCAGACATTAGAACTTTACGGGGAATGTGTCTGTCCTCCAAATGGATGGAGGTGTGTAGCTGTAAGTGGGAAGAAACACTGTAAAGTTGGTCATTTGTGGCTGTGTACTATTGAACTGGACTATCAATGGTCTGAAAGACAGCAAAATAGTAATTGAACAATAGGAGTGACTCAAAGATCAGTGGGCTGCAAAAAAATCAACCAAAAACCAAAACAAAAACAAAAGACCCAAAGCAAACAAAAAACCCCCCACTTCACTGCAATAGTCCGGATCACTCAGACAGATGGGGCCAAGTGTAACATTAGCTGCTCTAAGGCACATGTCAAAGAATAAGGAATACAGGCTGTGCTTATCAGCTGGCAAGTTTTTTCTCAGGAAGAAGTGAAGGGAAAAAGTGGGGGCTGGTACAGCTCACTGGCTGACTATACAAAAGGATGATGCTGTAGCTGAGGGAACTCACGCAGCTTTCAGTAAGTAACTTTAAACTGAATAGCTCTGGGAAGGGCTGAGCGTGTGTGTTACTTAGCGCTAACACAGTCACTTCCCATGTACTCTATTTAGAGCTTTTGTTGGTGATTCCTGGATGGAAGAGGTTCCAGGAAAAATGCCTGAGAGTATTAAAGAATTGGAAATGTGCCTTCCAGTGAAAGAGGTTGAAGAGCTAGAGTGAAAAGGGAAAACTGAAGGCTAACTTTTTTCTGTGTCTAGGTATACTTACATGGGGAACAAACTTTCTGTGGTTTAGCTGCAGGGCACTAAGATCCAAAAACTGGAATGTGAAACTGGGTAAAAAGCCCAAAAAAATTATATGAAGAAAAGCATTATTTTTTTAACATCACCTGTAACTAACCACTAGAAAAACTCAGTGAGGGTTTTGAAGGATCCTCCACAGGAGGCTTTCAAGTTGTGGCTGGATTCTTGTCAGAAGGTGGACCCTTGCAGAGATGGGAAGGATTTCTGCCAAGACTTCTGACTCAGGTTTTTAAAGATGTGGGTCTAGATGATCAGGCCAGTTCTTTCTGTCATTACAGTCAAATGTTGGCTCATAGCTGTTGGTAGTTGTGAGGCTGAGAACTGTACAGGGTGGGAGAAGTCAGGATTCCCTGCAAGACCAACCAGGCACAATCTTTTCTGTGAGAAGAGGGTGTGGGCTACATGCAGTGCTCTCACCTGAACTCAAAATGTTTGGTTCACCTTTTTTTTGGATTATGCTACAGTGATACCCCAAAGTAAATGAGGCTTTATCAGTTGTCCACTGAGGTGCTCAGTGACAAGAGATAGTAAATAATAATTTATCAGTGTTGCTTTAATTCTCCTCTGGCCAAGGCAAGACGTTCGTTATACATACCATCACCTATAGCTTTGTCATCTATTTCAAACTTTAAACCTTGAACAGTTACCCTTCTATATTTCTGAGCCAAACTATAAAGTTTTTCCTTCTGCTACCTCAACACTTTTTTTTTTTTTTTTTTTTTGGTGGAAAAGCTGTATTCCCTTGATGCCAGGGTTTTGCCTAATTTCTTACCTTATTCCCCACAGGCTTAAAGTTTGGCAGAGGCCAAGACTGTGCATGTGGAAGAGTCTGAGGTGCAATGTACCACTAGAAACTCCTGAGGACAGCACTGGAAGGATGAGCGCTGGTGCAGATGGAGGTTGGGACAACATCAGGAGGTGCCAGCAGAGGCTCTGAGCCTTTGCACACAGCCAGTGTGACCAGGTACTTGCTGTAACAGCACTTCCTAGGAAACACAATGGCCACTTGTGAGCCAGCCCTACCCCGACACAGTGGAAGAAAGCCAGGCAGGGCAGCGTGTCCCCTCTGGCCAGGAGGGCTGGCTGGGTGGAGTGTGGTGAGTGAGGGTAAGCAGGCGAGGATCTGTGGAAGTGGCTCCTGAGGCTGTGCCGGGTGGGAAGCTTTTCCTCTTGTTACTTCACCTGGGTTGTGTGCCAACCTCAGCACACAATGTTATCACTGCAAGCCAGCACATGGTCGGGATGGCTGTGCTCGCACACTCGGGCCCCAGGAGACTTTCCAGTCCTTATAGCTCCTGGCTTTGATGGCTCTCACCAGAAATATGCCGTGACCATATTCCCTGGGTTTGTTTCCACTGGTACCAGCACTGCCTGTGCTCGTGGATGACCTGTGCCACTGAGGTGGGTATCTAGTTGTGAGGAGTAAGTGAAAGATTTTGTCAGGAACTGAAGCAGTGACCTCTGCTCTACCCCACCCCTCTCTGGCAATCTGTGCTGCTCTTGGCTATTTCCTTATCTAGGGTTTTTTGCTGTGCAGAACAGCTGAGTTAATGAGTCAAAAAGAACTCTCAGTTCCTGCTGCATTAAGGCCTTGCTGCCTGGATAAAAATCATTCCCCAGAAGTGTTTTCCATGGATCAGGGATGCACTGTCTGCCTACAGCCATCTTTACTTTTGTCACTGCTAAATACCTTGTAGAAAAGGAATAGTCCAGCCTGGATCATCAGAAGCTCTTGACAGTTTCACAGATCTCCTCCCTTGGCAGGTCTTATCTTCTTTCTAAGGCACACAATCCAGATTAAATGTTGCCTCTAGAAGTCTCAGCCTGAGCCTGTCCTCTTCTGTGCACTATCAGAAAACTTACACTATTTATTTTGTTCTATTGTTCCATGAATAAGACCTTTCTGCCCAGGCAAACCCAGGTATCCTTTCTTGAAAAGAAGAAATAGAGAACCTTTCCTTCGTTCTTAGGCAGCCTTTCATTTTTCCAGGATAGATGTTTCTAAGGCAGTTCCAGGTTTTCCATGCTTTGGCAGGATAGGCAATACATTCAAAGGTATAGCAACAGCACTGGACTTGTTTGGAGGAAATGGAGTTGTTCCAGCCTTTCACATCTGAGATTCACCAGGGACTAAGGTCTTTGGCATCAAGGAGACCTCTTCATGCAAGTGTCTATTTCCAGCTAAATTAAAATCTACTTGTAGGACAGTGACATGGCTTTTGACAGGTGTGACCATGTGTGCAACAAATAGCATCTGGAGAATTTTCAGGAGTCTCTGTATTTTTGGGTGTCTCTTTTAAGTACATGGTTGGTGGATGGTTGTTCATAAATCTTTGTAGTTTCACCATCTGTGTTAAGCTTGAAAGAGGCAGGATTTATGTTCAAGTTGTCTGTGGGCTGTCCTTTGGCATGCGGATTGTACTCTGGCAGTTTCTTTATTCCTTTGTTTTCTCCTGAATGTTCTTTTCTATTCTCATTCTAGTCTTCTCACTTCACATTTGTTCCTCTCATGGTCTTGCCTGTGTCCTTCAAATCTCTTCCCTTGTATGGACAGCAAAGATAGGCGCTATCTTTCCAGGACTTGAGAGATGAGACATTGCTCATGGATGGGACCAGCTTTTGAAATGCATAAGCAAGAATCCTCAGGATGATGCAGTACATTGCCACTCGTGACACTGCTTTCCGGTGCCACCTCACAGATCATAAACTATTTTTGGCAGCTGGACTAGAAGTGGGCAGATTTAAGTCCTTCAAATTGCATGCTAGCAGTCCATGTGTAGATCTCATACGTACAAGGTGAGAAGGCAGTCCTGGGAGGGTACTTTCTTACCTTCTTCATTCATCCTGGAAGGTAGTCATTACAGTAAGGTGGCTTTTGAACCAGAAAATAAGCGCTCTTTTTCTAATTTGATGATTTAGGGGTCATGGAGAACACATAATAGGGAGCTTTTGACAGTAGAGGAGGGCTTTCATGAAAGTGGGAGAATAAACTAGGCAGGACTGAGGTCTCTACCTGTCACCCCTAAGATGGCAAACATCCTCCAGGATCTTGGTACAAACATGCTACAAAAAAAATCCAATCACTTCTAGTTCTCAACTGTGTTTTAGAACGAGACTGATGGGTAATTTATAGTCTGTTTAATGGCTGCTATCTTTTTTTTATGTCAAGCAACTTCTTTAATCACACTGCCATGTGATAGAAGGGAAACCGCCTTCCAGGATCTCAAGTGTATTTATTGTACCAGCTGTGTTTTATTTAAGTGGCATGTGCAATTTCCTCAGAGAAAAGTTTTAACACTGTTCAGTGGGGTGAATTTTCTATAAACCCACATTGATTGCCCCTAGTTATATTTCCCTCCTTTTATTCCCTGTGTTCTGTGATAGCCACTTAATTATTTAGTTCAGGTCTGAGATCCTATCACAGGTCTGTAGTTATGTGTGTGAGTAATTACAGTTAGGAGATAATTATAATGTAATTATGCCCTTCAACGTAGTCTTCATAAAAAAGGCCAGACTATGGTTTTTTTTATTCTCCTCCAGGACTTACTCATTGCACTGAGAAGTACAGAAGACCAACATAAATAGTGCAGATATATCATGTGCAGCTTATTTAATAAACCAAGTTTTAGTGCAAGGTATCCAGTCCTGCTGATTTAAAATGCCTGATTTTAGTAGGTGGTATTTAACTCCTCTGAGATGCTGTAAGAATAGACATGTCACCAACAAAGTCTTCATCAACCTTTTTTTCGCAGCAGCAGGACAAAAGTATTTGATTTATTTTTTTGTTGTCTGCATTGTTATTGCATAAGATTTCCATCTTATAAACAGATCAATACCATCATTAGGACTAATTTTGTCCTCAATTAACTTTTTAAAAAAATAGCTTTGTCATTTTTTTTATCCTTTTCACTTCCATCATATCTTTTTCCTATCTCCAAATTCATATTCAGCTTCTCTCTTACTATTTGTTAAATGTGTTTTAATTACTTTAGGCCACCCCTATTTCAATTTTTAATCTGGTTGTGTTTTTTCAATTGCACTATTGTTTCTTTTCTGGGGAGTTGTGTATTTTGGGTTCCTAGTAAACAATTTTCAAGCAGTTCTCAATGATTATTTATATTTTATTTTTTAAATCCTTTATTTCTGTTGATTTAGCCCAGAATTCTACTCAGGGCTGGGAAACAAGACTTTTTAAAGCATCGTGCCTTTCAAAGCATTATCAGTTTGTACCTTCTTCTGCTTTCATATAACCGTGGAGTTGGGTGGGGAGCAGTAAATCTGCTACCAGCTCTCATTTCTGCCATCATTTTACCCATCCAGAGAAGGTAAAATACAGGTTTTGTTCATTTTGGATTTAAGATTTGAAAAATGCAGAAGCTGTTTAGGACACTTGAAAATCTCCAAGGCTGCTTTTGAGACAGCAACAACATTGTGCGTTAAATTAAGCAATAGCTTGTGTTTATTTTTTCCTTGGTTGCTTTGTTATCCATCGCAGACCCAAATCATCAATCCAGTTGCTGGAACACTGACTCACAAATATTGAATATTGATAACCAGGAAATTATGATTCAAAGTCACAAACAACCTAGTAGGTAATACTTCTTATTTCTATCCCACTTCTGCCCTCTCAGTCTCTCTTGGGGCTATGGCCACTGATTTGAACGTTCAGTTGGTACAAACCATCCCAGCATCTTTTCCAGTGTCTTATAGCTGTTGTCCCCTGGGCAGGCAAAGCCTTGTTGAATGTAAAATGGAAAGGAATGCCACAATTGCATAGGGCAGGGGGAGTAGGAATCCACCAAACCTGCTGCACACTGGGCCAAAGCCGGGGGAGGGGGTGGGCACACAGAAATATTAGATCTTGTGTCCTCACTTCAGAGCTTCACAGACTAGAGAGATGCAGGCCATCAAAATACAGGCCTGTATTTTTCTGAGAAACTACCCATAATAATAGCTGCATTCATTTTGATGCCATTTAACCATCAGAAAAGAATGGGGCCTCATAGCACAGGGCAAGTGCTACACCAAGGTGGAACTTGCCACAGAAGTAGCTGCTGAAAGTTCTACCAGGTCTGACAGAGAACAGGGGACTCCCAAAGACTCTTAATGCTTTTTTTAAAAGCATCTTGAAATGTTTTAAACTGTATTGCTCTTAAGAATATCATATTCACTGAACAGTAAGAAGACTGCAGGGAATTGAAGTTTGCTGGAAATAACGAACAAAAAACCAACCCAGGCCTCTCCAAACTGGATAAGCCCTTCCACCCTATCACCTATATTTTCTGGCAGGGCTGTACATAAATAATCCCTGACTCCTTTCACCTAGCTGTTTACTAGTCTGAGGTCAGGTTGTCTCAGGGAATGCTGAAGACCGTTGGATGGATGATTTATCTGTAGACAGGTTATCTTGGTCAGGAAAAGAGAATGAGTGGCTCAACAGCTTCCAAGTTCAATAACCTCCTTTTCTTCTTAATAAATTGCTGAGGCATGAGAGGCTTCCGTTCCTTGCTGGCATCTTTTACACTGTGCCCAAAGAAACAATCATATCAGGCTCAGGAAGACAAGTGGCTGAAAGGGCAGGGAAACAGGAACCGTCCCCACAGATGTCCTCCCCAGAGAAGCTGGGAACAGGCTTTGCTGTGGGAAATGGGAAACTGAGGTCAGCCAAAGTGCATAGCAGGTACGTGCGTCTCTCGGGACTGGAAGAACAGATAATGGTCTGCTTTGCCTCCCCTGTCCCTCCTGTGAGCTCTCCTGGGCCACCTTCTCACCTTGTGTGCACAGCACACCGGCACTGTGTCATTCCACGGTGTGGAAATGAAGGTGGGGAGATAAAGGTGGAGAGTGGGTGGTGACAACGCTCCTGAGAGCCCTGAGCCCACCACTCAGCAAGGCAGGCCTTGGGGGAGTGAGAAGAGCCCAGAAGAAGGGAGAAAGGAGTAGGGAATGAGTCCCCATCAGAAGTGGGAAGGCAACAAACGTCACAGACAGTGAGGTAACATGGGATGCTTCCACACATACCCACTTGTTTGGATCTTTCAGGAGCTTTGTCTTTTCCAGCTCCTTGTTGCCTGGGGATGTTAAGAGATTGTACAAGAAGTCTTGATAAAACAAACATACGGAGATCCCCTCAAGAGGCTGGAAGATATTATTAGCTCCTCTTTTACTGGCAGGCCTGCAGCAATTAATTATTACCAGAAGTATTATCAGGTGCTTGTCACTGCTTTCCCTGGATCCACTTCACATAGTCCAGATTGGCTGTAAGCAGCATGTTCCCTGACTGGCCTGATACCTCGCAACTCCTGATAGCAGTTCATCTGTTTCTCTGAGGAGGATCTCAATAGTGGTGGAAGGGCCATAACCTAGAATATATGCTGAGGTAAATTTGAGTCCATGGGCCACTTAAGTATGTAGCATGACTGTATTTTCCTGTCTTCTCGGTGATATCCTCCAGCTGATGTGCCCACCTCTGTGATTGACCAGGTGGTAGGTTCTAGGCAGGGGGCGGAGAAAGGGACAGGTAAGAGCAGGGTATATGGGGACTTAGGAAGGGCATTTTACATGTGATGGCTCCAAAATGCATGTTTAGCACCTTGCCTACAAGCTCTGTGTCCTGTCCCAGTGATGCTCCTCAGAAAGAGCGCCTGCACTGGCACAAAAACTTAGAATTCCTAACCAGGACACTGTTGGAAAGAAATAACCTGGTCAAGTGTAAAGTGAAATTGTGCTCAACCATGAAATCACATGTTTAAAAGAGTGCTCTTCTTGCTTCTCTCCCTAACCCTGGTTATGCATAGGACCTACCTTTGACATATAAGAGTTCATCTCCTTTGCCTTACATGTTCTTTGTACTTCTAATGAAGTTTTTATTATTAACCATGTCATTGAAGGACAAATCATGCAAGTCAGCTGGTATACTTGAGAAGTGCTTGCTGGAAAAGGGATGCAGGTTCAGATGAAAATACAGATTATACTAGTAAGTAGAGTGCTTTGTCAACAAAGTTTACAGTGATTCTACAGGTTAAATCATAGACACCAAAACAATCCTCACATCAGTTTAACTTCAGTCTATTCAACCATTGCAAAAGCACCATAAAAAGAAAATCACAGTCACAATAGGTATAACTGCATCACCGTGAGTTTCCTGTGTTTGCCTTATTTTCGTGTTTGCAGAAAAAGTTTAAGAAAGGAGGGATGAGGGAAGAGAAAGGTCGGGTTTAGATACAGCGTAATGGATACACTGCTCCTTCTCCTTTCTCATTCACAGGGAATGTCGGTGTCCCGGTGCTGTCGGCACATGAATGAGAAAACATCGCCCGCTAGTGGCTCGGGCGCCTGAGCAGAGCTGCTGCTCTGCTGATGCCACTCAGCGATTGTACTGGGACAAGGTGGGTGGCTCTTCTTCCTCCTGCCCTCGGATAAAATCAGCATCTCTGGAGAAAGACGTCTGAGCTGAGCGAGACAAGAGGTTCCTAATGGAAGCACTGTGAGTCGCCTGCAGGCTGTTTTGTCGTGTTTCGTGTCAGAACAAACACTCTGGATAAGCCATGACTCTTACGGTTACTATAGTAAGAGAACAAATTGACTGAAATGTGGTTATGGTGAGCAAACACCTCTAAAGCTGCAGCACGTTCAGAGCCACAGAACGAAGCTGTGACCCTCCTGAAGGTTCCCAGAGGACAGCCCTCCTTGCAGGGCTTGGAGGTACCTGGGGTGAGCTAGGACCAGCACAGGAAGCAGTACAGCACCACCGTGCTCCACACTGCCCCAGCTAATTAGCCCCACTCCAGAGGAGTTAATTAACTCAACTGGAATTCTTCACTGGCACAGCCAGCTTGCTCCCAGACCTGAGCTGGTATCTCCCCAGTTCAGTGTTGCACTGGGTGGTGTAGACAACCTGTGATGTCCAGGCTCAGTTTTCAGGACTGGTGACAAGATAGTGTTTTTTTTTTTTCCCCCCCCGACTGAAAATATTTTCCTGAGATTTCTCTAGGTCTTTAGCCCTATACAAAACTCTACAGACCAAAGACCTCAGCCTCCCTCTACCCCCAACTGTTTTTCTGCTTGCAAGGTAACCTCATCCTTAACAGATGTTTGTTTACCTCTTCATAAAAACCTCCTGTGATTCTACAGCCTCCCCAAGCAGTGTGATGCAGTGCTTTGCTGTTCTTGCCGTTGCAGAGTGTTTTTCTAATGTTTAGCTCTATCATTTTTATTGCAAATTAAGCTGATTATTTCTCTTCTACTTTTGGTGAATGTAGGGGACAACTGCTTAGTCTCTCCACCCATTATAACAAACGTTTATGTGCTGGAAGACTGTTATCATGCCTTCCCTCCTGTTGTTCTTTTCCTAGAGAAAACAAACTCAGTTATTTTATCCATTCCTTATAAGTCATGTTTTTTTCACATCTCTTATCATTTTGTTGCTCTTTTTTGAACTCTCTCCAATGTGTTTACATCTCCTGTAAAAAGTAGAGCCTGGAACCGGACACACTGTTCCTGCTGAGAGCTCAGCAAGATCAAGTAAATGCACAAAATAATTGCTTCCTTTGCCTTATACACAAAATTCCCATTAAAGCATCTCAGAATGAGGTTTGTCTTCTTCTGTGGGAATCTCACTTAACAGACTCATACTGGGTCAAACCCCAGCTCTTCTTTACTGTGCTGTTGCCAAAATGGTTACGGTTTAGTTTGGACCAGCACATTTGGTGTCTGTGCAGTTGCCTTTCCTGAACTGTTATCTTGGTGCAGTCACCTCTGCAGAGGGCAGAGCACAGCTCTCCAGTGTCTCATGTTGCTCTCAAACTCTGACTGCTCCAGCCAGACTGTCATCCTCTTGGTTTTGTCCTCTAGGCTGTTGTCCGAAACACTCAAGGAAGTACTGGAGGGAAAACTTCAGGGACATGAATCTCCCAGCTGGAAAAGTGAAGCCCTGATAGTTACCCTTAATTATGGTACTTCAACCTGTGTAGCCTGTGTGTGGTGACATTCCTTGCTGCGCTGGGAGCCTATGATCTAGGTATTTTCTAAAGGCTTACAGAAGTCAAGGTGTTTTATACTTAACCATTTCCTCCTCATCTACCAGGCCTGTTAGTCAAAGAAGGATA
The DNA here is from genome assembly GCA_036023395.1 of Myiotriccus ornatus. Classification (NCBI taxonomy): domain Eukaryota; kingdom Metazoa; phylum Chordata; class Aves; order Passeriformes; family Tyrannidae; genus Myiotriccus; species Myiotriccus ornatus. Next base: position 5,427,632 of record JAYRBT010000001.1, read on the forward strand.
TTAGCTTGGTTTGACAGGATTTGTTTTTCAAAATTCCCTGCTGGTTGTTTCTTATCAGCTTATTGTCCTTTAGCTACTTATAAATTGATTGTTTCATAATTGGTTCCAGTATCTCTCTAGGTATCACAGTTAGGCTGACTGGCCTGTAATTCCCCAGGCCCTCTTAGAACAGTAATTTGCAGAGAAGAACTGCATTTAAGTTAAACAGCTATAGAAAGACATTCCACTTTTGCCCTGCTTATCTTTATTCACTGTCTTAAAAACATGTTTCCCATAAGTATTCATCCTCCACCTGAGGCTCAGCACAATCTGGCCCTATCTCCACCTCTTCTGTGTTCCTGCCCAAACCCTCCTGTTACACACTTCCCCAATTCCCCTCCTCCTTGACGATTTATATCTTCCTCCCCGTCTTTATGGTTTGTTTGCAGTTCCCTAACAAAATATATTCCCCAGCAATTTATATCCCCCGGTGTCTGGAGGGTTCTGAAGAGAGTCCTGGAAAAATCTGAGAGCCTTGCCCTTAAAATATGGGCAGTGACCCTTGCCAGTCTGGCCCTGACCTGGCAACGCCTGCCTAAAGACTCGTCCACGGCTGGCCACATTTAAATGATGTCTGAGACCGGTAGGTGGCAGAGAGATGATGAAATCTGGAAGACTTTGGTCCTGGTGATCAGACTGACAGATCCCTCTGGCTCTAGGATGGACAAGGACACCTGTTGCTGGACAGCAGGTGTGTGCGAAGTTGGGTAGTGCCTGGCAAAAAGGAGAGTTGAGTGACACTCTCAGCTTCTTGTAGGGAGGCTGGATGCGTCCAGTGTTCAGCCTCAGCCAGGAGCGAAAGGTCTGTGTGTTCAGCAGAAGAACAGGAAGCATGTGCCACTTTCTAGCTAAGCAGATCGGGAGAAGATAACTTTGTTTGAGGGAGGGATATCGTTATCCAGGGTTGTGCGCTATATAATTCCACAATCTACTATCATGCATGAACAGAGCTGTTCAATAGCATGGCCCTGCCTTGTCCTGACATCATGTCTGTGTTGGAAATCCGTTTGGAATGAAAAATCCCAAGTGACCTCGTAGGCTCTGAGCAAAAGGCTGAATTGCAGTGAAGACTTCACAGACTCAGTGGTGCCAGAGACAGGAGCTCAGTCACCAGCCTCAAAGCAGCTAAAGGATGAGAAGTCAGCCATGAAGCAAAATTCTTTCCAAAGAAAATAACATTTTAAAAGTGCAGGAGATGTCCATGGTTCTTTGAAGGCAAGAAAAGTCCCGAAGGCTGGGAAAAGTCCCTGTGAGTAACGGTGCTGCTCTCACTAGCTGCTATTCTTTTTAGCACCCGTTTCTGGAAAGTACTCAGCACATCTACAGGTTGCCTAATGAAAGCATAAATGCTGGGCCAGGTACACAGGTTGGAAGTGTTGGCCATTATCAGCCTGGTACTGTCAGTTCTTTGCAGTTCTTTCACAGGCTCAGTGAACGTCACATGTTGCTTGTGAGGTCCAGTCTTCTAGACCTTTGGTTTTATGGTCTCCACCCCTCTCTTTCACAGCCACTGCTTTAATGTGCCTAAGAGAATCGAGTGTCCTTCTTGCTCTTCTTGTGCTCTGCCTTCTCCTCTTCATCCCCATCTTAACCAACCACTTTCCTGCATAAGCCAGTATAAGAGGAATTCCCCACTGCCCATCTTCATCTTAATTCAGGCCCTTTTCTTCAGGGGGAGGAGGCCACAGTGAGCTGGAGAATCTCACCCAGAGCTCAGTGGTGCCTTTTAAAAAGACATCCAGATGAAGAGACTGTGTGGTTTTCCACAAACCAGAAATGTCCTTTTAAAATCAGTGTGCCCTATCCTAATGGCTCTGCACCCTAATGACAGCAAAGAAAGTCACCATGATCATTCACATAAAAGTAACATTTACCCAAAAAGATCAAGGACTTGAATATAATTTCTGCATCAGCTGTATCTTGCAAGCTGTTCTGCAACTTGCCGGACAGTGTTTGATATTTGGATAGTGTTTGTGAAAGGCAGATAAAAGGTTAATGGGAAAAATCTCTGACAGTTGCTGGATGTAATTTAGAGATGGACTACAGCCATGTAGTTACATACCAGATTTGGGGTTTGGCTCTTTATATTAGAAAGATAAGGCCCAGAAAGGGATACACACACTCAACTAGAGCTGTTTTCCAAAAAGACAGTTTCAGTCTGAAAAGGAACAGGCAGTTTAACATCCGAACCACCTGCTCTCTGTGATGCACCACCTTCCAGGCATTCTTTAAAGCTGTTAGGTGCTGGTGGTACCATTTAGTCCTCCCTCTCTTAGTACTTCCCAGAGGGGGGTTGAAGGTGGCAGTGATGACCAGTTACTCGTGTGTTAGTCCTTGTTTATCTCAGTAGCACAGAGCAAAACAAAACAACAAAGGTATTCCTCACTCTTCCTTACTGTTCTTACTCCTATTGTTGATCAAACTGCGCCCTTTCTTGTTCACTTCATGTTCTTGGGGCTTGTGTCTTCCCACACACCAGGCTGAAAAATATTCTACTACAGCTTCTCTATTAAGAGAGTGATTTATTAAGGTGTTCAGAATATGACTTTCATTTCAACTACATCCACTGAGATTGATTTTTTTTTTCTTTTGTGTCTCCAGACTGGTTCCTCTTGCAAAATACGATCTTTTTTCCCCGTCTCTGACTTATCCTTTAGCTCTTTTGAAATCGTTTTTGAAAAACATCATCTCAGCCTCCAATTGTTCTTTGAACTTTGGGGCTGTGCAAAAAAAGCTTTTTGGGAAGACAACTGCTAAGATGAGGCTCTGAACTTACATGGGCACAAATACCGAGAAAAACTGAAGAGAGGCCTCAAACCATTGGTTTGAAGGTACAAAATTTTGTGGCCCTTGTGTTATATGTAATATCTCATTCAAATGACATCTTTTCTAGACAGAATGTCTCTCAGTGCCATTCTGGGAAATTAAATTCAGTGTTGAGTTTGCAAAAAGAGAGACGAGAGCTACTTGCTGCTTCATCACTTTATGAGTCTGGTATCTGTACCATTGCTTAGCAAATTTTGCTTCCAGTAATCCTCTATTTCTTCAGAGCTGAGCACCAAGAGCACACTCTGAGCAGTTCCTACAGAAAGGCTACAAAACCAACACCTCAGAATCAAGTTATCACCTTTGGCTTATAATTAAAACTCCCAGGGCAATTAGTGGTACTTGCAGAGGCATTACTGAGCCTGTGATTCTTCCCTTCTGTGGGCTCCCCAGCATTTTTGCAGGTGGCTGAGGGCAGGCGAGTGCGCCTGGGGTAACATTCCTGTTTGCTGGGCTGCTGGAATTCAGCTACGCTCCTTAACAAAACAGTTTGGTTTAGACATTTTTAATGCATGTGCCACATGTAAGATGCATTTGGAGGAAAAACTAAGCAGAACTAAGGCACTGAAAGGTGAGGTTGTAAAACTGGTGTTTCTCAGCTTTAGTTAATATTGATTGTTAATCTTGTTTTCTCATGCCACTGCTTTTTCCAGGGAAAAGATGTTAAAGAGCAGCCCAAAGTATCTGACAATGCCAAATACAGACCCAGTACCTCAGTATATGCCTGTGCTGGAAATCAGCAATGCAATTTGTCTGTCAGAGTTGGGTGTAGGGTAACAATTTAATTCAATTAATTGTGGCACTGTCAGAGATATTGGCATTCCCTTTTCACCTGTTGCACTGCAACACCTAAAGACTGGTAAGTGTGGACACACAGAGAGCTGTGCTGAACTGTAGCAGAATTGCAGAGATGCTTTGGTCCCTGCTTAACTGAGCAAACTCCCATTTATGCATGTATTAGGTTTTCACTGCCTGACGCCTGTTCCTCTCCCCCCTCTGCTTTTTCATGTTCAGTGGACTCTCCTCTCTGTGTCTCTGCCTCTCTCTCTATTTTTTCTCCCTATTGTTCCCCACGTCACCAACTGTCACTCACTTCATAAAGCCGTCTGGCTCGGAGCTTAAATATTGCAGGGCAACTAAAACCCACCATCAGAGCCAATTCAGTCATATCTGCTCAGTCGTGCGACAAGATTGGGGCTTTTAGGGTAGGGAAGAAGAGAGACAAAAGTTCACTCTTCCCTGCAGAGTGCCAAGAGAGGAGGGGGACACATTTCTTCGGTGGAGCCTTTCACAGCGGCAAGTTGCTTGCTCAACATCCTTAACCTGTACAGTCTTTCTTGCCGGTGGCGTGCTCAGGGTGCGACGTCCGGAAGCGCAGGGTGGGGGTCTGCAACGAGCCCGTGGGAGTCAAGAACATGAGTCTGACTCTGGGTTGGCTTAGGTGGTGTCCTGCTTTTTCCTCATGACAGGCAGTTTAAAGGGAGAAGATGAACTGCATAAATGCATCGCTTACACCTTTTTCTGAGACTCGAGGGGGCTGGCTGCTCGCAGGTGGAATCCTAAACATTTGAACTGGTCGTGCCACTCATCATCAGTCTGCCCAATATTGTTGCTTGCAGTTGAGCCGACTGAGCAACCTCAAACCACTTCACGTGCAGAAAACGGAGAGAGTGGTCATGGCAGAGTTTTAAAAAAATGTGGCTGGTTTGTAAGTTGTCTCAGGAAGAGTTTAGGCAAATGTGAGCAAGCTGTGAGCAAGACAATTGGTGGAGTTAGCCAGGGAACATTTGTCCTTCTCCTGTATAGTGAGTTTTCTGTCTGATAAGGTTTATCACATCTCTTGTGTGCTGCAGTGCTAATGTTCAAAAGGTAGTGTGGCTACCAGCGTGACTCACAAAGAAAGAGAGGGATGGAGTTGACTGAGGTGCCTTGGGGACAGTGAAGTTTATACTGCATGTAGTCATGTTTTTTACAGAGTTGCACATGATTGGTAACTGTTGGGTGTACTTTGCTCTGTGAATTTGCAGAAAGAGAATGTTTAAATCAGTTTAGATAATGTATGTAAACAGCATAATCTTCTGCTAGACTTGTTAATGTAAGCGCTGACATTAACACACTCCTTTACACAACTTTAATGACTAAGAAAGTAGCAATTTTCTTCGGTGATTAAATTATATGTTTGCTGCTTCCTCTTGCCAGGTGTTTGTGCAAGCTGAAGGGCTGCATTCTGTTTTTCCTTTTCTAACACGGGTGTCTGGGGTTAAAAGAATGTTATGAGGTTCGAAGGCAAGGAGTGTGAGTCCATCCTGTTTGAGCAAAATGCTATCATAAGCATTTTTTTTGGATTGAAAATTTGTGAAACTCCCCAAAGCCTTAGAGCTCTCAATATTGTGCATGTTTGTCTATGTGTGAATAAGTACACACAGTAGTTGAGGCAGACTAGTATGCGTTGGTGTGTCATAACATATGGCATTACAAATATATCCCAGTGGTATCTGAAGGAGGAGGGAAGTTTAGCTACTCAGATTTCCACGCTCTTGGCTCTGGCACTTTTTCCCATTGCCTATGTATGTGTGTCTGCATTTAGGAAACTATAGATGGAGGTAGTATCTAAGAGATGAACTTCTAGATCCCTGTGAACAGCTATTTTATGAATAATGTTCCCTGTTTCACTTGTCAGTCCTTCTGGACCACCTTAATATTCTGCATTCCTCAGAGACTTCAGACTGCTGTAGTGTGTTAAAACAACACATCCAAAACAACTTTCCTTTTAATTTCTCTCATACACAGATCTTCCCTTGCATGAAATGATATAGTGGGAAGTTCAGGACGTGCAGGATGAAGTCCTGACCTAGGAATAATTTCTTAGCATGCAAAAATAATGACAGATGTAATATTTGACTTGCATCACTTGAAAATGGACTACTTCCCTAGCTTTCCAATAGGATATGTGCAGCTGGCTTCCAGTTCTGTATTAGCTTAAGATAGCAGCACTGACATTTTAGAGACAGCAACTAGTATTTTAGGTCCCAGTTAGAGATCTTTGTGTTTTTCTTCGGGTTGGTTCCAGTGTCAGTGTGGCAACTGACTTCAGAAGGGGAATAGCCCCAATAACTATATTGTATATAATGTATTCTATGTAGCAAAACTAGTCTGTGTAGTAGTTATTAGGCTTATGCAGTATTACTAACATAGTAATGGTGCTGTAATTGCTGTTCTTACCTAACAGAGTGGTTGCTAACGTAGAATTAATATACACAGTCTAGAGAGAATCCAGGTTTATGTAGGTGCAAGGTGGGCGCAAATGTGAGATCTGTTTGACCCCTGTGTGGTGTTCTGGTGCAGGAGAGCTTGGGTGCTTGAAAGCTTCACTGTCTTTTCTAACCACTGCAGCTGCATGCTGATAAATCTGCCCCACTGTACTGCTGGGGAGTGTTTGTACATGTATGAAATGTAAGCAGGCTCACACAACCAAGCCTACAAGGCACCACCGAAGACTCTCACCTGGAAAAGGAGATAAATATACTCCCTGGCTGAAAACTAATTGCCCATTCAGTGCCATGAAAGAAAGAATTTAGCAAGCAGCTTGCTCTGGCTTCCCAGCCCTTCTCCTGCTAATAAATCATTGTGATCAGGCAAATCAGCAAGTAAGCAAACGACCGTCTTTCTGTTCTCAAAGCATGTTAGGGAAATACTGATTGAAAGCAGCAAAAGACATCAGTGGGAAAACCTGAAATCTTTTAAATTTAGCATAATTTGTGGTCTTTCTCTTTCTTTTTTTCTTCCCTTAGACAGTAAGAAATGGGTGACTGGAGTTTCTTGGGGAACATTTTAGAGCAGGTGAACGAGCAATCCACTGTCATCGGGAGAGTTTGGCTCACAGTGCTCTTCATTTTCCGCATCCTGATCCTGGGAACGGCTGCCGAGCTGGTGTGGGGAGATGAACAGTCAGACTTTGTGTGCAACACCCAGCAACCTGGTTGTGAGAACGTCTGCTATGATGAGGCCTTCCCCATCTCCCACATCCGGCTCTGGGTCCTGCAGATCATTTTTGTATCCACGCCTTCACTGATGTACTTTGGGCACGCTGTGCACCACGTCCGCATGGAGGAGAAGAGGAAAGAGAGGGAGGAAGCTGAGCGGCGTCAGCAGGCTGAGGTGGACGAAGAGAAGCTGCCCCTGGCTCCAAACCAAAACAAAGGCAACAACCCTGATGGAACCAAGAAGTTTCGCCTGGAAGGTACTCTCCTTAGAACGTACATCTTCCACATCATTTTCAAAACCCTCTTTGAGGTGGGATTCATAGTAGGTCAGTACTTCCTGTATGGCTTCCGGATTCTCCCCCTTTACCGCTGCGGGCGGTGGCCCTGCCCCAATCTTGTGGACTGTTTTGTCTCCAGGCCCACGGAGAAGACCATCTTCATTATGTTCATGCTGGTGGTGGCTTCCGTATCCCTCTTCCTCAACCTGGTGGAGATCAGTCACTTGATCCTGAAAAGAATCCGGAGGGCTCTGAGAAGACCAGCAGAGGAACAGCTTGGAGAGGTCCCAGAGAAGCCTCTCCCTGCCATCACGGTCCCCTCCATCCCAAAGGCCAAAGGCTACAAGCTGCTGGAAGAAGAGAAGCCGGTGTCCCACTATTTCCCTCTCACAGAAGTAGGGGTTGAGCCAAGCCCCCTTCCATCAGCCTACAATGAGTTTGAGGAGAAGATTGGGATGGGACCATTGGAGGATCTCTCCAGGGCATTTGATGAGAGGTTGCCATCATATGCACAAGCGAAGGAACCAGAAGAGGAGAAAGAAAGAGCAGAGGAGGAAGAGGAGCAAGAAGAGCACCCTCGAGAGGAGCCAGGGGTGAAGAAAGCAGAAGAGGAGGTGGTGAGCGATGAAGTGGAAGGGCCTTCAGCACCTGCTGAACTTGCCACCGATATGAGACCCCTCAGCAGGCTAAGCAAAGCCAGCAGCCGGGCCAGGTCAGATGATTTGACTGTATGAAGGTGCAGGATACAGGGAGCACATGAAAAGGAAAAAGTTGAAGAGAAAAGGAGAGATAGAGAAAGAATCAAAGCGCTAAAATGGCCATTTGAATATTATTTCCTTTTATGAATTCCCAACTGGAAAGGTACTACCATGGTAACTGTGCCTTATTTGCCCTGTATGTCCCTGTATTTCCCTGTTTCCACATGCCAGCTCACTCCTTCTGGTAATATATACACTGCACACATAACTGATGTATTTCAAAACCTAACATGGCAGTGATACTCAAATGTCGCCACTGTGAACGTATTTACTGAAAGACTTGTATTCCACATTTCTCTAGGAATGTGGGGAGGATCTGTCTTTCAGCCAGCAAGGGGAAGACTGATCAACAACTGTATCTAGTCCTTCTTTTTCTGTTTCCCTTATGGCTCGCTGAGCAGATCTCCCTTTTGCTGTTGGCATGGAATTGCAGTTAAATTTAATTCACAAAGTGAATTCTGTGCTTAGCATCAACACACTAAAATAGTAAGCCCGACTTCCCTTCTCCATCCAGAAAATAAAATCCAAAAATGTTCCAAATTTCTCTGTGAATGCATATCTGACTTAGGTAAAAATATTTGCCCTTTGTCAAAAATATTTCTGCTCTCCCTTCAAGTGACACTGACAGTGGGCAAGGTTAACAGTGATCTCTACTAGGATTTGATGCCCAGAGATGGATTATTTGTTCCCAAGAGGGTCACCCAGCCCTGAAACTATTTCAGTATACTGGAAAGAATAAATTCAAGTGATATTTTTTACTTGAGCCTTGTGACTTAAAGATCTGAAACTTGATTTAGCCAAACAAGCGTGGGAAGGCTTCTGAGAAAGGAGGGAACAGCTACAGCCCCCAGAGCATGAAACCAAATACAAGCCTTCATGGTATGATCCTGACATGTGTTCAGTTCCTGGAGCTTCCAGGCACTCAGCAAATCTCAGGTACAGAGTCCTGAAGGCACCTGTGGACCTATACCAGGGGTCTGGATAGCTATGTGACTTTTTAAACCTCTAAATATAAAACTGGTTGGTCAAGTTTGAAAAGACTGATGTGGTAATAATCTTTTGACATCTTTTGTTTCTAATTTGACAGAGAGGAGCCATTCGGTGGGCTACTTTGCTATAAAATGCCAAAGTCTCACTCAAGTAAGACAAGGCCTTTCAAAAGATGATTTAGACCTTTTGTGCCAGCAGGTCTGTACAGAACTCTGAGACTCAGAAAAATATTTTTTACGAAAGGCAGAAAGTCATGTGCTTGCAATGTTTAGATGTCTAATATAGATTTCTAAGTTTAGGACTACAGCAGCACCTTTTGGCTGGGACAGTGCAGCAATGTGTTCAAAAGCTTCAGGTTAGCAGCTATGTCCCCCCAAAACTGAGCCTCATGCCAAAAAAGTGCAGGTATGCACTCTCATCTGCTCTGCTCTGCAAACCTCGGACCCTGCCATCTCAGCAAATTCTTTCTGCTGGGCTGCAGCCTATCCCATTGTTCCCAGGGCAGGCTTTAATCCAGGTCAGGGAAAAAAGGTCTCTGCCACAGTGCATAAAACTCATCCCGCCATTAGCTAGAAAAGACCCCCTGCGGCCTCCCATTGTTGCAGGTCTGACTCAAAGCCCGTGGAAGTCAAATGGGCGTCTGCGAGAGCTCTGGGTAGGCTCGGGCTCACACCTCCAGTCCCGCTGCCCCACGTCCCAGCCGGGGCAGCCACCGGTACAGTCAGTCCTGTCACTCACTGGTCTAACCCAGTTTGGTGGAGTTTCACTGCCCGAGTCACACAGCTGCCCTCGGAGAGCGCAGAGGTGGCTGGACTTCACTGCTGAGTGACGTTAAGCTGTACATATTTAGAGAGTTTGTAGGGTGCACTGGGGTTCTTCAGCATCTATTTTATTATTTTTTACACTATTAATCCTTTTGCTCCTCTTGGGCCTGTGCATTTTCCCCAAGGTTTGCAGCCTGAGGTTGAAACCTCTGCTCCTCAGGCAAAGGTTGTTAGGTTGTCCTTCCTTGTGAAAGAAGACTGGAAGGTACCTCCTCAGTTTTGGGAAGGAGTATGACAAAGTAAAAGGACGTGGAGAGAGAGTGTCTGTAGGTTACCGCAGATGGAGGGCAACTGGGGAAAGAGAATGTTTTTCAGAAGGAAAAGAGTCCACTGTGCCCAGTTCAAGATACTCGAATTCAAGAAAGGGCAAAGATTTAGATGAGCCACAAAATGACCACATTTATACTAGATGGGATCTATTACTTCTTTATTTTTCCCACGGAAAGATATAAGAGAGTTTTAATAGTTCTGAGCATCAACCAGCCCACTTGTTGAAGGAGCTTGGAAATGTACTTTCCTGTAGGTAAAACCCCAAACCCTGTAAAGATTTAGTATGAGGTGTCTTCTGCCTTCTTCAGAGCACCTGACCCTTCCAGACAACAGTGTACTGGACTAGATGAATCCTGCCCACCCTTGTTGCCTTCTAATTGACAGTTCCACTCCTCCTCTCACCCTTTGATGTTCTAACATTCGTTAGAGCACGGGGCTACCTAAAGATGAGTGTTTATTCATCAGGAGTGTATGATTCGCAACAGGGCTGTCAGGCAGGCCAGTCTTTAATTACCACATGTTGGGTATGTCATTCTTTCTCACTGTAAAATGCACTATATGCACTCGATGAACACTGTAGTTCTCTCTTGTGTCTTCCTCTCGGTCACGACTGCACAGTGAGACAAGCCAGCATTTTCCTCCTGCATCCAGTCAACTGCTTGATTTCTTTTTTTTTTTTTTTTTTAAAAAAGCGCCAGTCTTAAGTACCCTGCCAGGCTGCTGGTGAATCTGTAGCCACCACAGACGGGCCACGGCATCAGGACATGGGCAGGGAACTGATAGTCCAGTCTTCTGGCATTCAGCCTCATCTCTGCAATGAAATCACTGTGGGACTGTCAGCAAGTCATTCTTCCTTCTTGTGCAATGGGGAATAATTTTCTACCTTAAAATGATGATGTGAGGCTTGATATATTGTGTTGGTAATGGAAAGGAAGGTCCTTGGATGGAAGGCCCTACAGATGAGCAAAGGATTATTGCTATTTCTGGATGTGATAGCATATAAATGTGTTTTATTCCCTCTCAATGAGACAAATTTAAATGTTTATTCAAGAAATTCCTAGCGAAGTTGCATAACAGCCTCAGAGCTGTGGATTCACTGTATGATTCTACTTAAAAATAATTACGCAAGTCGTACATATATATATATATGAAGAACAGGGAAAATTATCTCCTTGGGAAGGGGGAAGTCACTGGACAATTAGAGCCATGCCTGGATCATTTAAAGGTGTGTTTACCCCCTTGGCTCCCTGTGTAGATAAATTACTAACTGATCACATGGCTCGCTGCAAGGAGCATAAGATGAAAGTGTCAAAATCACCAAAGGAGGTGATAGTAGAAGAGAAAGGTAGTCTCTTAGCTTACAATAGCATGTGGAGGTTGGTGTTCTCTAGTGTCTAGAGCAGTGGACCTAGGATAATAATCTTAGATTTATTTCCAGCTCTGCTTCTGACTTGCTGTGATAATCACTTTACCTCTCAGTGCCTGTTTTCTCCACCTGTAAAATGGGTGTAAGAATTTCCACCTACCTCACAGGGATGTTGTGAGGCTTCCTTAATTCTGTTTGTAAAGTAAGTAGGAATGATCTGATGAAAAGCACTGCTGAAATACATGGTATCCTTGTTATTTCCTGGCAGAACTGCTAACTCAGTTAATTCATGACTCCTCGACCAGAAGGGCAGTAGTTTGGAAATGTGAACACTGCACTGCACTGACAACATTAACACAGATGTGGATTTTCCATGGGTAAAAAAGACTTTATTGATTACCTCACCCTTCTCTCCCACCTTAGCCTTGGCCTTGGCATTTATGAAGCTGTGGTGACAGTGTGGTTACATGGACTCCTCTTCATCCCCAGCGTCCATTCTGGGGCAGAATTTATGCTTAAATAAGGCAGTTCCTGGAGTGCGGGTTTCGGGCTGGGGGAGCTCTGACAGTTTTAAAGTCCTTGCAAGGGAGAGGGTTGTATCACACAGTATATTGCTGGGCTTCTGTTTTCAACCACTCAGTGTCATAGACACCAACAACCTCGTAGCGCTGAAACAAAACGAGGTACAGATTCCTCCTCCTGTAGGAGGGGAGAGATTTGGGGGGGGGGGGTCTCTGCTCTCTAGGTCTGTGTGGGCATGAAATCTACTTACTGAGGGGGGAAGTCCCATCTCTGCTGCCACTCAGTAACTCACTGACTGTGCAGTTTTACATTTAAAGAGCGGCTGTGTCACACAATGATGAAAAAAGGTGGCAGTTTGCTGTTTTGTATAGAAAATGGCTTTTCAGGCTGACAACTGAAAGTAATCCTAGCCTAGGCATAGTTTTGTTTAGTAAAGACAGGAACATCCATGAGAACTAGACTAAAGCCTTCCTGTAAGCCCAAGGCAGTTGTGATAAAACAGTATATGGTGCCAGATTTCCTGAGGGCCAGGGTTGGATAAACGTACCAAAATCAGGGGACTTGTCCAAGTATTGGAATAAATTTTTTCCCCAAAAGAATGACACCACCATTTTTTAGGCTCTGTGTATGCTACACCTTTTAACATGGCTCAGGAAAGGCTTTTTGCCAACACCAAATGTGCTTATACAGCTGAGTAGTAACCATGGCAAACGAATGTGTGTTGATTTGCCAAGACATAGCCTGGCACACAATCCTTTCCTGGCAACCAGCTTGGCATGCACCTAGTTCAGTAGAAGAGGCAAGACTCATGTATCTGTCAACAATTCAAGCTTTTCTCTCAGCAGCCTGATGTACAAAGAGACATTGAAGGTTTGTGCAGCCTAGAGAGGAGGGGAATAAGGGTATAGGGAGCCCTAACTGCCATCCCCAGGCACCTAATGGGCAGTTCCAGGGAAGATGGGAGACAGACTCTCAACGGAGGGAAGTTCCAGGGAAGATGGAGGCAGATTCTCAACAGAGGTGCACAGTGAAAGATCAGAGGCAACAATCACAACAAGCAGCGAAGGAAAATTTTGACTAAAAAATTCTGACAAGGAAAAAAATTGTTCAAATGGAGAGTGGTTCAGCACTAAAGCAGGTGCCCAGAGGTGGGGTGGGATTTTCATCCTTGGAGGATGAAGCTTGACTGGGGACTTGCACCCTAGTCTGACTTTGCATTGAGCTGAAGGTTGGGCCAGCTGGTCCCTTCCAGCCTGAACTATCTATCCCGTGGGATACCCCAAGTTGAAGGCTCAGTGCAGCCACTGCATGGTGGGATGACATGTGTAGGGCACTTCCTGCCTCTCCAGGGTGTTCTGGTAGAGCTGGTTTAGACTGTCCCACACCAACTAACCAGGCACTGCACATACGCAATAAACTGCAAGTGTTCAAGGCCAGGTTGGAAGGGGCTTTGAGCAACCTGGTCTAGTGGAATGTGTGCCTGCCCATGGCAGGGGGGTTGGAATGAGGTGATCCTTAAGGATCCCTTCCAACCCAAACCATTCCATGATTCTGTGATTCTATGAACTGATGTTTGGTAGCTACAGAAGCTGCTTGAGGCCAGAACTGTGTTGTGCAACTGGTTTGAAAAAAACATTATAAATAAAAAAAAAATAAAGGAGAGAGAAAAATAAAAGAGTATGCTTGTCAACAGATAAAATCATGGAAATATAAGTGGCTTAGGTCTTTCCAGCTCAGTTTAATTTCAGTGTCAAGTGTGCCTTTAAATCCATGTGAAAGTGCAGAGGACTGCATTTTAACATTCTGTCAACAAAAACCTGTGTGTTTTAAAGCTTGCTGATCTGGGATGAAGCAGCACTGAATAGAAATGGTGATTACAGAGCTACTGACAGAACATTTTGAAAAAAAAAAAAAAAAAAGGCTGCTGGCCTTCACCTTGCTGGGTCCAGCCTGGCAAAGTAAAAGCAAACCAGCCATTTATTGGTTTCCAAGGTGGAAAGGCTACCTTGCTTGGAAAATCATGGAATATCCTATTAAAAATCTTTTAAGACAAGGTAGAAAAGAATTTATGATGAAACTTTAAACAGCAAAATTGGCTCCCATGGTGTTTCCCTGAAGCTCAGGTGACAGTTGGATTGAAGGATGATCGGGGTAAGGAAACCCAGTTACAGATGAGCATACCGAAAAATCCTGGCTTACAGGCAGCTGCAGGGCAGAGGCTGTGCAGGAGGGCAGCAGGGAATTCCAGCTCCTGGCACAGCATGCTGTCTGACAGGCAGGCTGCAGGCAGAGCTTGAAGTGAGGAGACCTGCGAGCTCATCGGTTGGGTGCCTCCCTGTAAGGACAAGGCAGGCCAGCTTGATACATGAATTAAACCCAGCTTGCCACCAAATCTGGTATTTCTGGATTTTGAGAAGGTCAGTAACTTTAAAGTATTTTAATTGAACTTCTGTGTGCTGGCTCCTCTATTTACCTGGTATAGCAGGGAACCAGAACTATCACAGGCAATGCCTTTTTTTTTTTTTTTTTTTTTTTATCAATACGTCTACTTAACTATATGAAGAATTATTGGGACAAAAATGTCCAAGTAAGTTACTCAATACATATATGTTAGTTCAAAGAAGAGTCATAGACAACTCTGTAAAGGAGTCCATCTACTGCCAGTGAACATCATCATCTGAACTCATCACAAATAAATTCCAAAGAAATGCAGAAATCAGAACAATGTGGGAATACTTCCAGCTTGAGAGTTCTTCTTTATGAAAACCTCTGGAGAGAAAGGAAAATGGCTGGCTGGCTGCGAGCTGAGCCTATTTGTCATAAATATGCCCTGTAGCACCTTGTGGAAACATGTTCTATTTCTAAATATACTCTTGGCCAAACCCCATGACTTAATTCAATATGCTGCACCTTTCCGCTTTACTTAAAAGACTTGATTTTAGTTCTCTCTACAAACTGAACATAAAACAGCCTCATTCACTTTATATATGGAAGAATAAAATATGGAACTGAGTGGAAATCTGTCAATGTACCGGTCAGCCCTCCTTCCTCATGCACTGCCTCTCCTCACATGCAAAGAACAAAGTTTAAGACCTGTGACCAAATTCTGCCTTGTTTTTTTAACCTTGTGTTGAAGTGAGTGGAGTTGCCAAGGTGTAAACAAGAGCAGAATTTGGCTTTGTATGATTTATTTCTTAAAGGATTTCCTGTTAACTTCTGTCTTTAAACAGGAACCAACAGCTAACATTGCCCCACAACCTACCAGTGCAGAACAAAACAACTACAGATCCCTTCAAACTCAGGAATCTCATCACTTTAGGAAAGAGCAGTTTCTAAGTAGCAGATAGAAAAAGGAAGAACAGGGAAGGCCTGATCTTGGCTCTGCACTGATTGGCAGGAATACCACAAGCTGTAAAGTAAAAGGCCTCAGATCAGATACTCTGATAATCTCCTCCCTCAGTTCATTTCTTCATGAAAGCTGAATGTTTTTCCCTCTTTGCAATGCTGTAGACAAGGAGGCAAATTTCAAACCAAGATGACTGAGAGCAAGACAGAAAGCCAAACAATCAAAGAGACTGTGGGACTAATCCGGTGACTTGGCACAACCAAACAGATTTGTTTTCCTAGTGGAATGAGTTGTAATGAATAAAGGTTCCTGATTTTCAACCAGCAGGGACTCCTTGCTTTGTTAAACTCCCAACTTGATTCTTCCCTTCCTGTACAGTTTCCTGTTCCAGATACAGATTGTTTTGAGTGGCAATGGTGAGAATCATGGAATCATAAATTGTTAAGGTTGGAAAAGACCTCTGAGTTCATCAAGTCCAACCATCAACCCAGCACCACCACGTTCACCATTACATCATGTCCTGAAGCACCAAATCCAAGTTTTTTTGAACACTTCCAGGGATCGTGACTCCACCACTTCCCTGCGCAGTCTGTTCTAATCTTTTACAACCTTTTCCTCGAAAAAATGTTTCCTGATATCTAATATAAATCTACCCTGATGCAACTTGAGGCTATTTCCTCAAAATGAGTTTTTAAGAGAAAAAAAAAAGGATTCAGACACCCTTAAGTTCAAGCAGGGACATGATTGTGACATGAAGGATTAGATCTCACACTGACAGGCATCAGGAAATTCACTGTCTGAACTTTTACTTCCCTTCTGGCCCCATTTCTTGATATATTATGATTGCAAATCCTGAAAGGCATCCACAGCCCTGCTCTTGGGGTGGAAGGAGGATGGAGAGGGCCCCCATCTCCCCTTAGGTGGGAAGATGGGCGTGGAGCAGCCGTGGAGTGCCGTGGTCCACTGCTGCCCCACTCCTGCACAGGAGTCACAGTGTGGGAAAAGGGCAACTCACACAACCACAGAATGGGCTGGGTTGGAAGAGACCTTAAAGATCACCCAGTTTCAACCCCCCTGCCATGGGCAGAGACACCTTCCACTAAACTAGGTTGCTCAGAGCTCCATCCAGCCCAAGCTGCGAACACCTCCAGGGACGGGGTATCCACAACTTCCCTGGGCAACCTGTTCCAGTGCCTCACCACGCTCACAAGGAAGATTTTTTTCTCCTCGTATCTAACCTAAATCTGTTCTCTTTCAGCTTGATTCCATTCCCCCTGGTCCTGTCACTACACGCCCACGTGAATAGTCCCTCTCCATCTTTCCTGTGGGCTCCCTTCAGGTACTGGAAGGCTGCAGTTAGGTCACTCCTAAGCCTTCTTTTTTCCAGGCTGAGCAATCCCAATTCTCTCATAGCAAGAGTTGCTCCATCCCTCCAACCATCTCCGTGTCCCTCCTCTGGATTCGCTCCAACAGCTCCACCTCCCTCCCGGGACACCTCCATCCCCGGAACACCTCCTTCCGTGCCCCGGGCTGGCAGGGGGTGGCTTCTGAGGGGCACTCGCAGCGCTGAGTCTCGGCGGGGGCCAGGAAGGAGCCGGGCTCAGACTCCCACATCCCTCGCTCCGGGATCGCTCCCGGTTCCTTCAGGGGGCGGAGCTTTCATCCTCTGGCCCCGCCCCTTTGTCATGGCCCCGCCCCCCCGGGGCAGGCCCCCGCGCGCCTGCGCAGGGCGCGCGGTGCCGGGAGCGGGGCGGGCGCCGCCATGAGCTTCCTCATCGACTCCAGCATCATGGTCACCTCGCAGGTAACGCCCGCCGCCCCCACCGCCGCCGGTGCTGCTCCGCGGGGCGGCCTCCCCGCCCGGCAGGAGGGCGACGGAGCGGGAGGGCGCCGCCTCGCCCCGGGGCTCCCGCGTCGCCCCTCCGGCAGCGTGACGGCGTGAGGGGCGGCGCCTGCGGGGGTGCATGCGCAGCGCCCGTCGGCGCGCGCGGGCCCCGCTGTTCCTCGCGGGGGGTGTCGCGCTGTCGCTGTGTCGCGATATGTCGCTGTGTCGCGATATGGACCCCTGGGCTCCTGCCCCGTCCCGCACGTGTCGCGGTGACCCCCGCGCTCCTGCGGCGGCCCAGTCAGGGCTTCGGTGCATAAAATAGAGGTTCAGCCGATACAGGTTGTAGTGGAGCTTTTTTGCTTGAGCGGAGCTTTTCCTGCGATACCGCTCCACTTCTTGAGCCTGAGTGTAGCTCTGATGCTGTTAGCGATTCACCCAGCGCAAACATTACCCTGGTTTGTTTTTTTTTTTTCCTTTTCTTTGAATTCCGAGTTCTGACTTAACTAATTAGCTTTTCTTTCGTTTCCAGTGGCGGCTTTTCATTTTCTCATCACTACATACGCTTCACATCAATACGCACTTCGGTGTGTTTAAATTTTCCTAGTTGGATCAGGGACGGGAGTTCGTCTTGCTGTTCTCTCTTTAGGGCTGGGTTTGTTTCTGGTGTTCCTTCAGAAGATTGGGTGTAGGCAGTTGAGCCAGGTGATTGTTGTAGGTCCCTTCCAATTGAAAACCTATTCCATTCTTCTGTTCCAGGTTTGCCCCTAAGGAATCTGCTTGTTTACACCTTTGGAAGACATTGTCTGCTTCCAGGAATTTAAAAAGACACTGCTGTTCTGTCCTAAGGGCCTCCTTCTCCATTGATCCATCTGTGATTCAGCACTTCCTTCAGTTTTTTTTTTTCCTGCTGCCATCTTTCCATTAATCCTTGTTTTACCCCAACTGAACTCACATAGGAGCCCTTCAAAGCTTTTCATGTCATCCTGCCTTTATCATTATGAAGTGGGTTATGGTCTTGGCACACCTAAAACTGTCCTGTTGTTTTGTGTGAGGAAGTAATACCTTCTTTTTCCTGAGCCGCCTCTGGTAGGAATTTATCTTGCCGTTGTTGTTTTCTTTTACCTTCCACTCCTGCTCCTTCGGAGTGAGCATCTAAATGCCTCTTCTTCCTGGCTGCCTCTTGGCAACTGAGGCGGTCCAGCTGTTTTTATCTGCCAGAGGGGGAAGGTTCTGCTCCCTCTTTGCTTCCACAGTCACACTCTGTTTGTGCTCTCACCAGTGTTTGGTAACATGAGTTTAAGTGGATCGCAGAGGGATCTGATGAGCTTCTGAGCTGGTTGGTGTGAAATTTTTGTTCTGTGGTGAGGAGGGATAAGCTGAGGAAAGAGAATCTTTCCCCTCTCAGCAGCAGCTGGTTGGCTTCTACAGGCTTTAATGCACAGCCCTAATTCCTGACAGTTTTCAGGACAGGTTTTGGTTGTTAGAAGTGCAATGTCCTCGTACTTGATAATGCTTTGAGTTTTCACTTGTAACATGCTTTTCCACAGCTTTGATACTGTTATCAATTCACCCAGAACAAAAACTTTCCCTCTTTTTTTTTCCCCTTGAATTCTGAGATGTAACTTATCTAACAGCTTTTCTTTAATTTCTGATGGCAGCTTCTCATCGTCTTCAACAGTATCAAGTCAGGTGTTTAAATCACTGCATGTAATTGTTAAATGCTGACTTTATATGTCACTTGAATCTGATTAGATTGTGAACAGTTACAATAATGTCTTTCTGTGCTTTTGTACAGTCCCTAACACAAGGGAAAACTAATCTGCTATAATTTTCTCTGTTGTTATTATACTTATCTCCTCATCTTTTTCTTTTACTCATTTCTTTTTAAAGAGTTCGACTCTGCCTTCTCACTCCTTCCCAGTGTAAAATGTGGAATTACTTAATGTAAATCTCATTTGCTTATCATGCTTCTTTAACTTATGACCTGCAGATAGGAGGCTTATGGAATATCTTTCTTTTTTACAAGCAGCTGCCTTAAAGTCTGAAGTCCTCCTCCAACAAGTCTTGCCAGCTGTTGCCAATCATTAGACCTCATTCCTATTTCAGTTCTGCTTTCAAGGCACCCGTGTTTGATCTTCCTTGCCCAGCATACCAGGTGTTCCTTGTCTGTAAATCATGTTAGTCTGTTACCTTTGCCACTGTGGTAACTCCTGATGTGCAGGGAAATAATCCACAGGCATTTCTTTGGTTTGGTCTTTGAAAGTTTCCCATCTCCACCGGAATGCTCTGGCCTTTTCCATGTGGTCTGGGAAGATACACTGAACTTATTCCATGATGTCTGACATATTCTGCTCTTCGCCTTGGTCAGAGCTACTTCTGTAAAAAGATACTGAATATCTTCTGAATTCTCTTTTTGCTTGGGTTCTTTTAAATCATTACACTCACTTTTTCAGTATTATGAGGAGTAGATGGGGCTACCCACAGGAGGCCTGACAGCACAGTCCTGTTTTGCTCTCTGCAGCTGCGTAATTGCAGTTTTGGCCACCTTGCTCAATATGTTTTTATTTCATTTAAGTCATCTGCAAAATACCTGTGATGTTAAGTTGGTCTCTTCAGGCATGTGCTGGAACTTAAAGCAAATTTTGTAAAGTGCTCTGACAGCCACTGAAGTGTTACTGGTTCACTTGCTTTGCCTGCCTTGTCCATGTGGCTTTCTGCAGCTCCAGGCTGTGGTTTGAGGCATTCAGCTCTGCTTTTTCCCTATATTAGGGATGCTTGTAACACTTTTCAGATTAAGTCAGTGAGTGACAGCTTTGCTGTAAAGACCCCTCCATAAAAATCAAATGCACTTCTGGTCTTAAGGAAACAGCAGATATCTTTATAAAATGTACTCATCTGTAGAAGATGTGTGTGTGTTGGACATTCAAGTGTTTGCTTTGCCTCCATTACTGTGTTTCCTATAAAAAAACTGTGGTGTTTAATTCTGTAGTTCAGAAGAGTGAAACAAGAATCAGCAGTGCAAGGGATTCTGGCAGGCCAGGAACTAAGGAATTCCGAGAATTTAGGAGTACAGAACTGGGTTATCTTGACTGGATCCTTCATAAGGCCATAGCCGCCTGTATCTGCTACACTTGGATACGTATAATACCCTTTCTTCCTTGGTACCCTGGCAAGTTTTAGTCTTTTGTGGATCTTGGGTACTTTGGCCCAGCTCTTTTCCTTCCCTTTGTTTCGTGTACAATCAGCAGGGAAGGGGTTTTGTGTTCTGCAGGTGTTCAATGCTTCCTCTCTTCTGCAGGTGCTGTTCTTTGGATTTGGGTGGCTGTTCTTCATGCGTAAGCTCTTCAAGGATTACGAGGTGAGAAGGAACCTTTCATTACAAGTCTGTATCTTAAAAATTACTCCCAATTATAGACATGTTTTTAAAATTGCATTTAGTCTTATTCATCTCTTTAATCCCTTTTTTCTTATTTTGAATTGTGTGTGCAGTTCCTTTCTTTTGAATTTCCTCATGTGCTTCTCTTTGAAAGACTCCTAGATATCTGAGGAAATGGCTTCTTCAAGGGCCAGTGAAAGTTTCCACATTGTCCACTGTTAAATAAAAAGAAATATGAAGGAGATGCAGGGGTAATAGGAGACTGGTTTGCTTTTTGCTTGAGTAGGCCTATCTTGTACAATTGTAAAATGTTTGAGACAAAACGAAATTCAGTGGTTAACTTTAAACTCAGTGAGATGTGTCCATTGGGGCTGAATTAGTTGTGAGGATTGGATGGGATAAGAGTGCCCCATACTCTTATTCCTAGATGGGTATGAGAGTGTGGTCTAGGTCAGAGATGGCTTAAGTGCGAGCCAGATTCAGACCCAGCAGTTTGTCTGATGTGGATTTTGTTTTTAAATCTAAGGTTAATGTCTAAAAACTCTGTTAACTTATGAGTTTTTCCTCTGGTTTCCAACAGGATTTTGGTTTCTTACTAATACGATAAAAGGAAGGGTAAAAGAGAGCTGGTTGTGGGCCATCATACCTTGTAATTTGTGTTTGCTACCTGAGGGATATCAGGAAGCCATTCCAGGAATGTAAATGCCTGATGTCTCTGGATTGTTTTCTGCATTGCAGGTTCGACAGTATGTGGTCCAGGTGATCTTCTCTGTGACTTTTGCCTTCTCTTGTACCATGTTTGAGCTCATCATCTTTGAGATTTTGGGAGTGCTGAACAGCAGGTGAGGCTGGGAGCCCCGTCAGGGACTAGCCTACCTTGTGTTCAGTCTAACTTCTGAACTAATGGATGAGTCTTGGATTGGGGAAAACGTGAGAAAACTGTCAACAACTCAGCAAAGGTTTTGTGCAGCAACATTTGTTTATTTTGCAGAACATGAGACTAGAATCCGTAAGCTTCTGATTTTCTATGCAATCTCTATTAGTGTGGTCTAGATCCTTAGTGCAAGGCTTTAGTCTTTGACTTTCTCCATTTGTGAAGTTAAAAGGAATGGTTTCTTTTATGGGAGTATTGTGAAGCTTTAGATCACTGCTGAAGAGCACTTTTCAGATGTTGAGGACTATAGAAACTTTAAGCACTAGTTTTTCTGTGGTGGTCAGAGCAGGGAATAAGATGTGAAGCTGACTGTGGAGTGAAAGCAAGGTCTGTAACAACAGAGGATTCGTGAATCAAAGGTGCATCCTCCCTGGACCACAGGGTGAGGAATTCTACGTTAAAGGGCATGTTAAAGACTGTCTGCTTTGGAAGTCAGTAGGAAAGAGGAGACAGAGCAGTAACATGTAGAGGCTAAACTGGTTTTCTACTTATTCTGTCTCATCATACTAGTATAAGAGAGCAGTCAAAGGAGTTGAAAGGGAAGAAATACAGAGCTGATAAAAGGTAATGTTAGTTCTGACTGTATGTTATTAGTATGTAGACCTTGCAGCCAGAGAGATCACGTAGGAGAATGTTTTTATAAGCTTCAGTAAAGGCATAGATGGAAATGCTTGCCTCTGAATTAGTTAGAAAAAAAGTGACAAGGATCCTCATAATTTCTTCTTCCCTGAGGCACAAAGAGGATATGAGTTAATATTGGGAATGGGACATGTATTTGTCTATTCAAGCAAAGTGAAAAGTTAATTTAGCCAAAATGAATCTCATCTGCGTTTGACCAATCTCATTTGATCAAAATGATCAATACTCTTTAAAAATCTTACTTTGTAAAGTCTTACAGATGAGACAACTCACTCTGAAGTGAAACATGTTGAATTATCAACATTAAATATTTTTAATCTTTTCAATATTTAGCCTTGTTTTGACTCAGCTGTTCATTAGAAAATTAATGACTGCTTATACTTAGTTCTGATTTACTGCTCAAGTAGACGAGCAATCAGTCACATGAATCATGCTGCAACCAGCATTAGTCACCATAGAAAATACAATAGTTGATAAAATAGCCCAGTGTGTTTTTCTGGATAGTTGTTAATTTTGAAATACATGTTCCTGAGCTCTGTGTTTAAAAATAAAACCAAACAATAAACCAAGACAAACATCCCTCTCTCCCCAACCCTAAAAAAACCAAAAAAAAATCCAGAATATTCTACATGCTAGGCCAATATTATTCGATGCATGATGTAGTTGAAAGGATTGCTTTGACATGTGATTTCCCTTGGCAGATGTGTTGTATTATGATATGATGCTAATCAGTATTTTGGCTTTATTTCAGCTCTCGATATTTTCACTGGAAGCTGAACCTGTGTGTCATTTTGCTCATCCTGGTCTTCATGGTGCCCTTCTACATTGGTTATTTTGTTGTGAGCAATATCAGATTGTGTGAGTATTTGGTTTGGGGCAGTGGAACTGAGAACTTGGGACCATGGATACAAGTGAGAAATAACTTTTCTGGGACAGAGATATGTTGGTCACTATCCTCATGCTCCCTCCTTCTTCTGACTTTCTTCTGCTTGTATAACTTCTCTTTGGAACTTTGTGCTTTAGCATGAACTGTTGATTGAACAGTCGGGAAATGCTTTACGTGACCCCAACAAATGTTGCTTTTCTTCATGGGTTTCAACAAAGTTGGGCACTTTTCCACTTTTCTAGTATTACTGGAATTTGTTGCTTTCCAGTTTTAAGCTTGCAGCCAGACTCTGGAACCCTTGGCAAGGCTGTGTTGTTCTGCTGGGGGGCAAAAGAAATGAGGCAGAGAAGCTCAATAAATCACTCTTGAGGCAGAAAAGCCCAATAAATTACTTTTTCTTTTTTTTTTTTTTTTTTGGCATCTTCTGTCTGGATGAGGCTTCTTCCATGCACTAATGGACACTTAACCCTTGAGCTATTGACAATCATCACTCTTTTGTGTTAATCTTAGGCATGGAGGGTGGTATTAAATGTGTAGTTTTGCCATGAAGATGAAATATTTAAGTTTCATGTTCAGGGTCACATGGTGTCAGAAAGACTGGAAAGTGAAGGAGTGCACACCATGAGCTGTAGCTCTGTCAGTTCACACCTGCTTTGTCTACCTGTGCTCAAAGTAGCCTTTAGATCAACGTGGCAATTTTGCAAGCTAGGAAAAGCCCTAAAGGGAAAACCTCTTTTAAATACTGCTTTTTTTCCCCTTCTCCATTAGTGCACAGACAGAAACTCCTTTTTGCATGTGTTCTGTGGTTGACATTCATGTATTTCTTCTGGAAGTTGGGGGATCCGTTTCCTATCCTCAGCCCAAAACACGGTGAGTTTTGTTTTCTTGCTGCTTCCTTCCCTCCTGCAAATAGGCTTTGTTATCTCTTTTATCTTGGCGCTATAATTATCTCATCTCTACAGCTGGGGCTGTCGAAAGTAGTTTTTGAAACTGAGGGTCTCCTCTGCTTTGAAATCTGCAGTCTGAAGGTTGTCAGACTGACAGAAATGGGTGGATACACCTTGATAATTTGCATGAGTTTTCTTTCAATACCACAGGAAAACCTGAGGGAAGTGAGTGAGTCCTTACTGAACCTAGACTATGAAAGGACACGTTTTGAGGACACAAAAATCTCCACAGGAAGTTGATCACAATTTTTATTCACTTATTTCTTTTATTGTGGGCACCAAAGCTAGTTTATTTATGAAGTGAATCATCAACCAACCCTTCATCTGACTTTTTTTCAGTCAGATTATTGTTTCTTGTGACTGAAATCAGATCAGCTTAGCATGGGTGGCTGTCCAGTTGACAAAACATGTAAGGGAGCTGAAACACCAGACTATGGCCAGCAACAGGCCTGGCAGTGAGTGCTGGCTTTGGTACAGATCCATGCACTGCCTGAGCCCAGGGGCAGTGCAGTTGCCTGGTGTTAGAGGGTGAGTTGGTGAGTCCTGCTGGGTGCCAGAGCTGTTTATGTGCAGAATCAGCTTGGGCGTATTTGTGTTGCGGTCATGGAACCAACACTGTGCACTTGGGCTGGTTTGGGTCCAACAGAGCTTGTTAGCATGCGCCTGGCTGTGCTGAATCCTCGAGGCACCCATGTGTGCTGAAGGATTGTAACGCTGTGGAACCACACTGTTTGTCACCCATGTTTCTTGGGTAACTTATATTGCCCTTAAAGCCTGTGAAAAAATTGTTTGTATATTTTTCTCAACGGGTGAAATTTGCTCAGTTTCACTCAAATTGCTGAATTCTGTCTGCATACATAATGGTCAGCTTAGTCTTTCTGTTCTCTAGGAAGCTACTTCATTCTCTACAAATCTGTAAGAGAAAAATTGAAGGACACCAGTTGCTGTAGGGGCTGCTCACCCTTTCATCTGTCACCCTTTCATCATCACCCTAAAACTTTTCCGAGAGGACGTGTATATCTGTGTTTTGTAATTGTGTCATTTGCCTCAGAAATACAGCAGGTAGTGTACAGGGCAGATCCCTCTGGCCAGTGTTCCATTGCCAAGGAAAATATGTATCCACTGTGAGCTGCAGAAGGCGCTTGAGTTGGCAGAATGGGATAACCCCGTGGGAACTTAGCCACGGGGTTCAGGTAATCCTCTTCAAGTCACTGAAAAGGCTCTGGGAGGCTGCCCAGCACCTGAAGATTTGCAGAACTGGCAGTGGGGTGTTTTCTATTTTTAACTTCCACTTTCTGGGATGATAACACAACAGTTGTACAGTGCCTTATCCTCCCAGGTATAGACATAAGGTTAGAGCAAAGGATTCACTGCTGTGGTGCTGCTGTCCTGCCTGTACAGACAGGGCTGCTGCAGGGTTTCATCCTGCCTTTGGGAGCTGGTAATAGAAGGAAGGTTATGCTTAATTACATTACTAGCATTCTGATAAAGCTCTTACCTTTATCTGAGTTGATAAAACATTCACTTCATCTGGCCTGATCACAAGAGGGCTGCTGTGAGCGTTGCGGGGAAGCGTTGCTCTAACCAATGGAATGTCATGTCGTTTTGAAGGCACCTCTCTTTTAACTACTGTGGTCTGACAGTGTGTGGGGCAAAAGGCCAGTGTATTGTAGCACATTCTGTAGCTCCTGTAAATCTCTATGCAGCTGCACATGACTGTGTGTCTCGGTTTCCCTTTGTGAAGTCTTTTTGCCTTGTTTTCATCATTTATTCCACTTCTCTGAAGCATGAAATGTGGCTTGGCGCTTGGCCATCTCAGCTTTGCAATCGTATAAGCTCCAAATGTGCTGTGTGTGGCAGCTGCTCTGTAACTACCTCCCTAAAAAGTGACTGCTGTTTACTAGGACGTGGCATTGTATCCCGAGAAGACAGGTTGAGATCTGTGTTTAAGAGTAAATGCAGCTTCAGTGCTTGGCGTTGGTTACAGCACAGGCTTGATGTTCATGCTGAATTACATGTTTTAGAGTCCACTTGGTGCTCAGGAGGAATACCTTGTTGGTGTTCACCTCAGCAATGTGTGTGAGTGTGTGTGTGTCAACCAGATGAATACTGAACAGCCAGGAGCAGCTTAAGCTTCCTATGCTGTCATACCTCCACTGTCCTATAAGCACAACTTGAATCTGATGTGGAGGGGTCACTTCTAGTGACAATTCACAGAATAGGGATTCCTCTCTGTCTCCAGACATTTTTAGGCCAGTTTGCCAGGACCAACTGGTTTGGTAACTCTAATCCTGATAACTGCAGAAGTGTCTGTGGAGGATGTCTCCTCTGTGGTGTCTGGTGCATGATCTGTGTTCCCACCTCAGCAAAGGACAATCATAATGTCATATTAATTTGGAACCAAAATTTTGAGTTACTCCTCTCCATGTTTCTTCAAAGCCAGAATTTCCTGTCCCTGTTTCTAAGCTTGGTAACATGATTCCTGAGAGAGACTTCCTTTCTTTTCATAGTCCCTGTCTGTCCTTACTGTGGTCATTGCAGGGGGAAGGCATTCATATTAATTAAGGGCCTCTGTGCTGTGTTAGGAAGGCACCCAGTGTGGAGCGGAGTGAGGAGAGCAAGGTTACTAATGCCACGTTTTCCCTCTCTCAGGAATCCTGTCTATAGAACAGCTCATCAGCCGCGTTGGTGTGATTGGGGTGACACTCATGGCTCTGCTGTCAGGATTTGGGGCTGTCAACTGTCCATACACTTACATGTCCTACTTTCTCAGGTAACTGCAGCCTTGTGAAATATTTGTTCAGCTTTTTGAGATAATTCTTCTGTTTTTCCTGTGTCATTGTTTCAAATTCCTTTGTTACTTTTTTTCTGAATGTAGCTATCGCCATGTCTAAGTGCTAGAACCATTTCCACTGCTGAAGGATATTCTCCGTTTACAGGCTTCTCCATTCTTTGTTTCATGGGCATGTGCACATCTCTGAAATGGGATAGCAGGCCTTATTGGGTGTCTTCATTTTGCAGGAATGTGACAGATGCAGATATTCTGGCTCTGGAGCGACGACTCCTTCAGACTATGGACATGATTGTTAGCAAGAAAAAAAGGTGAGAAGGCAGCAGTAGCATGAAATTATTTATTTAAAAGATTTTCAGTCAGTATGGTATAAGATGGTTCTTGAAATCACCAAAATTATTAGTCCTGTCACGGCTGTGTGTTCCAGTGAAACAGGTGACTGAATTGGGGTGAACTGTGTGGTGTTTCGTTCTGGCGTGATACATGACTTTGTTTTTTTCCCAGACGTGCACAAAATAGTGTCCTTTGTGAGTGCAGTGGCACAGATTAGGCTTCCAAGACAATTTGCAACTCTCTGGTGGCAGCATAACTAGTCTGTAGGGTGGGCAGCTTTCTCTCTGCTGAGTCAGAACCCTGAGGCCACTGCAGCTGGCTCTTACTGGTGATGTCAGGACAGAAATGGCCCATACATATGGGGCACTTTCCTGCTGCGTGGATCTGGTGGTTCTGGTCAGAGCTGAAGAAGGGCAGTGAGCTGCTGTGGACACAGCTATATTCTAGCAAATGGCAAGGTTTACATTAGTTAAGTTTTACAGAATTGCAAAATATTGCTAATGTGAATATAGTGTAGTACATTAGTGTGCCATCAGAACTCTGCCTGTGCTGGTTTGGCTTATTCCAGGTACCCCAAGCTAAAAAGCTGCTTTGGAAACAGCGCCATTTTATTTACACTGAAAAGGTTTTGGTTTGCCATTACAAATTATGTGTTGCATGCCTTACTAATTGTGCAGAATAAATACAATTGCCATAGTCAGTTCAGAGGTTTAATTGTCTGACACTGAATTCTCACAGCAGTCCCCCATAACTTTACTTTTGATGCCCTATTGTTTTAATGGAACCTTTTAACATAAGCAGGGGAGCTTTTAGGCAGTCTGACCTTGCTGAATTTATCACCAGCATGTTTATCTGCTAAACAGTATCAGCAGCTGAAAGTGTAGTTAAAGCATAACCTTCTTCTTCCCCTTGGAAAATGTTAAGTGGTGAACAACTGTTAGCTCCGTATTTGTGCTCATGTGTGAGACGGTAAGCAGTGAGAGAATTTAATTACTCAGGTTTAATTGATTTAATTGACTGGAAGCATACTAAAATACGAGCTTTGGAGTTAAAAGATATTGTGTAGTGTTGCTTCTGACTCTGTGCTCTTTTGTTTTGTTTTGTACAGTATTTTTGGACCTCTGGTCCAGGGAGAGTGATGTTGGGGTAAACGTAAGAATGTCTGGGACTTTTAATTTTCTTGCCTTTCTATGGCCATGAAATGTTCTGGATATAGCAGTTTTCTAACCATTATTAATAGCTGTGTTAATATGTATTAATCACTTGGCAATTACACTGAAGTTCATGTATATATGTTCAAAAACACCCAAACAAACCCCAAAAAAGCCCCGAAACTATGTAGTCTCAGAAATGTGCAAGAAGTAGCAGAAGCTTGAGTTCTGTAGATTTTGTTCTCTTTTTGCTTTAACAGAGAGCAGTAGCTTGCATAATTGGACTATTTGCTCATATAAAGCTGAATTTGAAAAGTTGACTACGTACCAGTTCAAAGGCAATGCAAATCATTTGCAGAACAAGTGGGAATAGCAGTATTTTACAGTGTAGGGTAAATGCTACAGTACCATAAACTGGAAGTTACTTGCTGGCCACCTTCTCAGTGCCACTGATAAGTCAGAACTTACCAATGCACACAGGGGTTGTATGGCAATAGAACATAAAGCTTTTTTGATCTTTTTGCTGATCTTGGCATTGGAAACTCACCTCTGGGTTTGTCAGGTTCTTTATACTCATCCTTGCGGGTATGACATAACTTGGCCTCAGGTTAGTATTGCCTAGATTCTCTGACACCACTGCTTCATTGGGCTTCATGTTAGATCAGCTGGTCTGACATAGATGTATCTCAAATCTACACAGACAAAGTGTGCGGGTTTTATCTGTGGATCCTTTCTGTGAGGTCTCCAGGACTCCTGACTACTGGGTGGGTACAGAGATCCCTGTCACCTCTCAAAAGAAAAGGTTTTCCTTGGCATATCTATAGCCTTGTGCTTCCCCTTGACATTGCTGCATTTCTGCTGCAGTGCTGTGGATCACGTGGGATGGAACATGTGACTCGGGTGCTGGGAAGAAAGCAAGGATTAAAAATGCATTCCTTATATTTGACAGCCTTCAGGATGAATAGGATTGTTCTGAGATCTCTGTTATTTGTGGTCTGTGGCCATGTGCTTTTATGTGTGTTAATTTGGGTGCCCCAAAGGTGTTTCTTCTGCTGGATGTGAAAGAGAAATGATGAAACGATTTTTTTGTGTTTTTTTTTTTTTTATTACACTGCTTCTCAACCCTGAAGCTCAGCACCAAATGTAGCAGCGCCAGCTGCAGCTACAGGAAAGGGCCTAAACACTGTTAAATCATGGATCACCTTGACAATCCTTTGAATAGTTTTCAGCTTAGAAGTGGATAGCTGGCTCACAAATTTCAACGGGAAGAAATGCGAGGGAACGAGACCAGAAGCCAGCACTGCTCGTGGGGGTTACGCTGTGGTGCACAGGGGAGTGTGGGGGATGATGGGCAGCTGTACTGGTGGGATGAGGTTCAGGAGTTGTTGCCGTTCGGTCGGGGCGGGAGGACGACACGGTGACCAGGGATACCAGCCCCCTTTATTACA
>JAYRBT010000001.1:5460227-5489378 GCA_036023395.1 Myiotriccus ornatus
CATTAGAGAAGCAATTCTTACAAGTGTGCATTTTGCGCCTTCTTAGACCATCCAACCACCCCCCTGCCTCTTTCTTCAGTGATACAACCTAAGCCCTGAATGCGTCTCACTGTGACAGAGAGAGATGCTTTTGTCTTTTTGTTTGAAGGTAAATGCATCTCTTTCTCACAGGCAACCATCAATATCGTATTTGACCGTGTGGGGAAGACTGATCCAGTCACAAGAGGAATTGAGATCACTGTAAATTACCTGGGAATCCAGTTTGATGTGAGTCTTTACTAATTCTGACAGCCTTTTCAGCAGTTCATATCTTATCTAAATAAAATCATATTGCTGATAGGGAGAAGGTGGTGGACCCTGAGAATGTGTCTTTGGCTTTTGACTTACTGAGGAGGAAGGGAAAATGCACCATGAACGTTTCTTTCACACTGACTTTATGCGGAGATGGTGATGTGGTCTTGCCAGAGAGGCATTGATTAGTTTTTTTTGTTTTGGGGAAATGGAATCACTTTAGACAACTTGCTTAGATTAATACATTCAGCTAGAGAGCAATTTGGATTGCTTATGCAAGCAGGTGTTCTGTCACTTACACTTTGTAAATATCTCGCTGTGAAAATGGGGTTCTTTGAGATTGGTGTAAGCTAAATCTGTTTTTCTTGTGTGTTTGGGGTAAACAGTTGCTAATACATTTGTGAAAATGTCTGTTATATGAACCTGTCTGCAATGGATATCTGTACATTAGGAAATACAAAGACCCTGAAGAATTGGCAACTCTACAGTGTGGTATAAATGGGGTTAGTTCCAAAGTGTTAACTGTATTCTTCTTTCTGATACAGGTCAAATTCTGGTCTCAGCACATTTCCTTTATTCTTGTTGGAATAATCATTGTTACCTCTATTAGAGGGTTGTTAATCACACTTACAAAGGTAAGAACCAGGACTTTTAAGGGGGTTTAGACCTGGAAATCCATTATCAGATCTTTATCTGTAGATGGACAAATACTGTTTAAACTTTGAATATACATTTATATTTAAATATCTGAATATAAGTAATTACAGAAGGAGGAAGGTAGGAAAGATACCTTTT
Source organism: Myiotriccus ornatus (assembly GCA_036023395.1). Taxonomy (NCBI): domain Eukaryota; kingdom Metazoa; phylum Chordata; class Aves; order Passeriformes; family Tyrannidae; genus Myiotriccus; species Myiotriccus ornatus. Next base: position 5,461,314 of record JAYRBT010000001.1, read on the forward strand.
GCAGTAAATTTCCCCACTCAGTCTCAGTTATGACTGTCAGGAAAAGATGTAGATGTTAAATAAGATGTTAAATATAAGCAAGGGTTCAAAACGCTGCTGTAGCCAAGGCTTATCAGTAAATTTGATGAGATGGTGATTAAAATCATTTGGATTACATAATTTGAGCTGCTAGTAGGACTGGAAGGGCATTAACTCAAGAAACATGTGACTCAATGTCTTGACCTGGCCTAAGCTTAAACTTCTCTACGTGTTGTGTTGTGACTTTTACCACATGGCATAACTGGCTTTGGTAGATTCATGTTTAAGGCTTAACACTGCAGGTTTGTGAAAGTAGGATACAGGTAGCCCTCTAGAATGCATGTGTTTTATTGTTTGGGTTTTTATCTAGTGAAAACTTATTGAATGGTGTGTACCTTTCATGCTGTTTTAAGGCACATCAGATTTATCTGACTGCTTATTTCCAGTGTTGTGTTTTTTTTTTTTTTCCCTAGTTCTTCTATGCCATTTCCAGCAGCAAGTCCTCCAATGTTATTGTCCTGCTTTTAGCACAAATAATGGTGAGTATGCAGAGCCCTGGGCAGACCTGTGTGCATTTATGCATTTATACATGTGTGACCCCTGTTAGCCACATAGCTGTTGTGAAGCAATAACTGCTTTCCCTGTGTGAATTAGCTGTGTTAATTTGCAGGGTATGTACTTTGTGTCATCGGTGCTCCTGATCCGGATGAGCATGCCCCCGGAGTATCGCACCATCATCACGGAAGTCCTGGGAGAGCTCCAGTTCAACTTCTACCATCGTTGGTTTGATGTCATATTCCTAGTTAGTGCCCTGTCCAGTATCCTCTTTCTCTATTTAGCACATAAACAAGCCCCAGAAAAGCACGTGGCCCTCTGAGTCAGAACTGCAGTCGTGCACTGCTCTCCGTCCTTTTGACTGCACTGCTGCAACTCCTGTGGACTGCATGATGTGAAGAGAGCCAGGACTCTTTTGTGTGTTCCAGCAGCATAACTGGCTCTTTGAACTTTGACACGTGTCACCATCAAGCTCTGTGGCTCGTTTTGTTAAGGTGCTACAGCTAGAAGGGAAGAGGGTGCCTGTATTGAACAGGAGACAGTTCATTGCCAAGCAATAAGGGCACTCCTTGGTGCACCACTGCCCAGGGGCATCAGAACTTGCATGATAGGTTGTCTGAGGGAACACCTCATAATGTTGGAACAACATCTTCGTAGAAGGCACCAAGGAAATGTGATTTTTATTTTGAAAATCAGTTTATAATTGGGATTCAGAGGACGGCAATCCTTGAATTGAATGTTTGAGTCTGTGGAATTAAATAAGCTTTTGTAATATCTCATGCAAGCATCACCGTTGTTTTTTGTCAGTCTCAAAGATTTGGCTGGACGTCAGCTAGAAAGTGGTTAGGATTTACTGCCTGGCAGAAGTGGGGAGAATGTCACTCCATTTCTGTTTGGAGTGTGTGCTAGTGTGTACTGTCAGTACCTGCTGGAGTCCTTAGGAGCTGGCGGTCAGCTGAGTCTCAACTTTCTTTCCTCTCTCTGCATAAATGTAACTGAGGCTCTGGATTCCTCTTTGCTGCAGTTCAGTGTGAAGTCAAAGACCACAGCTGTGTCTTAATTATGTTGTATGCTACAAATTTTGTTCACGTGACTTAAACGTGTAGGTTCCCACAGCCACTCTCCTGGGCTTTGTTTGTTTTGTAATTGTTCTGGAACATAAATCATAGGGGGTTAAGAGTAAGATCTAGAGAGGGGGAAAACATAACCAGTCTAAACAGTTTATTTCTGTATTGTCTTTGGTGTACAGCAAGGAAGCAGAGTATAACAGCAGCAATATTACAGAGCCATTTGTGTCACATCAAAGTGGCGTTGACTTGGGGTTAGACAAACCTGCATGACTGAATTATGTTATGCTATTCTAACCACCATGATCCACAGCAGAGGAGAGAGGAGTGCTTAACCATCTCGAATTATGAATCACAAAGTGAGCTTAGTGTTGAAAGGAATTTCTGCAGTGTTAGCAGGAAAAAGCACCAAAATGCCTGGAGTACATCGGCTTGTGCCACTTCACTGCCGTTGTATTGCTGGGAGTACATCAAAGAGTTGCCACTGGGATGGAGCTGATGGGCTTGGATTAGGGGGAGAGCTGCCTCCCCTTGGGAGCTGGGGAGAAATCAGTTGCTCTTCATTAAGAGCTTACCTTTAAAAGGCTGAGATACTTACAAATCTATAAAATGTTTCTGTCTTCTGCTGCAGTCCTTAATTATATCATTCTATTTACTTAAGCCTTTTCATCAGTAAGTGAGTAACTGCCCACTTTACAGGGCAGAAAGCCAATGAGGTACAATTGCAGGGTGTTAAAGGGATGCAAGTTACACTGAAGTGTTTATTTCAGGAAGATTGCAGTCCTTTGCAGGCATGGCATTCCTTGGAATAAGAAAGTTCTGGGAGGTGTAGTAGCAAAAAATTACTGAAGAAAGATTTAGGTGGTTTCTTTTTGGTTGTTGTCTCCTCACAACTTTGTGTCGTCATTGTTGTAACCGGCAGCTCTTGTGGAGGCAGCTGATTGTGAAGAGGAGGATGAGTCTGCCTGCGGAGGAGTAACAAATGTGTTCTGATTATTTTCAGTTTGTAAACATGGTTGATAGTCTGCAGTGCTATGAAGGACTACTCTGTTTTCATTTGCACTAATCACATACTTGTTTAGATGGCAGAATAAACCAACAAATATAATTTTTGTTGTCAAAGGGCTTTTTTTGGTTAAGTACATTTAGAGAGAAATTTGGAAGATTCCTGTTGTTGAATTCTTGTATCTGCTGAATTTGAACCCAAAAGTGGTGCTAACTTCAGATCTGCAAAATGCAGCTTGGGAACTAATAAATTCTTGGAAAAACGTGCAGCTGGACATTTGCAGACAGGGCTAATGAAAAAGGAATGGATAACAGTATTGCTCTTATTCCTCCTTGGCTGTCCCTGCTACATGATCAGAAAACAAGCATTTAAATATTTAAGACTGACCACACAGAGGGTTAAAAGTTGCTGTTTGGAAAAGAAACACCTTCCTGCTTTTCTGACTTCTGCCATGCTTCAGATTCTCTCTAATGGCATGAAATGAGTATAACAATTGCAAATCAGCACGTTCCCTAGAAAATGTCATCAAAACCTATCAGTTGCTGTTTTTTCTCCAAAATGATCCATTTTTAAATATTTCACCTGATTTTCACAAAAGTTGTTTATGTTTTTGGTGTATTTAAGCACTTCTTCCTGCACTTCCACAATTGTATTGCCTGTTTCCCATCCCCATTAAGGATTACCGTTTTTGGATTATCTTGTTCCATAAAATTGTGTATGCATTCTTTGTGTGATTTAATCTTCCATTAAAGATACTGTATTATGTGTGGGGAAAGGAAGAGTCGTTTATGATAATTAGCAGTTTTTCTTTTAACAACTTGCAAAAGTCCGGGCTCAAGTTAAAATTCCTAGCTCAGGAAAATATACTACCTGAAAAATGTTATTTTCTTATCCCCTGTGTGATCCCTCAGCATCTGCTTAATGCAGTATCACTCACCCTTTCTCTTGGTTCGGGTGAGTTTCTCTCTGGCTCTGGCAGGTGGTTTTCTGTGTAAGCAGGAGGTTCAGGAGTGTCATGGGCTGGATCTGCCATCGAGGCTGTGATGGGAATGTTCTGGCCTTGGAAGTACCTGTAAGCATCTTTGCTGCACACTAGCAGTGTTAGTCTGTCACCACTGTTTTGGATTCTTGCCACCACTTTGTCATAGGATTCACTGATCACGTTTACTCCATTCACTTCCACCAAGAAGTCGTTGTTTTGTACACCTGCCCCGTCAGCTGGCCCGTCATTTTGTACCTGCAGAGACAAGTTCAAAGCATAAAACTTGGAAAGATGCATTAACAACTGATGCATTAACAACTACACTGCTGTGTTACTGCCTTCCTTCCAGGATGGTAAAATAAGCATGGGGAAGGGGAGATCCGTGGGGCAGGAATGAATTGGGAGGGGCAGTGGGCCTAGACATAATAAACATGGAGTCCTTAGTTTGAGATATAGGATGCATCTTGATTTTGATAGACTTACATTGTAGAAATGTGGCGTGGTAGAACCATGAAGACAAGTAGAAAAACAGTTTTCCTACTATTTGTAGATCTCTGTCCAATAACTGAAGTTTACTACATTTCACAGATTCCTTAGTAATGAGTGGAACCCCTCAAGAAAGCTGAAGTCACACATGTAATTTGAGACTGCAGAATTTTGACGTTCACCAGCTGTGGAATTCGGGGAGGGGGATGGGGGGGAAGGTGTCTCTCCTATAATTAAGATGTTCTGCAGTCAGAAATATTCTAGCTTGCTTGCCTCTTGAATAAAAGCAAAAATTATGCAAAAGCAAAAGCTGTATTCCCCTTCCCTCTGGATGTCTAGGATGAGGAATCTTCTGGTGCTTATTTTTCATCTTAGGCCAGCAATGTCACTGTGACTTAAAGGGTATAGCTGTGGAGAAGAGACACTTGTGGCTTTTCTTGTGTTTATTTGCAGGATGGAAGGGAGGAAGCTGTCTGACAGGCTGCTCGAGCTTCTTCATTAGTACCTCACTGATGAACAGTCCAGGCTTGTTCTTGATCATGTTTAAACTGAAGCCAAATCCACCAGGCCCTTTCACCATTTTGCAGATTCTTGGCTTGTGGTTCACTTTCTGCTCAGTGTGCAACTCCACTCTTTCTTCCACTTTAGCTGGAGTTGAATCCTGTGCTTTATAGTAGTATGAGAAGGGGGAAATTTGAGCCTGAAAAAAGAGAGAAATTAAACATAAAAACTTCTGTTGTGAAATCTGTTTCAGGCTCTCATGCTCTACATGCTTTGTTTGAAACTTTGTTAATGATTCAAACTTGAGCTGTGCTGAAGGACTCTCCTTTATTAATTTCTGGCAGAAAGGGAAGTTACAGTGTTGATGATCTATGTGGGAAGGGAATTTTGTTACTCATTCATAAATATACAGCCATGTAGCTCTGAATTTGCTGTCTTAACAGCAAACTAACCTTTCTTGTGGAGTGTTTGAATTTAGAATTGTCCCAATAGTGTCTATAAAAATTGAGGAGGCCAAAATTATTTTGACTTTCTGTATAATGCAAGGAGAATTGCTGAAATTATGGTGTATCTTAGAGATTTCCTGCAAGTTGAAGAAGTGTCTGTCAGAGCAGGTTGGCTGTTTCGTTGCTGCATATGTCTCTTCATGATGATAAATTAACAATTCCTAGCAGGAGTTTGCATTTTCTTACCAGTTTGTACATGGCATCAGTGTCCTTATCCACGACCAGCAGTGTGGTTTTGGCCTCAGACTGCTTGATTTTTCCCACTACGCTTTCATGGTCCAGACCATCCACTTGCTCTCCGTTGACGGCCACTAAGATGTCATTGTCTTTGAGACCCACCGTGGCCGCTGGGCTCCCGGAGTTTACATCCTTGATTATGTGATCTGAGAGCAGAAGGGAAGAAAGATTGATGTGAAGGCATAGCTTGTTGAGTTTAAAGACATTAAAATGAATGGCAAAGGCAAATTGTCAGAAGGGCACTTCAGATTGAGACCAGTTCCCCGGTGTAGCTCCGTGCAACGTGTCTGTAGAGGATCTCTGCTGGGCAACCGGTTGGAAGCCAAAGGAAATGAAGCCTGCAAACCCTGTACAGGAAGGAGCTGTATATCAAACGTCACGGTCTGTGTGTTAACTTGGTTCTTACCACCAGTGGTTTGTTCCATCCGTAGATAGAATCCATAACCGCTTTTCCCTTTCTGGATTTCAATGAGCCGTGGTCTGAGGGGAAGCAATCCTAGGCTGGCGCTCTCTTTGCTCAGTACCTTCTTCTGGCTTGTGAAATAACGGTCTGTTTCTTCATTTGAAAGTAGAAACATAACATGATTTTCAGACTTCTTTACCTGTGATGGTACATGTACAGTCTCAGATGTCACCTCTTCAACAGCATGTGGGAATTGTAGATACTTTGGTGCTCTGACACACTGTGTGTGTGGGTGCTGCTGATGAATGAGCTGTAAGGTGTAGGCCATGCTACTATAAATTGATTTCCCCCCCTCCCCCTTTCAGTCAGAAATTTGGACCATGACAAGATCCTGGGCATGTAATATATGAGGAAATTTACTGTATTTCATACCGTGTTTGTGACCTATAGGGACTCATGGAGGGCTCACCCAGTGAGCCTCAGGAGATAGTACTTATATAGATGTGAAACTGCAATATACACTTATCATAACATGTATACCACTATTTTAGATTACAGTGACAAGAGTCAAGTTTCTGTCACTTTTGGTCCTCTTCTGTCTCCTTTGCTGATTCTGAGGTTTGGATTTTTTTTACACATATATATATATATTTTTTTGTCTTTTCAACCACTCCAAGTCCATCCTTCTCCTAATCCTTTCTACTCTGATGGTTGCCCTTTTTACTCATCTTAACCAAGGTCAGTCTGCTGCTGATGTTGCAGTAGCTCAAAAAAGCTTGGGTATTGCACAGTTCCATAATGAGTTGCATGCACTGAATGATGCTGGAAGGCCAGAGTATGTTCTGCCTGTCTCTTGGCTCTCTGAAATCTCTTCAGCTCCAGCGGTGTTTTGGCAGTGCCAATAGTGGAAAGCTGGAAGCTTCATTAGCAATGTTCTATGCAGCTGAGGCCGGTTAGTGAAAGCTATTGCACAGTAATTTTCATTAGTTTTGGACTTCTTGACAGGAGAAAGGAACTACTGTCTAAAATTATTACTTTTTCCCTGTTCCATGCTGACTGTATCATCAGAGAGTTTCTCTCTTCCTGCCCTGAAAACCACATTGCCCTCTTGCCTTTAGGAGCATTTCCAGGACTTCTAGGAACAGAGCATGATTTATTTAATAGGGTTCCTGGCAACAGTGTGGTTCTGTTATTTGAAATTCTTTGGCCTGTCTTGATGGCAGTATTCACTGAGAGGCGGTTTGAGAGGCTGCTTGATAACAGAGCCAAAGCCAGAGCTGCGCTGCTGCATTGATGATACAGGAACAGCAGCTCCCCAGATTTACTGTGAAGCATTCAAATGGGCCAGACCTGCCTCCTCAGTAACCCTCATAGGTTGCTGTGAAAGTAGGCCAGAACAGAAGATGAATCAATACCTTTTCCACCACTTCCTCGTGTGTGTAATTTTCCACATTCTCCCCATTGATTTCAATCAGGCGATCGTTATTTTGGACACCAGCCTTTGCAGCTGCTCCTTGTGGTGAAAGCTCTACTATGAACAACCCCTTCTGTCCTAAAATAGATGAAAATTCATTACGCAGGGTAAGTCACTGCAATATGCCTGAATTTAATGGTTAAGGAAACTCAGCACTGATGTCCTCAAAGACTCCTGGTCTCTGCTTACATGGAGATCACAGTGGCACCACAAACCTTCCACACAGACACACCTCTGTCTCTTACTCTGTCTTGGAAAAATCACTTCCATGGGAGGCAGGGAGACATTTGTTCACTATCTGCAGCTCAAACAGTTGTTTGTTTCCCTACCAAGAGTCCAGGTGGGCTGATACCTGAAAGGGATTTGATTCCTGCCCCCACCAAAGTCCCTCCTAATTCTGGAGAGAGGAGCTGCTTTTAGGTCTTTCAGATGGATAGCATTGCAAAATGTGCTCTTTAGAAGTGATGCTTTTCAGAGGGCTTCCCTATTCTGTTGACTGGCCTTGGAAGAAAGGCTTATGTGGAAGAGGTTCAAAATCCTTTTTTTCTTAATGAAATAACTTCCAAATCAGTAAAAATGTTTCTTGCAGCTGCCTAGAACTTTGCATGCTGATTCCTGAGGTGATTTGAAGGAATGGAACAGGACTTAACATAGCGTGTTGAATATGTATCTCGTATTTGAACAGGGACTGCAAACTTGGTTTCGTTAAGTGGGCTTAAATAACAAGCAGAAAATAAGTTATTATTTCTCTCTCTCTTTTTTTCATCTTTTCTCCACCTCATAAGAAACGTGGTCCTCAGAAAACCTTTTGCTAAAACCTTTCACTGCATATGCTGTATAGAGATGGATCTGAACTCATCCTGCTCTTTCTTGCATTCTTTCTGGTAGTAAGAACAGTTTGTGCGTCCCTATTAGCCCTCCTGTGTTAACTGTGTTTGCCTTTGTCCCTGCTGGCAAATCTCTCTCTCTCTCTCTCTCCTCTCTTCTCCCAAGGCTCTCACCTTCTGTGGTTTTCAGGGAGAAGCCGTAGTCTTTCTCCTCCTTCACTAGGTAGCAAAGCCGGGGTTGTGGAACTGCAGTGGTTCCTCTGTTGGCCATGGACGGTGGGGACTGCTCCTGCTGCTGTCCTGTTGATGCCTTTTGACCCAGCTCTTCCAAGTTCACTCCCTCCTTTTGTGCCTTGTGATAGGATGTGTCATCCAGAACAAGAAGTACAATGGAATTCCCACTGTTTTTGATAAACTCCACCACCTGTAGAGGACAAGGGGAAACGGCAAGCAGGCACTAGAGTGGTTGAGCTAAAAGCTCTCCCCAGGAAGGAATGCACTGTCTACTGTTTTTGTTGTCTTATCCCCCTGCTTATGCACTGTGGTGGACCCCAGAGACATTTCATGGCCATGGTGAGTAATGAACGATGCAAGGGGATCCTCAGAGCAGTTCACCCAGCTCTTGGATTTCCTACCCAAAGAAGGCATAAAAACTGGAAGAGAAAGCTTCATGTAAGTGGCTGTGGGCCTGGGTAATGGGGGTAGTGTGGGGTAGTGTGGATCCCAGGGATGTACCTGTGCGTGTTCCTCCTTGTCTACAAACACACCATTAACCCTGAGGACTCTGTCTCCATCCTTCAAGCCAGCCTTTTCAGCTGGGCTGTTCTGTTCCACGTTGAGGATGATGTGCCCTGCCGTGTCTTTCTCAATGCGCAAGTAGAATCCGTAGGTCTTTTGGGGCTTTTTGGTCACTTTGCATTCTCGAGGCTGGAGGACAGAAGCCATCTCTGCCAGACATGGTGGAAAAGATATGTGTAAGTAAAAACAGTAAGTTTGCATATATATTCCTTCTGAATATGTATTGAGAGACTTTGCTTCAGAATTCTTGGGATTTTGTTTCCCAAGAAATCTAGATGTGCAAAGTTAAAGTTAGTTAACAAAGCTAGGGAGAAGAAACCTCACTTTCCCCCTCTCCCTCTTCTTTTCTTGTCTCCCTATATCAAATGAAGTTAAACAAGATGCAGAATTGAAAAACACAAAGTCTGCCTGTGAAAACATAGTAAAAATTGAGGTGAGGATTTAGTACCTGAGTTAAGTGTTACAAATACCAGACAACTGTAGGAAATTTATGTGGCAAAACAGAATTTCACAGACTTGCAGACTGGTCAGGGTTTGGAATGGAGTTCTGGAGGATGTGTGGTCTGACCTTCCAGCTCACGCAGGGCCACCTAAAGCCAGTTCCCAGGTCAAAGTCCTGACAACTTTGAATATCTTCCAAGGAGGGAGGCTCTGCTACCTCTCTGGGCAACCTATGCCGGTGCTCAGTCACTCTCATAGTTAAAGTAGTGTCCTTACATTCATTCCTATGTTGCAGTTTGTGCTCATTGCCTCTTGTCCTGGATACCACTAAAAAAATCCCAGCTCCATAATCTTTGCACCCTCCTTCATGTATTTTTATGCATTAGTAATTTGAGCCATCACTTCTCCAGGCTGAACAGACCCAGCTCTCTTTTGTAAGTCTTCAAGGACTAAGACTCTACAGCTTCTCCAGGCAACCCCTGCTGACGGATGAGCAGGTGGGACCAAGGAAGGGCCTCCTTATCTTAACCAGGCTTTCCTGTTCTTAGTTATGCCAGCTAAACAAAATTAAGTTTCAAGAAAAGGCCTTGTAACTGGAGTGCTACTGTTAATGAGTGCAGGGCTTGCATCAGAGTGTGGGTGTACTGATTTTTGTGATACCTGATGACCCTCATAACTTTACATGAGGAATGGACTGGCTCTGTGACAGGCAAAAAAAAAAAAAAAAAAAAAAAAATCTGTATCTAGACCACACACAGCTGGCTGCCCACGCACAGCTGGCTGTGTGCTGGCTGGCCAGAAGGCAGCGTTGCTGGACAGCACCCAAGTGCCCAAACTGGACATGAGTCAGTGGTGAACCTTTGAAGAAGATCATCTTTGCACTGAGTGGTGTCAGAATGTAGCCAGCAGGTCAGTGGAAGGGACTGTTGCCCTCTCTTTGGCACTTGGGAGGCCACATGTGGGTACTGTCTCTAGTTTTGGTCTTCCCGAGTAACTGACATACTGGAACTAGTCCTGAGGGGGGAATTAGGTTTTGGAGTACACAATGTTTAAGGAGACTGAGACAGCCGAGTTTGTTCAGTCTTGGGAAGAGAAAGTAAAGGGAAGATCTTATTGTCCTCCTCCAACCCCCTAAATGGACTGAGTAGAGAACACAGCCAAACTCTTCTGGGAAGTTAACAGTGGTGGGATGAGAAGCAGCAGTCACAGGCTGCAGCAAGAGAAATTCCAATTAGACAGCCATAAGGACAGCCTTTTCTCCTGGGGCCTGTCAGGTACTACTAGAACAGGTGCCCACAGAGGCTGTGAAATCTTCGTCCTTGGAGATTCCTGGACTGGACCCTGAGCAGCCTGATCTAAGGTGCCTCTATGCGGCTTCAGACCAGACAACCCGCAAAAGTTCCTTCCCACCTAAAATCTTGCATGGTTTTATGTTGTAATGAAATTCTGTTTTGGGTGAAACCTATCATGCAGGAATACCTCATGCTGAAGGTAAACAACAGGTGTGACCAGGGACACCTCCAAAAGGAGTTGTCTTAGGAACTCCTGCCAAAGATCCATGAGGAGAGGAGAATGAGACAAATGAAGACAACTGCTTCCAGTTGGAAAATCCAGGTAATAAACAAAGTTGGTTTGTATTCTACTGGAAAGATTTTTTTTTTCTGCCTCTCTTTACTGACAGAAGTCAGTTTTTTAGATGTACTGGCAGTCAAATCGTTCTGTGATAGAAACTCCATAAAGGGATGAACTGCCCTATTATTTGGACATTGTTTGGAACACATCAGATTGTATTGATTGCAAGTACAATTCAAAGCAGTTTTTCCTGACAAATACTGAGAATTTGTGCTAATTCCTGAAATTAACATGCAAAACCAGTGCTATACAAAGCTGAAGAAACAGCTTGGCTTTTATGGAAAAGATTATTTCTCCTTATTTAGAAAGGGAGGGAAAGCTATGGTGCACTGCACACTACTCCCTTTAACCCACGAAAGCTTTACATACAAAGTTATTTGGATTGTAAGAAGGAGTTTTCTAGGGGAAGAGGGACTTAGGTAAAAAGAAATTTCTTACCTGTATATCTATGTAGAGTAGCCTTCCCAGGAGTTCTCTTTTAGTGTTTCTCCTGTGGCTGTACCTATAAGTAAGGCTGGACTTTGATTGGGCAAAGGTTGATTTAAAAGATTATTTATTTAACCAAGTTTCACTGAATGTGTTCAACACCTTGATAGGCTGTCTTGTCCTTGTGGGCAGAAGCGCTAATCACATGCATTTCTCAGCAGCTTCGCATTTTGTTCTGCTGATATTACAGTCAAAAACTCAGTCAAGAGGTCACCCAAGGCAAGCCTGACCTTTGCTCTGGGCAAAAGCCTTCTCCAGCTATGAGAAATGTCTTGAAGGTTTGGGTTGTGCTGGATTGACCTGGGCCAGCAGCATTTGACTGCAGATTAGGGCGTTACTGGATAAAATCTGCTTACCCCATTTTGGGTACCAAAAAATGGACTGTGGTGGGTTAACCTTGGCCAGCAGCCAGATGCCCACTGAACCACTTTCACCCCCCTTCTCTACAGGACATGGGGAGAAAACAGGACAAAAATGCCTGAAGAATTCAAGATAAGGACTGTAACTGGGAGAGTTACGATGGAAAAATGGTCCTGTGATTGAGGGGTGGGCCCTGACTGCTGAGGCTGTTACACTGCAACCAAGTGACCCATGTGAGTAGAGTCTCCTTGGAACAGAGAGAGGGAGCTGTCTGGGATATCGGTATGGTGAGGCCTGGCAAACTGACTGTTCTGGACCTTGGGTGGCTGGAGACATACCCTGTAAACCATTCCATTGCTTCTAATGCCATCCTGAGCCTTGAAAGTCAAGTCCTGTGTTGTGGTATTGAGCCCATGCTCCTGGGCCAAGAAACACGGCACTGATTTGGTGCTTCACATATCCTCTCACCCCCAACCCTCAGGAAAGATTGTATGATACTGTTGTACGGCTGTTATAGGCTCAGAGCGTGGGGCACTGGGGAATGGATGCTGTGAAAATTAGATTTTTGATACCAGAAGTTTCACTGACTGCCCTGGTTCTGCCCAAACCAGGCCCCTACACACCGTGGGTGGAGATGAGGTCCCCACAGTACAGGCAAGTGACTGGGAAAGGCAGTGTGGGTTGCTCTACCCTGGGCAAAGGGAAAGTGCATTTGTGGGACTGCTTTTGCTCAGGGACCCAGGTGCCCTTGCTGAGTAGTGCAGGAGAAAGTGGAAATCTGCTGTGTACCTCAAGGAGGTTTACCCCTGGGGCAAGATAATCCATTTTTTGACTTGTATGGTACAGGAAGTAATACAGCAGGAATCATGAACCCCATAAGGAACATGAGAATGCAACGCTGACCCACCCCAAGTAGTCTTGGTGCTCAACAATCCAAATTGCTGATTCTCCTGTACTGAGTGATCTCCTTGACAGATAGGACTAAAGTCACCAACTGTTCTTATGGAACTTTGCGGGAGGGGGAGCCTGGAATGGGAGAATAATATCTGATATATATACATATGTCAAGGGACAATGTATAGTGTTCATAGAGGATGCATAAACCTGACTATTTGTTATAGAGATGTTTTAAGTATGTAGTGTAAGTTGTAAGTGTTGGTAAGAAAGAATTTCAGGAAAGAGATAAAATGAAAAGGTTTGACTAGGGTGTAGAAATTCAATAATGTGTGAATGGGACAGAGGATACTTTGATAGATCATGCTGAGGTCACACATGATGTGAACGGCATGGAATAAGGGGTTGAGATTGTACTGGGTCTGACTGGGATGGACTTAACTTTCTTCAGGGCAGGCTTCATGGTTTTTCCCCATCCTGCAGGAAAGGAGTGAGAGGAGTTTGGGTGAGTGTTTGGCTGTTGTTTGGGGTCACAAGGTCATATCTTATCCACTATCCATAAGCACATGCAGGATTTGCTTATAGACATGGACTGAGCTGATGGTGTTTCTAATGCAAGGGGAAGCCTCCAAATCTGAGATCCCAGACCACCAAGACAATTAATGAATTGGCCCATGAGAAGTTCTTCTTAAAAAATTTAATTCAATTTAAAAAAGCTTTTAAAGTACTTATATCTCCCATTAACTTGCTGTGGAACTGGATTATTAGAAATAACACCTGTGTCTTCCTTGGCTGTCTGCTCCAACTGTGTAATTCGAAGGAGAGGTAATAGAAATAAGAATAACCTAAATGTGTTGCTACAGAACAGTCATTGATCTTATAAAAGCCTTACTATAATCCACTTACTCTAAGTGGATTTACAAGCCCGTTGTGACTAGGAGTTGTTCCTCTTTGTATAACATACAAAAAACCCCTAAGTGAGCCACCATGTTGTAAGCACCACAGAATCATAAAATAGAATCACAGATAGAATTACAGATAGAATCTGGTCAGCAATCAGGGAAACAACACAGCATTTGAATGAAGATATATTTTTTTCATTGTAGTGCCACTGCAATAGTCACTTGAGGTGGTCCTGGGCCCCGGCAAGATTTTTCAAGGATAAGATGCGACACAAATGTAAAATGCTAGTGAAACATAGAAACATTTTGTGCTTCTAGAAGGGAAAGTATGGTCATGTTCCAAACGGGAAGAAGGTGGAGGCTGTGCAGCAGTTTAAAAAGGCTTTGAAAAGAAAGTTGAGGGAGACAGGTCTAGCGGTCAATAGACTACTCAAACTTCTGCTGTGGTGAATTACGGCACGTTAGTAAATACAAATTTTGAGGAGAAGGTTCTTTGAAGCGAGGCTGATGGCTTGTCCTAGGGCTATGACAGGAGGCTGAAGGGGATGCTCTGTGCAAGGAGGATGTATCTCCAAGATCCTGTGTGTCCTAGGGCTGATTTTTGCATCTGTAGGGCTGAGATACAAGTTGTATGGAAGGTATACTAATGCATCCAATGCTAACAAGACCTGGAGGCCAAAAGCTTAAAAATTTTCCTATCCTTCCACCAGCAGAATGAAAATTATTTGAGAATCTATCAGAGTAAAGGCAGCTTGCAATATTTCCTCTTTTGTTTCTCGAGCCTTTTGGAAGAGTGTTCTCAAGCATAATCATATAGCTGCAAGAATGAGTAACCTAACTTGAAAAAAAAAGAAAAGAAATAAAAAAGAGAAGATATTTTACTCTTTAACAATTGTAAAAAGTAATAAAACCTGAAAAAACCTCTCAATTCCCAGTATTCTTATATTGCAGGAGTTGGTCATGGTGACTAGTTTCTGTTAGCACAGGGAGGAGACTTCAGGGGTCCTGGTTTCTCCAAAGTGTATCCCTTTTCATCTATAGGCTGGTTGTAGTAATATATGGACCTTTGTTCCTGTTGTCATTGCATTTCTTAGTGGGTTAACACTTATGAAATATGTTCTGAAATTCTTTTTTTTTCCAAAGCTTTCCCAATTTTTAGTTAGAAAAATTTATGTGAAACTCACCTGTCTTAAAAAAAAAAAAATGGTCAGAGACAAGCATTTTCTAGTAGCCGTAAGTGTTCACATGTTTTCCTCAGCATGCTGGGTGAATGGAGGGAAGCACCTGTGTTTTTAACTTTGGTACTGGCTAAAATTCAGTAAATTCACAGGTCCTAGCCTCCTTTTCCCAGAGCAAGCCACTGAGCCACACTTGGCACAGCTGGTCGTGTTCCAGGGCATAGCTTCTGTAAGTCCTATTTACCGAATTCTTGCTCTTTACCAGGAAGTCTGTGGCTCAGGTCAGCTCCTGGCCCTGTTCTGAACACAGACATGAGAAGAATGTGTGCCCAGTGGTGCGAGGATTATGGGACTCATGAAACTTGCTTATTCACATCTGAAAAGTTTATATAGCTCCAAGTCTCAGGTTTGTTGTTTTGGTTTGGGTTTTTTTGTTTGGTTTTTTTTTTTCTTCTTCTTAAAAGAGAGGAAAAAAATGTAGCTAGCCTATGGATCACTTCTGTTTGCTTGTTTTAAATTACTAGTTTTTTAAAAAAATTGTTACTCACCAAGGTGGTGTTGAGAAATGCTAAAGAAACTGATTTTATGGCCATTCCACTGGGTGAGAGGAGTAGAAAACAGCTGTTAATGACAGATTGGTGAAGTGGATCTTTAATGTTTTGAAAACAAGTCTAAAGATACAAAGTTCACTCAACTAAATGGTGCCTTTTGTTATTAACACAATTGTACAAGGAGTCCAACCCTAAAGCTGAGTGAATATAGTTCATATATTTGGTTCTGCAAATGGAGCGCTCAAATAATCTGTGACCCTGCCAGCATTGTTCTACTGACAAAAGGTTTATGTGGCTATTTTGGTGTGAAAATGTTCCTTCTGTATGATGGCAACCAACTTTCTTGCCTGGGAGCACTCACATCCCTTCAAAGTTGATGTAACGAGGATTTCTGAGTAGTTCTTGTTTGCCTGTATTGCTTACTGTGCACTTGCTGACCACAACCTCTTCAGTTAAGCCTTTCCTTCCACAGCCAAGGCTGACAGGGACTGGGTATCAGAGCCTTGGATTGTTTTAAGGTCTCCTTCAGTAAAGTAATGTGAAAGCATATGTTCTTTGTTCCTGTATTTAAGCTGTTCAAGATCAGTACAGCCCTTTCCCTTTGCCCCTTCTTTTGCAAGCGATGGTTTTTCCACTCTGGCTTGGCAAGTGTCGTATAAAGCACCATGTGATTTGGTAATAGGAATACTTGGTTCACTGAAATCCCCCTTAATCATGAGGCAAAGTCCATTTGAGCTACCAAATGAATATTCATCAGTCATCCCGCACAAAACCAAGTGGTAATTAATTCTTTCTCTTCTGGTGACCACATGCTCCCGACATGGTAGAGAGAGAGAAAAAAAATTGCAGTGAAGCAAACAGGAATGACTTGGCAATCCTGCTAGTTTGAGGGCTTCCAGAGGAAAGGCAGAATAACCCTCCTTCTGGCATTTTGGGCTTAGGTCTTCCTGAAAAAATGGGGTAGGAAAAGAAATAATTTGCTCTCCCCGTGTTTGCAGCAAAGAGAGGTATTCTGTCCCCTGGACCTGTCAGTAAGGAATTATAATGGCAGTCCTCTTGCCTCAGGCTTTGCTCTTTGTGCTTTAAATACTGAATTCTCTTCCCTAACGACCTTTTTACTGGAGAATACAAACTATAAACAATGCTTTCTTCTTTAGCTACTACTCAACAAATATTCCGTACTAATCATGAATTTGGGCTTTTAGGTGCAGAACTTTTTACTGAGTTAGCTATGAGGTGTTCTGTGCAGTTTCTTTTGCTGTCACATCAGGCTGAAATCGGTGTTGAAGCAAGAATTCAAAGGTCTTAAAAATGAGGAATTATGAGAAATAAGAAGCCTTTTTGGTGGAGCTATGTGCTTGTAATAGTATTTGGCTGTAGCCACATGTATATATATGCACATGCATGCACAGCAATCAGGATCTCTGCAGGACTGTTTGGATAACTGCAGCTGACGTTGGTTTGATTAATGCTTTTCAAATGGCAATGCCTTTGGAATTCTTGCCTTCCCTCTGGCACTGGTAACATGTGGAAAGACTTTTCATTCCAGCTCATCCTGTTGGGCATTTTCTGGATGTGTTTCAGTTCTGCCGTTCAATTGCTCTATCATTCAGTACTCTTTGGACATGCAAGATGCTGAGACATAAAAAATAATATCATAAATCTACAAGTCTGGCTTTTTCCATCCAGCACATGGAGCTGTCTTTTTCACTAGGGCATGTACCCTTATAAAACTGGTTTTTATTCTTGACCTATGAAAGAACAGAGTAAGTTACTTACATCTTAGTTGTGTGTGCATTTCTTGCCCTCTGGAGATAGATTTCTGAATTTGACAGTAGAACGTGTTCCTTTTCTTTAAAGCTTTTGAAATGTATAAATAATAACTACTATGTGTACTTCACACAGTAGGATGAAAAGATGCTTATACAATACTCTTCCTCAAAAAAGTACAGCTCAGTGAGACAGGAAGTATCCAGGTCTAAGGCAGCAGCAGCATCAAGCGTGAATCTCTTTCTCTTCCCACCTTCCATTCCTCTTCCTGCTGCCTGTCCCATCTCATCCCACCCTTACAAGTCTGTAATTCATCCAGGAAATGACCCTAATTTCTGAATTAACCTCTATATTACTGATTTTTTGATTTTACTTTGTCAGTGAAGACACTATTCTAAAATTTTTCTTACCCTCGGATGAGGCTGAACAGGTGTTTGGAGGGGCAAGGTGCACTATCCTCAGTTAATTAGGACCAAAATTTTGCTTCAAATTTCTTATTGGGTGCATCCACTCTTGCTGCAAGAGGATTTTAAATTGGAATAGCATTCATTTACCTTTCCATCTGAGATCAGTGAACACAACAGAAAGTCTGAATGTAGCCTTGAAGGCAAAGAGAAATCCAAACTTCCCACAGAAGTTTCCATCTTCTTGGTCACTGCATATTTGCTTTTGTGTTGGAGAAACTATTGTGTTCTGCTCTGATGAGGCTTATGTGATGCTTATAGAACTTTTAATAGAAACAGGAGGGTGGATAACGCCTGGTCTTGTCACTTTGTGGCTTTGAAAATCTCATTATCGGTTATCACAAAAAGGAAATGGCTACAGCTATGTTTGGCACTGCAGAAATGCAGAATGCAGCCCTTTTCCTGTGTGTGTAACTACTGAAAACTAGTATTAGAAGCTTTGGGAGGGGTATAAATCTAGACCCTATTTGAACCCAAGATTACTCTGGTATGAGGAAAAAAAAAGTGTAAAATTAAATTATTTTAATGTAGTGTAAAAGCCGGTAGAGTGTGCATGGGCTTATATTTAGTCTTTTAAAATTCCCTCAAACAAGGAACAGATCCTACCAGGAAACCACACATAAGTACTAAGGACAGGATAAATCTCCATAAAATGCATACCTGGAAATAAGGCTGGTTTGGTTGTAAGAGCAAAACTTGTTTTGGTGACAGCAGACCCTGATTTAACTGGAAGGTGGCACAAACTTTCTAGAAAATATGCACCTACATCTTAGCTTATTGCCTTTCTTGAAAATCATCCTGATCATTCTGACATGGCTACATCTGGGCCTAAAAAAACTAAATGATCCTGAGATCCTGAAGTCGATCCACAGCTGGAATGAGCAGGAATAAAGACCAGAGAAGGGAAAAGAAAAATCCTGTTATCCACAGACATAGCTGAAGTTACATTAAGCTGCCTCCTTGGGCAGGTCACCCAGCAGAAGAATTTGAAGATCTGTGTGTGTGGGGGAGCCAGCATAAGCCTGAATGGAACTTGTGTGTGTGGCAGAAAGTTCCTCAGTGGCTGAGTCCATATAACCAGGTCCCAAGAGGTCAAGCAGTAAGCAATTTATCCTACTCTCTTGGGATTTTTTTTTTTTGTTGTTTTGCCTTTGCAGGGGGGAGTTACACTGTTATCTCTTGTTTTTCACTTGTCTGTGCACATGAGAGATTCCCAACAGAATTCTTTAATGATTTCCTAAACTTAAACCACATTTTCTCACTGAGTCAGATTCTCTCATGTTAATGGTTGTATTTTAAGCTGCTGCTATGAGATTTAACTATCATACCTTCTTTAAAGCCCATTGTGTCCTTTTGGAGAAGAGAATGATAGAATATGATGCCTCTGTAATTATGTTTAGTGACAGTAAGGTGTAAGGGAAAAGTAGCTGGTGGACTCTTAAAAGGCATTTATATTAAGTAAGGAAGTGAAATTTGAAGGATATTTTCATTGTCTTAAATTCTCCCAGGGTTAACTTAGTGAGTGGCAATAATCTATTCCATCAGTTTAAAGGGATTTGATTACTTGACTATGTTAGTTTGTTGATTCCCTGTAATACTGTGAAGTTACACATTTTATTAGCTTTGACAATAGTGGAGTGTTGATTTCTCAAGGTCTGCTTGTTTTGCTTTTGTGTTATTTCATTGACAGTATTAACTTTGTTATATTGATTAAAAAAAAAGTTTTCTTTACAGTTACAGAATACATATATCTTGAGGTACAAAATTTGCGAGTTCTTTGTGTTCTCCTCAATTTTTCTTTGATCATCATGAATATATATATGTGGGATGCTGATAGTCCCAAACAGTCCCAGGACATGGGTTTTATTTTGGGTATGTATTTTTCCCATGATGCCTTTTTTTGTTTGTTTGTTTGTTTGTTTGTTTGTTGAGCAAAGTAGGATAAAAATATCAGGATTTCAATAGCTCAATTTTATCACTTTTTAAATCTTTTGATTTAATATAAACACACACCAGAGCTAAAAACATCCTTTTTTTTCTTTTTCATGAGGAAGGTAGGTTCTTAAAGCAGGAAATACATAGAATACAGGAGGACACTGGAGAATATACTGTGTGATCTTGTGATCTTTATTTTTCCTAGACATGACTACCTTGTAATATTGTAATGAAAATTTAACTGTTATATTGAATCTGATGGATTTACTAAAGCTGAGCCACCTGAGGAGATCTCGCTTGCCTTAAAACAAATGGACACATATTTAGATTTATTCAGCAAGAGGGACTTTCCTACTTGCTTTCATTTTTTTTAAATTTTTTTTTACTTTTGTATGGTTGAAATAGGGGTTTTTTTCCTCTCTCAAGCCCTATTTTAAGTAGCACAGTGGGTGTGCTGGGGTTGCTCCGCTGCATCCTCAGTGTTCTCCTGTGTCACTTGTCTCCAATGCCTGTTGAGAAGGTACATGCAGCTCACAGTGCTGGCTTCAAGCTTCCCTAGGCCTTTCTCAAATAAAAAGGCTTTTCACTGCCCTGTTTCTGAGGAAGAAATCTCAGAGACACGTCCAGTCTCGTTTGCTTGTGAATATGTATCCATAGGCTTCACTGTGAAGGCTGAGTAACAAGGATTGCACTCCACTGACAGGCCCAGTGCTCAATGGACTTCAAAGAACATGTTGCTTGCTCTTGCAGGACAAGTGATTGCTTTGGCACTGGCATGAGAAAGTGGAAGGAGAAGACAAAAAAACCTAATCCTGCTCTCTGAATTGTGCATACTTTTTGAATGGTGGTATTTGTGTCTGAGCTCTCAAGCCAGCACCTTTCCCAGATGCAGTGTCTTTTTAAGGAAGTTTGGAAGCAGCTCTGGAAACTAATGTCTTTTCTCACACGGTGTGTGTACATTTTCCCTAAATATGTCTGGGACACTGAACCTTTTGTTAATAGTAAGGATTTTGACTGCTTTGGTGACCTACAGAGACTGAACTGGCAGCATCGATTATTCCCCTGTGCACCTCTGAAGCTGTTGAAAGAGCCACTGAACTCACGCTTGTTGTCTGCACTCTGAAAATGAAACCTCTTCTGAGTCTGTGAAGTGTCTGAAAATTACTGGGTCATCAGGAGAGGAAATGTTAGCTGAGCTAATACTGCCTTAGTAAAAGCCAATAGAATCTCCTGGTCCTGGGTAGTTGACCCATACCTGAAAGTTTCACACCAGAAAGGATATGTGGGCTCTTTTAGAACACCAGTGTAGAGGTGAAAGATAAGATTGAGTGAAGAATATGTGTTGTAGTTAAAATAACACAGAAACCAACCATACATTCAACTTCTTGCAAGCACAGCCCACACAGGAATTTCTGCAAAGTAGAGAAAACTACAGATAAATGCTTGGTTGTCATTTTCAATCCCCCCATTTCAGTGTTCTCCCCTGCCAGAAATAAGATCAGATCATACCCAAAAGAACTGATTTAGCTCACACAAGTACACAAGGACACAAGCACACAGGTTACAAGCACTGGGCAATGTGGAACAAGCAGAAGTCCTGCCCAGGCTAAATTGAGAGGGGGAAAAAACAATCCCCAAGGAAACAAATTTTTTTTTATTATTTTATTTTTAGTTACTTTCTGAATCTCAGAATCCTTCAAGGCATTTACCCTTTTGGAAAATGGAGGCCCAGCAAACCCCTCTCGCTTTTCTCCTCACCAGCAGTGTGCCATGTTCCACTTGCTGTCCTGGCACTCAGACATGTCTCTAAAAGACAGCTTCATTTTACAAGGAAAAAAGGAAAATCTATATTTTGGAGGAAAAAAAGAAGCTCTCCTGCCTCTAATGCTAGTCTGAAACAGGAGGACGTTATGGTAAGCATTAGTTTTTTTCTTTCAGAATTTCTCTATTTTTTTCCTGATGCTCACACCAGAATTCTTCTACTTAGAGTACAAATTAGGAAAGTAACAAGAACTGAATTTTTTTTTTTTTCCATCAATGAAAAAGAGATGCCAGTAGCCTGTTGTACATCCATTTTAGTGTCCTGAGACAGTTTTCTGGGAGTCAGGCTCTTTGTCTGTGCTAGCCAAATAATTTGATACAGGTGCCCTCCTGAGGAGGAGAAACAATTACTAAGGGATTTTGGTAGCTTTTAGGAATTTGTTGGCAGTTGTTCAATTCACTGTACACTGCAGCAGTAACTAACTGTGTGATTGTGCCCAAGTCCTAACCTTCAGCTGTGTTAGCTGGTGCCTTCTGAGCCTCAATTAGCCTGTTGCTGCAACTTGAGTTTACTTAGAGTGTGTGGGTGTTCTGGCTTGTGACATCTATTGTCTTGTTTTTTATTTTTATTTGGTTTTGTGTTTGTTTTTTTTCTTTCCTTTTTTGGTTTTCTTTTAAGGACCTCTGCGCTTTCCTGTCTGTGTCTTGTTTAACTGCAGTGGGTTACTTTGCCATTTACAAGATCATCGCTTCAGGGGAAGGTCTGTGCCTGTTTCACTGCTCTGTAAGTGCTAGGGCAGGTTTGCAGCACCAGGCTGAGCGATAGTGGCTCTCCTCAGCTCCGTGACAAGAACTCACAGGTAATGGCTTCTGTTTTTTTTCTTCTCTTTCCATTTTCAGTGCAGAAGATGACTCTGATCCCAAGCTTCCTCGCCAGGGTGGGAGGTGGCAGTCCTGTCCTGGCGTTCCAAATGGCAGCTCTGGCAGTGCTGGTGTCAGGTAAGGAGGAGCCCTGGCAAGGAAAAGCACACTGTTGGCATTTTTTTTAGTTCAGTTTAGGAGTTACTTAGTGTGGCCAAGAGACGCTGCCTGGGTTATGGGAAATAAAGACCATCCATTGCAGTAAGCTTTCACTGAGCCACGCTCTGCATGATGAATTTCAGTCTTTTGTTTTCTCTATGGTGATTTTAGACTAGGGAGCTGGGAGGTGAAACCTGACCCCCAAAAAAGCAGTATTTTGAGCCAATTAGTGCTTTTAGATTTTCTTTCTGTGTAACAGTTCAACACTTGATGAAAGCACAAACTTTCAAGTTGAAGAGGAAAAAACAACAGCCCACCCAAATATCCCTCTCCCCTGATGCTTTCACCTCCTCTTTTTTGAAGAGAGGATGCTCTTCTTGTCTTCCATTATTATGAAATTAGTGAAGATTATAGAGAATGTTCTGTTTCATAATGCCTTTTCTGCAAGATCCACAATAAGAGACAGATTTTTCTTCCTTTCTTTCAAGGGAATTATTATTGTTTTCATTGTAGTACTTGTTATCCTGGCTGCTCTGTGCACACCTGAAGCATAAGAGAGCCCCTGCTTTCGTAGTGCAGAAACAAGTGGACAGATATGGGGATGGAGGAGCAGTTAGCCTGGCACAAAGGTCAGTTCAGATAATGTCTGCTCTCTCCCACCACAGAACACAGCACACTGGAAATCATTTATGCATCTACCACGGAATACTTGGAAGAAGGCAAGAGCCTGAATTTGAACTGCCTCATCAGGCACCAACAGAGTGAATCGTCACAACTCGAGGCTCACTGGTATAAAAGGGCAAATGAGCAAAACGAGATTGGGTTTGGGGAGGGGATGGAAA
The DNA here is from genome assembly GCA_036023395.1 of Myiotriccus ornatus. Taxonomy (NCBI): domain Eukaryota; kingdom Metazoa; phylum Chordata; class Aves; order Passeriformes; family Tyrannidae; genus Myiotriccus; species Myiotriccus ornatus. Next base: position 5,484,410 of record JAYRBT010000001.1, read on the forward strand.
GCTTGCACCTCTCCCAAAACTCAGACCCCACAGCGAAAGTCACATCCTCACTGCTGCTGCAAATTCAGAAAGTCAACCAGTCAGACAGTGGCCACTACCAGTGCAGGGCCAAGATAAAGAACACTGTCCTAACTGCTGTGGGCCACTTCATCAAGGTGAATGTAACAGGTAAGCTCTGTGTGTCCAGGAGCTTGTCTACAGAGAGAGTCGGGAGATGACATGCTTGTGTCTCCAGCGAAATTTCTGCATGATAAAAACTGTGTTCATGAAGATGTATCCTCTCCTCCCAGGGCGTGAAACTAGAATTGATCACTGCCACACTGTGACATGTGGAATAAGCTTCAGGCTCCTCTGTCTCTTCATCTGTGCATGCTAAATGCAAGACTGACACATGAAAAAATGCTGGGGATTTGTATTAGGTTGGCTGTGGCTCTCTCTGAGCTAATGGAAATAGTTTCCCATGGGATTCCTACTCTGAGCACCTTTACCAGAGCCGAAAGGAATTGAGTGGAAAAAGCAGTGCGGGAAAATGTGCGTTAGTCTCGGGTTAGGTGCACCTGGCATCTGTTCTGGGTTTATAGCCATAGCTGCATTCACAGGCAGCAAAGATATTTTCTCTGAAATGGAGATCTACACATTTCCTTAAATGGAGACTTTTGTGTACGTGAACAGCCTGGCCTTATTGCGTCCTGAATTCACTGTAGCATACGTAGACCTCAGGGAGGATTGGTGCTTAGGGGACTTGAAATACAGCAGCCACCACAGCTAATTACTTTGTTCTTATTGAGGTGAATTTTATTCTCTTGCTTCATTGCTTGGAATAGTAAAAATACTGTGCAGAAAGACTGGAAAGGCTGAAACATACAGTGGCAGTGCCTCTGTGCAATCATTTTTATGTGGGTCTTAACTGATCCTATGGCATGGTGTCCTCCACTTGTTCCAAGTAACTTCAGCTCCAAGCCTCCAGAAGAAGGAAATATCTATTTGACCTCATTAGCCAAGGTGGTGAGCTTTGTAGGTTGGTTCTGATCTGGGGTAGTCTGGGAAACCAATTCATATTCCTTCCAAGCTGTTCTCCAGCTTTGTTAAAATGTAGGGATTACAGTCGTCTTTCATCTTCTTTTTCTCCGAAATATTTCAACTAAAAAATAAAATAAAAATTACGCCTTCGGTCCCCATTTTGGCAGCAATTTTTATGTAAGGAAAGATGCAGCTCTGCAGACTTCTATTTGCATGTTGGTCATCATTATATCAGGTGTGAACATTGTCAATTCCACAGAGAGGACAGAGGTTGACCTGGAAGAGAACAAAGCTCTGAGGGTGGATTCTGAGCTGGAGGAGATGTGGGCTGTGGTTACGATATCCTGGATAATTGTGTGTGTCAAAGGTAAGAGTGTATATATTTTTTTTTTCTTAAAATAAGTTTTATGATTGATTTTATACAATTACAAGTCACTTGGGTGGATTTCTGGCGTGGTCCTTATATTTAATGACACCCCTTTCCCCTTGTAATAACTCCATAGAGGTTAATAGGGTAAAACTCCCCAGGCAGGAAGGTGAAGTGATCCCTGTTAACTTGCACTAGTGTTAGTTTTGAGGGATTCTGCAGAAGGTGCAGCTGAGCTGGATTCCAGCCAACACCCACAGAAGTCAGCTGGCTCAGTGTCTTGTTCTTAGTCGTGCCAAAACAGAGAGCACTGAATGAGACCAGGAACATTGTTTTATGGACTTCAGGTGCCTCCTGTATGGCCTTAGGGGAATGTGGAGCTGTGTGCTAATTTGACATCAGGTACCTTGCAAATTAAACACCAAGTCTCTGAGCTGGAAGTTGATTTAGATGTGTGAAAAACTTCCTCCTTGGCCAGATGATGCCTCAATAGAAAATCTGAGATGTGATCTTTCACTGGTAATTTTTTGAACAATCTTGTGCTTTATTAATTGGATTGGTCAGTTAATATAGTTTAGTTTTTCTCCTGAACACCAGTAATTTTTTTTTCTTCTTTATGTGTATGTCTTTTTTTCCCCACCCAAGGACTCATAATGTGAAGACCTTGTGAAGTCTGAGCTGCTTTGCTTAAACAACCTAATGTTCCTGAGATGCTGTAAGAGCAACTTCATTCTATTGCACATGATTTGTCTGGGATTCATGTGGTGTTTCATGGACACTTCAAAGTTCTGGGGAACTTATTTCTGGACTTCCTCCTACTGGTTCATTGGGATTATTCCTTTTACCTGTTAACCCCATCTACCTCCTAGGGAGAGAAGAATAATTTCTTCATGATTTCTCTAGTCCTAAAATTGAAATTTTATGACATCAATGCCAGTTCCTCCAGGTTTTGCCTTCACTGAGGCGAGAGATTTCTCATCATTGTGATGTGAAATGAAGATTTGGTTTCTTTCCAGCTGTACTTTCTGGGACCTGCCTCCCATGCAGGGAGGTTTTCCTTTCTTCTACAGCTCTCTATGGAAAGAAGGATTTCCTGTGTTCCTCTCTCCTCTGACACATCTCCTCGCATCTTTCTGGTCCATCCTCTGTGCTCTTTAGTTTGCTCTGAAAAAGATACAAATATTCTCATTGGCCTGAGCTTAAGGAGGGGGAGCAGGAATGCAGTCAGTGTCAAACTCACTGTTCTGAAAACAGAAACCAAATTCAGTTGTGATGTTTTATGCTGACTCTGGGACGTTTTGAAAGGTTATTTTATCTACAACCTTTTAACAGTGCTGTGTCCCTCTCCTCTTTTCCAAGTATTTATATAAATTTGCCTTTTGTCAAAGGACTTCTCTCTCGGGACTTAAAATTTGGTACCAAATGACAAAGGGATGATTGTGACACTGTATCTGTTTCAGTGGTGACTAAAGCTTGTCTGATGAACGCTTCTGATGTTTGCCATGTTTTTCATACTTGGACACGTTTGTAACATTTTTGAATGTCAAAGCAGACACATATCTTTTAAATAAATAAATCAAGTGAAGATTTATCTCCTCGCCACTTTGCGAGGTATCTGCTCAGTTCTGAAGGGCTGCCATGGCTGCTGCTGCTGCATGAGCTTTTCCGTCAAAACCAGCCTGCTTTTGGATTCTTGTTGGAATAATTGTGTATGTCACATCTGACAGAAGCAGCTGCTTAAAAGGGCATCTGTAACAAGCCATTAGGATTTCTTGCTAGCTGGGGGAAGGGGGACCTGGAGGGACTCAGGAAGAGCATTCTATGATCCGATGTTTTGGGCTCCAATGAGCCAATTCAGACTGCAGATATTTTTAGCACTATTCTTCTGCAGGCAGCGTGCTGCACAATTGCACACCAACACGATGCTTCTGCTGTAGGCTGGTGTAGCTATGTTTCCACCTCCTGGCAACTTTAAGGAATAGCTGAGGAGAGACCAAGGAGAGAGAATTTCTGGTTTTGCAAGGCACTAGAATATGAAGCAGGAATTTTAAAGAGACACTTCTCTTGAGCTCAAAGAGGTTTTTAACTCTTCTGAGTTCTTTATTCTATGCTGTGGATAAGGACAGAAGCTGTTTCCAAATAGCTTGCTTTGCAACTACATGTGAAAATGAGTGCTTAGGCTGAGAGGTCGTAAATACAAGGTGCTTGCAGCAGGTCTGTAAGTAATAAAACACCAGAGACACATTTTACATTGAGGGAGGGAGAATCAGTGTGTATATCCATGGTAACTGGGGACATGAACACAGCTAGTGAAATTCCAGCTCAAAATACCCATACATTCTATCCATTAAGGACAGCTGTTGTCACAGAGGTACACACAGTTACAGAGGACACACGGTCAAGACTAGGCATTCTGTGAGGTAAGTGCCCTTCAGTAATAAGAAAATGCTAATTTTCTGTCAGGAATGAGTGTTTTAGGTTGCTGAAAAAATCACCAGCAAAGGAATCAGCCAAAGCAGGTTTAATATTAAAGTGAAAGCATGACAAAATTCATTGGCAAAGCTCATTTTACTACTTACTAGATGGTAAAAGCACAAAGAGAAAAATCATAGTAAAATGCAAAATCAATCAATCTAAAACTAAAATCAACAACAAATTATCTACATCGAGGTAGGGGATGGAAAAATCTAATTTTCCCCAAAAAAATCTCTTTCACAAGTCAGAATGTACTCTCCCTGTCTTCGATAACAGTGCAGACAGAGTTGGGTTTTCTCTCAGGACCTGCTCAGTAACCTATAGTGCTCATTTCCTCCTCTTTGCCAGGCCAATGCCATCTACCTATTTCACAGGAAAAAACAAAAGATCTTTTGCTAGTCATCTCAGAACTGCATTGTGTGAACACGAAAAAGGCATTTGAGGAAATTATGAAACACCTATTTCTAGAACCTATAAAGAAATACAGACTGCTAGTCCAAAGCTTCCAGATCAAAATGCCTTTTTCAGTGAAAATGGATTTTCAAGCTGACAAGCCAGGATCCCTTATGGGCAGAATGAGATCACTGTTTCCTGTGCCCTTGTTAACTGCATCAAAGTTTATAGAAGTTTTGTAGTATGTGTACATAACCCTGGTTGAGTAGAGGTGATGGACTTTGAATGAGCTTGTTTTCTCCATTGTTCAGTTGCAGGTACCCATTGTCCACAGCTTGTCTTCTTCTTCGTGAGGAAAAATTTAGCCTTTTGCCTTACTTGGGAGAAGGGCCTTGTTGCAAGCCTATATAGTTCTAAGGTGCCTCTGGTGTATGCTTGTGAATGCATTTTTAAAATCCTTTAGCCAGAGTCTCTTTGTGATTACAGAAGTCATAAACTAGCTCTGGCAATAAACCACGTGGAAAATGGTGTGTCCTCGATGACGCAGCCCCATCAGCTGAGCGTCCCTGCGTACCTTGTCACTTAAATGCAGCAACTCTTAAAGTGTGTGTGTGTGATGTTGTACCTATATAAATAAAATGGCCACTCTTCGCGAACGAAGAACCAGGGAAGGTCTTTACACCTTCCAGCCTGCGCATTGGATTTTTTAGGTGA
>JAYRBT010000001.1:5492723-5514935 GCA_036023395.1 Myiotriccus ornatus
GGGTTTTGTCCAGAAATCTACTTGGACAAAACCATTCACAGCCCCAGGGACGGGCTGGTGGGCAAAACCACGACAAGCTCCTACTCCCCATTTCCAACACTGGGCTACAGTGCTTTCTGAGGGAGCTGGCTGCAAAACAGCTGCAGATGTGAGGTGTACACCTTGGCTTATGGAATAACTTCATGGGATTAAGCTACTTTCTAGATGGGCTGGTGTTAAAAAGGTAAATATCTCTGAGAAGAGAGGAGATGCCCAACTGTTTTCTTGAATTACAGCTACTAAAGATAAGGGGAAAAAAAGCGGGACAAAACACTCATCTTCTGTACAGCAAATACTTTTTCTCCTGGAGAAAAAACTCACACTTTGTAATGTTAATATTGGTATTATTCTAAAAGTCTTGATGAATGCAGTAGACAGACACCACAAACCTCTGCCTTGCTGTGGAGGAAATTTCAAACCTATTTTCCTTCAGGTATATGATACCAAAACACTGTAATTTTACAGCTGTTTTGTAGAACTGGTTCATAACTGAAGCTGACACAAATGTGTGTAACTGCTTCCTCTTCTTGCCATCCCTCCCAGTCCTTCGTTGCCCAAAGACACAGGTTTTACAGAGAACAGACTTCTGAGGTTGGGTCTTTTCTACCCTTTAAAATGTGCTTCCACTGCAAAACAGAACCATATTTTGCTAATTAATTATTTGGAATGGCTATGTGACATATATGACCTGTATGTGACATACATGCATTAGAAAGTTGTGGTGATGACCGATGCACTGATTGATAGCTGACCTTTTCCTCTTTCATACTGTGTTAACAGGTATTTTAATCGTGTTGGACTTAGCTTTTATTTGTATTTTGTTTTAAGTTGTTGCTTTGCATAGCTCAAGGCTTGTAGCTCGTGTTTGATGTGTAAGAGCAGGCAGCTGAGCTTGTGATTTGTTCTTCATGTCACAAAGTTTGTTTCTCTCAATTTAACTGTGCCACATCCTCTTCAGGGGAGCGTGCAACTCAGCTCTTTTGGAGGGCGTGGAGGCTATGTCTGTCTGTGAGACAAATCAGCTGCATGTCAAGATCTCAGAAGCAACAATGAGAAGAAATCAATTAACCATACAGCTGAAAACAGGGACTACCTGGGATAGATGGTCCTAAACTGAGATAGTTCTCACTTCTTTGTGGTTATATCTGGGTCCCTAGTGAGGACAGAGAGGGAGGAGAGCTCCAGGTACATCTCTGCACTTCCCTGCCGTACAGGAGCTGCCTTATAAGCAGTCACTGGGACCAGCATCCACACTGGACCAGCATCCACGCTGGACCAGCCGCGTGTGCCGGCGTCTCTACTCGTCCCCAGAACAGTGAGGCTCAGAAACCCGGATCACACTGGCACTGCTGTTCACCTCCCGTGCTCTCGGGGCTGGAGGGCTCCCCTCCAGGCTGATAACTGGGTAACTCTTCTCCAGCCTCAGCACTTGTTGGGATGAATCCGAGCGTGAGCGGTGCCGTTTCCCAGCTGGAAGGCTGAGGCCGATGGAAGAGTGATGCACATATTGCATGGTCTTGTGCCAACCGTCACCACCAAGGCTGAGTAAAACTTTTAATTTATTTTAATGCAGTTGTTGAGGCATTTTAATTCCATCAAAGGGAACAACACAAGACAAGCTTCAAATGTTCATTTGCTGCTTTTAAATGAATTTGCTTCAGCTGTGCTTGGTTTTTCTTTTCTGGGTTTTACTCCGAGACTTCCTTCTCGCTCTCAGGCACAAGTATTCAAAGATTGTGAACCTTAAAACTTGCAGACTAAATTCTGCGTTTCACACATGAATATTTAAACAGCGTAATGTACTCTGTTCTTTCTGTAAGGTCCCATTTTTAATCATTAAAGCCTGTTCTTTTGAGCAAATAAACCTCATACATATGAGACTTGTATGCATTTAAAAGAAAGATAGTTCTCTGGGACAGGTTCCAGTATGACAATATACTGCTATGAATATTTATAGATCTATCAAAATTGGTGAATACTGAATTTCCTGATAAACACTGTGGAGGCTTTGGGTTTTTTGTTACTTTTCTTTTGAAAGAGACTGAGAAATTATTTGCAAATTGGGTCAAACTCAATACATAATTCTGGGCAGAACGTATATTTTTTATTTCTTTTTGGTTAAAAAAAATTCAACTTTCAAAGTTTCAAACTTCTTTGATTGAAAGCAACTTTTGCAGGCATAATGTATCCAAAATGCAAAAAAAAAAATTAAAGAAAAAAATCCCCAAACTTCTGACAGCATTGAATAAACTGAAACAAAACACAATATTTCCTTATTGGAAAAGATTTTATGTGAATGAAAATTAAATTTGAGATTTTTTGAATGTAAGAATTACACTGTCTATTGTACATTAGTAGCAGAATATGGATCAATGTGGCTGTATTGGTGTTTTTTTCCAGGTTGTAACGTAAGCTTTTCATCCAGTTGTATCACTCTGTCATTAGAATTGTGAACAGAACAATTCTTTGAGGAAAACAATTCTGTTGAGGGTGGTGAGTCGCTGGAACAGGTTGCCCAGAGAAGTTGTGGATGCCCCATCCCTGGAAGTGTTGAAGGCCAGGTTGGTTGGAGCTCTTACTAACCTGGTCCAGTAGAATGTGTCCCCGCCCATGGCAGGGGATTGGAACTAAATGATCTTTAAGGTCCCTTCCAACCTAAACCATTCCTTGATTCTATGATTCTGTGTCTAAATGTACATACATACGGCACTGTGTTTAAGGAAATACTACCTTCCCTTGCATTTAACTCATGACTGTGGCAGCCTTTGTTCTTCCTGTGCCACAAGTGTGCCAGTGTTGTGGTTTTTCTTGTGTACACCAGCCATCCTCGTTTGATATGTTTCACATTTAAAATGAAATTGTTAGTGCTCCACAATTGAAGCTGGTTACTTTTATAGCAGTTGACACTAGATGAGGATTTAGGTCTCTGTGTGCACAGCGAACCTTGGCTGCCTTTCCTTCTCCTCTCAGCACATGCTGAGAAGCATCCCTGTGTTTGGATACGGGTGTAAACACTGTGTGAGCTAAATAACCCAGAAGTAAAGTCCTGTTGTGACACATGGGACGTTTCTGAATCAGCCACTGCACAAAGATTTTTGCTTCTCTGGTGCATATGGGGTTTTGACTTGGGGAGGAAAACAACATATCAGTATTTCCCTTGGGATGGAAACACAGTTTTCCAATAATCTCTAGCTGTGGGTGACTGATTCAGAAAGTAAAATATTAAAGAGATACAAATGGCAGCATGAAGGGGAAAATGACAAAAGGTCTACCAAGAAGACAATTAGAGTGAATGCAGAGGCGAGTGGTGGAAAGTGGGACAGCCTTATGGGCAGGCTGCAGGGAGCCCAGGACAAAAGTGCAGCCACTGATTTCTGAGAGTAACATCAGGAAACTGCAGTCAGGCTGTGGCTACTGTAGTGCTGTGGGAACAGGCACACACTCCCAGGCCTGGGCTTTATTCCCCAGCTGGCTGGGAATACATATTTATGTTGTTCAGTACAGAGTAGTGCAACTTTGCCATGCCAGACTGGGGTCATTTAAGTATGATGTCTGACCACAGGAAAATATCAGTGATGTTCTTAGCCAAATCTGTGTTCAGGAAACAGCTGAATGAGATTATGTCAAAACACTCCACTGAGAACCATATATATTTTGTTTGGAAAGCTTCTGCATAGCATAGAGTTCTGCTTTCTTGTGTGAACCAGAAAAAAAAAAAAGATGTTGGGATGACAACATTGTCTCAGTCTTACCAAAGAACCAGTGCCCTTTTGCCAAAAAGGAGCTAGAAATTTGAGATACGGTTTGTTGAAAGGTGTATGTAGTTGTAGAATAGCATGAGTTACTGGATGCATCTTTAGTTCATCGTGTCTATGAAAGCAAGAAACAGTGGGTGGCTTGTTTATGTTTTGTTGTTGTCTTTGTTTTGGCTTTTGTTTGGTTTTTTGTTTGTTTTTAACTCCCTTTTTGCCTTACTTTCTTCAGTAAAAGACGGATATTTGACAAGGTATTTCATTTAGAACTTCTGTTTTCAAAGAAAATGGAGGTTTTACTACATGTACTCTTTGAAGAGATTTACACAACAGTTTTTGGCTATGTGTCATTCTCTTTGCCTTCACTTTCTGCAGGGCTGAATCCTTCTGCTAAAGATGGCTCAGAAATCGGTAGTCCTGGCTGTGCTCCTTTTCTTGCCAATCAATCTGGTTGAAGGTAAGTCAGAAAGATCCAAGTAGTCTGTATTTCTAACTTGCAAGTACACCAAAACTTCATGGTTCACCAGAGCAAATTTTGCTTATTGTTTAATGTCAATGCAAAGATCGATGTCACCTTAGCTGGCAAAATAATCGTGTGCCTTGCAGAGTGGCACAGGATGATATATCTGATAGGACTCCAACACAAATCATCTGAAGACACATCTGCTGTTCAACTGGGACAATAGCAGGAGAGCTATGACTGCTGGTAGAAAAGGGATCTGTATGTGCCCCTTACTAACTTACTGCACCAAGTGATCTTGGGTTTTAGCTCTGTCACAGGCATAATTCCTGTCGTGGTTTTGCCCACCAGCCTGCCCCTGGGGCTGAAGATGTTTTTGTCCAGGTGGATTTCCAGAGAAAAAGCCAATCAAAAGTTCTTAGTAACGCCTTTGCTAATTACATCTTTAAGAAAATGGAAGAGAAGGTTGCTGCGCAGTTGAAATTGGTAGCCATGTAGGAGCGGTGGCAGGCCCCAAGGAGGGCCAGACCTCCCTCCTCCCCCGGCCCTGGGCTGGGGGCAGGTGTGGCACTGAATCCCCCCTTCTCTCCTGTAGGAGAGTAGAGAGAAAAAAACTTTAGAGAATTACTGACTGCTTGGACAAAAACCGCTGCAGAAGAATTCTGGCAGAAAGATAACGAAGTGTTCAAGGCCAAAGCTGCAGCAGGAGAGAGACAATTCCACAGCTGTCCTCAGTTTTACTTGCACTTTAAGAAAGGCACTTAATTCAGTAACACAATGAATTAAAAAAAAAAAGTAGTTTCCTTTCCCCCAAGAGTGAATTTTGCCCCCTTCAGCAGTTTCTCAAAGCCTGTGTTAAAGTGATAGAAATTTGTTGCCTAAAATAAGTTGGAGGACTTGCAGCTCGTTTGCATTCATCACATACCTGTAGTGTCCACAGCAGAAAGATACCATCTCCACCAGACTTCAGGAAGCCAGACCTGGAAACTGAATACCAACATGTGCCTGCACAGAGCAGTTTGTCCCCAAGGCTGCCAGTACAGTGAGGAAGCAGAAATTTTTAAGTGTGATGAAGCGAAGAGTTTCCTGTGCTTTGATGGTGATGCAGCATCTTTTTTATGTCTTTTTTATTTCTTATGTAGCTTCCAACATGGTGAGTGTGGAGGCTGGTCATGAGGCTGTGCTGAGCTGCCCTTACATCTTCAAGGAGCCTCTGCTGATGGTGACATGGAAGAAGAAATGCAGCAGTTGCTGTGTGTCGGCCTACAGAAGTGATCGCAATGAGACAGGGAAGATAAACTGCAGTGAGAGGATCATGTGGAAATATTCACCTGACAGTGACCCTGCCCTTCGTATTTACCCCGTGAACCTCAATGACGAGGGAAATTACAGCTGTGAAATTATCAACAGTGAAGGGAATTTTTATTTTTCCTCTTCTCTGACTGTGATAGGTAAGACTGCATCATTAAAATCAAAATTACTAAAAAAGTCTATTTTCAACACAGACAGGAAAAAAAGAATATTACGAAATATAATGAATACATTAAAACATCTTTTTTCAGATGGTCAGGTAAACTATCCCTAGGTTTGCATAAATTAGGAAAAAAACAACATTGGCGAAGATTTTGTGTTCTGGACATATTAGTTAAGCCTTCTGAATATAACTAAAAATGATGGGAAATGAATTTTACAACTCTATAATTGCTACTATTAATTTTAGTCACTTGTTTTTTTTGTGTGTTTTTGTTTGTTTTGTTTTTTTTGGTTGGTTGGAGGTTTTTTATTATTTTGGTTTGGTTTGAGTTTGTTTTTATTTTGTTCTTCCCTCCAGTCTTACCTTTCTGATAAAGGCTTAAGGGGGTGCGTGAGCCTTTCTCTGTTCTGTCAAATGCAGAATATGAGTTGTTGGACTTCAAGAACAACAAAACAAGAACAGCTTTGCTCAATTCCTCTTTTGCTTCCCTGCTATGAAATTTTTGATTCTACGTATCCAGTCTCCTAAATGTTTTACCTGGAGCTTCACCAAGCTGCATTTTTTTTTAGAATGTGCACTGCTCTACTTTTAAATCTTGGTTTAATCCATCCCTCTGTGTCATCTCTTCACCCGTTAGTCTGTAATCACCTTTTCGAAAATGGGAGGAAGGAGTATTTTAGATGCTGCTAGGTAGTTTTTGAGGTATTCACCTTGAACTTTTTTCCTCTAAAGATAGCTGGTGCTAATATTTAAAATTATTTTAAAATCTCATGAATTGGTCATGCAAACAAAAAAATACCACTTGCTTTTCAGTTTCAGTTGGTGATTTTATACTGAACTAGAAATAATGGTTGTGGCTTTTTTTTTTTTTTAATTAACATTTATTTCTTCTGTAGTCCCTCCTAGGGTGACTCTGACCTATGACAAGGGCAGGGGGGCTGTCTGTCAGGCGTCTGGGGGAAAGCCAGCTGCTGACATCTCCTGGATTCCTGCAAGTAATCCCAGCACTGAGGAAGAAATCCATCACCCCAATGGAACAGTGACCAGGGTGAGCTACATAGGCTGGGGCAACAGCACACTACCCACTGCCACCTGCCTGGTTACCCACCCAGCCACAAACCAGACTCTGTCCGTAGACCTGACAAGTAAGTACCCTTATAAATACCCTTCATCCTGCTCCTGGGCTTCTCTGTGCTGTTCTGTGCAGCAATTCCCATGGAAAGAAGAGATCACTCACCAGTTATTGTCATAGGCAAAACAGACTTGAGGGAAATTAATTTAACTTATGGATAATCAGATCAGAGTAGAATAGTGAGAAACAAGAACAAATCTAAAAAAACCCTTCCTTGCAACTCTCCCCTTCCTTCCAGCCTCAGCTTCACTTCCAACTTCTCTGTCTCCTCCCCCTGAGTTTTATAGGGGAATGCGGGTTGTGGTCAGTTCTTAACACTTCATCTCTGCTGCTCCTTCCTCCTTGTGCTTTTTCCCTGCTCCAGTGTAGGGTTCCACCCACAGCAGACAGTCCATGAAGTACTCCAACAGGAGTCCTTCCCTTGGGCTGCAGTTCTTCCCAAACTGAAGCTGAATTTTGTCCAGCTTCCCACAGTAGTGATAGAACACTGATAGAATGTTCCTTCTGAGGGCCAGAGGTAGTTAAGGGTAAAATTCAGCTTCTTCAGCTGGCTGTTTTGGAGCTATTAGAAGTCTCTACTGCAGGAGGATTTGTAAGAACAGCCAAATAAGTGCTCATATCACCAAAATATCTCAGTAGAGGCACAAAGGACAGAAGTCAGCATAGACAAATCATTAATAACAGCATTTGGCAGGGATGGCTGGTCAGTTCTGTTGCTGCAGGGTTAATAATAGTTGAAGAAAAGGAGACCTTGAAGGCTAGATGAGTTGAAAACGAAAATGTATTTGTACACACAAATGACTGGGTGTGTGGGGCAGCTTCCTGTTGCTGGTTGGCATCCAGACAGATCATCTGTTTCTCTCTGCTCCTTTGAGCTGTGGAGGCAGAGGATTAGCCTTTTCCTCTGGTTAAGGTGGGTAGTAACATCGTGTAGTCAGTGGATACTGATGTCTAGCTCTGTAACTTGCTTGTATTTCTCATCTCCCAGATGCTTCCCCGAGCCTTCCCTATCTCCTGATAGGAGGATCTGCAAGTGCTGCTGCTGTCACTGGTGTGACTTTATGCTTGATTTGTGGGTGCAGAGGTAAGTCCTTTGATGAACCTGGAGTGTATTACAATTCCATTGCTGATCATGTGCACGTATAAGGACTTGTGCTTTATCACATCAGAATAGGGTGGGAACTTTAAAACAACTTAGGAGTTGTTTAAGAGCCATAGGTATTATGATATTGATGTGTTATATATATGTCAGAGAGTCATCCAGAATGAAAGGGGTTTGTTCAGAGTAGGGTGAGTTTTGAGTTTTCAGAATTATCTTGATCTGCATTCACTGGCATAAAGTTCTATACGTAAGAGTGGCAGTTCACGAACTAGTCTAATGACTAGACAAAAAGAAGCTCTCTTTACATCAGCAAGTGTAAGAATAGGCCAAGTATAGCTACATCAGTATCTTTCAGATTATTCCTCCTGCACAGGGCCTGTTACATAGCTTATTTATTTCATGAACCAGGGCTGAACAAATATGGTGAAAGAGGGCTGACAAGAGAGGACAGAGAGTGAAGGTGTGCACTAAAAAAGAAAATAGGGAAGGTGAGGAAAACAAAGACAGGAGAAGAACAGAGGGGCAATTTTCATCAACAGTGGCAGTACTGACCAGTGCTTGCAGCACTTTGATGGGAGCCTGTCCCTGCCACAGGGTGATGTGTGTGTCTTTGGAGCAGGTGAGGGGAGGAAAAAGCATGGTCAGATGGGTTCCTTGGCCCGGTGTATCTCTGCAGAGCTGAGGAAAAGTGCACTTAACAGAGTCACATCAGTCATGTCTCCCAGTGCTGTGGTTTAACTACAGTTAAGTACCGTGCAGCCCCTCACTCACTCCTCTCCACCTCGCCATAGTGGAGAGGAGAATCAGAGGAGAAATAGTAAACAAACCCCGTGGACTGAGATAAGAACAGTTTATAATTGAAATGAAATCAAATACAACGGTACTACTAATAATAGTAATGATGATACTAATGATAATCAGAGCAATATTAATAAAAGTTGTGGTGAGAATAAGAGAGAGAGAAGGAAAGAAAGTCTGAGAGAAACATGTATGCTGTAGTCTCACCATCCACTGATGGATGCCCAGTCCACCCTTGAGCAGTGATTGGTGGCTGCTGGCAAACTCTCCCCGATTTATGTACTGAGCATGACTTTCTGTGGTGTGGAATATCCCTTTGGCCAGCTCAGATCAGCTATCCTGGCCATGCTCCCTCCCAGCTTCTTGTGACCCTCCTCACTGGCAATGCCTGGGAAGCTGAAAAGTCCTTGACTTAGGGTAAGCACTACTTAGTAACAACTAAAACATCAATGTGTTACCAACATATTTCTCATATGGCACTGTACCAGCTACTAAAAAGAAAATGAACTCAATTCCAGTAGGAACTAGGACACTCAGAGTGACCAGAAGTTTCTATGAAGGGAAAAATGAAACAATAGTGTATCCAAGAGCAGGACATAAAAAATAAGACCTTAACCTATGACTATATTCTGAAGAAAGCCTTTCAACAGCTGAGGACAGCTAGAGGAGAACCCCTGATACAACAACCTGTGTACCTTGCACTATCAAACCATTTTAATTTCCTGACATCCTGCTTTCAGCTTTCCGGTTACGTCAGTTGGCACAGGGGCCAGCAGAACCACCTGCAGTAAGTGGGCTTCTGGTGTGTGCTTTGCTGGTTTTGGTGCATTCTTCACTAAATGTGTAATTTAACTGCAATGTGTCTACTCTGACAAAACTCCCATTTATGTCTGTGTGCACTTGGAGCGGGGAATGAGGAACACTGCATCTGGGAGAATGGCTGTTGCTCGGATGGCCCTGTCTTCTTGTATAACCAGGGTATCTGAGTGATTGTTTAAGCACTAAGTGTAGTGCATTTCCTGCCTATAGATTACATTTACCGTGCTGAACGTCAACTGTCCCAAAACTTAATGTTTTCATATTTCTGCTTCACAGAGTAATCTTAACTCTGATGTTTTGCTTAAGAATATGTTTACTCTTGATGGCAGAAACCTGCTCGATTAAAGATCAGATGAAAACAGACATGTTTAACAATGAGGGAAAAGAGTCCACTTTGTTTTGCTGCATTAGAGACAAACACAGTTATGAAACTTTTACTTTTTGAAGTTGCAGTTCCAATACCCAGGAGCTAGGAAAATTTGCCACCTCAAATTTTACTTCCTCTCTAATTCCAGTATGTCATGATACATATTTAACAGAATATGCTGCTCTTTCCTCAGGGCTTCTGCCTCACTTAATGCACATTGAAAGAGCAATTATTTCATATTTTGTTTTCTGCTCAAGGTTTAATTAATGGTCGTGTGCCTTGTTTGTTGCGAACGAGTCCGAGTGCTCTGAAGCTGGAATTAATCTCCTGATAAGCTCTTCTGTGGCATTCAGGACAATTTGACTGACGGGGGGGGGGGGAGCTGCAGAAATCAAAGGCTTACAGTAATTTTAGTTGCCTAAATTGGATTGCTTTGTGGTCTGTCTGTTTGTTTGTTGGTTTGGTTTGTTGTTTGGGGTGGTTTTTTTTTTTTTGCCAGAGAAGCTGGCATTGTTCATTATCATTTATTTTAGTGAAGATACCAACATTTCAAAATTTGGTTTTGATCACATTAAGAAATTTTCAAAGGGTGTCCTGTTTAGGCTTTGTGCAGGCTGTTCTTGCATCTCTCTGCCAATTCAGGTTTCACCCTTTGTTCCTACCCTTTTGCTCAGAGAGTTCAGAGAAGTAACCTCTTTTGCAAAAATAATGTTACCTACCAGGTTTCTTCTGCTCTTGTTTTTTTTTGTTTGGACTAAATAGGAATGATGATTCCACAAAATCCTACAGCGTAATGTAATGGTACATGTTCTTCTTTCTAGGAATTGCAGACTAGGAACTCCAAGTCCACACCCTCACATGTCTTAGCAGAGACTATCTACGAGAATTACATTCCAGGATCTATATATATGAACCAATAACAGTGCAGGCACAAGCAGTCTGATACCAGCTCAGCTACTAATGATACTCAGTTACCTGAACTTCTACTGCAACTTATAAACCTCAGACCTTACTAACAAAGGAAAACCTTTGTCTTTCCTAATGGTGGGGGAGGAAAAGCCATTTTAGCATGTTGTTTTTCTCAGTATATCAGTACAGGTCTTGAAACAGATGAAACTTTTAAAGACTGATGTGGGAAAACCCCTACCTGAATTTAGTTTGAAAATGGGCTCCAATGTATGTGCTGCCTTTCCTCAAAACAATAACTGGTGTATTTCTGTGCCAGAGAAACAGACTGCTGGTGAAAATATAGCACTTTTTATCCATTTTAGCAACTGGATTGTCTTTGCAATTTTGTGTTGGAAATCAGAAAGCGACACAGGGGACCCCAAAATACTGAAGGTCAAAGAAACACATCCAGAAGAGTCACAGAAATAAGAGAGTTTATGATTTGGTTTGGGGGGATTTTGTTTGTTTGTTTGTTTTGTTTTTTCTGGTTAGATAGTTGCATGTGGCAGACGACAATACGGTATTTGTCATCTCTGTTTATTTTTTAATGTATTTCTTTTTCAATTAAGCTTTCTGTTTGCATTGCTAATTGATGGGAAAAAAAACCATTTTGAAACTCTATTGGATATGGAAATGAGAAATAACAGCAGACAATTTTTGAAGATTCTTTTTAAAGTAAATGTGCAAATATTTAAATACTTACCTACAGGATTTCTGTGGCTATTCGGGTAAACCTTTGTTGACCAGTTTCCGAGAAGTTGAGATCACACCATAGTTTTATGGAGAACAAGACTGTTAAGCTGGGTAAAATGCAGGTGGTGTGCATGATTAAAACAAAGAAAAAAAGTCCCAATCCTAGCCACACCATTTATTTCTTCTCATCCTCGTGTCCCCAAGCTGAAAAAAATCACACAGACCAGTTGTTTATTTCAGGTTTAGTTGGTCATATTTGTCAAACCCTCCAAACACTAATGCTGCAGATACTGTACTCAGATGTGTGTTTTGAATGGCCTTTGCCTGCTCATTGCCTCAGGAAGTCACCTCTGCTCCATCAGTGTCCTCAGGCTGTCCTGCTGCAACTTCTCAGACAATTAGCTTACAGCATCGCAGTCAGACTTCGATTATAACCAGTTTACTGCCAACAAAAAGATCAGGTTATCAACCCAGAGCTCAGGCAAACCCACAGGTTGAATGCATTAAAAGGTCTCAGCTGCCTAATTGTTGTATCTTCCTTCTGCAGTAAAATTGGCCCTCATCCTTTTCAAGCTTGTTGTGTGTGATTAATAAAACTTATTAGGCCAAAGAGAATAATGTGGCTAGTGGGGGTGGTTTTAAGAAAGGCTGGGACATGAACAATGCTTCTAGGCAGAGAGTAGTAATTGAACAAGCTCACTTAATTTTCTGCTCACCTTTTGTATGTGTTACAATAGCAGCGCCAGTGGCAGGAAGGTTCAGACACAGACTTGGCTTCTTTTTCAGCTGTCTGCAATTCACTGCAGCTGCTGACCACAGGAGTATGTATTACAGTCAGGCTGCCAACAGGTGATAACAATTCTAGTGGGACTGTCAGCCCTGCTGAAAGTCTTTGGAAGGAGGAAGAGAGGGTTAGCTGAGCAGGGGCCCATGTATATACTTGGAAAGGAATGCCTTGGTGCTTGGGATAAGACAGAGGTTTGGGAGTTGAATTATTTTGTACAGAAGCAGAGAGAGGAAAATGGGAGTGACTGGCAAAGGGAGCTGACAGAGAGAATGAGACTAAGAGAGCAAGTACACTGTTGGGTTATGGGAGCTTAATACTTAAAAGTGTGAGTAACTACTTCCATTCTCACTGCTGTCAGTGTGTACCTTCACTGTTGGTGGTGACTGGTAAAGGACACGTTTTTGTCACACGGTGAGCTCTCGGCGTGGGCTTTGATGGTTTCCTCTCTGCCTGCCAGCACCAGAGCAGTGATGTCCTGCTTCTTGGTCTGATGAGCTGCGCACCACAGGACTGAAAGCTGTGCCACACACACTTCAGGGGGATGAGAGAAGGCAAGGAAAGACCCAGCAGTGCCCCAGTGGCTCACCAGGGCTTTAACTCCTTCGCTGTCAGAGAGGCTTGAGCTGGGTTTGCAGCTATGTCTGCTTCTGCCAGCTCTCTCTCTCCTTCCCAGGAGCAGGACTGCTGGGCCAGGGCAGCAGGGTGGCTGCTGCAGCCCCACAGGCACTGGTGGCTGCCAGCTCCTGCCCCCAATGGGTTCTCCCACACTGGTTGCTGGGAAAGTGCCTTTTCCCCACCTGGATATGATTTTGCAGCTCATCTGTTGAGTCTATCACTAAAGTATTTTCTGTCATGCTGCCTTTTGTATAGCATAGGAATCTTGGTGATTGATCCAAATTTGGTGATTGGTTTTATATAGGAATTTAGTCTGGAAAGTAAGTAACTTGAGGATGTTTTTATGAGTATATTTACTGTGATTTTTTCCCCCCTTAATTGCAAGAACATTTTGGTGACCCCATACTGTTTTTATTTGCTCTGAAAACAAATTTAAGCAAGGCAAGTTTTTTAGTCTGCAAACTCCTCCACATTCTTCTGTAGCCTTGTCAAAATGTCCAGAAAAATGCTGACTGTTTGTTGAATAATCATTGTGAGAGTCACTAAAAGGCAATGGGAATTGGACTGAGTTATTTGCACGTTGTCACAGAAAAAAAATAAAAAAAATTAAAAAAAGGCTGGGAGCGTGACACTGCTGTTTCAGATTGACTGTTTAGTGAAATGCACAGTTGACTGAATGTCACTTGAGCTTTTTAGCACCAGATGTGATTATAGATGAAAATGCTCCTGTTTATTGTGTGGATTTTCACTCACAATGTTCATAGGGCAGTCTTTGTAATAATGATGATGTCTGCTTTCCAATTAATCTAGCAACAATTTATCTTCTGGAAATAGCAGGTGTTGTGATGCCACTGAACAGTTCTTTATTTTCTTTCTCTTCACTGAATATGGAAAAAAATAGGTGACAAATAGTTATGTTTAGAGCCTTATAAATTGGAATGTAACTTCAGAATATGAACAATATTTGTTTAAAATTCCAAGTTTCAACAGTAGGGTTGAAATGAAGAAAGTAAACAATTTTGCTGCAGACTTTGGAAATGGGGCAAATATCCAGAGGGTATTTGTCAGTTCAGTGAAAAGCTCTGTTTCCTAAGTTGGAAATTGCAGCTGTAATTCTTGGTCTAGCCTTCTTGACATCAATTTGTCATAGCTTTTCTTCTTTGATGAGAAAATAATGCTTTCCATGGTTCTCCTCCAATAGCTGTAACACCTATGGTATCTTTGTGACTTGCTCTTTCTGACTTTGTGAAATCTTTGTTGTCAGTGATAACTTTCCTCAGCTACTTGACTTGGTATCCACAATCTGTATGTCCCTGTCATGTGCTGGAGGAAGTGAAGAGCTCATGATTTAACCCAAATTGTCTCCCCAAATCTCTCATGCACTAATTTTCTCAGTTTATCGATTTTTATCTTCTCCAAGTATTTTATTATCCAGTTCTCTTTCCTTCTCTTTTTGGCATCAAATGTAATTTTATTCTTCATTCGCTTGCCTTATTTTATTGTTTTCGGGTGGGGTTTTTGTGCGTGTGTGTACCTTCTCCTTAGAAACATATTTACTACAGGTCTCCTTCACTTTTTTTTTTTTTTTTTTTTGCCAACACATAGTGGAAAATTAATCACTCTTTGCTATAAGCCTTTTCTGTGCTTCACAAATCTAAGCTCACCTACAAAATCCAAAAGCAAATTATGCAGCATTTTATTTGTTGTTGGGTGACATCTGTCTTGCAGAATCAAGGAATTATTAGGTTGAAAAAGACTTCTAAGACTATCAGGTACAACCATTAACCAACCACTAGCATGTTCACCACTGACCCGTGCCCACAAGTGCTACATTTACATGCTTTATGAACCTATTCAGGGATGGTGATTCCACCACTTCCCTAGGCAGCCTATTCCAATGCTTGACCACCCTCCCAGTGAAGAAATTTTTTCTGAATATCTAATGTAAAACTCCCCTGGTGCAACTTGGGGCCATTCCCTCTTGGTGTTGGCGCTTTGGATATGGGCGAAGAATATTGTGAGGGACTTTAAGGCCTTGCAGACAAGATTCAAAATCTCAGGAGTTATCAACTGAAGTAGCAACTCCTCTGATAAGTCACTGGCCCTTGGCTGGAACACTGACTTCTGAAGTAAGAGTGTATTGCTCCTTGTGAAGTGCTCTGTCAGCACTGCACAGAGGGGCACACTCCTCTGCTGTGTTCCATGGGACGTGCTGCAGGATAGGATTAGCAATCAGTGTCTGAAGATTTAGGGTTATGAAGTACCCTCCAAGTCGCAGTCAGGTTATTTCCTTGTAACTGAGCTTCCCTTTCCATGTGTTTTAAGTCACAAAAATGTACAGATGCTCCTCGTCCTTGCTTTAGCTGAGTGTGTCTCAGTAGTGCCTCAGCTGAGCAGGAATTCCACATTACTTTTGAGAAGATGTCGGGATAGGAAGATACTTGGACTTCAAAAATATTTACAACTTTTACCTATAACTGAAACTTTTAGAAAGAAACAAAGCTTAAAAGAATGAGAAAGTGTATTGGGCTTACATGGCATATTTTGGCAGTGGGAGGGCTGCAGTGGTGGCTTCTGTGAGAAGGACAAGCACCCTCTGGAAAAGACCCATGCTGGAGCAGTCCATGAAGAATTGCAGGCTGTGAGAAGGCCCCACATTGGAGCAGTTTGTGAAGGACTGTATCCCATGGACAGGAACTCACTGGAGCAGGAGGACAGAGTGAAGACGGAGCAGCAGAGATGAAGTGTTATGAACTGATTCCCATTCCCCATACCCCTGAACTGCTGGGGGTGGGGGGGTTATAGGTAAATCTGGGAAAAAGAGGGAGTGGGTATAAGGTTGTTTTTAATTTTGTTTTTATTTTTCAAGATCCTACACTGTTATCAATTGGTAACAAATTATTTTGATAATTGGTAATAAATATTGGTAATAAATCATCTTCCCTCGTCAAGTCTGCTTTGCCCATTCCACTAACTGGTGGGTGATCACCCTGTTGTTGTCTTGGCCTGTGAGCTTTTCCATCACGTTTTCTCCCCCTGTGCTGCTGAGGAGGGACACTGAGAGAGCGTCTGGCTGGGCAGGTGGCTGCCAGCCAAGGTCAATGCACCACACAGGGCTTAGTCAGTAGCAGAGCTATAATAGGAAAGAGGATGCTGTAAACATCAGATTCTAAACTATTAAGGCATTTTATGCTGATGTTACATCTCTGGGTCTTCTGGCTTTAATCTTATCGCTGCGTACTGAGCTCAGAAAATTTCATTTCCACTCATTCTGTTCTCTCAGCTGTCAATAAGTACTGCTGAGCAAACAAAGGTAAGTACTTTTTGGATTGATTTTTGTATTACCTCTGCCACAGTCCAACAGAGTTTATGTTGTCGTAGCATAATGTTTGTATCTAGTTGTGCTTATATTTTAGATTTCCATGTGTACATCTGAAAAAGAAACCACGGACAACCACCTGAAATCCTTTTTGTGCTGGATTTATGATCTCTGAAGAACACAACCCCCTCTTCTGTGCAAAACAACAGGCCACATGCAGAACAACGTGCTTAATACATAAATGTCTTGTTGTACTCACTTCATCTCTTGTGTGAGAGGAGTGTTGTGGGGAATAAACAGATGAGTGAGCCAACTGCTGAAAAGCTCTGGCCTGGCTCCTTGCCTTTCTCTTCAACTTGCTTGAAATATTCAAAGCAGGAAGATTAAAATCGAACACCATCAGTCAGTGTATTGTTAGGGTTGCCTTCTTAATCAGGCAAGTTAGTGCCTGCAAAGGTATGATACTTTCAGGGGCTCTGCCTGCTCCCAGGTCTGAATATCTACCAGCTGCACTTAGTATCACATTCTTTATCATTGTCACTCTTGTGTAATTAACAGTGGCTGCCAATTTCATGGTGCTATAGATAGCAAAAATAAAAATGTACATATACCCACAAACATCTTGGATGCATGTGTATATTGTTCTGTGTGTGTGTGTGAAGCTGTGAAAAATTTATGTGGGTTTTTTCCTTGAGAAATTAATTTCTTAATAATTTTCCATCAACAGATCATCTCATTATATATAAATGTTGTGAAAGACCTTATAAGATAGATAGACACATGAAGGATAAAATGAAAAGTTGCTGTGGTAACCATAACCTGAAATAAATCTTTCTTTTGTGCGCTCAAAATCCCAGTCTTTGTCTTCTATTAGAATATTGTTTGCATATCATTTCTCCCTTTTAGAAAGAATCTGAATTGCTGATACACAAATGGAAATCCCATCTTGACTGTGATTGTAAAGTGCACCTCAGACTAATGGAATTTTTTTTTTCTTTCCTGTGTTTTAAGCCTCTCCCTTGTCTTGGTATCAGTCTGCTGTAAGGGAGAAAAACATGTAATCCCTGGTGGTCAGTACTGCCCATCTAAGACCAGCTGCAGCAGCTTGGAACTGACAATCTTATTGCTTTCATGGACCTAATTTTGGTGTAGGAAGCAGCTTGGGGTAGGACATAGAGGAGAAAATAAGAAAGACTAAAGAAGATGTTAAGGCACGGAGGGAATGTTTTTCTAAACACAAACCATTCTTTAGCCCTCAGCTGCAGCTGTCATCATCCCTCTGTAGCACGTTCTCAGAAAAACACATTTCAAACAGGGGCTGTCAAATGAGCAAAAAGCGACTTGAGCTCTGGGTGTAGCAACGGCTTTGGTACCGAGGGACTGGATCCCACCAAAGCATCAGTGTTCTATCCTTGGGACCCCTCTGTAGCTGCTGTTTTCTGGAGTCATCTGCTGGCAGACGCATTCACACCGTGTTAGCCTGGGTCAGGAATGTGCTTTTGAAAAGAAACTCCCCCACGATCCGTGCTTGCTGTGCTGGGTTTGTATTGCCAAGCAGCCTCGGAGCACACAGCAAACACCGCATATTTTCTTGGGGAGCTGAGGCAGAATATCCACCCCAGGGGTTCACCTCATGCCCTTCAGCTGCTAATGGGCATTCAGTTCACGGGATCAGACTGGAGCTACCCTAAAATAAAATCCCCCCCCAACCCATGCTGTGCTCTGTCAAATCACTCCTGCTGAGCTACACAGCTGACGAGATAAACTTAGCTTTTGTTAAACAAGCTCTTCCTGCAGTGCGATTTTTTTTTTTTTAAATCTCTTTTATATGCGAGAAATAACTTGAGCATCAGCTCCAAGAAGGCACTGAAAAATGCCAATTTGCAGTGCTCGAGTATTGAAGATGTCTCTTAATGATTACACAAAGGATGTGCATGGAAAAGATGGGGCCAAATACTGAGTGTGCCCCTGTTACGTGATTCTTGGTCTAGCAAAAATCATTAGAGACTGAATCTTCTGGTGACCTGCTGAAACTGGATTGCTTGGCAAGAAAATATAGGAGCTGTGGTTGCATGAAGGCGTTATTAATGGCTAAGCCTCATGTTTTCTTCACAAATGCTGAAATATCACAAGGAAGAATGTAAGATCTATCTGCACAATTATTTGCAAATGCATGAGTCCCATTTCACTTATTTAGTAGTTATATATATATGTATATATAAAAAGCTGGCACAGAATTTCTACTGTTATTGCAACAGCTTGCATTTAAAAAGCCATTGTGCTTAAGTGCAAACCGAGAATTAGCATATCTAGAAGGAAAAAAAAAAATGGAGGAGGCGTGCGTCAAAAAAAAGTCAAAAAGCCAAATGCTTAGAATACATCTACTAGATGCAATGTCATGATCAGTCCCAGACCTGGAGTTCACCCTCAGCAAACATTTTAGATACAGACACTACCTGACGGGCAGGCAATTTTTGTTCCCTTCCTGTTCTATTGCCATTAATGCAGAGCTCAGCCCAGTAGAATTTGGTTGAATTTGCTCTGAACCAGCACTTGTATGACTCTGTGCTGCATTATGCCCTACCCCTGGCCATGGTAGGGGAGTTAGAACTATTTGATCTTCAAGGTCCCCTTCCAAACCAAACCATTCTGTGATTTTATGATTTGAATGAGGAGCTGGCTGTGAAAAAAAGCTATCCATTGTGAAACATGTGAAACATTGTGAAACCCATCTTTCTTTCAGGACTACAGAAGTGACATCCTGGCAATGGCTTGAGAATGTCTTAACTTTCTATAATATTTTACAGGATGATTCAGAATGGCAGTACTAGACAAGAACATTTTTATTTTGAAGATGAAGATTAGGTTATTACTTATAAGCTTCACCTCAAATTATTTAAGAAGGCTTATGGACTCAATCATCTCTCAATAACCATTTAATAACCTGCCCCCCGTAATGACTTCAGTATCTGTTAACCATTTTTTTTGTGTGTGTGTTTTTAATCTCTAAAACTATCTGCAGCGATGAGTTATGTGAAAAAATACTTATGCTGATGGTTGTAACCCAAATTTTTTGTGATTTACATATGGGTCTCCCAAAGAAACTAAATGGCCTGAAATGAAAACACAGAAATGAAAAGGCAAATAGGGTGGTTTGAGAGTTCTACTGCTGAAGAAAACAATCAACAAGTAGCAAAGGAAGCAGAAGTGGCAAAGATGAGCAAAGCAGCTCAGTCCAAAAGAGAGGCAAAAGTCAAAGAACTAGTAGCTCAAGGCTTCAAGGGGGGGAAAAAAAGCAACATAGAGAATTATTAAATCCTAAAGGAAAATACAAAATAGCAAGCATGTCAGGCTAGTTAGACAGCCAGGGAACTCTAGGTCATATGTTGAGGCTGCCAATGCCATCGTTGTCAACAGAGCTGGTGGCAGAGGGCACCCCAAAACACAGGGATCTGTCCCAGGGAGATATGGGAAGCGATGCTGCCCCTTCTGCCTGCCTCTCCTTGGTCCCTGAATGCCTTATCAGGGTCATGAGAACAGTAGTTCTCAGCCTAACAGCTCAAAAAGATCCCTTTATGTGTGTTAGCTGACAACTAATTGATTTACACTTCACAGTTCCATGTGTGTTACTCTCTTTGCCTGGCTACAGGTGCCCAAACAAACTGATCCAAAGGAGAAGCTGTAACTTGGGCATGTGCCCAGGATAAAGGACAGTAGGGAGAAGACCTCACCTGCCCCCAAAAAGACACATAGAGGAATGTGAACAATGCTGGCTGAGGAAAAATTGGTTGGGTTGTACTAGTGAGTGGGAGGATCATGGACTGCATCCCTGAGGAAAGACCTGGGACAGGGTGTTGAGACTGAAAAAGATCCTGAAGGTCATAGGAAGAATCAGCAGTGGATTTTTCCCTGTTAAGACAAGTGTCAGTGCCTGAAGTGATTTAAAAATAACTGTGAAAGTGATATTCAAGAAAGACTATGTTCAGGTTAATCTAGTGAAATACTTTCAGTCTTTGAAAGGACATGTCAAAGGCAGAAAAGTTACTGCAGATCAGTACAATCAGTACAAGGACTGTGGTTAGAAGGAAAAGCCATGCAAAGGGGACTCATCTGAGGGTGGATAGTGCTGAAGACAGAGCTTCTTGGGATCACATTTATCAAGCTTATGACATTTAAACTAAGAAATGAGTAATTTGGTTTGGGAGAGTAGTGAAATCCTTACAGCTATTTTTAGAACAAAAGAAGGAGGGCAAAAATGCAGCAATACTGCTGCCAGCTGTAGCCAAGTGGGCAATATCAGGAGTCAAATTACTTACTCTGATCTGGCTTGAAATTATGTGATCAATAGGAGAGAGCATACATGCCCATGTGTTCATACCAAGCAAGTGAATTGCAGGTGATATGCACAGCATGAAACAGGATATGACACTGACTGCTCTGAGGTGGAAGAGCAGCAGTGATTATTACATGACAAGAGCAATCATGTTGGAAATGCACTGCACAGAAATGATGGAATAACAATTTAAAGGTACTGGAGGAGTAGAAACATATTTTAAAGGTGTTAAGAAAAAAATGTGATAATGTGGATAACGTAGATTAGTTTTGATCAAAATTATTCCAGGGAAAGATGTCAAAGGAGGCCCTTCTGGGACAGTCTGGGGAGTTGAATTTGGATATGAATAAGGAATTACTGAATGCTGTTAGAGAGATAAATACTCCAGAGATTTGTATCACAGGAAATTTTCTTAGTCATTGAGACTGAACACCATTAGCAATCATACACCATGGGTGTGACAACAGAAGATCTGTTTAACTCTACAGTCAGTGAACCAGAGGGGCATATGACTTAACATTTTTTTTCTGTGACCAACATTAAAATCTCAGAGGAGATAGTTGCAGAACAAACCACTGAGTGAACAAGTGAAGCTGATTTACTTGATATGTGACCTGGGACGTGGGTCTGTGACAGATATTGTTAGTTTGAAAAGGGAAAATCATGCACAGCTGGAGGGAATTAATGATGAAGAATGGACCAAGAAGCTCAAGGTTTAATTTTAAATGAAGATGGAAATTTCTTTATGTTAAAGCAAAGGAAACAACAGCCCTGACAGCTCTGCAGTTAAGGGTAGATTCTCTTGAAATGGACATTAGGAACCCAGGGGCACCCTCCAAGGATGGGGAAAGATGGTTTCCCTGCAAAAAGACCTGCCTTAAGGATCAAGGAGCTCAGGGAGAAAATGGGAATTGCCAACAGCTGTGCAATTGCACAGGTGGCCTTGCAAAATACCTTTAAATGTTGAGCAGTGAGGCCTCCAGGGTTAGTGTGAGCAGAGCATCTGTGGTGAGAACCGTGCCCTGCTCTGAAACCTTCATCGCATCCCTGTAGTTTGGGAGAGCTGGGGGATTCTGTGGGGTGGGTGTTTGGAGGCATGCATGCTCTGTAGGTAGAAAAGGGGTGTGTGTGTAAGAATCATGATAGATAAAGAAATGTTGGGGTGTGTGTTTGCGTTTTTTGTTCGTTTGTTTTCTTTTTAACAATGGGAAACTTCTTGTCCAAATTTGCTTTCAATACCTGGCAAGGTTTATGTGTTGGCCCAGGCACCTACATGAGCTGAGGTCTCTGTCTGAAGCAGAAGAGGGTTGATCTAAGCAGTGAAAAGATTAGAAACATAAAGTCAACAAAGCGTTTTTAGTGCAAAGTCTTAGGAAATTTTAATTATCAATCTCATCACTAGCTAAAATAAATTCATATCAAAGGTTCTTGGGCAGAGATGGCAACTAATGAATCTGTCTTGGTGCAAGGTAGACATTGAAGATGAGTTCCATAGGGTGGTGTTTTTTTTTTTTTTTTTTTTTTTTTTTTTTTTTTTTTTTTTTTTTTTTTTTTTTTTTTTTTTTTTTTTTTTT
>JAYRBT010000001.1:5515706-5555016 GCA_036023395.1 Myiotriccus ornatus
TTTTTTTTTTTTTTTTTTTTTTTTTTTTTTTTTTTTTTTTTTTTTTTTTTTTTTTTTTTGTGTGTGCCTCTTTCTTGGCAACGGAGGGAATAAATAAACACAACAAAGATGCCTAAGGAGGATGTGCCTCTCCTCAGATCCTGTGGTGGCTGCATCTGGATCAGAAAGCTGCTGCTGACTGTGATGATGTGGTAAGAGTCAACTGTCATGGAAGTGGCTCTGCTTGACCCATGTTTGTGCTGTCACTCAGAAGAATGTCTGGTTTATTCTTAGTTTTTTTTTTGTTTTTTTTTTTTAATCCACATTTTCTTGGGGAGGACTCTTTAGCTTTTTGGAGACAAGGTAATATCTGTATTTCTGCACTTCACTGGTTTATGCTCAGAAAAACTCTAGGTGCTTGGCTTTGCTCTCTTGACTTTGCTCACTTGCAAATGTGCAAATGGAAAAAACCCCACAAATTTGTGGGCAGTAACTCTGCAAATAGAAGGTACGGATCAGATTCTGGCTGCCTTGTGGTCTGTGAAGCCTCTCTGGGTACAGCAGTGGGCCACCTGTGAAGAAGTGGGTTGTACTGATGTGAGAGATCATGATGATGGGTTTAGAGCAAGGAAATTAAGACAGTGTGTGGTACACAGTATGAAAGGAGGAAAAAGAAATACACCTCTAAAAGACCACGAGGAAAGGGTAGCAGAGATGTCAGTCTTTTGCTGGATTAGTAAAGGATTATTTTGTATCTGCATTTTGGATAACTTAGCAATGCTTTAAATGTATATACAGCCAGACCAGAAAATGCATTGCTGAGGGAAGTGGTAACTCATAATGCCTCTGCCTGGCAACAAGGACCAGAGTCATCTGGAGTATATTCATGCTGACCTGCTCTGTGTTGTTTCCACAGCATGATGCCAAGCAAATGGCAAGCTGTACTAATTGGTCAGCAGGGGATTTTCTTGTATAAAAATGGCCCTCCAAAGGCTCAGAAGTGACTGTAGCTTAATGACAGCAGCCTATATAACAGGAAATGTTTTGTATTTGAGTGGAAGTTCTAAAGGGGTATAGGCCTGCCAGCTGCCCTGGCTGTATGTGTGGGCTGGCCTTTCTCTGCCTGCAGTGACCTGTGGGCCAGCAAGTTCCTGCATTGTCCTTCTGCAGTTGCAGGCAGAGGGGACACCTGCTCAGTTGAAGAGAGAGAGAGGGTGCTCTCTCCAGGTCCTGGATTGTGGGTTTTACTCCTCTTGGTTGTGCTTCAAGCCTGGACCATGGTCAGTCTTCATATCCTCTACCAGTGCCTGGGGAAGTTCCTCTTTTTATCTGTGTTTGGTCATTAACTTGCTTCATTTTATCTTAGGGCGTTTGACAGATACCTTGTGTAATGTAGTGAAGATAGCTCACTTTGTGATCTCCTGTGCTGTTGATGACGACATTTAAACTTCCCTGATACAGTAACGAAACTCCTGTGGTACCATTTGAGGGAGGAGACCTCGTGTGCCAGAACATCTGCCTGGAACTGGCACTCAGTGACACAGAGAAATAAATTGAGGTAGGGGACCTAGGGAAGGAGTTTACTTCATACTTGTTTATTATATGGTGAACTTCTGCAGATAGAAATAGTCCCTGGGGTATTTCTGCATCAAATAGGTGTTGAATATTGTGAGAGTACTACCTGGCAAGAAATCCTACCCACGCTTTCCTGGGCAACTGAATAGGAGGATGTGGTTTGCACCACCTTATGACCATGCTAAATGTAGAGTTACTGTTTGTACAGCTCCCTAAACAACCTGAAACTGTGAGTTCTCTACTATTTAAGACTAGCTTGTCTTCACGGTGTCTGAGTATTTGCAATTACCCAAATCCTACTTCCTTTATAGCAATATATTCCACAATAGATGGGAATGAGATGGGATGGATCATACTGCCACTGTGTATTCCCTTGGAAATACAGGATACATAACTCTTAAGTGGCCTCACACTACTCATTGAAGATGTGAATTGCTTGTTTTGATCTTTGGTTTGAATTTTTGTTTCTTTTTTTCCCTTAGAATTTTAAAACCTTGGAAGGAAATTTCCAGGGCTAGTGATTATTTTCTTTTTTCTTTTTCTCTGTATAACAGTGAAAGAAAGCATATAGGACAGCAAAAAAAAAAAAAAAAGTTGACAGAAGCACAAGAATCAGAAAATCTGTCATAACTTTCCTCTCTGTTTTGCAAAACATCTCAAGTAGCTCCTGTGCTGCCTATATTTAAAAAAAAAAAAAATAATCAAACTGCAAGTGAATTGCATACACAGTTCTAGATTCACTTTTCCAGAAACAGGAATGGAATTGGACAGCTGACAGGGACCAACTGAAGCACTGGCATGTAAATCAATGGTTAGGCAATGCAAGAGAGACAATTTCTTAGCATGAAAAATGCCAGGGAAGTCCTTTCAGCTCCCAAATGCTCCTCTCACTCAGAAAAAAACTGCCATCATGAATCCCTTATATTTGGGGCTGGAAACTCTGAAAAGGATTGTTTGTGACACTTTTGCTCTATGCTTGTGTACACATTTGTGTGGTCTATATGCTTCTCTTTCTGCTTGTTCCAGTCTCAGTTGAGACTTTAAAGATTCTCCACAGTACCTCGAGTTTGCACTGATGTTACAACCCAATCACACCTCAGATGCTCCCCAAGTTTTTTTCTTTTGATTGTTATAGTCATTTTCTTCTTCTTTCAAAGCTGGCTAGGTGACTTCCTGCAAGTTCTTGGATTTCTCATGTGGGGACTTCTTCAGTCTGTTTGTGATCTTGTTACAGGAACACAGCAAAGACATTTATTAATTTCAACACTTTCTCCTTCTTGCCTCTGTGCTGTTATGGTATTCTAATACCTTTCTTCTCTGTTTCCATCCTTTTCCATCTGCCTCTGTCTCTGTTGAGAACAGTCATTTGAAGCTGTTGCTGTCTGAGTTTCAGGCACTTGGATAATATTTATTGATGGAGTACACCTGGGCTGTAATCATACCTCCACTGCTGCAGTCAGCTCTGAACTGGGTACTCCAAATGCAGTCTAGTAAAGAGGCAAGACAAGGGTTCAAGTTCCTGGGATGCTGAAAATGTGTCTGTCTTGCTCATAGCTCTATGAATTTGGATGGTTTGTAACCTGCTGCCCAGTATGCCACCAAATCCAGATGTGCTATCAGTAGATTTTAACAGAAAATGTATGAAGACAGTAAGACCTAAATTATGTTGAAGTGTGAATAGTTTTTCTTTCCTGAAATGAGATTCCAGACATTGATCAGTCATTTTGGAGCACAGTTCTCCACTGCCCTGTGCCTTGTTTTGTCCTTTACACCAGTGCAGAATGAGAGGGGCTCCAGCTTTTAGAAATGAGGGTGTTTTGGCCACATTACACAGTACTATGCAATAGTAAAAGGTGGTGAAGAGCAACTGTGAACAAAACCTCTAGCCTGGTAACTGCAAACAAGTCCAAATCAAAAATTATTATAATTAATATTGCTACTTTAAATAGAGTTGGGTGGCTATTTCCTTAATGGTTAATATCGCTCGTGACTTCTTGGAATTCAGTCCTGAAATAAATTGAATAACACACCAAGAAAGAAACATCTTTTCTAGAAAGTTTTACCTGTCACCAAGGCCTATATTATTAGGCATCATCCGCTCCCCTAGTCTCTGGTGATTTAAAAATTTTTTTTCCACCTAATGTAAATTTACAAACTGTGTAGGTGTCTCTGCACACCATTTTGAATGACAGTCCTTCCTGACCTTTGCATGGGAGATCGCACAAACATCGCTGAACTCTCTGGACTTGTCAACTTTAATTGAAATGCCCCGGAGTCTCATTCAGCTAACAAAATGGTACATAAACTACTTCAATCTTGAAGCAGCCATGAGAGAGAGCAAATGTCATGTTCCATCCTCCTTTGTAGGAAGCCTCCTTTGCTGCTGGAGGCTGGTTGTCCCAGGAGCCTCACGCTGTAGAACCGATCATTAAGCCAAAGGAAAGTTGTATCACAACTCTGTTCCCTTCTCCCACTGACTCAGTCTTCAACGTGCTGTGTATTTGACGCCTCTCTTGGTCTCTCATCCTAGTAATGATCCCTTCATCAACTTTTGACTGAAACTTTCTTGTCACATATGTGGTTCGGTGTTTCACTAAGTTTCTAAACCACCAGGCACTGGAGGGGCATCAGCCACAGAATCACTGGCTGGTTGAGGAAGGTGATTGTCACCCTTCACTCATATGAGTCCTGTGTGCAATTTTGGGTGTCACAATATAAATAAGAAGGATATTAAGCTATTAAAGAGTGCCCGAAGGAGAATTTATGTAGATGATGAAGAGTCTAGAGGGGAAGCCATGTGAGGAGCAGCTCAGGTAACTTTGCTCAGTCTGGAAGAGACTGAGGAGTGACCTCATTGCAGTCTCCGGCTTCCTAATAAAAGAAGCAGAGGGGCAGCCACTGATCTCTTCTCTCTGGGGGTGAGTGACTGGACCTAGGAGAATGGCATGAAGCTGTGCCAGGGAAGGTTTATGTTGGATATTAGGAAAAGGTGTTTCACCTAGATGGTGGTTGGGCACTGGAATGAGCTCCGCAGGGCAGTGGTCACAACGAGAGAAGCGTTTGGACAACGCTCTTGGGCTGACGATGTGATGCTCGGAGCTCCGCTGGGCGGAGGCCGCTAGAGGGACCCGCCCGCCCGGGGAACGACTCCGGCCCCGGCGAGCGGCCGCGACCCAACCCCCGACACAAAAACCCCGACCCTGCAGCGGGTCTACAGCGGCACGAGTGGCCTGGGACGGCGAGAACAACCCAAAATCCCCTCCCGTTTTTCCTGTTTGCAACCCGCTGTTTGTGTACTCGTGACTGCTCGCCCGCAGCCCGGGCTGGGGCGAAGCTGCTCTGCCCTGTGAGAGCATGGCGCTCGCTGACAGCCCGCTCCTTCCTCCTTCTCCCTGGCACCCCTTTCATCTGTGCTGTGTTTCTCTCTCTCTGCACCTTAGTCAATAATCCATTGCTCTTCTTTTGGTTTTCCTTGTGCAGCCAAGGATGAGAGAGCGCAGAGCAGGTTATCATTCCGTAGCCTTCCTAGTTCCCCTGGAGGATCTTTTAACGAGAGCTTTTTTCGCCCTGTCATGTGAAATAAGTCAAACTTTCTACTGAGGTAACTCTGATCCTTCACTCACGGTGTGCAGTGTGGTGTGGGTGAGAACAGTCAGAGTGTGGAGTGGGGTGAGTAGAAGGGGTGGTTCAAGGAGCATTACTAGATTTATTTTCACTTAAATCTACACTGCTTCTTTATTTCTGTTTTATGTCTTATTTGCAGGTTTAGAGCTTGGAGGGCATTTCAGTTGCTTTTTGTTATTCTTCTCCAGTCAAACAAAAAAGAGGAGCAGTGGAGTAAATTGGTTAAGAAGTACTCTAACAACACGTTCAGTGAGCTGGAGAGGCAGGCGAAGGCCAGGCTGGCAGGGGCTGGGGAGGATTGGCATCCACCAAGGTATTTAACAAGGCCAAGCAGGAAACATCGTTGTGGTTTGACTTGTATTTGTGAAATCTGTGAAATGCAGGCTAAGCATATACCCCTGCCATGTCTAAAGCAAGGGACAAAATCTGCATTCATATTCCATGTACTCAAGGTGGCTTTTGAGAGGCCAAGAGGGCATCACTGGGATACAGAAAACATTTTAAAAGGTGTCCTTTCATACTAGTGATTTTTATTTCTCTACTGCCTGTAGCCTTTAAAATCCCAGTACTTGCAGTTCCCCAGTCTCACTAACTGTGTATGCCTGGTGCTGACCAGCATTGTCACACTAATCTTCAGGAGGGATCATGTGTGCTCAGCTATACAGTGCTGTACTGACCCTGTGTGGGATGGAGATGGCAAAACAACCTCCTCCCCATCTCTCAGCTTCTGGGAGGTGCCAGGCAGCTTCAATGTGAACTGGCACTTTTGTTAGTTGGATCTGAGCTGTGATGAGTTCAAGCAAGTTTACTTCAAGGCTGCCTTGCTCCGTAAGGAGAAAACTGCTCAGTCTTTGTCATTCCCTCTTCTCCTCTTCCTTCCCCTTTCCTGATTTGCTCCACAGCTCTAATTGTCATTCCTCAAACTGTAGTACGTGATTCCTTGGGCAGTTCAACAAAGGGATGCTCAAAATCCTGCACCCGTGCACTAGTACATGCTGGGGGTTAACTAGCTGGAAAGTAGCTTGGCAAGAAAGAACCTGGGGGCAAACTTGTGGGCAGGGAGCTGGACAGGAGTCACATTGTGCGATTATGGGAAAGGACAGTTGTGTTCTGGCCTGCATGGGGAGGAGGAGTGTGAGGAGCAGGTCAAGGGAGGTGAACCTTCCTCTCTGCTCAGCACTGCTGAGGCCACACCTGGAATGCTGGGTACTGTTCTGGTCTCTTTAGTACAGGAGAGACATGGACTACTGGGAAGAGTCCAGTGAGGGGCCACTAAGAAGTTGAAGGGGATGGAGCAACATCTCTGCAAGGGAAACCTGAGAAACCTGGGGCTGTTCAGAAGAAGAGAGGACAAAACTTATCACTGTGATAAATACCTGAAATGAGGGTGCAGTGAAGATGTAGGCAGGCTCTGTTCAGTGGAGCTTAGTGACAGCACAAGAGGGAACAGGCCTGAAACACTGCAAACTCCATCTGAATGTGAGGAACATTCTTACTGTGAGGATGGCTGAGCGCTGGCACAGGTTGCTCAGAGAGCTGGTGGAGTTTATGCTGGGGGATATCAAAAAGCCACCTGAACTTGGCCCTGGACAACCTTCTCTAGGTGACCCTGCTTGAGCAGGGGGATTGGACAAGATGAACTCCAGAGGTCCCTACTAACCTCAAGGTTTTTGTGATTCTTGCACTAGTTTTGAAAACACCCTTTGTCTTCTTGTTTTGGATGGTGAATGGCATCCCGGGACCTCAGTCTGAGGTATTGGCTGCCTACTTCCCTGGGGTTTTGGTTTTCTAACTGTAAAAGTGAGATAAGACCTCTTATCTACCTCAGATAATTAGTTAATATTTGTTTCCATACTTTGAAAACAGGGAGAAATACTTGTCAAAATGCAAAAGTCCATCAATGAATGAGGTTAGAAACACTCAAATGGTAATATAGCTTACATTCATGTGTGAAAAATGAAATGCTTACCTCTTATAGATACATCTTACTTGAAAAAGTGTTTTGGGTTCAAAACCACAGCAGCTTACTGGCTGCCAAACTAGATATGGAAGAAAAATCCACAACACTAAAACCCTTAACTTGAATTTTTATCATCTTAAATTCCATTTACTCAAGCTGATCAACCCCTTCAAGCTTCAAGAGATTAACTTTATGAAGACTGGGAATGCAGGCCCTTTGCTGACCAGCACAGAGATGTTGGTAGTTCAACACTGATTCGTTAAATACGCCAGAAGCACTGGAAGAGCCCATCTCAGTTAGGATAGACAGTAAGCTGCAGGAGCTGATACTAAAGAAACATTAATATCTGTTCAAACTCCCCTTGGCAGGGAAGAGGGGCCAGATGCTGAATTGCCCTTTGTTCTGTTAGTGGTTAGTACTGACTAAACTGGATGCTGGTGGCATTCTCTTTGAAGGGATGTCTCTTTGCATCTGCTTGGGGAGCACTGCTGCTCCGCCTTGAGCCCACTGGTCATCAGTCAGTTCAGACTGCCTCCTGGCTACCTCCAAAGTAATAGATGGATGTGAAAGGTTTTGACTATTTTTTTGCTGTGGATAAAGGCACAGCTTTGCTCCTGCTGATTCTTGGTAAGTGTTTGTGGAGCAACTGTCTTCTAGTGACTGCCAGACTAGGAACGACTGGTGTGCAAACTGGCCGATTTCTTATTTCATGGCTGTGGACTACTTTATGCAGCTTTGTACTGTGAAATATGGGAAACCAGGCTTAGCCAAGAGTGAGTTGCTTAGCAGACGCTTGCTGTCATACAAATTAGCCACAGCTTTTGCATCTTGGAGTGCTGCCAGCACAGAGCTAGCTATTGCATTAGATGTCTACTACCAGTCATGATCTAAACTGGAAGTGAGAAGATTAATCGCTCTACAAGCATTATCTTAGCAGGTAGTGCTTTTTGTGGTGTTAAACATGTTTCTCATCTTTAAACCCAAACCATAAAATACTGCTCTGAGTTCCAAATCAACGAATGTACAGGAAGAACAGCAAGAGGTTTAATTTAGTGAGGGGAAATATCACACATGTATAGGAGGGTACCTTCCTTTAAAATTGAAATAGAGTCTGATTTTATTCATGCCACCCATCTGGTATGTAGCAATGAATGCCTTAAAAACTATATTTTAAATAAATATATGCCTGTGTCATATATATATATATAATATGTATTATACTACTATATTATAAATAAGTGTGGATACAATTGATTTGAGCCAGTAGTGGACAAGTAATAGCATCTGATGAGCAGCATCTCTGACTTTACACTGCTCCAGCCAGGATTTTTAATACAGAGTTGTACTAATATAGTTTGACTAATGAAACACAGTATTTTTTCCTCGCCTGAAAAATATTCCCCTGTGAAATTTTCCTGAGTGGCTTTCTTACTTAAGGAGGTACCAAGAATTTTTAGTAATTCTGGTAATAAAAATTGATAATTTTTAGCAGATCAGCTGTTGTTGGTACTGTCCCTGTACTACAGCAGCACTTTTTGCAGGAGGAATACAAGAGCCACCAGCAGATGCCATTTGCTGCTTGCTTGGGTGCTGGAGAGTTGCAGTTCTTGTTTCTAGATGAGACAAGTATTTAGGTTTATGCTTAATCTTCACAGGGCTGCTACAGGGGTTTCCTTTCACCTTCTTGCAGTGATTGCTCTTTAGTGTGTAGAGGTTCAAAAAAGCCCTTTCTGTGATTTTTCTGTTTCCCTTCTGCAAGGGAATCTGAAATGCAAAGGCCAAGTAGTAATGTGTACTTGCCTAGAAATAATGTGCTGAGTTTGTAACTACTGGAGAAAATAGTTTGGCACACAGCTATTTCCGTGTACCTCTCTAGCACCAAGAACAATTAGGCAGCAGCTGAAGACAGTGACTGCCAAAAGAGCATTTGGATGAGGTGGGTGTTTCTGGGTGGTACAATCATGCGTTAACAAGTGTGACTGCATCACTGAAACAATGTATTTTTGTATCCCCAAGCTCTTTGTAGGGATATGCCATCCTCAGGAGGAAAGGACACCAATAAAGCATCTGGCAGGGAGGAAAGGCATAGAAATGAGCACAGGATAATGAGGTATATCTAACTGCTTGTTTTTAGCAAAAATCATCCACCTGAACTGGGTATCATGTTCTCAGCTGCTTCAGGAATCATTCTCTCTGAAAGCTGAAGTGGGAATGGGTCAGCTGCTTCGAATCCAGTTCTCTGGGTGTTGGAAGAAATCTAAACTGATGGGTGGATGGGTGGGCAGCTGCAGCAGGGATAGGGATCCAGGAGGCTTTGTGCAAACTCTGGAGGAGATATAAACCCCTTACTTGAAAAACACACACAGAATCTTCTGATAGAGACAGGAAACCAGACATTTTTTTTTTTTTTCTGTTTGCTGAGACTGAAATCTCCCGGGGCACAAAAAAAAAAGTCTTAGCTCCAGTGCATAAAATCTTGCTCCTTGAATCTGGGGCTAAGGTCCTGTTTACTTCATAGACAGGTGAAGCAGCATCTTGCAGAAACCTTAACCTTTTTGCACTTTGAAAGAGGAATTGGTGTTTTTTTTCCTGAACACATCACGTGCATGGGTAAATGCTAGAGATGAAATGATACCGTGTGGTGTTGTGTGAGAAAGTGTTTGGCACAGTGGATTCTGTCAGGGAGCGAGTGATGAGTCGCAGTCAGACACCAAGAAATGATGGTCCACAAGCCGCAAGTGCTTTTAATAGAGTAACTGCCCACTCGTGTGATTAGATTTCTTGTAGTTG
The DNA here is from genome assembly GCA_036023395.1 of Myiotriccus ornatus. Lineage (NCBI taxonomy): Eukaryota > Metazoa > Chordata > Aves > Passeriformes > Tyrannidae > Myiotriccus > Myiotriccus ornatus. The sequence goes on from JAYRBT010000001.1 coordinate 5,525,635, forward strand.
CCTCTTCCACCACTGGGTATTGAAGGGTGAGCAGATACAGCTCAGTGAAAATGATACAAAAGAAGCCACCCTGCATCTTGAGAAATGTTCAGCATCTTAATTAGGTTCAGAGTATAATACTGTTAACAGTGCATAAATGACAGCTATTTTCTGTTTATCTACATATGGTTCCGTTCTTTGCATTTTATCCATTATTATTTAAATGAGTATTTTAAGTATCTTTTCTCCTAAAAATCAGCCCCTATTTTTTCTTCCAATTTGATTCCACAAGATATTGTCAAACATCTTACGTGTAAGAGGATAAACAAAACACTCCATACTCCAGCAGTCACAAAGGGAGAAGAAGGGGAGAGGAATAGATGCCTCCAGATAAACAATATTATGAGTCAATACTCAGTAAACATGGGGAAACAGATCTTCAATATTAAATATTTCAGTGGGGTTTTCTTTGCTGCCTCCTGCTAATCTGCTAATCCTTTTAGAAAGCGATATTTCATGGCCCTTTCTGGAGACAGCAGAGCACAGCTGATGCTTAAAGCAATTTTTTCTTCCAGCTTAATGCAGCCATTACTGAGGTCACAGGGGCTGTGCTCTGGCTGCAATTGTAGTGAAGTGCACTAAACTTGCACTGAGCATGAGCCAATTCCATTCTGCCACATCTTAGTATCCTCAAAATTTAGCTGTGCTACTGCTGTGCTAGAGCTACATAATATGACAAGTGATTCCTGGCTGCATTAAAACCAATGGTGAAGCAAATACACCCTTTCTAGTAGTTCCAAATAGCATTTCATTTGGACCCTGATAGGAAAGCAGAATACAGTAAGTTGCAGGTGACAGAAACAAAATAGTTCAATATCTCAAGTTTCAAACCTCGTCATCTTTCAAGAAACTCTTATGACAGCTGTTGTCTCAGCTGGTAACCAGCAAGCAAAATACAAAAATTATTAAACTCCAGAATTTGTAATACAGGGTAGGGAGAGGGCAAGAGAGGAACAACAGTGTTGGGTTTTTTTTTTTTTTTTTTTTTTTTTTTATCTGGATTTTCTTTTTTTAATGCAAACCTCTGAAAGTCTCTTAGGAGAACAACTGCAAAGACCAGTGACACCTTTCCTGAACTAAGGGTGAGCATGCTAGTCTCATGTCTCAGTTTCTTTGTGGTGTTCCTAAGCTGCTGGCCCAGGTACCAAATTGTAGTAGGACATTGCTGCTGCTGCTGACAGCCAGGTTTGTAGTTCATGTAAGGAGCCTCCAGTCCCTGCTCCTGTGAGGCAGCACTGCATGTCTGGCAATGAATTCGAAGCTGGGCTCTTAGTGACATAGTCTGAACCTGCTTGTCCTGAAAAGTGCAAAACCTGTCCCTGGGTTCTGGTGTGGCTCTTAGCCACTCAACTGCAGGCAGGGGCAAATGCCCCCTGCTCTGTTAATACCCTTGGCTGCCAGCAAATCTGCACTGCTGGTTTTGAGGTGAGGGTTGGTCTTGCAGTGTGGCTTGGCATCCAGAACATGCCAATCATAATTGGCCAAGGTGCCATCTCTGAGGCCTGAGAAGGGATTTATTCTTTGATGTTACCTGTGACTGAACAAGCTGGCCAGGGCTGTGACTGCAAGGCCCTTTTAGCTATTCTGGGACTGGGGATATGGACTAGATGCCCTGGGGGAAAGATTGGCTTAGAGTTGCCTGCCAGAGTGTGTCCCACAGGATCCTCTGCCCAGGAATGCACTGCATGCTGAGGTCACTCCATCTGCCCTGGCTGCAGAAGTTGCTGCACAGCCTTTTCCAGGGAGCCTTGGTGCTTTCTCACATGCTTGGGAAGAGGGTGCACAGCCCTAGTGCTTGAGGCAGTCAAGAAAAGACTTGGGGCACACTGGGGTTCTGAGAATGGAAGGTTGAACCTGCTGAGCCAGAGCTAGCAGCGCCAGTTCTTCATTAGGTGGTCCTCAACCAAACCTCACTAAGCCACCCTCCAGCAGCAGCTCTGCGAGGGTCCTGGAACAAACTGTGTGGTTGGGTTTGGTGCTGCAAGCCACAGGTTCTGTGCCTGGCCAAGCGTGTGAGGCAGGGATGAGGACATGAAAAGAGAAGTGTCTTATGCTTCTCTCCCTTCTAATATCTCCATGAGGAAGACCAGCTGCTCTTTATGAGCTTTCTCTCCCCAGTCCCTATGGAAGTGGTGCCTCAGAGCACTGGACATGATGCATACCCAGCTTACCGGAGGTGCCCCAGGCATTTGGCTGTTTCCCCTGGGGCTCTGGCCATGCCTGCTCAGGGTGTGCAGTGGCAGAGGGCTCACAACACTGGCTTGCTGTGAAACTGGTAACCTGTGAAAGCACACTGCCTGCTGCAGGGGTGCTGTGGGGGTGAAACACAGGGAAGACCTTCATCTATGGGAGAAGGCAGGGCTGCAGCTGCACTCAGCTAATCAAGATAGAATGATGCTAGGTATATTTAAAGCTATTACCCTTTGCTGGGAATGGCTTGGCTCTATGCTGCAGGCCTGTGCCATACCAATAAAATCATGTTGCAATTCCATGGTGTATTTTCTATCCTATATCAGTAGGGTTTAAAAGCTGTGTGTTGTTTTACCTAAAATTTCATTGATGCTTGAGGGTTAAAAAAAAAAAAATGGTGTATTTCCTTCATATTTAAGGTAATACCTTATGCTTCAAGCTAGGCAGCTGTACAAATCCCAACTGGATCAGAGCCACAATATGCTACCTCTTTTTCTAGAGCAAAACTGATCCCAGATGATCCATTGCTTTAAAACTTGGGCAATTTATGCTCCCAATACTACTTATACAAAAAAAGTCATAATGTAAATGCAGAGTCTTGGTGCTTTTCCTTAAATGCAACACGTCATCTCAGGTATACAAATTTATACAGGGTAAAAAACAATGAGTATGTTCTCCTTATATGAACAAAAGCTCTTAAAAGTATTGCCTACACCGCACAAGCTTCTGGAAGGCTTTCTTGAAATCTTCATTAAAGATTGTGTAGATTAAAGGGTTAATAAGGGAATTTATATATCCCAGCCATGCTAGGAAATTAGACATGTCTTCTGAGATGTGACATCTTTCACAGGTATTAACAACTACTTCTTTTACAAAAAAAGGGAGCCAGCAGATCACAAACGCCCCCAGGATCAGACCCAGTGTAGTTGCTGCCTTTCGCTCTCTTGTGCTAGAGATTCTCTGTTTTTTCCAGGACTTTTCATGCTTAGATTCAGACCTGGGGCTTCGCAGGGTGATGTTGATTTTATCAGAGTTTACCAGGGGATCTGATGTCTTCTCTGCCGTGCTGGGCATTGAAGCTGATTTGGTGCTTCTTTCACCTGCGTCCAAAAGGACTTGTCCATTTACCCCCCCCTCCTCCCTCACGATCCGGCTGATGCTTCTCCTGTGAAATGTCTTTGCTGCCTTGTATATCTTGTAATAGAGGATCAGAATCAAGGCCAGAGGGATATAGAAGGCGCCAAATGTGGAGTAAATGGTGAAAACTATGTGGTCGTGTTTGATGATGCACTCGTCGTCCCTGCTGGCCGTCTGGTGCCGCCAAAACAAGGGCGGCATGGAGATAAAAATGGATATGATCCACACCACTGCTATCATGATGGCAGCATGCTTAGGTGTCCTTTTCCGTGCGTATTCCACAGCGTCCGTGATCGCTCTGTACCGGTCCAGAGCGATGGCAGAGAGATGCAGGATGGAACACGTGCAGCACGTGATGTCCACGCTCAGCCAAATGTCACACACCACCTGCCCCATGATCCAAGTCTCCTTTACAATGTAGACAATGCTGAAGGGCATCACCAGGACTGCCACAAGGAAATCAGTCACTGCAAGAGAGCAGATTAGATAGTTGGCTGGGTGGTGGAGCTTCCTTGTCACAATTATCGCAGTCATCACGAGAGAATTGATGGCTGTTGTCATTAGTGCAAGCACAGACAGGGTAATGGAAATTAGAATCTTGGATGTCACCCATTTGAACGGTTCTGATGTACTGTTTTGATCAGTTGAGTTTATTAAATCCATGTTCCCTTTTAAAGGTGATCTTTACCCGTAGCAGTTACCTGTTGGAAAAGGAAAAAACATTCAGAAAGTGCATCCTTAATCTGCAAGAGCTCTTGAATTTTTTCATCTTAAAAGACTGCTTGCCCCCAACCTTACAAGATCTTCGGACTTATCATTAGAAATTATTCTGTCTCCAAACAGATTTTCCTGCCTAGCACTATGTGGGATGCTCTGCTTTTAGGCTTGCACTGTTCACTCCATTAAGCAATGTAACAACTGTCAAAAACATTAATCCAGCAGGCATAATGCTTATTTTCTCTATGTAAACTTTTTTCAACCCCGTCAGTATGTGAGTCATTCCTTATGTATAGATAAGCATGGGCTTTCTAAACTGAGTCATAGTTTTCAAGAGAAAACAGAAATGTAAAACATTGCAGTACAAATAGAAGAAAAAATATTTGCAGGTTGAAAGTGTCACTTTAGAGCTTCCTCTTCCGCAGCTCTAAAATGAAACAGCTAAATATATTCTAAAGCTTCAAACTATTAACTCATTGTCTAACTGACATATTATACATAGGTTAGTCTTGGGAACATCTTTACTTTTCCTCAAGTTTTGCTATTCTGTGGCTGCTGCTGAAGAAAACTGCAAAATACTTGGATGCCAGTTGTTCTGCTAATGACTCTCACTATGGAAATAGCCTAATGCCTCTTATGGCTCTGCTGGAAGAAAAAAACAAGGAAATAGTGATGAAATAAGTTCTTGATTATGTTGTGGGGATGAGCACCCTACTTTCTTATCAAGAAGAGTTTTTGAGCACTCTCTGGATGGCAGCTGAGTTAGGAGTTTTCAGTGTTTTACTGTGAGTTATAAGCTCTACTCTAAAGAGGGTCAGAGATCATCCTCTCGTGAGTTCTGACCTGCAGTTTCTCAAGTGAGTAAGATCTGCCTGATGAATCCCTAAGTGGGGTTTTGTCTGACAGATTTTGGAGTTTAGTGAGTGACTTGCACTTGTGTTGCATTGGATGCCACAGGTATGGAAATATGTGAAAAAAGTGAATAATTTTTCTTAGGAAGAATGGGTCTCATTAACATAACTAAAGCATTTTGATGTTGTGCCGGAGTGGCTGGAAAGGAATCTCATATACTGTTTAAAACCTTAGACCCAGCTCACTAATTTGGTTTGATATTCTAACCTGGTCAATGATCAATATGCTACTGACCTAATCAAAAAAGCTTTTAGCACTGCTTGACCACCATTTCAGTGAATGGAAACACAGGGAGAGGAAATGTATTTCATTTGCTGATATTTACAAATGCTGAGCAGATTCTTGTCCTGTACACAAACTGATTATGATGTCAGTGCTCTTTCTGCATTCTGCATTCTGAATTTGAAATATACTTTACAGATGTAAAAATAGATCTTTCATCATGTCAGTGTCACCTTAAAACCTGAATCCACAACAATTGCTAGTTTGCGGGTATTTTTGTCTGTAGCCAGTTGCTTTCTAGAGAAAGAATAGGTAGATATAGCATTATGTGGTGAATGTTCCAACTCTGCTAAATAAATCTTCTTTTTTGAACTCGTATAAATACATGCGAAAAAAAGCTTATTGGCAAAAACTAAGACGTGTGATATCCAGCAGCTGATCATACTTTAAAACAGTTACTCATTATGGTTAATTACCTTATAAATTTCCAACTCTTTGGATATTAGTCCTTAATTGCAAGCAAGAAAAAGCAATTTAGAGATAATGAAAGTTGATTAATGGCTTTTGAAGGATTATTCAGCTTGAGACCGCGGAGTAAGGAAAATAGCATGGGCAGCTTTGTAAAACTGCTATGTAGGAATAAGTAAGTTCCCCTAGTGCTGCTGTGATTTCGAGACCCTTTATAAGAAGACAGTGACGGAAAAGTGCTTACTTGCCAAGTGCAGTGATTATGCTCCTCTGTGTGGCCTTAAGATTATCAGCTGGTGTGCTCAGCTTTCATTCAGGCTGCTGGCATGGCAATACAGGGGTATGGGAGACTCTCACATGGAGTTTTTCGTGAGATGGATAATTATGCTGGGGTCTCCTGTTCGTGGGACATAACCTGTTCTTTATGACACCCATCTGGACATAATGCTCTCCTGCTCCTGTGTGGAGAGTTAAGAGCCTCTGCTGTTCCAACAGGTGTCCAGGGTGGTCCTCATGGGCTGCTGTGAATACCAGAGTGTGTCTCCATCCAAGGGAGACAGCGGTAACCCCATACTGATCTGCCCTCCATGGAAGTGCCTCCTTTTGAGGTTAAAGAGCCAGTCTTTAACCACTGGCTGTTCTGCCAGTCACTAAATTTGGTGGCTTTCCTGTTCAGGTGGGATGGGGATCTTCTAACTGATGGCAAACAGTTCGAATCTTTAGTGTTGGAAACATCCATGCAAATTTATTGGGTGATCATTAACTAAAAAGATTATTTTATGAAAATGTGGAGTTGACATGCTGACAGCATTTAAGGACTTCTGCCTCTCTCTTTTTATCACACCCAAGATGAACTAATTCTGGATTTTCTCTTGCTAAATTGAACTCATTTCAGTCAGTTGCCATTACTGGCTTCTGTCCTCAGTAAGGAACTGACCCACTTTTAGGAGTGTGAAGGATAATCCTGTCAACAGTGCACTGAATTAGGAATTAGGAAAGCTGGCTTCTGCCCCTGGGCTGTAGGCTTTCCTTGTCAATTTTGGAGGAAATTCATTATAGTGTTTCTGCTAATTCTCTGTAACATAGCAGCAAGAGTACTTCCCAAGTAGTCTACTCTGTGTATTTGTATTGCTTTCTCTTAGTAGCATGACTCATTTATTTTATGAATTTATTGCAGGGAAGATCTAATCTCAGGTCACACCCTCAGGTGCTATGGGCATCCTGGCATGGCTACACACTGTGCTTCCAGCTTGGACTTAGCTGCTTTTCCTGTGAGTCCACCAACCTCCTGCCTCACAGAGCAGGCACAGTCCCTCTGCTCTGTGGTGTGGTGTTTCCTTATGGTCTCACACCTGACATAAGACTTCAAAATAAAGCATGGAAGACTAGGAACTCTCTTCTGTGAGCATTGAATTGACCTTGGTGAATGAAAACAAACTTGCAGCCATGCTGAACTGGAGAGAAATCTGTATTTCGACAAATATAGAATGGGTTTAGCAGTGACTATTTTCAGCATGCAACTTTTTTTCTAAAGAATTATTACAGTCCAGATGTTTTTAAGGCTACTTTTGTGGAACTGGCAACTCAGTGCCCCACTTGAAGGACTAAGCTGATTCTATCTTTGAGTTATCTAAGATAACTCAAATTCCCTGGGAGGAGTTCTTGATGCAGTTGGAAGTGTTGCCTTTGGTTATTACCTTTTCAGTATGCAGCTGTTGTTGGAAAACTTTGGAAAGACTTGAAACTGTAATTTGCATTATACTGTCCTGAATTTAAGATTGGTGAAAAAGACATCTTCTACTTTATCTTCGTTATTTATTTATTATTATTTCTGGTGGCTGAACAAGAGCTCTGTAAACAAAGGAAGTTGCTGTTCACCTAAGATAACATGTCTATTCTCTTGGATACATGTCTATTCTCTTGGATACATGAACATTATTATTTTTCAAGGAATTAGCCACTTCTACAAATCTTTTTTTCCTTCCCTTCTACATATGGCATGTTAGGGTGACCAGAATATAAGTACTTCCTTGTCTTTAAATGCACACATATATCATCCTACTGATCTCGTCCAGAAGGCATGGTGCAGCCTCATCACAAAAGTAAACACTGAATTTGTCTAGTGGCCGCTCAAAGAAAATGGATGTTGTTGGTCCTCCTCAGTTCTGCCTGAGCACGTGCATGTGTTATTAAGCCCATAACCACTCATTTGTGTCTGAGATTTACAAAATAGTAATAAGATTACTCCTGTTCAATAGTATTAGTGTGTCCTTCCAGGTTTGGAAAACATTATACTCCACCTTTCAGTAAACCTGAAAAATAATGTGAAATGCTGACAGCTGGGGAAACGTGTCTGGGAATAGCTTTGAGAAGGGCATCAGCATCAGCCTGCTGTTTGAGATTCTGAATTTAGACTGAATTTTGGGGCCTGGATTTTTTTTTTTTTTTGATTGGTTGGTTTGGGTTTGCTTGTTTGTTTTTTAATATTGCTTTAAATAATGGCAGTGGGGAAACGTGCTGATTTGGGTTTAAGTACTGCTTTCGAATAAGTTTCTGAGTGTACTTGGAGAGGTGGGAGGTGGTTCATTAGAAAAATCTGTCTTAATTAAAAAACAGTAAGTAGTCAGCAAAATGGGCCACTGGTTGAACCAAGGGTATTTGAACAGCTACAGGCAGCAATAATAGCCTTTGTGCATTAAGTAAACACAAAGCTGTGTCAGGGGCACAGATACTTCCTGTTCTACTTGTTTTCAGCTATCCTGTTTTTATTACCTGTTTCTGTATAGGCTAACCAGATCCTCACTCAAGGTAAGACTAAAATAACCATAGAAAGATCAAGTAGTTATAAATATCAGCCTTGCTTGGGAGCTGAAATTTCTTCTGAAGCTTTTATAAGGTTGTAAAAATCCTTCCTGATGTGACTGTGTGTCTTTAGATACTAACTATGTGATGTACTAATGACAAGTAGATTAGTAATGATCCATCATATTAAATGTGAGTAGAGGGAAATATTACTCCTTTGGATTAAACAAATCTGTTCAAGAAGGATGAGTTTGTACTTGGATCTGATAGGGGATGTACTTCGAGCTTGAACCCTAGTGTCCCAACAGGTGGAGCAAGAGTAGAGGGACATTTTCGCTTGATTCTTAGCGTCCTGTCCTTTAATTCTTTCCTCCCAATAATTCTTGCTAAGGCTCCTAAAGCTACAGTGCCTCCCCCTGGGACAAGGCAGGGATAACGAGAAGGTTTGTGAGAGAAGTTACTTGCCAGCCAAAGGCTGCTGCAGCAAACTTGACTTTTCTGGAATGCAAAGTAGGTGTCTGTTAGCAGATTGGAGTGTGAAGCAGAAATTATAAGGTTGCCAACTTTCCTTACCCAGTCTGCATTTCTTCATGCTTAAAACCCTTTTTTCCCTTTCCCCCTCCTTACCTCCCCTTCCCCTGCAATTTAACTAGGAAGCAAAGTTCTTTCCAGTTCTAAGTCTGTCAGCAAATATTTGCATCTGCATGCTGAAGTATTGGACTGAAGCTTTTGATTCCCTGTTTAGGTGGTACTGTCTCAATCCATGGGACTGAGCACCTTCTGGACCTGAAACATATTCGTAGCTGGAGGAATATCTCAAAAGCTGTCTAGGTTTTCCTGTATGAGTCTTTACAAGCTGGAGTTACTTATAATTTCCACTTGTAAAAGGTCGCAACAGACCCATTTCTAGAAACAGAGACCACATTTCTAAAATTACAAATACATCAACTGAACCAATGTGAACTAAAGAGAGTGTGGAATTCTGCCTCCCAAGCACCCCTCAGGAGAAGCATGGGCAAAAAAACAAACTTTGCAGCATGCCCTGAGTATCAGTATAACATGTGAAGGAAACAAAGGTGAGAGTCCTGGAGAACAGGTACCAGCAGGTGTGAGCACAGGCACTCTGATTTCATACAGAATGGCAAAGACAAGCCCATTTCTCTGCAAGGCACAGAAGTTGTGTAGTAAACCTGTATTTGGTGCTTTTCCTAGCTCTGTTACAGTCTTTAAAGTCCTTCTGTTGTCAAAATGGTGTGCTGCAGTATGTTTTGTGTCAGGCACAACAAAGATTATGCTTGCTTTAATTTTCTGGATGTCTCTTTAAATTCTTTCAGCCAACAGAAATAATCCCAAATGGCTAAAATGACAAAGTCTGTTAGACTTAGCCCTGAAAGGTACTACCCCATATGTCTGCTCTGTCATGTTACTGCTCCTGGAACAAAATCAACAGGAGGTAGGTAGTGCTTCCACTGAAACAGCTGAAATGCAAAATCTGAAGGCTTTCCTGAGCTGCCAGGGAAGGTGAGCGAACTTGCCCTCTGCCACTGGATGCTGACAAGACAGATACAAGCACCAACTCCGTCAGGACCAGAATGAAGGCAGAACTTTCTGGCAAGGGGGCTGAGTGAAGCACTGAAATAGCTCTGTCCTCATCCCCCTGCTGTAATTAACCCACCTTCATGTTTCCTACTGTATAAACTGCAGCGTGCTGGCTGTGACTGCTCTGACACATCTCCCTCCAGAAGGCTTTGGTCCTTGTTTCATTACTCCATGAGCATTACCAAGTGCTCTGTGTTCTTCAGTCTGCCAAAGACCAGACTTTTCAAGCCCACACATGTCAAGACAACAGAACAGGGATTCCTGTGCCTCTGTCACAGGGAGACAGCTCCTTGACTCTGGGACCTGGACAGGCTGGATAGATGGGCCAAGACCAATGGCATGAGGTTCAACAAGGCCAAGTGACAGGTCCTACACTTGGGTCACAACAACCTCATGCAACACTACAGGCTGGGGACAGAGCGGCTGGAAAGCTGCCCAGCAGAAAAGGACCTGGGGGTGCTGGTTGACAGCTGCTGGACATGAGCCAGTGTGTGCCCAGGGGGCCAAGAAGACCAGTGGCCTCCCGGCCAGGAATAGTGTGGCCAGCTGGATCAGGGCAGTGATTGTCTCCCTGTACTTGGCACTGGTGAGGCCACACCTCGAGTGCTGAGTCCAGTTCCCTCCTCCAGGAAAGACATTGAGGTGCTGGAGCGTGTCCAGAGAAGGGCAGTGGAGCTGGGGAAGGGTCTGGAGCACAAGTCTGACAAGGAGCAACTGAGGGAGCTGGGGATGTTTAGCCTGGAGAAGAAGAGGCTCAGGGGACACCTCATCACTCTCTACAACTCCCTGCAAGGAGGTTGTAGCCGGGTGGGGGTTGGTCTCTTCTCCCAGGACACTCGTGATTGGACCAGAAGACATAGTGCTTAGCTATGCCAAGGGAGGAACAATTTCTTCATAAAAAGGATGATCAGACATCGGAATGGGCTACCCAGGGGGGTGGTGGAGTCACCTTCCCTGAAGGTATTTAAGGAAAGACTGGATATAGGACTCAGTGCCATGGTCTGGTTGACCTGGTGGTGTACGGTCACAGGTTGGACTTGATGATCTCAGAGGTCTTTTCCAACCTAATTCATCCTGTGATTTCAAACATGCCACTGCAGTTCCCAGGGAGGTACCACTTGAGCTGGCTTTAAGCTCAGTCAGGTAACCACGAGCAGAGCGTTCAACAAAACCTGCCTGGGAAGCAGGTGGAGTTAGTCTGTGATGCATTCTTTGATGCCCTTGTCATCTCTACTCGCTTCTGTTGGACTGCAGTGTAGTCACATGCTGTTGTCAAGCCTGCCTGGAGGATACCTCCCCTGCTTATTGTCACCATATCTGTAGCAACCACTGCATTTGCTTACACGGAAGAATAATGTTCAGAGAGTTATTCTGCATTCCTTGCTGCTTCTAGTGCTGAAGTTAAGGGTTTAGTTTTCTGTCTCCTTTTGGAAAATTAGTTACTTGTCTGTGTTTGCTCTTTATTTCATGTCCCTCTGCCATCTGTTTTAATCTAGCTGAGGGGGATAGGAGGGAGGCAAGCCAGCTTCTCAGCCCTCTGGAAGGGTGGAAGGAGGAGCAGCAAGAACAGCACAGTCCACAGGATGGGGGGCTTGCTTATATAAAACAACAGGCGTCCCTCCTAAATTCAGATTGAGTTCTCGTGTGGCCAGAGAGGGAACGTGTTATGATTTGATCATTTTGGCTGGAGAAAGAGAAAACTTCATTCCTCTATTCATAGTTCTCCTGAGGAGATAGAACTGATTTGTTTCTATAATTCATCAGATGAGGGGATTCAGTTTTCTGTCTTCTTTGAGGCTGGTCTGAATCCCTAGTCCAGACATCTCTGGATAGCAGTGGTCTGGATAGTTGCCTCTTATATTGTGTATGTTGTGAAAGAACCCCAGAGGCCCAGGCTCTGAGCTGCTTTCTGCCATCTCTTCTGTTGCTGATGTTTGGAGCTGTTGAAAAAAATATCTGGGAGAAGTAAAGCAGTATCTGGGTACCCCATAGCCCAGTATGAGCTCTACACTGAGCAAAACGGTACCTTTCTGATGGCAAGTATTCTATACAGACAGACAAAATCCCAGGTAACTGTGGCCAACACCCTGTCCTTACAGGCACATGTCCCCCTGGAGGGGTGCTCGGGATCTGAACCTGAGCTCTCCCTAAGTGGGTCACTCACTTCCTATACCCACTCTTTGGCACCTGTTCTTTATTCTGTTATTGGATCTAACAGCCTGAAATGTTCCATTCAACCAAAAATTTCCTGTATTATGAAAAGATGTTTAAAATTTTTGCTTTAGTTCTGTTGAAGAAAAAGCAAGGTTTTCGTTTGCTTTTACTTGGAATGTCAATGAATCAAAGAAGTGACTATTCACCCATCTGTGTACATAATTTGTACAAGTAGTTTCACACTATGCAGGAATGACTTGCTTTCATGATTATAAACTGAATTTGTACAGGGGGTTAAAAATGCAGAATGGTTTTGCTTGTGTTTCCCACCACTGCCTTTTCAGGTAAGGGCTTAAAACCAGTGGGAACCACAAAGCAGTGCTGGAGCAAGGATGATGAGAGGCAGTTTTACTTCCTTTTGAACAAATGCAGCCTTGTTTCTCCCACTTCCCCCTCAACCTTATGCTTTGAGGCCATGTGTTTTTTTGCCAGCCCTCTGAGAACCTGTGTGTGGAGCTGTAAGTCATAAACCTCTTTCACTGATACACCTTCCTCTGAAACTCTCTTGCAAGGGGCAGATCAGCTTCAGTAACAAAACAATCATTATTTTCAAACACGTGTCTGGAAAAGATCTCTATTTCAATCTACAACATACAAAAACATAATTTTCAAACTATCACCTGGTCCCACAATAGGATATTGCAGTTTTTTGCTGTGTGCTTACCGGGGCAGCTTTGAGGGAGAACTGATCTCAGAAGAGTTGGTTGGAAGAGGAGTGAAGGCAATATGCCACTGCTCCTCCTCTGCAGTAGGGATTCTGTGTGACACAAGAACAAATTTGTGGCTGATCATTTAGAACTCGGAGAGATGGCAAAATTCACATAACTTGCAATCTCATCTCTGCTTAGCTTTTGGAGACTGATGCTTTTTTAGATAGTATTTATCTTACTGTATACTTCCCAGAGTCTTTCTCTGTATTCTTTTCACTGTGTTATTGGTCTTTATTTTCATCCTCACCTGATCATCTTGTAGACTGAAGGTCTTTCCCTTGATCTTGTTATCTGAATGCAATGGGATAACCCTATCAGGTGGTAAACTCTGCACTGGGATTGCACTAAACAGCAGTTCTCTAACATTTTCTTTTTCAGGATTAACTGCGACAATTCACATCCTCTGAATAATGTGCATATAGCCCTGGCCAAGAAGTACTTTAAGCAAAACAAACAAAATGGTCTTTAAAATTGATGGGTTTGGAAGAGGGATGAGCGTTAAGAGCATCAACCTTTTAGAGGAAGTAGCACTCAAAATGGCTTTTTCCAGTCTCCTTGGGAAAGACAGAGAGGAAGGGATCTACATGCTGCCAGAAAAGAAGGAAGAAATTGTGGAAAGCTTTCTTAAAGTGAAGCATCCATGGGAGAGGATTTTGTTGTAAATGAATGTTTGCTTTTTTATTTCCTTCAGACAATGCTTTTCTGTCAGAGGGTTCCAGGCTGTCTTGCCTTGATGACTTCTACCAGTGAAAGATGACTTCCTTCCAACAATGGTGGCTCTAGGGAGACCTCTAGAGAGAGATCTTTCCAAAACTTGGATATTGTGCCTTTAAAATTAGGTCTATAAGAAACAAGACATGACTTTTGGTATACTCTGCATGGAGTGCCACAGTGCTGGTAATAGAATACATTCCTGGATATAGAACATTAGTCCTGTATATGTTTTCTCCAGTATGGAGACAAAGCATTAACATGGGCACGTAACTGGTCAGACTCTCCATGAGCACTACAGGATACCTAGGAAGATCTCAGTTGCTACTTTCATATGCCTTTCCAGTTATGTAGTGTTATGTTTGTTTGATTGATTGATTTATTTTTATTATTTTTAGGGATTTAAATCCTGGCATTGACACAACAGAATATTTTAGCCAAAAGAGTTATGTTCACTCAGTGAATTGGCTTAAGTGCTAGTGGCAAAACCCCCATTTTGTTCCAGGCCTGTGTAAACCATCTGTGTCTTGAGATTTCGGATGCAGCTATGCTGGCAAAACTTGGCTAGTGCAGATTGGGCTTTAGCTTTCCTCCTTTTCACAGTTTCAGACTATGCGGCTCTTGAGCGTGCCTTCCTCTCTACTTCAGTTTCTTACTGCACTGCAACATGATCCCCTTTAAAGGTGCCGGTATTTGGAAGAATACTGGAGAGAACTTGAGGCAGTGGAATGCCCAGGAAGGAGGGATGCTGGAGTACTCCCTGTATTGCACTTGCATGTGTCTATATCCCACACTGCTTCTGAATATTGTTAAACTGATACAAACACAGCAATTTCTTTGAAGAACCAGGGTGCACCAAATACCACATCTGTGTGGTGTGGTGGAAGTCAGTGTTGTGGGATTTCTGAGTCTTCTGGCATGTTTCCTTGGATCAGTGTGTGCCTGCTGAAGTGGGGATGAGAGGGAGGTGAACTGGACCAGCTGCCACCAGCTCAGACCAGCAACTGGTCTGGAAATTACTTGAGCATAGTCAAGACAGGGAGCCCAGTAAAATCCCTTAAGATGTCAGGGATCTCATTTTGGCAGAGAATGACTGTCTCTGTGGTCTGCTGGCATCACAGCTTGCTGAATAATTCCTGGAAACATGAACCCTTGGGTATATTTTTAGGCTTACAAAACTTTCAAGAAAGCTCGTAGCAGCAGGACAGTGTGAAAAGCGTCCAAACACAGAAATAGGGATTTAACTTCCTTAGGAAGCTTCCTGGATCTGTCAGGTCTCCTGCTGCAGATGCTGTGATGGCTAAATCAGGTCTTAAGCTCTCTTAATGCTTTGTGAACTCATTTTCATTTCTGATAGGAAAATAACAGACTGTCACACACCACATTTTTCCTTTGCATAATTCCAATGTAGTTGTGACACTTGACACACAGCACAGATGACTGTGAATGGCTTCTTAAAATTTAAACAGATGATTCAGAATTAATTATGAAAAAACAACCTTATTGTTGTCCCAGGAATTTGGCACAGAGAGTCATTGTCTAACAAGATCATCCAGCTTCGGTAGATCCCCAAACTTCTCATTCATAAAACAGCTAAAAGATCTTGAATGATAATCCTAAGAAACTATTTCCAAACAAAATTCCAAAGATTTTTACTGTTGCTGATTTTTTTTTCCCTTTGACAATCTATCAGTGTTGGCTTTCTAAGACCTTTTAAAATGTAGCTTTGTGGTTATGAAAGACTTCAACACTGTAGAGAGTTTTAGGTACAACTTTACCCCAGGAATTCTTGTAGGCAGCACTTCAGCTCTTCGTTTCCCAAGTACAAAAATTGTATGCAGATTCAAAAGAGAATTGAGCACAGCTAACATTTAGATTTAGGTTATAATGCTAATATGAAAAAGAAATAATAGTAGCTACTGATTTCTCCTTAAGCTGTATGCTGAGAAAATGAAATCTGTCTTTTTATATGATAAGAATGTTTCTTTGTCATCTTGGTGCTTGCAATACATTTTGATATATTTCATAATGACTGTTTTACAAAAAAAGCTGTTTGACAGCACATGGCAACATGTAATATTAATTTGGTGGTGAAGAGAATCATTAAACAGACTGTGTCTAATTGCCCAAATCTGCAGAGGGCACATTGGTGCTCTGAACGGCTTTCGGAGAGTTTAGAAACCCCCCAGTGTATTCTCAGCACTTTCTATGGCCCCTGTAGTTTCTGAGAGAGATAAAGATTATAAATTGTGCTTGCACATAATAACATGGTAAAAAGCAAGAGTAAAGGACAGAGGCAAATGGTTAAAGTGCTTTAACCATTAAGATCTTCAGAGATTGGAAGAGGTCTGGAAAAATCCGAGGTGATCCAGTGCTTCTGTATGACCTGGCTTGCTTGGTATGTACAGGAGTAACATTGTGCATTGGTGGAAATGCTGAATTCCTTTCCCTGGATTGCTTACAGCCCAGCTGTCACATTGGGAAGCTGGAGGATTTCCCTGTCCACTATAGTAGGAGAAACTATTTTCTTCTACCAGGAGATTGAAGTTAAAAATTGGTCTTCCAAAACTGACTCCTGAAATCCCAGTTTTAACCCTTGAAGCATAGGGTCTCATGTATGCCCTTGCGTAGGTACATATGTACATATTGCATCATATTTTTCCCCATCATTTCCATATTTTCTATTTTAAGAAGTCATTATTGAAAACTACATTTCCTTAGTGTTCAAAATGCATCTTTGCTCTTTGAAGCTGAAGAATGTTATAACGTTAACTCTTCTGGAAAGGAGGAATGAACAGATTCAGGCAAGTCTCTACATCTGTATAATCCCCTGGTTGTTTGTTTTGTTTTTATTTGGTTTTGGTTGGTTTTTGTTTGTTTGTTTTTCATTTAAATTTCCCCCATTTTTAGCTGCTATATGATGTAATTATATCCTGTGATTCTTTTGGCTCTTTGTTTCTTGATTCACAATATTTAGGATGTAACTAGGTCATATATATTAAGCATTGCCCCTCATACTCCCAAGATTTAGAGGCTTTCTTAAAAAGATACAGGTTAAAAATATACTATACATTGAGGATTCTCTCTCTTGTCAGTTGACTTGAGTATCTACAGTTTCATGTAACACTAGCGAGCCTGAAGAAAATAGCCAGATCACCAGCTGATGACCCTAGCAGCTGGAATAGATAAAATGAATGCCCTTGCCAGCATCTGAAGATACTAAATGTATTATCTTTGCTTGCAAGCTCCATCTGTTTGTACGTTTTTAACTCTGGGATTTCAGGTTGAAAAGTTCCAACACCATTAGCTGCTGTTGCCAGGTCTGCTGTTACTTGACCTGTACTGCAACATAATTATCCTTTCTGATAATTCAAATGGATTGTTTTAGACCCAGGCAAGCAATCACAATATTTTCCGCCTGCAAAGACCTTATTTCAGTTGCTTTGTTCTCTCTGTTTCTGATAAGGGCACCCAATGAAAAAAACAGAAATCATTAGGAGCTAATTCAGACTATGCAACAAATCTCATCCTAAAATCTTAGAATCTCTTGTGTGGGAGATAACACTGTATTAAGATTGCCCTTCTTTTTCTTTTGATTATGCCAGTATGACCTGGTTTGACCACAGTATTGACTGTCAGTATTCTCAATTCACTAGAAAGTAGGTGGCACTGCAGAGAAGACCATGAAGACGTAACCATTTATTAATCAACTAATCTAAATCCAAATTCAAGTTTTAGTTTAAAAAAAAATAAATCCAAAAACCTATAACAAATAGCACAGGAGCTTTCAGAAAACCTTGTGATTTGAGGCAGTGCTGTAGGAGAGAAAAATGTTCAAATGAACTGAAGTCCTTTCTTCCCTATTGTTTTCAGCCAGTAATGGGAAAAATGCTGCAGACCTTTAAATACCATGAAGGTTTCTTATATCTCAGTTGGAGATAAGATATAATGTGGAAAGCAGGTACAGAAGGACACTGAAGAAACAAGCAAAACAAAACCAACCCTGGCAAAAAAAACAACCAAACAAAACCCGAGAAAAAACCACCACAACAAACCAACCCCCTAAAATAAAATTTGACTACTTATAATCACCAAATATGGCACAGAATCATTAGATTAACCTTTTGTTATGATGAAAAGCATTGCTGTAAGATGTTTTTCTACTGTATTTAATGGGATCAGTAGGTTTATGCTCCTTATTAGGTTGAAATGGATAAAGATTTTAATTTAGATAAATGGGTACCCGACATGGTCCTTTTTTTTTTTTTGGTTTTGTTTTGATTTTTTGTTTGAGTTTTTGTTTGTTTGTTTTGTTTTTATTTTTGTGTAATTGCTGCTTTTATGTTGGCTTCTGACTTCTTTGATGATTAAGAGATAATTGTTTTTCCTGCAGTGAGTGTGCTGAAGTTGGATGGCGAGAAGGAATCGTGTTCCTTGTGTGGATGTTGCTTCTAGAGCAACATCCAGCAAGAATGATGGAGCTGGTGTTCATGAGGGTAATGCTGGACAAAAGCAGCTTCCTCTGCCCAACACGGTGAACTCAGCTGCTCTTTCTGCTAATTTGCCTCTGCCTGATTTAGAGGACCATGTCAAAGTGTGACTCTTCAGGCTCATGAAACAGCTGAATCTGTTTAAATGCTGGAGATTATTGTTCAGTTAGTTTTGGCTCAAGTATCAACTTCTCATTTGGAAAGGTCCCTGTTGGATGCCAGAGCAGGGCAATGCAAATCAAGCAAGTGTGCTGGCACCCTCCCAGCCATTTAATTGCATCAAAGGTTTCTCAGGTGCCATGGTGCAGAGTGCCAGTAGTGATCCCCAGAAAGTCTTGCTGCAGAACAAGTCAGAAATAACAATATTCAGGGTTTACAGAGGTTAGCACAGTCAAATGCTTGCACATTGCTTGAGGTAGCCTTTTTAAAGACAGGTGATTATTAGAGCTTTGGGTCTCTGAAACAAGCTTGCAGTAAAAAGCTGAAGCCTCAAGGAGCTGCTATTCTGCTATTAGCAGTGCTGTGTTCAGGGACACAGCAGATCCTTTCTTCTTCTCTCATCCCCTCCTGTTTGGATAATGAAATGCAACGAAAACCGGTTTTGTTCATCAGACATATCAGAAGCTTTGAACACAGTCCTTTTTCCCCCAGGAATTTTCTTATAGCTAGAAAAATAGATGCACTCCAGCCAGGGCCCTTGCCCTGTGCCACTGAAACTCATACACGTTTTTCTATGCCTGGATGAACAGTTGCCAGATCAAGGCTTAGGGTCTGTAAGCCTTAATAGGTTTCAAGACAAGAACTGTTTGACTGGTACTTAATAATGCATTTTTTTCCCACCCTAATGTAATTAAAAATCTTTTACTGCTGTTACAGTTGTTACAGAATATCCGGAAGGAGGATATTGATCAGCCTTCAGATTACAAGAAGGTGGTGTCTTGATGGCTCTTCTTTGGCTCACGTGTAAGAGCAGAGAAGAGGTAGTTGTGACCTTTTACTCAAGTGCTGTGAGTGTTTTCTTATTTTTGTGTGGGTGAGAAGTAAGCCTGAGAAGGAAGCTAGGCTACATTGTGCTAACAAAAGTCTGCAGTGTAATTTTTGAGAAGAGACATCCCTTTAGGAAACTGGCAGCAGGGGGCTCTTAATCTCCTTGACCCTGTGGCACGACAAAGTTATTTTCCAGTCTGAAACTGAAGCGAGTATTTGGATTTTTTGACTGCAACTGTGTGTGCCACTTTCATCTTATAAGAGTAACAATAATAACAGCAGTTTTTTGTTCAGGCTTCTTCATCTGCATGTGTTGTTCATACTGGCTGCATTGCAGGTTGCTGAGAAAAATGCTGTTACAGGTTGCAATGGCTTACATATGGGAATAGGTCTTTTTAATATTCTCAGTTGGCCATAGAATATGATTACTGCACTTGCATTTTAAAAGCACTTATTTAAGATCAGCAAAAAGTGTGTCATAGGAAAGGCAATTCCCTTTGAAAAGTTTTCATAAGCTGTATTATTAAGTATTTATCTGTGTGGTCTCAGAGCAGGTAGTCTGAAAAGTAACTGCCTTTAAGAATGTCACAGATGTTGCTTGGGACCCTTGGGAGAGCATGTTTGGATTATTTATCTACCAAAACAAGAGACTGAGGAGCACAGTAACTGTCTTCTGACTAGAGTAAAAATGTCAGTCTGAGCAATTCTTGCTGTTTCAAGCTTCTGCCTTTCCTTTAGGAGTCTACTGCCATTTGACCAGAACATTAAAGGCATGTCCAAATCATGTGTCCTGTTCAGTCAGGACATTTTTCTTCCTATATGTATCCTACTGTACAGATTCTAGAGAATTAATTACCAGTTTCAGTTGGTAGGGGGTGAGGAATCCACATTCCTTCTTCTGGACCTAGTTTTGTGTGGTTAGAAATTACATTTTATTGGCTATAAAGAAGCTTTTAGTGTTAACAGTATAATCTTATAGGAGAGTTATTTGAAAAGACAACAACCAAGACTGCCTATATTTATTAGCTTTGGCCAAAGGGCATAGATTCTGCTACTTGCTTTTCCTAAAGCTCTGTTTATGATCAGAGAAAAGCTCATAAAGGTCTCCTGCTCTCCATGAAACAGGATAAAGAACCTCATGTACCAATTTCTTGAGGAAACCTTTTAACATCTAGGTGTCTTCCTGCATATCTTTAAAGAACATTTCATCTTGCTTAAATATTTAAATGACATGAGTCTCAGCCTTAAGTTATTCTTAAGTATCTAAAATTGTACTGATTTAAAAGAATTAAGTGTAATTTAATGTATTTCCCTTATCTTACTATATTGCAAACAGTATGTCAGGGACTATATTTATCTGTTCAATTGTGTTTTCAATTCTTAGACATAAAGGTGCTCCTGTTCCTTCAGGCACTGCTGCAATTTTCCTACCTGTACATATGGAGTTAATGAAATAAACCTTCTCTATAAAGGAGATGTAGCACTTCTTCCAGTACATAAAATTATGACAGTAATAATGAATGGCAAAAGGAAATTCACGTACATATAACTTAAATTATCTACTTTTTATATGTTGGATTGCCAACAATACATGACACTCAAATTGGTGTCATCTATCGGCAATGGAGTGTCTATGATTAGGGAGAGAAGGTGAATATTTCCTTGTCCCCCATTTTCTTTCTCCTATATTAGAAAAAGAAGTGAAATTAAATATGAGGTTTTTTGCCTTTTGGTTTAGCTGTGAGGCAATGTAAGAAGTGGATGACTTAATGCCCCAAGAGTTGTAGAGGAAGTACTTTCCTTTTGCTGTAGTGGCAGAAGTGTCTTGAGGGAAAAGTCAGGCTCAGTCCTCCATTCCATACAGCTCTTAGAACATTTTTCTGTGCAATTTGACCAAATGCTTCCGTTTGGCTGCCTGTCCCAATCCGCACCAACGGGCAGCAGCCAGGTGGTTGCACTTCCCCTTCCAGTTTCTACACAGTCTCCAAGCAGGCTGAGCAATAAGCACTGTCCATTAGTTCTGCAGCAGAGAACACAGGAGCAAATTGTTTCCAATGTACCTCCTGCGCAGGAGATTTGCTTTTCAGGTCCAGTGCTTCTGATCCGTAAGGTAGAAATCCAGCCCAAGTGCACTGAAAGGTTACAGTTAGCTAACCTTAGTTAGCTCTTGCTTGGACTTCTTAAAGACCTTTTTTTTGATGGAGAAAGTAAAATGTGAACCTTGTGAGTCTAAGGGAGAACACTGAAAAAATTGGGTGATTTATTAAGCCTGGAAAATTGTGAGGAAATGTAATGGGCATCTAGGATGCTAAAAAGCTAGTTAATGGTAAGCTCCTTGTCTCAAGAATGACGTACTGGTTTTAATGGTACTTTGCATTTAATAGTTGTTTTGTTTTTTTTTATCTTGAAGCAATTATGATTTCACCCAGGTGTGGAACTGTAGATGAGTTTCTGAAGGTGCAAGCAAGAGTCAGGGTGCAATTACTTTGCTTCCCAGCCGTCTGTTCAGGTAGTTAGAAAATGCCTGCTCCCCTGAAGGACCAGTGCTTGGGAGCCTTGATGGATGTGCAGGGTGAGTTGAAATCAAACCCTGGACCTGTTAATTGATCCATTACAATCACCCTGCCAAAAGTTGTTTCCTCCCAGGAAATGCCATCTAAGTGCTTTAAACTTCTAAGATTAAGGGCTCAGACATGGCAAATCAAAACGTTCCTTGTGACTTGTATTAGGCTGCAGTAATTTTCGTACTTGCTAGTGATCAAGAGAACAGAATATAAATAACTTTAAGACAATTTAGCTGGTCAGCAGCTGCAAACTTCTCTCCAATAAAGCCAGAGGAAAAATTCTTTGACTAAGTACTCCTTGATGTGTTTCAGGATAATAAGACAAAAGGAGGTCTTTGGGTTTTCTTGTAGCCAAGGCAAAGGTACAGGTTGAAGATCTTACATAAAAAAACCCCATGTAGCTCAAGGATGTATCCATGAAGAATAATTTTTGTAGTTATTTATCTTCAAGTCCTATTTTCCCTAGTGAGAAAATTATTTTTTCCAGAAAACAGAGTTTGGCTTAAAAGAACTGTGCTTCAAAAGGGCACACTCTCCTCCATTTCAAGTTAACTTGGTGCTTAACTTGAAAGTTGATCTCTTTTCTGTTTCAGATGGCTGAAGTGTGACACGTTTGATTTCAGTGCTGTTGGCAAGAGGTATTGTTTGAAAGCAGTGGGACCAGAAAAGAGCTTTTCTGCCAAGGACAGCAGATGACCCAATGCCAGATGAGGCCTCACCAGTGTTGTTCTGGGGCAGATTATCATTGGTACATGCTTGCACATGGGCCACAAAAGGATCTGGCATTATCCTTAGTGCACTTGGCACCTCAGGAAGCAAACTATGCACATAAAATTCAGGAAGGAGAGTTGAAGCAGTCTGTGTAGTTGGTAGGCTGTCTTAAAGCACATTTAATACTGTCATCTTCCTCTCTTAGGCTGAGCTTTATCTCCATGCTTTACACTGAGCAAGCTCGTCTTTCTTGGCAGAAGCTAGACGAAGGATTAAAAATAACGTAATTTTTTTTCTGTTGGAGTAAGCTCCTGATAGTGGAGAAAGGTTCACTGTTACACAGTGGTGCCTTTCCTGAGTGCACAGATAAAACAAAACCTATCTGGGTCTGTCTTTGTACTAATGACTCTAAATACAATGGGCTTGGGAACCGGGAAAGTCAGCTACTTCCCAAAGCAAACTCTCTGTGTTCCCTCTGGGAAACTGCCACTTAGAAAGCTGGAGATAACACCCATGTTATAAATGCCAAAGGGGCATCCTATCTCCTGGTCTGTACTGGTCAAAAGGATTAAATGTCAAAAGGAGGTGGGTGGGAGTGACAGCTGCCTCTTGCACCTCCAGCGTGGCTGGAGGTGATGCTTGTGTTCCCACTGCCTCTTCAACTGTAAACTGTGACTGGAAAGCCCCATGGGGAAGCTCTGAGAAGCTCTGCTCAC
This sequence comes from Myiotriccus ornatus, assembly GCA_036023395.1. Taxonomy (NCBI): domain Eukaryota; kingdom Metazoa; phylum Chordata; class Aves; order Passeriformes; family Tyrannidae; genus Myiotriccus; species Myiotriccus ornatus. The sequence goes on from JAYRBT010000001.1 coordinate 5,548,824, forward strand.
AGGAGGGCCTTCTGCTGTGTTCAGAATTAAAAAAGTACCACACTGGAGCATTAGAGAGCAAGCTGGAAGTAAATTAAGACAAATCAATTAGCTACAAGTGCTATTTGGAGAGTGTTTTGGATTGAAATAGGCACCTAAGAGCATGAGGTATTCTGTCAAATTACTAAACATAAGGGTGAAAAATGGGGTAAGTCCATTTTAGTACACATGTTCAACAACATTAATTAGAGCAAACTGATGATTCTCTTCTGCTGGGAGATGTTGAGTTTGTACTCTCAAAAGAAGAGCAGCTCTTCAGAGGGTGAACTCTCTAGCATGTTATTGTGTACAGGTTCCCCTTATGACTGTGTAAGACTTCACTACCCATGTGTCGTGCTCTGCGCTGGGAGCACTGGGGAAAAATAACATTTTAAAGCACAAATGGTGGAATTTAATTGACTAAATGCAGCTATCTAATCCTTAATTGTCACCCTATGCAGAGAATGCACAGCTATTCTCATCCTGATGTAGTTGCTTCATTTGAGTCAGATGAATTATGCCTGGAGGAGCTTATTTCTCCCCACTCATTATAAAGGGAGCCCAGGAAGACTAACTCAGATATAGAAGTCTGCAGTGTGGACCTTTGGAGCTAAAGGAAGTGAATCCTGCCTGATAAATAATAGAAAGTTGACGGATTTCCAAGCAGAATGTTTATCATGTCCATAGGGATGTTACACAGTGGTCCAAGAAGTGCACAAAAACCATGGGAATGTGAGAGCTGCAGTGGTTCATCAATGAGAATAACCAACAGGGCAGGGCATGCAAGAATGCTTGTAGTAATGTCAACACTGAGATCACTTCTCTTGGGGAATTTATCTCATAGGGGTTCACCAGCTGTCTTTATACCTTTGTAAAAGGGAACTCAGTGGAGAAGCAACAGGGAACTTCGGGTTCATCTCATTTCAGCCTGTGTAACTCTTGGCTTATAAGGCAGATGCTTTCCTGTAACACTTTTGGCGTTAATATTTTCCTTTTTCCTCCTCTCTTCTCGTTGGAAAATATTATATGGTGCCACTTGGATTTTATTCTATTGGTAATAATCAGTTTCTCACACATAAGAATATGGAAATATCAAATGTGCAGTAATGGCATGATTTATGGAACTAAAGAGCTTTTAGTGAGTCTGCCACAATATACTTAAAATCTCAAAGAGTTGTTATATTTTTAAAACATCCCATGGACACTGGGATGTGTTCAGGGCCTGTGTGTAACACAGCAGAAGCTGGCTATTTTCCTTTATTAAACTCTAGAAGCATTTCTAACTTCAAGGACATGGAAATGCAAGCTGCTAAATATCTATTTTTTTAAAACCAGTACGTGCCTCACTAAAGACAATGAATTGTGACTGCCATCTCATTTTGTGCAAAGAACAATAAGTCTTAGAAGGCAGAAGCTTTAAAGATTGGTAGCTTAATTAGAAAGTGCCCTAATGAAAAGTCTCAGCATTTTAATAAATTTCATCCAGGATGAAAGAAGTTTTCTCTCACAGGAAACTGCAGTAGATGTGTGAGTATTTGGGATCACTGGGGAGACCTTGGCATCTGAAGGAGAGAACTTTAAATGTGAAGGATTTTCTTGTAGTTTTGAAGTATCTGTCTATGTGTAAACACTGCATGAAGAATGTGTATAAACACATACCTAGACACACACAGAAAAACCCCAAACCAAAACAAACACTCCAAAGTAAAGGAATAGTAGCACTGGGTGGCAGGGGGAGGTGGTGCATAGGGTGCTAGCAGGAGAAACTGTGGGCTTTTATGAGGAAACAACACAGCCTGAAAGGAACACCTGGAGCCAAAGATGGAACTCCTGCTGCCAGGGCTGGGTGCCTTGCATAAAACAATCACCCTTTGCTAACTCCTGCATTGCTGGTGGGGCTTGTGAGAGTTTAGTGCATACCATGGGCTACTGACAAAGCAAAAGCTGGCAGAGATGGAAGGGTGTGATGAATCTCCTTCCAGCAGCTGTTCTGTTGTCCTCTTGGACACAGTGGCTTGGTCTTCCCAGCTCATGTATTCCAGCCTGCCCTGGGCTAGGCAAGGTGCAGCAGGAAGGCACTTGTTCCTCCCGCACTGCTGGCAGCATCCCCTCCACCCACACTTCTCAGGACAGTGTTTCGTGTCGGGAAGGAGTAACAAGGCAGGCTCAGAGCTACCCTCACCCTGAGAATTTCGGTTACCTCGCTCTCCCCATACTGATGCCACTAGGAGTCATTTCCAACAACTCTCACGTCCTTCCTCCTAAGTGATTCATGAATAACTTGGAAAAGCTCCTTTGGGCCATTATTTTAAAATGGCAGCTCTGACTGATGCCGCCATGGGAAGCTGGTACGCAGTGTCTTCCACTCTCTTTATGCCCTGGCTGATCTAATATGCTGGTGCTTGCAACAGGCTTCAAGGGATTTTGCTACTAAATCTGTATTTGAAGTCATGTTTGTTAGAAGTTTTTGTAATTGAACAATTATGGAAAGCTACTTTTGGTAATGTATGCTGCTAGACTGGCTTCCCAGTCATTTCTGGTCAGTTAAGACTAACTTTCTTAAATCAGTGTAAAATTTATTAAGTCAAGCAATGTTTTGTATAAGTTTATCCTTCAGTTCAGCCAGAAATATTTTATAACTTTCCCTGCAGGAAATGTCTAATAGATTTGTTTAAAGTTTCTTGCCCTATTCAAGATTACATTAACCATTTTACCAGTATAGTGGGGGATTGTTGAAGAAACATCTACTTCAGAAAGGCTAATCAAATTTTTACCCCCCATCATCAGATTAGTGTTTGCTTGTTAATTCAGTTGTGCTGCCTGAGAATTTACTACAATTTTCTGCTCATTCCTTTGACCTGGAGATTGGGATTTAAAGGTTACAACTACTAGGCTAGTAGAAAGCAGTGTTTTAGGAGGAGAGACACAAATATTTTCTGCATCATAGTTTTGATAAGCTTGGTAAGCAAAAGACTTTTCTTCATTATCAAGTAGCGCAGTGAATGTTTCTATTTGATAAGAGTCCTCAAATTGCTGCTTCGTACACCTTCAAGCTCCTGCATTGCAATGATGGCACTGAGTATGGAGAAGGAGAACTTTGGGAGTTACTGTGCAGTTATTTTGTGTTTAGAAAGGATGGCTGGCAGGGGTACCTGAGACTTGTGCATCCAGAAATATAGGAAGTTTCTCATTTTACAGTATCACTGTAAACCTTGCTGTACCTGAGGACTGGCCACTGTTTGGCCTTCTCAAACTGTTTAGTTCATTTAAAATGCTCCCAGAGTTGCCTGCTCTCAGGAGCCAACGATTAAATGCGTGATCTCAATGCCAGCGTTGTCATGATAATTCTCCATAGCTCATATATATATATATTTATATAAATACATGACAATATATTTTAATATATGTATATATAAAACCCCTTGTCATGTTAATTTTATGTGAATTCCCTGCTGACTTTGAAAGGTCCTCTCTGGAACTTCTTTTCCTTGGAGAACAGTCCAAGCCTTTAGAATCCCATCTGGGATATTACAGTGCAGTGTAGATGAGCAACAATTTCTGCAATAGTCGTTTCAGTTCTGCAATAATGACATTAGCTCATTAATAGAACATCAATTCTACGATTACATTATTCTCTCTATTTTGAATCGTATAAAACTCATTTGTACAAGAAAGCTGATTAGCATAATGTTGGACCATGAAGCAGTAACAGCACAAAAATAAATGTTTTATCCATGTTATTAATAATGCCTTTTTGTAATAAATATATAGCTATTTTTAGAGCAGCAACTACAAGACTTATTGCTTTAATTTCTGTGGGAAGTGCTAAAGTATGAACAATTTCATTGATAAAATGATACAACCTTGCATACAGCTAAATGATTGCGGAAAGAGAGATTATTTGAAAAATTTTGCATGTGTATATATAAAGTGATCCTTAAGGACAAATTAGGAGAGAAATTTGCTAAGCAAGCACGTTTTACTTGGCTTGATGATTTTATTTAATTTGCTGGACTAATGGTTTAGGCGATCCATTAGGTATCTAATGAAAATGTTTAAAACAACTATTTTTAAATGACATTATCAGTAATAAGCCAAATGAGTCAAGTACAAATACAGTATGCAAAGCTGATAATAGAGTTCATGTGGTAACTGATTATAGACACGTTTTCTGTAGCTGGAGTGTGTTTGCTGAAGATTGAGAGTTCCCATCCTGACTGCAGAGAGTTTAGTAGCAGGATGAGATATATCTGGGCCCACTTGCAACACACAAGTGCTGATTCTGCATCTCGAAAAAATCAGTATGCTTAGGGCTGGGAAGAAATTTTACCTAGGAAGGACTATCAATTTCTGCTTGGCACCATTATGATCCAGACTCCTCTCACTGATGATTTAAAGTGGTTGGGAACAGGGAAGCAAGTGCGGAAAAGCAGATCCCATCCCAGTGAATGTTTATGTTTAGAGCAGGTCAGTGCAGTATTTCTTAGTCTGAGCCCACTCACACTACTCAGAACTTGGACAAAAGAAAAGGGAAATAAGGTAGAACTTGCTCATTCTTTGAAGGATTTGCAGAAGTTCCTTAACGGATGAAATTATGTATTTTGTGTTCTGAACAAAGCATAAAGAAGTGTGGGGGTTGTGACTGACAGGTTTCAGTCTTGAAAACAGTAAAAGTTTGAACATCTTTCAAAAAAGACCTTGGAAGTAACAATGGTTGAATCATGCTGTTTGCCTGTCTTTTCCATGATAGCCAGTTTGAGGTGCTAAATGAGTTGTAGCTGTTTATTGTCCTTTTCAAAGGAGAATGAAGTATATGCACATAATGCTTTAAACACTTTTCTCTCTTCAGGGATAACAAAGTGGCCATTTTGGGAAGTAAAGAGAGATTTTCAGGTCTCTTCCTTCTTCAGAGAACTACTTTACCTTTTAAAAATAGCCATCATATTTCTTCAGAAAATTTGAGCAGCTTTACTCTGCATTCAGATCATGGCAGTCTCAGCAAGCAGAGGTGCAAATATAGGAGCCTGAAAGATGAAGGACAGTCTCCCAGTGGATGCTCCTGTTGTGTATTTCTCCCTCAGCCCCTCTTACTTGTCAGAGCGCAGAACTTATACAGCAGTTCCTTCTATGTTATATGAGGTGCATTAAAGAGAAATGTTTAGAAGACCCGAGCAAACAAGAATGATGCCTTTTCTGCAGGCCCCTGGGGTAAAAGCATGATTCAGAAACGGGCAAGCTGCTTACAGCACCACAGAGCAGGCCCAGGTCTCCTCTGAAGCGTGGGAGAAAGTGTGACTAACACTGCCTCGAGGGTGAAGGGGAGGAACTGAGCTGGACTAGAAAGTCAGAGGACCACCGGGCTGCATCTGTCAGGGCAGGGGTGATGCAGCAGCTGTGCTGGGATGAGCCACAGAATTCCTGCCTCCACGCAGCTGGTGGTAGCACCTGCCCTGGCCGCGGAGGCCGTGTTGGCTTCTGGCAGCCTGATGTCCTAGGGAAATGGGAATATTTAAAGTTATAGCTGGCTGTGCCTCACTGTAGGCCTGTAGGAGAGGGAGGAATAACACAGATCTCTTGGCGGCTTTAGGGATCAAACGGCCAAGCAGCCAACAACGTCTATGGAGCTTAACTGAGAAGTGTTGTCTTCCTATCTTGGCCATAAGGAGTTGGGTGAATGGAAAGACAAGATACTACTGAGGAAATGCAAAATCTAGAAGGCGATGAGTTCCTCTTGTTCATGTATTTTTTTGAAATGTGATGAGACAGTTGCCATAGTAACGCTATTCTCTGCTTGATACAATGGGTACCAGTTCCAGGAAGCCACTGACAGTTGTCACAAATACCTTTACATAAATTTAAATATCTCAGAGTAACGTAAGGGAAAGTATGTCCCTGTGTTTTCTTATAGAAGATCAGATCCTTTTACTAGAAGGGGAATATGACAGAGCTCTGCATCAGCTGTTACATATGGTCTTCAAAGTGAACTAAACTGCTGTTTGGTTTAGTTGTAAGCAAAAGACAGCATATGCTTTCCAGAAAAAAACTAACTTCCATTTAATACTGTTTTGATAGACCAGATTTTGCAACAACTATAATAATATAATAATAATAATAATGGCCCGCCTTCGCGAACGAAGAGCCGGGGAAGGTCTTTACACCTTCCAGCCTGCGCATT
>JAYRBT010000001.1:5555116-5580805 GCA_036023395.1 Myiotriccus ornatus
CCCTGACCAGGAATCGAACCTGGGTCTCGGCGGTGACAGCGCCGCGCCTTAACCACTAGACCACCAGGGGCTCCCTTTGTTATTATTATTTGCAACAACTATCTTGATGTATACTACCAGACTGGAGAGTTGCACAAATTAATTTGTTTCAGAAGACAGTTTTGACTGTTTGAAACAATGTACTCTGTAAGAACGAAATGCTCAGCAAGAAAAAGTTTTCAGCTGTAAATAGCCTAGGATATTCAAACCACCATGAATACATTTAGTAAGTGTACTCTGAAAGGTGAGCAAGAAAAATGCTTCTTAATTCTTATTGTGGCCATTAATTCATTATCCCAGTTGTGTGCTCTGGTATGGCAGGAGGTGATAGCAGAATGACTTCTACCAAACAGCCTACTGAAACAACATTTCAGAAAATGAAGGCTCTGAAAGTATTTTTCAGATGAAAGAGACAATTCATGGACACTTTAGTAGCTCGTGCTATTTACAAAATTTTGGCAGTCAGGCATTCTGTTTATATAAACTTGTTTCTTTTATTCTGAGATGAATAGATACGAAAATTACATTATTTTATGTGAGCAAATCCCTTTATGGAAGACTAGACTCTGCTGCAAATGAAGAATAGGGCCAATTGTTTTTGTTGGTTTGGTTTGTTTTTTTTGTTTGTTTTGGTTTTTTCTCAGAGCTTTTCAGTCTGGAACAGCATCCTTAAACAGCCTAATAGTCTTTTAAAAACTGAGACTGACTTTAAAAAAAAATTAAGAGAATTGCTGCCAGTAGTAATTCATTGTAAAATTTATCTGTCCAGCTGAATGTGTTATGTACCCACATGTACCCAAGATTGAGTGCTTACTAAAAAACTGGAGTTAGAGGAGCGTTAATTTTCTTCCCCTGCCCTTCCCTTCCAGTCTAAAAGGACTTTTCTGGCCCATCATCCCTTCCCATCATCCCTTAAAAATTGAGAGTAGGGTAGCTGCTAGCTAGTATATTAATTAATGGGAAGACTAAGCTTGTGTGAGAGTGCAGTTCAGAGATTGTGTTCCCTTTTCCTTTCCATGGAGTCTGCCCAACACTGTGAATTATCAAAATATCCAGTGCTGCTTTGATGGGGAAGAATGAGCTTAAAAGCCAGGCAGCACCCAAAGCCTCCTCAGGGCACAGCAATCCGTCACTTGACTTGCTCCAAGGCCTCTGTGGATCCAGCAGGTGAGCATCACCACCTTTATCTCAGAGTCAATGCCTTCTAGGTGTCCTGCCTGGCAGGTTTCAATTCAGTCCTGCTCTGCTTGGCTTGTTATTAACTCTTACTGTGCAGCAAGGGTGCAAGGAAGATTGCTCAAGTCCCAAGGGGGCAAGGAGAACAGTTGCTAGAATTGACTGAGCAGAAATGAGTATCACCCTATGGGGAACAGATGTAGTGGGAACCCTGAGGACATGGGGGTCCCAAACCCACTGCCATTGGCCACCACGTGGGACCCAGGATGATTCAAGGTGCTGATCGGTGATTGAGGGCTGTGGTCATGCCCTCTGAAGGGATGCCATTGCTCAGCACTTTGTGTCTTGGAGAACTTGCCAAGAAGTTGTTCATTATAGAACAAACTTAATTTGGCACTATTGATTGCCAGAAGCCTAAAGCCATGCTGAGGTTTAAGCACTCTGTTTCTTGCAGTTAGTGAAAACAAATGTGTTGTCTGGTAAGAGCATCTTCTACTTGTTCAGTATTAGGCTTAGCCAGCTTTGTTCTAGGAGTGATTTTATTCATCATTATATAAGAAATTGCAAACCTATTTTCTCAACATCAATACTGATTCTGTCCGTACTTTTCAACCTCTGATTTGCTAAATATCGTTAATCTTGACAGGACTCAATTGCTTGATATAACCAGATTGTCTATCCTGAATGGCCTACTGTGAGGCTCTTGAATTTGAGGGCACTTTGAGCTCCAACTTAATTTACATAATGCTGCTATCATCTTTAAAGTATTCATTTCAGTTTGTAAACAGTGTGCTCTGATGGGTGGCAATCTATTGTCAGTGACCTTGTACTTTCTTTTTACTTCTCTCACAATCAGAGACAGGACAGATTTTACTCATACTGTGTGTGACAGACACCTCTCTTCTCTTTAACAAAATACATTCTGTTCCATTTTGTTGAAATGGATAAAACTACTACCACTTGGTGTGTGGATCTGGCAGTAGTACTGTCCACCCATGGACAAAATAAATGCATATTAAAGAATGACTAACAGTTTTTACTTCTATTTTACTTTCTATTACATTATCTGAAAGCCCTTCTACAACTGTAAATGTCAGAGGGTTTCCTATAACACCTGGTTCTTTTGAAAGAGAAGAGAAAATATAGGGAGGCTAAATGGCTTGTCATACCTCCCAGGGGAAATGGACGGGAAAGAGCACAGAACAAATCTCTAGAACTCTTTTGCCTCAGCTGCACTTTGCTTATCCCCTTATTACCTTCTTTGCTCTCAGTGCTACTGAGCCAAGCATAAAATCCACCTTCAAAAGAGAGGAAGAGAGCAGAGGAGAGCTGGTGGGTATGCTGACATGTTCAGTGACTTGAACTGGGGAAACAATCTTTTCAACTTGTCTCTTATCCAGTTTGGCCTTTCCCTTTGGCTGGCAGCACTAGCTGTGCCTGCTTCTAGTTAGAAGGTAAGGTCTTGTGGCCATGCAAACTGGCTTTGTAGGTGCACACCTGCAGTGTTGAGGAAGGAATAGTGCAACCTCTATTAGAAGTGTGCCATCCCAGTGTGAGGCTGCCTTTTTTGTGTTGCTCCCATCAGGAACTATTACAAAAAACAAGGATTTTGCCAAAGAGGTGCTGAAAGCATCTGGCATCTTTCTGCAATCCATAGCCTGTACTACAGAGCTCCACAGGGATTCCTCCCTTCCCATACTATCTTAAATATTGAAACTTGAACCTGCTTGATGGATTTTCCCCCATTATGTGCTTGAACCTTTTCCTCTCATGGTGATTTCTCTGCTCCCCCGGGGGAATAGGCAGTAAGTCTGGAGCAGATTTACAGTGTCTGTCAGCCAGGGACAGCCTGATACACTCAAACCACTGTAATCTCCTGCAAGACATGGCAAGGTAATCTATTGCGTCTTGTAAAGCACACATCTGTCTTCTCTTCAAGAAGACAAAATCTTTGGGCCTGTAAAACCTTTGGTAAGGGAGGACAAAAAAGCAGTAGAAAACTGCCAAATCTCTCTGTTCTAAATTTGCTGGAAAGTATGGCAGATTTTTTTTTTTTTTTTAATATATCACTTACCTTAATATCTCAGCCTTTAAGTCACTGGTACTGAAAAACAACACTTACAAAATGTTTTGAGATTTCTTATTACCAACTCATTAAATATTATTTTGCTCTCTGAGCACCTACAACTCCAGTTAGAGACTTCTCTTCTGGGAATACCACAGGTGGTGCAGAGTGCAGGGCACAGTCCCTGAAGTGGATGTGTCTAGCTCTCAATTTGCAGAGACTGATACCCTCAAAAACCTCAGCTGAGAATCAGATGGAGTATCACTGCAATGTCCTGGTGATGGGTTTGAAAGGCTCTGTTACCAGCCTGGTTACAGCAAGAACATCACCATTAAAAATTAAATTGCTTGAGTCAAAACTGAAGGCATCAAATAAATATTAGTTTCACTTCAGGATTACCTGATGAGTGCTGGGGTTTGATATTTTTATTTAATAAAACCCCCAACAAAACAACCAAACCAAATACCTCCCCTTTCCTTTTCAGGCAGTCCCCTGTCTGCTTTTGATTTTGCTGTAGCTCAAGGCCCAAAGCCACGCATGCTGCAGTGAAAAATGTCACTGATATCACCTGAAGATAATTACTGTTTTCAGTGCTGCTTGGAGCATTTAATTTCATGTTCGATACAAGTGAAACAAACTGCTTTCACAAAATAACTTAGCAGTTTCCTTCCTTTGTGTTTCTGTGGAGGAAACTTCCATCTCTTCTTCTGGATTATCTACTCGCTTAAAAGAATACTTTTGCCCTGGCTAGAAGTCCTTATGAGGATTGCCCTGACTTAAGGGTGAGGGGGAGACTAAGAGAAATGATCTAGAGATTCTCTACTTTTATATATTAGAAGGCAACAGAATGGAGGTTGCGTGAAACTAATCTCTTTTTTATCTGTTAATCCACAGATGAGGTTTTAATGATATTCATGAAATGCATGATACTCCTGATGATGAGTGATTATTTGTACTTCATCATCAAAGGTACAGTGTAGCAACTTGTTATGTGGATTTATGATCTGCCTGGCAAAGGACAAGCCTCAAAGGGGCTGCATTTCAATGGATTTGAAGAAAAGGACAGGTAGACATGCAACCTTTCAGTACCTTTTTTTTTCCAAGCTCCCTGAGTAATTAGCCATGTGACCACTGTAGCTGTAGTGATTACTCTTAGCCCAGGTTTACCACCTCCTTATGTTGGGTCAGTAGTGATTGCAGATATCTAAAGAGGAACTATGGGTTGCAGTGTCTAGCTCCAGAATTTTGTTTCAACCTAGAAATATTCTTTCAAAGCAGCAACTTCTGACTTTGTGTGGCAATTGTAGAGAGTAATTGCAAAGTTGTGACAAAGCCTGAAAGGTAAGGTAAGAAAACTGAAGCGATAAGCAGGCATATAACTTAGAAAATTGTCTCCTTTCTCCTTTGGTGTCATAACAACTCTTTCTTCTAGTTCTGGTAGAAAAGAATCATGAGAGACTGGCAGATACAAGTCTTCCAGCTTGCAAAATGTTTCTAGCATGAGTAGAGCTTCATCTTCTATCTGCTGCAAGACCTGGAGCCCAGACTATCTGTGGCTCATTTCACAGGCAGAGAAGGCACAAGAAGGGAAAAGAGAACTGACCTGAGTTTTGTCGTGAGCAGGATGAGGAGAAGGCTGAATTCTACTTTAGGTTATGGCAAGAATGAAGCTGAACTTTTTGTCATTTTAAGATTGTTAGTTTGGGTTCATGGGCAACAGCTGGTTTGATAGTTTAGTGGTTTATTTATCCTGCAGTGGTCTCATGTTGTGTGTGCTCTGCTGACCTATTGCTGGGCTTCTGCTCTTGCACAAAGGGCCATATTTCTGCAAAAATTATCATCACCCAACACCTACCTGCTGCTAAGGGATACTGTGCAGTCAGTAAATTCATAGCTATGTTGTAGAATTCTATTAACACTTAGGTCTTTGCAGTGCCCTTGGTAGTTTATCACCAATAAGCAGAAATATAGCCACGTAATTCCATAAGGGCCAGTTAGGCCTTTCAGAAATAACATCAGTGGCTGTGCTTATAGATCAAGTGTAGGATATAGATCACATTTCTGGATAAAATGCATCATTGTTCGTTGTAGGGTATAAAAATTCATAGCTGAAGGGATCCTGTTATGGGAGACTTTGCCTCTGTGGTGGAGTGGGTTGGTTAATAGCTAGAATTTCATTATCTGTATTGGCATATGTTTCCTAAGTCAGAAAAACTGTTTGCCTATAAAACAATAATGCCTCCCACCTCACATTTACAGCGGAGACCTTCAGAGAGAAGAAAAGAGAAATCTCCTAATTTTTGCTACCGGTTGCTCATGGTGGTATCTTTAGCTACAGGCTTGTCTTGTTAACTGATTGAATTATTTAAGGTGTTGATTTATTTACTGAGAGCAAGATTAGTATTTTTGTCTCTGACAGCTTTAGGGCTTGGAAGAATAGTCAAAATCTTTTTAACTGATCCTTCAAAAATACAAAAATGTATTTCCTGTGTACCAGGTAAAAACAGATACATAAATCTGATTTCTTTCTTTTGAAGTGCTTACTTCATAGTCACTAGATGCTTCTCTAATCAGCACTTTTTGCTCTTTTTCCCTAAGTAGTCTCTCAGTCAAAGATCAGGATTTTACTACAGCTGCAGATGAGCCTCACAAAATTACTCAGTAAGGTATGTGTTGTTCTATATGTTGACACACGTAAGCCAGGACTCCAGTGTATGTATTTTGTGGATGTTTCCTCACTGTTTATAATGCCTGTCTGCATTTTCAGTGTGAGAAACGTTGACGTTGGCTCAGCAGTAAGGTTTTTTTGGCTTTGCATGTTGCTGCTGCTGCTGCTCCTTCCCGTGCAGTGTTATGCCTCGGGCTGTACATCCCCCTCACTTCCCTCCCCCAGCCTGCCCCAGTAAAATAAAAATGTGTGAGTTGCCTTTCTCGCCTTGGAGCCCTCTTCCTCTCCAAAGTGTGCACAACCACGGACTTCTCGACAGCGCGTTGCAGAGGCGCCTGGTCCTTGTGATTTATTCTTTCTCCCACAAGGAACATCCCTGCTAAGTCCTTTAACTGGGGATTAATTTTTCTGTCTTTTACTCTTTGAGTTGCTGCCAGTCAACTGTTATTCACAAAACAAGTTCCTGGGTGATGGTGGCAGTCTCGTAAGTCGCTGCTCGGTTTCTGCCCTACCTTACAGAGTCTACTGGTGTAAATTCAAGTATGTATGGCTACCCCCTTCTCATTTGGTCACTACAGACCAATTTTATTGCTGTTTTACTGCCCACCCTGGCACACCCAGCAAGCAACCAATGTTAGTTCATTTACCCTGTACAGGGCAGGAGTTACTCTGCTGTGGTCCCCTGAGAGGTTATTCAGAAGTGCTCTCCACCCTGCAGTGCTTAAAAACAGGAACACTACTGCTGAGATCCACCCTGCTGAAGAGTGTAATCCTAGGGGAGAGGGGGGCCCTGAATTTCAGAAGTGAAGGTTGATCATTTCAAAGATGCTATGAAGCAACAAGTTTCAGCGGTGTTTGTATGGAAAGGCCTTTATAACTCATTCCTTTCTTCGTCTCTAAAGCCATTGCAGTCTTTCTGATAAAATATTTGTGCCACACTAGTCCCGAGAGGGATGTAGAAGCAAGGACAGGGATATATATTATTTAATCTGTGGTTTGCATCATGCTTCAGTCAATCTCTTGGTATGACATAGATGGTTAGTGTTGTGTTAGTCACAAAGCAGTTTTGGTCAGATAAGCCTTGGCAATTTTGGATGTTTAGCACAATGAATACTGTGTAAGTTTCTTGAACCTCCAAATGTTTTCTTTGGGATGTCAAATATTGTAATTCATGCTTCAAGCTAAGTCAAATAGCTTGAAAAACTTTCTCTTACTGTTTTGCAACGTTCCTGGATCTGATGTTATTCAAGAAAGGAGGAAATGAAAAAAAACCCCAACACAAATGTGGGAGAGGACTGTGCTAAATAAACTTTAGAGTACGTGTTAAAAAAAATTGCAAACAACCCCCCCTTTTTTTTTTTAATTTTTTTTTTTTAATTCTGGGCACATATTCAAATCACTTTACTACTAACTACGCCATTTTCCTCTCCCATAGCTGACATGCAGCACTGGTTAAGATCTGCTCTCATTTAAATTAGGTAGTCCACTATTGAAAATGATCTAGAAAAAAAATACTACTTGAGACCTACAGTTACCAATCACAGGATGTTTAGGTCTATTTTGTTAACCATCCCCATGCTTAGTTTGTTCCCCAGCCTGCAATTACCAACTAGAAATTTACTGCCACCATTAACTTGCTTATTGTCTAGAGACTTTTAATGCAGCTGATGAATACCTGTACTCTGTGCCACATTATTTTCAAAGGCTTTCTTTCTCCCATTGCAAGGTGTGAGGCTGATCCTACAGGTGCTTACTTTGAAGCATTGTTTGTAATACTAATGGGTTAGGTGAAACAGGAAAGACAGCAGCAAGCTTTTCTTTCTAACTTACAAAACTCATAGAAAGACCAAAGAGATCTGAAGCTTTTTTTGCTCCTTCAGGTTCAGAAACAGTGGTTCTTTCCTTTCAGGACAAGGTTTATGAATGTCATCCTTTGTTTTATTGCTTGCCACTCTGAAAAGCAGTTTGCCTCTGTGGTCTTTGACTTCCCTACGAATTGTTGCATTATATTATCCCTTCTTTAGTCTGATGGATCATCCCTTCCTTGAAGACTAAACAACCTCTATTCTTCAGCCTCTCTTCATAAGCTGTGTGCCCTGGGCCCCCACCATCTCAGCTGACAGACTCTCTTCAGTTTATCCACATCCATCTTGATCTTATCCTTCATCCCAAGAGTGGATGAAGTACTGCAAGTGCGGCCTCAACAGTGCTGACTAGAGTGGGATAATAACCTCTCAATCTGCTGGACATGCTTATTTTAATGTAGACATTTGCATTACTTGAGGCAAGAGTGTGGTGTTGGTTTGTACTGATCTAGCCCCCACAGCAGCCTCAGGACCTTTACAGGAGGGCTAACGTGAGTCCATTTGGCTTCCAGCCTTTGCAGAGACCTAGGATTATTCTTCCCTGAGTGCATGGATTTGCACTTGTCTGTGTTAACTTCATGATGTTTGTTTGCTCAGTTCTCAGATTCACGGCTAAGCCTCTTTGGATTTAAGCTCTGTCTTTGGTCATGCCAGATACAAAAATTCACAGCCAACTTTCTGCTCTGATTTATTCTCCTGGGGGAGATTTCTTTCCCCATTAACTATAGAGAGAACCATGGAAGACTTATTCCCTAAGCTGTGGTTAGCTTTTGAGTGTCTTCAGCTCTAGTTTTCAGAAGTTAGAACAGTGGGAGATACAGAGAGACCTGTGCTGTGTTTTCATCCTGCTGTGCAGTGCCAAGCCTGAAAGGAACAAGAGCTTTTTTTGTTTGCTGGGATGTTCTTCTGCTTTTTATCTATTTTGCCTTCCAAATACTGTGTTTCATCTTTGATGGTTATGGCACCCATTAAGTTGAGAACAGTCTTATGACCGAACCAGCTCCACAGACTGTTACCCTCATTATGGAACCTTAACTTAATGTTCAGACTGTCAGCACATTATTAATTGTTTGGTATAAAATGTTGGCTTGTCTTAGTGCCTTTTTTCTTCCAGGATTTGTAAATAGAGCAACTTATGGCCAGTTAACCAACAGTGTGGTTTTATTGTTACCCTTCCTGTTAATGTCATATTAACTACAGATACTTCCCAATTTTTCCCATATTTTCATTATACCTTCCACTTTAATATTTTAGACAATAAAATCCTAAGGGATATGTTTTTGCTTATATTCTTTATTTTTGTAGTCTTTCTCAATGGTTATCTGTCTTCTACCATTTAGTTTCTCCAGTGGATTTCAGCCTTTTTTTAACCCCCCAGCCAATTTGTAGACAACTAAGAATCTTTTGGTAGAAATGTGGGTCCCCCTGTGATAACTGATGTCCTGTGCTAGTAATGGGGTCGGTTTGTTTTTTAGCCTCCCTAATTGTTTTGGGTGGATCCCTTAGGAGTTGTTCATATAAAGGCTTACAGACCCCAAGATGAAAACAACCATTTTGTTTTACTGGATGGGAAAACAGAAAAGGAATATTCTTAGGCTGTTGCTTACAGTAGAGAAAGCTGCACACGGTAAGTGCATGGGATATATATGCTGGCTATTGTTGCCTACGGGATTCACAGCAAAACACGTGTTTGACTCCCTTTGTTCACTGAGGTCTGTTAAGCAAAAAGTGTTTCCGAGAAACCACAAAAGTCTTTCACTTTTACAGAGCTCTTCAACGAAAGCTTACAAAATGAAATCAACATACCTTTTTAGGTCCTTTCTCCTACAAAGTAAACACATCCAATCTCAACCCAGACTTGGACTAGGTTAAAGGGACTGTGTTTTGACAGGACAAGAGGTGTGCTACTAAGGACAGTAAAAAGGCACTAGGATGATGAGTGACTGGCTTGCTCTCTCTCAGCAGTAGTGATTTCTCTTTTAAGCCACTAACCATCCTGGATGCAGCCATATGAAAAGCCCACTGCTGAGGGGGAGTGAGTGTGACATTCTCTTCAGTGGAACTCAGAGCTAAATTAGCACAAGTCCTCCTCCCCCATTTCTTCCTTCAGAGATTGCAGTGCTGTGGCTGTACTAATGAGCCACCAGCCCTGTACGGTATGTCTTTCTAGTACCAAAGTTCAACTGAAGTTTGGTAAGGCTGTCTGAAAATATTTAGTTGTCTGCAATTGCATGTTAACTAAAAAAAACCCCAACCTTCATTCATTCTTTCCTTTATTGGTGGTAGCATAAAAAAACCTATCCATTTTATATAGAGAGTTCTTAAGGGCTTACAACTTTGTTGTCTTTCACCCTGTTTGAGCCATGGATGAGTTTACCCATATCAGAGGACATCTCTGGTGGTGGTAGTGGTAACTAGGTTTCATGGATGTGGTGGTTTGCTGTATTCACAGAAAGTGAACTAACAGATAATAACCCTGAAAGTTATTTCCTACATTGAAATGTGTTGCGTGCATGAAAGATGACCAGAACAGTGGTTCACAAAGTGGTCTCTGGAAGGGTAGTGGTTGGAGGGCTGGGCAGCACTCTGCTCCTCAACTAAAATGAGTGCCTGCTTCATGCTGCCTTGCGATGGAAGCCACCTTTGGTTTCATCAGTGTTTTCTCTTTCAACTCCAAGATCCTGATTTTGATTGGCACTGGGGCTAGTCAATAAGCAGGAAAGTGCAGGAAATTCACGCATGGACAGTTATGAAAAAGTATGCCTAGAGAAAGTGCTTGTTCCTAACTGCCATAAGCTGCAGGTTGTTCGATGGTTGAAGGATGAATAATTATATTCCTTTTTAAATGACACACTTTAGAAGTGGTGTGGTTATTCCCTTTTTTAGTCAGTCACATGTCCTGATCCAGCAATGTGTCTTAGTTCTTTTTAAACTTGGATGATACTTTAATATAATAAAATTAGCACATGCTTCAACACTGTTCTCAATCCGAACTTCTTCCCAGAGTCCAGGCCCTAATTTTTTTTTTAAAAACCAATTATTTCTAGATCATTTCAAGCTTTCAAAATTCCTGTATGCATTTAGCTGATGCATTTAGCACATCACCCAAAACTGAGAGTGGCTGCGATACGGGTCATGCTGAAACTGATACCTGTGCTCTCAGATGTGTTGCCTCTGCCCCCCAGCCCTGTGCCTTATCCGTGATCCAGCCACTGATGCTGGAGTGGGCACGGGGCAGGTTCACCACGCTGGTGATTTCAGTGATAAAGCTGATAGAAGAGCAGCAGCAGAGAAGTGCACTGAGGGGAGCAATTTTTAAGTACTTAATAACAGAGTGCCCGAAGAAGGCTGGGTGCTTCCTGGAGTACAGATCAAGTGCCTCTGATGGGATTAGGCCACTTTGGCTACTTGTGTCAAGTCCCTTTCAGATGTGCTTGTGCTTTGATTCCTCCCACTCCCCACAGGACTGTAATTAAGAAGTTACTGCCTCCCAAGCCTGCAATTATGTTCTCTGAAACCCAATAACAAGGCCTCAGTCTGAAATGTCCCGTGCCTTCTGCATTAGCATTCTCCTGATAAGTAGGTAATACTTCTGCTTTGGTAAACTGCAGAGCATGTTTTGTCCCCAGACAACTTGTTGAATGTGAAGACTGCTAGAGGATCAAAAAGAAGACATAAAGTAGGTAAAACACAGATAAGTGTGTAAGTATGTTTGATAAGTAATTTTTTAATAAAAGCTTGTATAAAAGGCTGAGTACTAATATTTTTTAACCCCTCTTAAAAATGGTGATTCTAAATAAAAGATGTTGGGGAAAAAAAAAACCCCATCCAAAGAGCCTTTTGCTGTTGACAAAAACAAAATTCAAAGAGCTACTACCCCTTAAAGCCATTTATTTACACTAGCCGGACACTCAGCTATATCAGTCCCAATTTTAAGCTTCTGTGAAGGCAAAACTCCCCTTGTGAAAACTGCATATGCAAGGCAGAAATATAATCTACTTGAAAAGTGGTTCTGAACAGTAATCTCACAATGCCATTATTACTGTTGCATCTGACAAATAATTACACTTCTCTTGTTTAAGGCACTCCAGCAACAAAAGTAAACAGTTCCTGGGCACCATCTTCCAATGCAGTCTCAGAATTTTGAGCTAAGCCTTCCTTGTTGCCATGCACACCTTTGTGCTTTCTCTGGGTGTGTATAGAGACCATTTTATTCCCTCCCGCACTGCACCGGCCTCTAGGCTTCAAATGTGCTTCCTCCCTGCTTCTCTTGTTTAGACTAAAGAAGTTAGTCTAATTCTAATTATTTGATATTTCTTCTTAGGCCACTTTTTCTAGTTCTTTGATTTTTTCCCTGTTCTTATGTGCTTTTCAACACGTTCCTGACCCTCCTAAACGGCTCAAAAGTGGACAGAGTGGTCTGGGTGATGCCTTGTTAGTGCTGAGCTGAGCAGAAGGATTATTTTTTTTAAAATGCTTTGTTATATCCCTGTTTTATGTATTACAGTATAATATTCCCTTTATTTATTTTTTCTCTCCAACAATGTGGCATTGTTGTGACTCACATCCAGCTTGTGATCCCTTAAATCCTTCTCTGCAGAGTCCCTCGCAGACCTGCTTTATACAGGGGATTATTCCTAACTAAATGTAGTGTTTTGAAGCTCACTAAAGGCAATGGCCATCTCTTTTTAGGTGGGCTATTTCTTCAGTTTTGTCACAGCTGTTCTTATTTTAGGGATGGTCTCTCAGAGTTGGGCTGCAATCCAGAACACATTTTACCAGAGAAAGTCAATTGTCTGTGCTTGGTCCATTTTTCCAGAAGAGGTCTAGCAGCTCAGGAGATACTAACATCATAGACCTTCAGGAAAGGTTAAAAATTAAAAAATTAGAAATATTCTAATTGGTAACTTCTCACAGTTCTAAAAGTCATGGCAAGTTTCAGATAAGTTGAGTGTGATTAGGCTGGTTCCACACCAGGGATTAATGGCAACACCTTGAGGGGAAAAAAGCAAAAAGCTAAGGAAACACTTAACAAAACTTTTTTTAGTAGATGATTCTACTGAATTGTGACTTAGCTAATGGACATAAGGTATCAAGTGCAATGCTAGAAAATGTACAATACAATCTTCACTTCCTTCACTCCCAGAATTACTTTTGTAATTTCTCTCTGCCAGTAGCTTAGTACAGGCTGTTGTCATGTCTAAATTTTGAAGTCAGTTGTAACAACCAACCTGGACATATGTAGAAGTACTGCAGTTATTCCAGCTGCTTTGAGCTGGCAAAAGTGATACGTGCATAGTATTCTAGATTACTGTTTCTTCAAAATATGTTTGTGTCCAGAGCATTGTTTGGTAAAAGCACTGGGAGCAAGACAGGAAAATAACAGCATTATCTGCTCTGCAGAGTACTGCCTTCCAAAGACTGCCTTCCAAAGGTAAGATGAATATTAATATTAGCCTATAAACTTCTTTTTGGGGTATCTCTTCAGACCTGTTACCTGTAGCACTAGTCAATGGCACTGTTTGAGAAGAATGGGTGACCCGTCATTGCAAACAGTGTAACTACTTTAGTTCTGAGTGTGGATGTTTCTGAATAGAGCATGGAGCACTAAAATATTTGTGCCGGTAGTCTGGCTATTCCTTAGTTAATTACAACCACTGGGTCAAACTGGCATCCCTATTACTATACACACAATAGAATACACTGTTTTCCTTCTACATCCTCTTAGTTTTCACAGGGATTTCTGTTTCCTACAAAATATTTGTTAGTTTTGGTAATAGCTCCATTTAACTGTCCCTGTATGGATGAAAAAGAATCTATATTTGTGTAACAGAAGGTAAAAAAAGTCTAATTTAGGCTAAGTATTTTAAAGTGTTGATGAATATATTGAAAAACCATCCTACACCTAAAATAACAAATGCTTGTATAGGACATATCAGCACTCTGCTGTCATAATGCAATATGCTGTATGACATTATTGAATCTCCAGGTTTGCTGGAGAAGAGTGAAAAGAGAACTAGAATTGCTACTTCATACCTTAGAGATGAATGTAATAATCATGAAATTCATTCAGGTGCTGATGCCTAAAACCATCCAGGTGGCAACGCCTAAAACTATCCACATATTTTCCAGTGTAAATGTGATTTTTGACTTCTTGTAGCTTTAGAAAAAAAAGAAAAAAAAGTTGTCATCCTGTTTTTGTGCCTTAGGATGAATTGGTGTGGGTTGTATCTTGGTTGTTTCAGAGGAGGTTGAGGAAAAATGTATGACTTTGCCACTATTAAAATCCTTACATCAGTTTGACCGAGAAAAACTTCAAAACTTTGGGAGAAGGCAGGTGGGAAATGACAGTGAGAGTGAAGACTCATAGTCAGCCCACTGTGAAGGACCTGTCCTCCTGGGAATGTGCTCGGAACAGACTAGTGTGAACAGAGAAACTGGTGGTGAGGAGGCAGATAGGAAGTGGCTGGTGGTTGGTGCTCATGCTCCAAAGTGGGGAAACAATCCCTGTGGCCACCAGCTTTGTGTTTTTCTCCTATCAGACAACACCTGTGACACCCACTGGCCAAAGGGGCACCCGTCTTCTGTGAGTGGTCAGCCCAGAGAGATTAGAAACTTAAAGCATTTTCTTTTGCTCTGTTAGCTCAGTGACAGGACGGGGTGGTGACGATCCAGTGGTATTGAGCCTGCGTGCCAAGGGAACGATGCATGATGGATGTTCCTGGGGCTCTCCTTTGTGGTGTTGTTAAAAGGAAGAAGATTTTAAACAATAACCGTACTGAGAGAGAAGAACAGGTGAATGGTTGCTTGTACAACCTTAAGACAGTGCTCAGGATATAAGCCAGAATTTTACAGAGACGAGAGAAGCTGCATATCAGACCTCTGCCTGCTTTGTTACAGAATTGAAGTGCATGTAATGAAAGAGAAAATAAAGACTTCAAGATTAGACACTTGCCTCTGGACCTTGTAATGAGTTTTAGCCCTCTTTCTGTCCTAATATTCCCAAATAAGCCTAAAAATGTTGCTTGTTTAACCTGTGCATTTTTACAGCGTGATCATTTTTTCAGGTACAGCAGCAAAACCCAATTATGCCAAAAGCTATTGTCTTGTGATTAAAAAGACTGTGATTCACAGGAAATATTTTCAGTATCAATGTGTTTTCTTTATAATTTTCACCATGGGTGTTTGCAGTTTCTTATTTTACATTTCTGGGCAAGAGAAACCTTCAGAGAATAAATTTAGTTGTCCTTCAGTGTGCCACTTTTAATCTGGAGATTGCTCTGAAGACATTTTTAATGACTTTGCATCTAGAAATATCACTCTGATAATTAGTCTAAAATCCTTGATAACCATTTCTTACAGTTACACTTACTTAAGGAAATTTAAAGTTTAATTTGTAACTTCACTCCATGTAAAATGCATTTCTTAAAATCTCCCTGTTATTTAGACTTAAAATATTAATATCTCATTTTATGACATTATTGCTGTCTTATTTAGGATCCTGGAAAAAAACTTAAAAGATTAATTTGATTCAATAACCACATCTATTATTTTTATTACAAGGCTACTATATTTTATATTATGTTGAAATTCATCTGAGATACACAATTTAATTCTGTCTTGCCCGCAGACCTGGTGGATGGCTGTTTGACTTTGTCACTATTAGTTATGAGATGCAGAGGAGAGGACTTCCTCTACACTTTGTTTTGCATCTCCAGTTCCTTTCCCAGTCTTTTCTGATGCCAACCTGCAATGTATAAAAGCGATCTCCATCCCCCCGTTTATAGGAGAACTAGAAAAAACTTTGGGAAATTGTGAACCGTTACGTCTCATGAATCATTTCCTGTTGAGGTTTCACTCAAGCTCTCTTCCCTCTTTCCTTTTTTTGTCTGGAGGTTGTACTGCCCTTGCACTCTGTGTTGTCTTTTTGCCTCCTGTTTTACTCCAGGGCTCTGATCCTTTTGTTATGAATACTGTGCATGCACTGAAATTGGCTCTCTTAGAGAACAAGCCAATTTCCAATAGGGCAAACCAAAGCCTAGAGGTTTTATGCCTGAGCCTGCTGCAAACCAATAGTAATGACACAAGGCAGCACCACGTCTGTCTTCCTCCAAGAGCACCCTTTGCATCTTCAAATTCTGACACCCTCGTGCCATAGCACGGTCAGGTAGTACAAGTGTTATGGTGTGAAAGCATTGCTCTGCTAAGCTATGACACGGTTTTTCATGCTTTTAGATGAGAAAACATGTGATAAGAATAATATAAAATTACACAAGAGCTACTAGCCTGGGGGAGAATATCAGGGAGGTGATTATGGGCTCAAATCAAAGATTGCTTTGGCCCTGGGTCATGGCTCCAGCTCTTCCTGGTACGAAAAGACAGGCAAATAAACTGACTCAGTAGGTGCTACTGAGGGTCTGGAATTGTTCACAGCAGTGCCTGTGCTCACATATGCAGGGGCTCTATGGGAAGCAGACTGGAGATTGGCCTGTGGCTCAAACTTGGAGAGCTTTTTGAATTCTCTCTTGTGCTGAGCGTGAAACTACCTGTAAAAGGAGCTGCTGCGATGAATTGTGCCTTCCTAGTGCAATTGTCAGCATAACTAGCTTTATTTTATGTCTGTTTTCAGCTCTTACAAATAAAGGGATTATAAGAAATTAGGGGTAGAAAAGCATGTGAATTCAGTGCAGGTAGCACTTCCCACAGGAACCTTTGTACCATGTTTTCTCCTGGCATTTCAGGAACTCCCCGGCCATGCAGCAATTTTCAGTGAGTTTCTTTCCAAATAATCAGTTATTGTCAAATTATGTTTGCTCCAGAGGACGCAAGGTCTGAGCAGCATGCATGTGAAACCATCTACATCAGCTGGTCTGGTGGCTGGTTTTCTTTTGCTGGTGTGCTACACAAAGGCAATTTCAATGTGGCTTTAAGTCCCTATCCTGCAATTTTAACATTTCCTTTATCTGAAGGAAGATTAAATTAATTTATTCTGATGAAGATTATATTCTAGGTGTCTACTCCTTCTGTGTGGAAAATGATGTATACCACTGTAGGTAGATTGGAATGGGAATTCCTGGTTACCCTTAAGTGGCTTCCATGTTAATTTGTACCTTGGCCTCAGCTGGGAATTTTTAACCAAGGTACTATGTTTCTTATCCCTTTGGCTTCTTCCATGCTGTTGAACACTGCCTTGCCATGCCTGCTCCTGTGCTGTTACTGATGCATTTGGTCTTGTAAAGGAAGGAGTCACCACAGAGCAAGCAAGGTCAGAACTGTCACCGTTCCACATGAAAAACAGAAAGTCAAATAAAGGGGGAGATTAACTTTGTCCTTTGAAAAGCAACACTAACTGTTTTTCAGGAATAAAATTCACCTCTGTAGCTGTAAGAAGTAAGAAAATAATTATCACCAAGTTATTAATAAGAGCACTTCTGAGATGTGCATGCGTTTGGACTGAGGTGTTTAAAGTGTGCTTCAAGTTTCTCTTAACTATGGCTCTAAACTTGTAAATTGGTGAAAAATAGTATTTCTATTTAGTAGGAGTGGGTGGTGTTATCTGTTAACATATGTTTGAAGTCACACAGTAACATTTAAAGTCTATTTATAAGTGAAAGACTAACAAACAGATGAGTGAATATAGGTCACAGAGGGGAGTTAAAGAGAATGGGAATAATAACACCTCTGGCTACACAGGCTGGTGAGATGTCACTGCTACCAGGGAAAAAGGATCAGAAAAATAGCTTGGTGTCTATGTAAACTGAGGATTCTTGCAGCAGAACAGAATACCAGACATTCTGACTGTGCTTTACAGCACTGCAGACTGCCTGAGAAGCTTTGTATTTCATCCGAGGCAGACATAGGGTACTTATTATTCAAATACCTACCACTTATCCTGAATAATGCTTTCAAGGCGTACTTGACTGAACTGTAAAAAACCCAATCTGGTCAAGTGCTGGTTTAATATGCACTGACACTGGCTTGCAAACCGCCATAGGCTGTTTTCATAAACTACAATTTAACTGTCAAGATTTAATTAAGAAACGTATCAGAGCCTTTGGAATATATGGGGTAGTTAGGGGTGTTGGACAAGTGGGCTGCTGGACATGGCAAGGGCTTAAAAATTCGTGCACTGTTCGAGTTGTCTACCCTGAAGGGAACAGGGACAGGATTGCTGAAAAAAGCCACCAAACCATCCACCTCACGTATAATGCATGTGGTAGTTTTACATCATTCTCATCACTTGGAGCCACGTTGTGTAGTTGGGTTTTGATTGTATTAACCTACATATTGCAGTCTTGAAAACCCTGGGAAAGGACAGATTTTATAGCACTATAAAATCATCACTTTCCTGCACACATTTCTGCTGCTGTATGAAGATTATTACATTCCCTGAAAATACATAACAGATTTAATCCCAAATAGGATGTGGTGTTTTTTTTTCCTGTACAAGCAAGCTGTCTGGGAGGCAGCAGGAGATAAAGAGAGTGTTTATTTTAAATTGCAGTGATTTAAAGTAATATTTGTATAAATGTGCATGTACATAGATGTTTTTTAAAGACCCCCACAAACCCACAACAAAAAAAACTACTAAAGCTGACATGTCAGTTTTAAATAAAATGTGGAAATAGTGAAGCCTAAAGGAGAGCTAGGCCTCATTCATGAATACAAACTAATATAAATTAAGAAATGTTTCTGTTGTAAACCTCATGTGTTAAAACTATCAGTGTTTACTGTATTATCTCTGAATAGAGTAAGGACAGCACATTAACTCTTTCAGTAACGCAAAGTTAATTTTAGCCGTCAGCAGGTTGGAGTCAAAGACCTATAAAAGAATATATTTCCTGAGTGAAATCTAAAGGGACATTTTAATTTGTTTCTGTTCCATTGCTTCTGAATAAATTGTTTTGAAGCAGATAATGAATTCATGTAAGCACTAGTCTTCTGCTCTGGTCCTTGTATTTCTAAAAGCTTTCTTAAGAAAGCTTTTTTTTTGTTAATTTTGAATTATAACCAAATAGGCGAGGGTTTTTTTTTCAGTGTTAAAATGCTTTTGTGAGGGCAGTCCAAGCAAGAGTTTTCAAAATTCAAATTCCCTTAAGTAAGATTTATATAGTTTTTACAGACCTGTTGAAAATTTTGAATATGTATTTTATGTATAATTTTCAGTGCTGTAACTATATTGGCTGTTCCCACATGCTCATCATGGGGGATAAGAATCCTAAACTTGGAGAAAGTTTATGAATTTTAATTTCCACCAGTAAAGTGATTGTTTGAAGTAAAGTAAAAGTATTTTCGAACTGTTTGGAGATGAAATGTACAAGCAAAAGCCTCTCCTGCATTTTTCTCTCTCAATATAATGCATAATCAGTTTACGAGGCCCAAAGTTACAAAATTGTTCTTTACGTATGCAAGATAAATTACAGAGAAATTTCACTGGAAGCAATGAACATATCTGCAAGCACATTTTTAATAACAAGGAACGTGCCCTGTTACCGAATTCATGAGACCCTGCCTGTGGAGTTATTAAAACTGCAGCATTCATTGCCACAGGATGCTGAAACAGCCAACAATAAAAATAGATAGAAAACAGATCACATCAGATTCATGAATAAAGGTCCACCACTCCTATTTGAACCATGATGACTCTCAGTAACCTTCATCTCAGGAATCTTTTAAGCTGCTTGGAGCAGGACTGTTCAGGTGTGACTGACCACCTTTGGAAGCTTTCACAAAGGTCTGACCCAGTATCACCATGGGTTTTTTTGCCTCACTGAAAAATGCCTGTGTAGTGACATGGAAAATCTTACCTGTTGGTTCATAGCATGAAATATAAAGAACTTAACAGGGACAGCGTTCTCTTTCATGTTGAGGGATTCTTGCATGCAAGCTGGAAAGCTTTTGCCAGATGGTTAATTGACTGAAAGAATGCTTCTAGCCCCAGAGAATCAGGCTGAAAAGTTCTCTTTTTCCTCATAGATTTGTTTTGCAACAGACAAATGGTGTGGCTTGGCATGGTGAAAGACTGGACCCAGCAGCATTGTCTTAATTGGGAAATGAAAAGCGTAGTTGCAGTTGAGAACTCAAAAGTATCACCTGCAAGTTGTAATCGCGCAACTGTGACAAAGTAGCAGCTTCCCATTTAGCAATGGATTCCGAGCTGTGATTCGCCAGAGGCCTGTCATTTCCATCTATCTGCATAATCGTTTGTTCCTTTTGCTTCTTCTTCAAGCTTTGCCTTTCTTTGGTTGAGAATAAGTCAGAGCTGTGCTGTACCAGAGCTTGTGCCACACTGCGGTATAAAAGCTGTCACTTAAAGTAAGTCATTGTGTGTGTTTCATAAGTGAATAACTAACCAGGAGGGGGATACAAGAGTCAGTAAGTTAGCCCAGCACTTCAAAGTATATAAAGGGTCCAGGTAGTTTGAGTTCCTAATGTTTTCTTCTGTGTGCCTTGTTTTTTCCTAGTTAGATCCCAAGCTAAACTCAGGAACACGGATACTTCCCTATTTTCCACAATATCATGACTTTCCTTTCTGTAGCACAAATTTCACCACTAGCTTTTTCTAGCAGTGAACTATGTAAAATACCAAGAAATGTTCTTTGAGTATTTTGCAGATTTGAAGACTCATAGAGATGACTATCCTCTGTACTCCTGCTGAGCTGTGCACTTTTGTGTTTGCAGCACAAATGACTATAATCCAGCCACCCAGAAACTGGCAACAGCAACAAGGCACCAAACCATCAAACACAAACTCTAACTTAGACTTGCTCTCTTCTTCCAGAGATTGTAAGCAAATGTGAAAAGTTATTAAAAGCTGAAACCACAGTTTGCTGTCAGGGCTTTGCCGGCCTGCCTGCTTTTCAGGCCGAAGTGAGGTTGTGCACAGTCGTGTTACTTTTGAAGGGTTGCAAGCCACACCATTTACCCTGCTTCAAGTCAATATGCATGACCCAAGGACAGCTGAGTACAGGAACACACACATTATGTATAGAATAAAACAATTCCTTGTGGAAATATTGTTAGGGCTGCAAGTTTACAACTGATGATGCATCTGATGGAAGGCAGATGTAAACTACTAAATCCGTGCCTATGTGGATTTCAATTGCCTGGCATAACTTCAGCTTCTGAAGGACTTCAGTTAAACTGCCACAATTTGTCTAGCTAAGAAAGACCACAATCATTTTCAGAACCAGTTTTCCCCAAGCCTTCATTTTGCCTATTTATATTGAAAGCCCTTTAGCAAATGGACCACTTACTATTGTATTTTCGATCAGTACAAGATGGGTTTCTAGGCACTACTGCAGTAGTACAATTATGAACAAATAACCACTCCAGGATAATTCTATACAGACCTTCATATTCGCGTTTTTGTACCTCAGATACCATCACAGCTTACACAGTGCATCAATTAATTAAGCTACTGGTTACAGCCACTGACTTACAAGGAGCATGCTGAGGGTCTGAGCCCATTTATGATGTATGTCTGTAGCCTCCAAATCATACAACTGCTTTGTCTTTTTGAAACATAAATTGCAAGTGTCAAATGTTGATGTTTTTGTGTCCTAAAAGCAGTGAGGGAGAAACTAAAAATTAAAGTCCAGAAACAGCAACATATCCACACTGGCAAGCAAGAGCAGCAAAACTGTCAATTTTCTGTCATTTCTTTTTTGGATCAGTTCAAAACCCATCTTCCTGAGCAGCATCTCAGCATCTGGCCATCAACTGTGCTGCCAAATGGTCAGTTTCTTTCATTTTAAATACCTGCCTGAATCCATACCAGTTTTTCCAGCTTCTTCCTTGTTTTATTTAACTAATCAGTGAAGTAAGTGCTAATTAATAAACTCTGCAGGCAATGACAAAGATAACTGAGGACATGAAGTTCAAATATGGGTTTAATGTCTCCTTCTGGTCAGACATAATATTTTTGATGTTTTAGGGTTACCTACGTATAAGTTGTAATAACAGAAAGTAAACTGCTTGCTGATGCAATCTGCCTTAACATTAATCATATTTAAGCAGGCAATTTCTGATTTTGGTTCTCTTTTTTTTTTTTTCTACCCTGCTGCTGCTGTTTTAGATACAGTTAAAGGGATAATGTGTGTGTTTGTCCAGCTTAGCAGTATACATATTTGTAATTTAAAAACAAATCCTGTTCCAAAGTAAGGGAAATACTATTCTCATAACTGACCTCAGAGAACTGGACTTTGTTTGCCTGGTCAAGTAAATATCAACTCTCTGAATGAGCACAGAACTAAATCTAAACTTCCAGTTTGGTGCAGGGACAGGCAGAGATCTGATGAATACTGCCTGAAAATTTCCATCCCAAAGCCCAATTTCTATATTGTTCCCTATTCTCTAAGCTAACCTTAAACAGCTGGTTGATATTTCAGTCTGCCCTGGGTTATTTTTTTTTTTTAAGCACAGAAAAAGAAGGAAGAAACATTTTGAGGAAATATATGCTAGAAAATTTTCCAGGAGCCATTTTTCCAGAGGCAGACACAAAAAATTAAGGTTGTCTTGCAAATGTAAAATGTCTGTAAATGTTTTTCTTGACCGAGAAAGTCTAGCAGACTTTTATGACCTTGACATTTGACACGGGATGACCTTGTTGGTGAAGCATGGGGCCTTGAACATCTTTGTGGAAGATCAATAGATTTGAGTTCCAAAAAATAAAATATCATGATGCGTATGGGCTTTATAGATTTTTGACAACCGAATTCTGTAAAGAATACCAGTGTTTTGTTTACTCATAGTAAAAATACAAGGCAGTGTGTTTCCATTCCATTTCCAGACCACTGGCAGTCTCTTAGGTGCTCCATCATCTCTGGCATGTCAGTAGGATGATTCCAAAGTATCCTGCTCTGTCAAATAACTCTTTGTTAGCAGATTAATCTTTGAAAACTACTGTAGGTTAGAGGCATATCAAGAAATCCTGTATTTAGAATAAGAAATATTTTCAGTTGTCTGCCTTGCATTTTTCTCTATAGAGATACTGATCTTTCTTTCCAAGGATCTGAAAGACCCCAGGAGAAAAATTTCTAATGACAGGCTCAAATAAAACCCAACACACTCCTTCAGGACAACATTTACATGCAAGCTTTGATTTTTATGGATTATAGCCCTCAGCTGTCATAAGAGACAGGACTTACAGCAGCACAGACCTTTTCACAAACTCTGCAGCAAGGATTCTTAAAGCATGCAACAGCTATCATGCAGAAGATCCCATGGGGGATCTGCTACTTACTGAATTTTATCGGTTTTTCTTGAACAGATCATGCTACCTGTTCCCCTGCACTGGGGACACTGCAAAAGGTATTTACACATGTTAATCTACTCTATGAATGTAAAATTGGTTTTTTTTCTTCCCTATGTTTCTGGTAAACTACTGAAGTCTTCTTCTGAAATTCTGGTTCTTCCTGAAGTCACCAAGTCCTACCAGGTGAGAAACTTTCATGCACCTGTTATATAAAATGAAATGAAACACATCTTCTAAGTTTTTCTAAATTTTGCAGCCTCTTTTGGTGGAATTCATCTCACCTTCTTTTACGTGTCTGCCTAATCTAAAAGCAACCTCTGCTAGACAGGTACCCTTTGGCACCTTAGGCACTAATATGGGAAAGGAGTGAATGACTACTGGATGAGATTGTGCTGACTTATTTAGTCCACATGTCTCACACTTCAGGAGTGGCTGTTTCTTTGCGTTACTGCAAAAGGAAACTTGGGAGTGAGTGGCTTAAGTAGAGTTGCTTGTCTCTGGTCAGATGAATCCTACCCTAAATTTGCAGGTTATAAGTGTTTAAATTTTGTCTGAGAACAGCAAGGGATGCATGACAATATTCTGCTGGGAAGTTTCTATTAGGTGTTATTATTATTGAGACACTCAGCAGAAATAGATTCTAATTGATTCTAATACAGCATTATCCTGATATTTAGTATCCTAAGAATCCCATGTTTGGAAAGAAAATAGATATCTCTTCCATGAAGCAGACTGAAGTGCAACAGAAAAAAAAAATTACTCTATCTTAAGTCCCAAATGTGAGCATTTATCTCTGTCTGCTGAGCCTTTCAATAGCAAGTCTGCTGATCTTTGCTGTACCAACCCTACCTGCAATAACATAGCTTGGTTTAATTGAGCTAAACACGTTCAGGTGATGACAGTACCATGTTCAAAACAGGACACAAACTTACCACACATATTGTAGTTATCATCACTTTCAGGAACACGTTCGAAAAGTCTGAACGTTTCCCCTCAATTATCATTAAGTGTATGTATTTTACTGACATTGCAGTAACTTGCCTTCCCTTATCTGCAGTGTAAATGACCCTATTCATTTGTAGCTAAAATTGTCCTCCCTAGATTGCATTGGCTTCAGGAGAATTACAACTTGCATGATTTCAGCTGATGGAATCTACTGCAGATATATAAACTGAAGAAGTGACATATTTCTGGCAATACATGATAAAAGAAGCACTTGGCAAAGGTCAGCTTTTCAGATGTCTCGTGGAAATCTCATTAAGCACAATCTTCTGATAGGTCCTCTTCTTCTGCCTCAGTGTTTGTACCCACTGTCCTGAATTTCTGATTGAAGTGCAACATCTCTGTGACTTTGTTAACTTCAAGTTCAAAGGTCCCACTGTAATTAACATAACCTCAAAGTCAAATTTAACAGGTAAGACTTTTGATAAAACCCTTTGAATGAACTCTATTGTATGAAAGTAAAACAATTTTTAAATTATCAGTCTTTCTGAATGTAGCTAAGGCTGCCAAGATTTGAGTGAAAGGCAAATTCCTAAATATTTGAACAAAGAAGCCCCACTAAAGCTATTATTCTGTATTAATGGAAGCAAATACTATCCCAAAATGAAACCCTTCTGCAAGCAGAGCCTATCCTAATTTCAGTTTTCCATTTTAAATCCTAACTGTTGTCTACCCTGATGATTACTTTTCAAGCTGTTGTTAAAAGACTAGGTCGGTGCATATATTAAAAGAGTGCAGGTACAGAGATCAGAAATAAAAACAGATGGTCCAAAAGTTGTAATGAACTGTAGTTCAGTTCTGAGGCAAAACTTATGACTACCAGCATTGTTGCTGCCTACAAACTCCTGCTGCATATTTGAGCCATCTACAAATGACTAATATTTGGGTGGTGACATTTTGTATGTAACTGGTTTTCATCTGACAGGCTGATATAAAATGAAAAGATGGATAACAGTAAAAAAAAAAATAAATTATTTTGTATATTAGATATCACACAGTGAGATGACATGCCTGTGTTTCTGTTCTCGTGGAGGTGCTTCTACATGGAAACAAAGTACTTCATGACCTTGAGGTTTCTTCCAGAGCATATTTTGTTCTCCTTACATGAGCAGCAATGTGTGAGCTTGATAGGCTGGCTCTTAAAATCTGCATTATATTCTCCTTTCAGAAGGATCTAAAGTACCAGAGTGTGATGGTTGACGGTGGATAGGGAGGGGCACTCCAGGCAAGAGGTTTCCCTTTACCTCTAGTCCTGGAGGGGAGTGTGCCCGCCCTCTACCCTCCACCACATGAATCTCATGGCCCCAGCAGAGACCACAGGACAAGACAGCAGCGAGGAGAGAGGCAGAGAGAGTTCATTTTTGTGAGTAGAGACTTAAATAGCTCTTGGGGGGATTACAAAGTGACCATTGGGAGTTCAGGAGGTCTTACAAACTAGCCAATTACAATAAAGGGTTAACAACCAATAGATAAGCTTTCAGTCATCTCTTCGAACATTCCAAAGGTACAGATAAGACTGAGGAACCTTGGGAAGAAGAAGGATGAGTTTGCACAAGTTACAAAAGCCATTTTGGAAGCATGTTCACTTAACATTAAAAACCTCTGTTTTCTCTTATAC
>JAYRBT010000001.1:5580905-5656044 GCA_036023395.1 Myiotriccus ornatus
TGAGTTTGCACAAGTTACAAAAGCCATTTTGGAAGCATGTTCACTTAACATTAAAAACCTCTGTTTTCTCTTATACAGCAAAAGCCCACTGCAACACCAGAGAGTCTTCATTTATATTTTAGAAGGTTCTGTGTGTCTACATGATTTTCTGACCCTGTACTTGTTCAGGATGCTTTATCCCAGATCCCAGCTTTAGAGAGCTCTCTGCAAACTCTGGGGCAGTGCAAAGGTCTCTGGATGGAGGTGGCTGCCAGGAGAGTAAGCAGTAAAGAACAAATCAGCTCCAAAATGCTAAGGGTTGAGTCACACAGAGTACTGCAGGGTTTAAACTCTGTGGCATATGGAGCTGATGTAGAGAAGAACTTGTATTATTTGTTGATCAGAATGAGCCTGGACAATGCTGCAACCAGTATCAGAAAAACTTCTGTCAGTTGTGCTGTATTGAACTGAGAGGAAAAAAACCCTGCAAGATTGAAACCTAGAAGTAAAACTAAATATAATTTGGGCAGCTGAATGACTAATGTGTGTCCCAGTGGAGGCATTATCCAGCGTGCATTCTTCCGGACACCCTTGGCCCAAGTCATAGTGAGCGCCTCTGAAGATCACAAAGAAAGAAGTTTGGAGTACATTCAAAGGCAAATAGCTGGTAAATATTTACATGGATTACAAAAGATGAACTAGCTCACCAGATGCTGGAAGATGCAAGTACTTAATGCACTGAGGGGAAAAAAAACCCACCAAGAATATCTTGTACTTTTGGAATGCTGCTGTGGCAATGTATTTCAAGGACAGAGACTTCCCAAGCGAGTTGCTGTCCACTGAATCAGCTTCAGTCTCGACCTTATTGAGGTATATGAAATATATGAATAGTCTACCAGTGTGCTGGTGATTTAAATGATAGATGCTGATAAGAACTTTTCTCCTTCCTGCCTAAGCTTTACTCAAAGTCTTCCATTAAAATATATAATTGAGTACCTAGACAGCTGCATTTTGATTTGCATCTATTGCCAACACAATATATCTTTCAGATAAGCCTTTCATGCATTACTTTCAATAGTAGTGTTTTAAATTAAAAGACTGCTTCCATCAGCATAATGAAGCAAGATAGCCAAGGAAATAGCTGTATGTCTGAGCACAGAAATTCATTAAAGTAGGAAAAAATCCAAGAAACAGTGGTGATAATGGGAAAAATATTGAGCCTAAAGATAACAATACTGAAAGCAGAACCTGCATTTAAGGCTTACTTCATGGGACGGGCTGTTTTCTCTTTCTAGAGTTGTTTCTTTTGTTGGTTTTTCTTTTGGTTGTTGTTTTTTTTTTCATTCTGAGAAATCAAATAAAATTTTGGCAACTCAGTCACTTTTAAGCTGCCATAAGCATATGGGATTTTACTAGCACAAAACCTGTTGCTGATAGTGATATATGGAATAATCCTTATTTAAGTGTTAGTACAAATGGTTTCTCTTCTTCCAGGACTAAAAAACATACAATTTAATAATGACAAATATCACTGCTCAAAGAAGGCAACTTAATGTAATCAAGATATTATGCTTTTTAATTGTCTTCCTGATCTCTATTTAAGATGCAGACTGTAGATGTGTTACCTATATTTATCTTAGAAATAAGCTGTCCTTATAAAGTCCTTTTCTAAAAGAAGTGGCTGGAGAAGTGGCTGTTCTCCATATTAAAATACTTTTACCTTCCCCAGACTAAAAAGAACTTGCATAGTGAGTGCTAATGAGACACATACTCTCCTCTCAATTGCATTCTCTCTTCCTCCTCTACGTTATTTCTTTTCTTCAGCAAATCAAGGCAGTGTTAAGCAAGAAAACTCATACCTGTCTGATTGTTCTCTGCACCCCTGCCTGTCTGCTGAGCTGTGCTGCTGCTTTTGACAGGCTGTGGGAAGTCAGGAACGCAGACAGGGTTTACAGGAGAAGCTGACACCCTGCATACATCCAACCTCAGACGAGTTTTATAAATCTGATAGCTGGCTCCACTGACTATGCAAAGACAAAAGGTTCTGCCTGGGACAGAACAACCCTTTGCTGCTGGAGCACAGATGGTATGAAAGCGCTTTGTATGACACAAGGTGCTAGAAAATGTTTGGCTCACTAAAGTGTGCTGTCAAGACCTGTTTTCTATAAGCTGCCAGTCTGTCATTGTCTTTTGGAAACCAGCATGCAGCCAGCAAACCCATTTCCATCAGAACCAGAAAAAGTTTCCCTATTTGCACTTCACTTCCATTTTCTCCCACCAGGTAATTTCTCTCTGTAATGCCACCACAGGTATTATAGCAGAATTAATGAATAATCAAATTTTCTCTCGTGCTAAGTACAAAACAATAAATAGTAAGGGAGGAAGCAGGTTCTAGTAACAATAAGAGAAAAGGAAAGAGAAGCTTTCAGACCAAGAATTCCCCTCACCTGAATCTGCTGAACTTTCCAGATACAGCGTAAAACTCCTCCTTTTCTCTATTTTGGGTACAGGTGTGCTGAGAGACACTAGCCCACCGCCTGCCCTTGGTTCAGGTGCTGCTAACTTTGGTAGCTGAACTCAGTGTGGGCCTGAGCACACACGTCATGCAGCCTATCACACAGCTTTTGGGCTAAGACTGGGTTAGAAGGAAAGAGCATCATCCACCTTGCTGTCTTGTGAAGTCTTAACAGCTCTTCTGCCTTGCCACGTGAATCTTGTTACAGGTATAAAATGAACTTCTCCTGGTTTATGATGCATCCTTTAGTCCCCTTTTTGAAAGCTAAATTAGGCAGCACTGGGATGAGGTCACAGATCAGAAGAGTTCCCATTTAGCTTCTACCTCCAATACCTGGATCATTCATTGTCTAATTTGGCAGCTGGAGGAAGGTAAAGGTCAAGGCAAAATCCAACTTGGAAGTATAAAAAAAAAGAATTTTGGGAACTTTGCCCTTCTGTCATGCCTTCTTCATGGCAGCAGGAAAGACTTGTAAATGCTGAAACTGGCCAATGTTTCTATCTATTTCTCACTAAAATCTCTGTGTTTCATTAACATTACCATGAACCAATTAGATGACTTCAGTTTAGTCGATTTTACAGTTACCCAGTGACACTTTTTAATTATTCTGTTATTACAAGCACAGTAACCTTGTCTTTGTTCCTCTCATGTAAGACTTTTAAAGTGCAACTTGCTGTATCTTTCATACACCCAGAGTGGGGATGCAATCCTGAGGTGGAGCGCTCTGAACTTGTATAGATGTAGGTGAGCATAAGGAGTGCTGAAGATAAGAAGACATCAGCACTGAGGATCTTTTTCTTCCTCTAGCAAAAAAGTAATGAGATTAAATGCCTTAGGAATATTCTTTGAATGTCAAGTGGTGGCCCAGGGCTCTACTCCTGTCTCGACATGTACAATTTTCAGGTCCACTTATGAGCAATCCTACCTCACGTGCCTTTGCTCGGGCAACTAATTGACTGCTGAAGATTTTAATTTGTTTCTTGTTACATTATTATCCAGATGTCTCAATATTAAATGACAATTTTGTCTCCTGATACTGTTGCAGGAAGTTTTACCCTTATTTTTTAAAATATTTTTGTATATAAACTAATTGTAAGTGCTTTCCAAAATGTTACATTAAGCTGTTGTAGTTGAATGGCTATGGGAAACAAGCACTTTGGGATTTCGTCTTTGTTGTTAAAAATCTACAATTAGGTGCTATGAAAATGTCATCTCTTTTTGCAAGACGGCATGTGGCAAACCCAGAAATAAAATCAAGCACACAGTGGCATGAAATGGCTACAGGCTAACACAGAAATTGAAGAAGTCTCACAAAGTATCTGTGATGAGCTAACATCAAAAGAATTTAGGTTCAGCTTGGCACCAAGAAATTTGGTTAAGCAAGGTAATGAACACTGCTGTGCTTTTGATCTTCAAAACGTCTTACAAAGGTTAAGTCTTTAAAATATATCTGTGAAATGAAGCGTTATATTGGCACCATTGTTCTTTTCCCCCTCAGTTAAAGTAGATGTTGAGTGTTTAAAAGTCCATGGCTGTGGAGAAGGTCAGATCTAGTACTGCAGACTAAGCTTCTTCTGCAGTGCCTGAATTTCTCAGACTGGGCTGGACATTCTTCATTTATTCGGTCATCCCTCCATTGGCCACTGCTCTCCTTTTCTCAAGCTGATTGTCCTCTCTGACGTCTTTTTCCTGGCTAGTCTGCAGCTCTCCACTGCACTACATGCACTCAGATTGCACAGGTAAGCCTGCAATCACTCTATAGGTCGACCCTCACCTGGCTGCCTTTCCCTGCTCTATTACTTTAGAGTTCTTGCAGTGCAGACTTTTCTCTACTTCTGCACTACTCTAAGGAAAGCTCAGTCTCACACAGCTCAGCAAAACCCTCTATTCAACCTGCTTTGCAGAATCCCTGTGGAAGACCCAACTAAATGAATTTGTTCTTTAAAGCAGGTACATCACATGTGTGGAGTCTCCACGTATGAGGGCAGAAAGCAACTCACCATCTCCTGCATCTAGAATCACCGTGGAAAAGCTGCCTCTGGGAACTGGACTGGAAGTAGGAATTAAGTCAATCTTAGCAACACTGGATGCTGCCAAAAACCTGTGAGAAAGCAAAAAAATCATAATATAGACTCTTTAAATGACAACGAATGATGTCTACTTCAGAGGAAGGAAAAAAATTTTCTGAAGCCCTAAACTAATTTTCAGGATCTCTTCAAATAACTGGGAATCGTTCTTTAAAGGCTTAGAGGCAAGTGTCAGGAAACCCCCAGGGAGTTCACAGAAGAGCATTGCTGGCGATGTCGGAAATTCCTTGTAATGAGCTAATTAATGACCAGCAAGTACCTTGCAGGATTCGACACTCCAGAAATTGACTCCACTTGAGGAAGGCAAGAAATCGAAAAACCTGCCCTGTACTTCTCTGAAGATAAATGATCAGTTAGAGGAGAAGCTGGAGGAAGCCTGTGGTGTTTAGCCAATCCAGCAGTTTCAGGGTATCTCATGCTCTTAGCACCAAAGTGCATCTGTCAGGTGCTAATTGCCAACTCCCACTGACTGCAGTAGGAGCCCAGGGCACTTGGCATTTTGCAGTATTAAGCTGCTACTATTAAGCTAAAGACATAAACATGTCAGTATGTGCTGTTTGAACTGCAAGGCATTGTTTCTTGGATTCTCAAAATATTAAGGTTTTTTTTTTTCTTTTTTTTCCCTCCAGTTAGCAGTGTCTCACAGTAAGCAAGTGCCTAAAGAAGAAATATAATGCAAAAGGATATGCACTGTGAAGTCTGCGCTGTGAAAAGCAGAAATACATCATTCTACCAAGAGTAGGCTGATTTAATTTTAAATATAAAATCTTTAAATGGCTAATGTGCTTAAAATGTAGAAAATCAGATAACAAAAGCAGTTCTTGTTTCAAAGCAGAAGAGCAATCAGTGAGAAAAATGAATAAAAAGACAACAAAGTGACAATTAAGGAACTAGCACTGATTTCCTGGGGAAAAAAAAAAAAAAAGGATAAAAACTAATAATTTTTCACACATTGTCAAATAACATGGTAATTTATCCAGAATATAATTATACTAACATTTGGCTGTGACTTGCTATTAGATGAGTTCTTACAACTTGAAGTGCTCTGGGCAGGTTTTGAGGATGGTTGCAGGCCTGTTTGTTTCAGCACTTGGCATCATGGCCTCAGTCCTTGGGGGTGTGCAAGAAAAAACTGGGCATGGCCCTTAATGCTGTGGTTTAGTTGACAAGGTGGTGTTTGGTGAAAGGTTGGACTCAGTGATCTTGGAGGTCTCTTCCAACCTTTATGATTCTGCTGACTAGGCTAGGCTCGTGTTTCGGTTTCTTGAGGTCGTCAGTGCAACTCTGGAAGTCCAGGTTTCTATTGCTAAAGGAAGGGCAAGAACCTCCCTGCCAGGGAGGCACCCAGCAAATCATGAGTTATAACATCAGTGTTGTAGGTGCTGGAAAAAACTGAAAAAGGAAAAGCTCTCAGTACTCTTGTACCCATGCCACTGGGAGACGTAAGACTTATATTTTTCAAAAATTAGTCTCCTGCTCAGTACAGAGCATTAACCTTCAAAATGTAACTTACTGGCAGTGATAATAGAGTTTAAAAAGTAAAATGAGTGTCTGCACTCCCTCTTTCCCTGCTCTCCTTTGTAATTCAGATTTCTCTCTCTTTAGGCAAGGTCGGGAAGCACAGAAGGTAGAGGGGCCAGCATGACCTACCATGGGAATATGCAGCACTCAAGACTTTGTTGTGTCTTATTAAGCATCCAACAGATGACCATCAATAACTGATCAAGGTAGAGGCCCTTTTCTCTGGTTTTCCTTGGAAATTGTTAGTGTAAACATTGTCTTCATTCTTTTCTCTGAACACATTCCATTAGATATGGCAAAACTGTGTTCTGTGTGAGAATGCAGGAGTGCACAAGAGCTGGGATAACTTTTGGGTGATTTTAAAATACTCAAAAAGATTTCCATCTTCAGGGGTGAAAGGCGGGGGAGCTGGTTTGAGATCTTGCACGCTATGTTTCATTCCCAGATAAGAAATGATAGGTATCAGACTGTCTAGGTAGCACCTACACACCTCAGAGATTTTGTTTGGCCTCTCTAGACAAACAAAATGTCTGTTTCTTGGCAAACTTGAGGTTCTTTTCATACATGCCTTACTCCTACAGTCTATCCTTTGCCCATCCTCCTTGCCCTCCAGCTTCTGTATCTTTGCATTTTCATCTTCCTCGCAAACGTGTTTGCAAGCTCCTGGCTCTTTGCACTCAGGCCATTCCTAGTTGCATTCCCTTTTTCTCTCCTGGTCCTCTAATGCAAAAATGAACAATTCTGAAATGTGTGTGCTTATTTAGTCAAGAATTTCATCGTTGGCACTGCCATCTAATGACTTCATTCTTGTCTGAATGGAGAGAGTGTCCTCTGAAGGGGATCTGGAGGCCACCTGGGTTCTTAGATCACTATTTGCTCCTTGTTATCTAGCTTGGAGTGCTGCCAGGCATTCCTGTGCAGACAGACTTGCAAGCTGCCTACAAGCTCTTGAGAAGACCTTGTATGCATGGGAAGGGAGGATGGATGTGGGAGTCTTTGTTGATGAAACAGCAGTGTGGATGTAGATGTTGTACCTCGTCATTTATAATTATAATTTCATTATCATTACCTTATCATTTTCTGTTTAATTAAAATGTGTGTACGCTGGACCGAGGGGTTCAGCACAGGAACTGAACAGACATCTCCAAGGTGAATCCTACATGGCTGGCAAGTAAGCTTCATGTGGAATTATGTTTTCTTTAAACCTTCTAAGAACATCCAAAAAAAACTGGTAATGTTCAGTGAGGGTGGTTTTAGAACAGTGATTCCTATAAACTGAGGACAGAGAGGAAGACATTACAAAACCACAGAAATAAGGACTTTTTGAACTATTGATAAGCTAGTTACAATCAGAGTAATTTTTGTTATGACAGAACATCCCCAGGTAATGGGAAAAATTAGAAAACAGCCCCAAATCCTATGAACTCACTGTTTTGTTTAATAAGCATAAGTCAAACTTTTGACAGATTAGCAGTGGTTTTTTGTACATGTGAGAACTTTATATTTCTAAATATAAACAATCTTCTTTTTACCCAATATAAAATCATTTCCCATCTGCTCAAAATCCCAGTAATCTCAGTTTATGCATGGCAGCAACTTCCTTTAGGAAGGTAGTCCAGCAGAAGTAATTCTAGACCTGCCTCCATCTCTGTAGCACATTTATTGCTTCCATCGCTTCTCAAGCCTCAGGGTACTCCTGCTTCAAGTCTGAATATTTATGATGTCAGGTTGAAGTCTGCCAGTAACCAAAAAGCAGAAGTACCGATGGCAGCCCTCCTTTCCTAGCAAAGACACTGCTATTATGAGAGCTTTGGTCTTGTGAAACACGGTGGGAAAAGTCTTATGATATGTGTGGAATACAAAGACAAGCTTTTTTTGTGGTTAAAAGTAGCATCTGCAATAATTCCAAGAATAAAACTGACTATCTTACTGTGTGGAGGATGCCAAATAAGACTTTTTAAAATGGTATCTTGCACTAAGATAATTATGGGAGACGAGCAGCTTTACGTGAATCTAACAGCTGTTTAGAAAGCTCAGCTGGCAGCATCATTTGCTATCAGGCAGAAGACCTATGTTCAGAATCACACACAAATGTTTGTCTCCTCAGAAGCCAGCAGGAAGTGTAAGTGGCATAAAGAAAATGACAGCCTTACTGCAAAGGCAAACAGAAATCTCTCTGTGATCTTGAGCTGAGCTTGTGCTTCCTGCATAAAAGCTGCAAGGATGCAGAAGCAGATAATACTCCCTCGCGTGTCTTGACGTCCATAGCTGGATGAGAACTCTATTTTTCTTTAAATTACAGTGGCTGCACTGGATATTCTGGAAAATGATGGATCAGTACAGTCCTATAAATCCCAAACACATACGTAGCATAGCTTTTCAGAAATAACTTACAAAACAGCCTTCCAGAGAAGGAGAAGTCCAAAATAATGATAGCACACTGACAGTGCAATAAAGAGGAATTCATTATTCTGACTGCAGGGGTTGACAATGACCAGAGGGCAAATGCATAAAATAAGAAGGAAGAGCCTATGCTCAAATGTCAAAAACTCCCTGCAACAAATGAAAAAAAAAAAAAACAAAGCTCAAGATGTGTTTACTCCGTGTAGGAATGATGATGATAACACTTATCTGAGCACAATAAATATTTCTGAGCTTGAAGCTGAGGATGAAGTGTTATATAATATAGTTTGTGTATAAATTAATTATTGCTTCCCAATGTTCATTGCCATGGAAAGAAATCTTCGCCATCTAATGGTGAAGAGAGTGGCAGCAAAAATGAAGGGTTAAATTTGTAGGATGGTTGGTTTTGTGAACAATTTTTGTAGACAATTTTAAAGCTACTGTTCAGTTCTAGAAACAAATCTGATTGTTATAATTGTTTCTTTTATTGCCTAAAGAG
Organism: Myiotriccus ornatus; assembly: GCA_036023395.1. NCBI lineage: Eukaryota > Metazoa > Chordata > Aves > Passeriformes > Tyrannidae > Myiotriccus > Myiotriccus ornatus. Next base: position 5,589,910 of record JAYRBT010000001.1, read on the forward strand.
GATAATATCTATTCACAAGTGCAACTACTTCAGCATGAAATTTTGCAGGCATAAATTGCACCCTCAAATAAGATCTTAATCCCACAAAGGAACAGCAATAAGCTGTTTTTCTGCTGTTATTTAGCTCTAAACAAACTTCGTATGCAGTCTATCTGTTTTTTATTTTTAGTTCTTCCTTCTTTGTTATTGAATGCTTTTGTAAGAAGGAAGGATTTTTTTCTGTATTTTTCTTCCTCTGGCATTTCCTGTATGAAGTTACAATCCTCTCATAGCTTGTATGGAGAGGATTAGAACATGTCATCACCAATTGCAGATGAGGATTTGAAGCAGCGATGGACAGGAGGAGCAGAAGGATGAGACTGCCCGACCTGTCTTGATTCAGACTGTGTGGATGCTTTGTGCCAACCTCTGCTGCTCCAGGAAGTTAAGTCTGCCTTCCACACCTGTCCTCATCTCATGGCAAGGGAAAATTTTTTGTTGTTGAAGAGGATGAAAGACTGATTTCTCTATTGCACATTGCTCCTAAAGATCCATTTCTACACAAAGCTAGTTGACTCATAAAAGCCCAAGGGAAGGTGCAGTTGCCAAGAGGAATCCCTTCTAAAGTCCATAAAAAATTCCAGATTCCAGTTGTGGGATTGTTTCTTCCTTCTCAAGAATTTTTTTGTTGTTCCTATTGATCTGTGAACTTGTGAGTACAGTCATTGTATCCTCACATTCACCATGAAAGTGCTTCCATTGAGGCTGGAAGTAGTAATGGTAATGTATGTAAGCCCTAACCATCTGACAAGATTACCATTACGTAATGTCAACAACAGGTAGCAATTTAACTAATAAGAGTAAGGAATTACATAAATTAGGCAGCCATACAACAAAATTATGTCAGCATGCATTTCCCTGTCTTCTGTTTCAGGATTGAATCAATTGTGAAACATAAATCAAAGTAATGGATACAATATGTATAACAATTTAAGCTCCCAGGCATTGATTAACCATGACTGAGAGAACTTTCTCTTGTGAAGGAGAATGTTATATCATAAAGAATGTGCAAGTTCCCAGGTAAGGCCATGAACTACTTGGAAGAACACTTCACACCAGCCCTAGCATTCTTTGATGTGTTGAAGGCCAAGGAGATAAGATTTGCAATAAGCAAGGCCAAGTAGTCAGAGTTGCTTTACACTTTTCTCTGCGGATTGTTCCTCACTGAATTGCATAAGTAGAGGGAGGAGTTTAACATAAATGCCCCTCCCTCTGCTTTAAAACCCTATTCTTTTCTTTCAAAGCCTACCTTCTTCAGAACCTGCAACAAGATCAAAAGTGACTAAAAAGTTCCAAAAAAAGGTAAAGCTGAGCCAGAGAGAGTTTAATTATCTTCAGACATCTAATGAAAACCACAAAATCTTGTCACAATTTTCATGACTTGTTTGTCAGACCTTGACAGATCAGGAAACTGAAAGGGATGATTTCTTGATTAGGACTGAGAAAAAAGCTTGAACTTCATTTTCAAGGAGAAAGGATCTTTCTTAATTAATAAAGATAAGGAAATATGCAGTAGAACTGCCTCCTTGTTTACCAACAAAGTTGTAACCAGAATTCCACATTTTTGTCTGTCTCTCCAATGCCAAATTTTGAGTTTTCATTTTGGGGTTGAAAATATTTTTTTCAAAGTCATTCAAAAAACAATCTGTTATTTAGTTAAGGAAATAAATGCCTCAATCTTCTTGGAATTTAAGGAAAAATAACATTTTTAGTTGTGTTAATAGACTTGTTGATGTAACATGCTGGTTCCTGGTCATCCAAGTTTATGATGAACACCAGTATTTCCCTAAGAAAGCTGTGTTACTAAAATGCCTTAGGTTTTTTTGTCATTTAATCGCTCAACCAGAGCATTTCTAGTGAGAAAAAGCAGGGATTAACAGGTAAAAGACAGGGCCTGGGATTAAAAAATTTAGATATGGTACAACAGGTAGACTAAGTGTGTTGTCTCTCTCACAGAGCAATGTCTTACCCATCAAAAGGTCATGTCTCTAGAGCAGGCAGAATTTTAGTCCCATATAATACTCTTTTACCAAAGCTATCATGTAGCTCAAACTTTCCTGAAATGCAATTGGTGATGCAGGCTTTAATACACATAAAGTTCTTGGAATGAGAAAGGAAATGTTGCCATGAACTTTATCATTGGCTTGGCAGCTGACTGGGAGACAGATGACTTTTCTGTTAGTTCATCTTTACTCTCAGAATTTGGGGTTCTGGACACCACATTTGCCTACAGAAACCTGTTGAGATTATTTAATTCCTTTCTCCCTGATGCAAGTGCTGCTGCTGAAAGCATTTTTTCGGAAGAATGCTTGTGTGGAATGTAGAAATGGTGATGGATATAGCAGGGGCTTGCTGAAGATACTGATTATACTTTTCTTCCAGGGAAGGCCTGATGAATAGACCTCCACCACGATGCCACAGTCAGAGGTGTTTAATGGTGATGTGCAGTCAAAGAAGTCCTCTCTGTTCTGCTAAATTACATTTTATTTAGGGACTCCAATAATTAAGCCATACCCCAAAGCTGCATCAGTTTAGGAAAATTTGCCAGAAGCCTGGTTGATCTTACATCTCAAGCATATAGTTTTTATATGCAGTGATAAATCACTTCTAACTTTCTACATAGAGGACATTTTTTTACTGATGTATTTGAGAATATTGTAGAGTGGTTTCCTATTAAATGAGGAAAAAGCAGCTTTTATGAAGAAATCAATCTTTAATGCTAGAGAAATCAGGGATTTTTGAAAATGCTATGCATTGGTTACTTTCGCTTTGTACCTGAAAGTTGCATGAAAGCAACTGCACTTCTCCTTAAAAGACAGTGGAGGGAGAAATAGCCAGCTTTCTTTGACATTGAGGATAGAAAAATTATCAAATGGAAGGACTACAGATTGAGGTAAAGATGTCTAGATTTTGTCTGAACAAAAATGTTTTCAGGGACAAGCTTTCCAAATCGTGCACTAAACCGTATCTTTCTATCCATTAAAAGTGCCTGTGCATCACAGTAAGGTTTAGTTTAAAAATTATGTGTTAGAGCTCAAAAAACACGCCGTTCACTTTCTAGTGCCAAATGTAGAAAATGCCCTTTTCTTCCTTGTTCTTTTCCAGTGCAAGGTGGCCAGCTTAGCGTTCTGCCTGCTTTTGATTAAAGATGAGGTACAAATCTGATCCAACACGGTAATTACCATATTCCAGTGTAAGTCACAGATCATTGCTGCTATTATTTATTTTCAGACAAAAACATTCAGTTCCCCCATCTCCAACTATGGGCTGCAAATTCGTAATGGCTAGACTTTTGCTGTGAGTAAAACCAGGTCATTTCTCATTTGCTCCAGTTGCTGAGGTAGCTGCACTATCTGATGCACTAATGCACTGTCCATTCTCTGTGGAAAGTTTTGAATTTTTCCAGTGCTCCCTTTCGCTATGGATCAGAAACATGAGATAACTTTTTAATGTTAAGAATGGTCTCTTGCACCTTATCCAGTTTCTCCCTGCTTAAATAAAAGCACATGTAAGTCAGGTCTGCCTCTCCACAGAAATTTTCTTTTTTCCTTCTTAGGGTTGGTGGTGGAATCTGTGCATACTCGAGCCTATCTTGGCAAATTCCAACAAAAAATGGATGGTAGACCGAGAGGGTTATTAAATATCTTTTCTGAAGATTATCCCCACTGTGAAGGAAGCTACACTTACTTCTCTTCATACAAAACCAGAGGCTAATAATGAATGGAAGTCTACACGTAAGCAAAAACCCCAAACCAGCCCCAAGCCCCTCAACTTTTTCTCCTAGAACTGTTTAATGCAGGAAAAAGTTGACTGCACAAAGCTGCTCCATCGCGAACTAGTGAGTCACCGCCTTCAATCTGCACTTTTTTGGTTCAGGCTGACATATTTGCAGCTGAACTTTTTAGGCTTGCCAGTTCTCTGGAGAAGATGTATATTATAGAAAAGTTGGGAATTTTAAGATGGATCTCATCAATTTAGCATTTATAACATATTTGAGAAACAGAGCATCTAACAATAAGGAAAGGGAAGAGAAAGGGGGAGATACTGATCTGACTGCAAGACCTGCAGAACTGCTTTCAGGTTGTTAGAAAATTTTAGGACATAAAACTTTTTAGTATTTAAGTACCTTCCTTGAATAAGCTATAAGCAGTAACAATGGGTTAAAGTTCTTTTTTTAAAGTGAGTAAGTCTGTGGATTTCTTAATGGAAGAATCCACACAGTCTGTCAAAAAGCGGTAGATATTCTTCAAAGTAGACAGATATAGCACTGATGACATGACATTTCTTGCCATATCTTACTAATGAATAAGACATAGTAGAATCACAGAATGGCTTGGAATGGACATTAAAGATGACCTTGCCATGGGCAAGGAGAGTGTTAGTAAGGAGAGGTCAAAGAAGGACAAGAGACTCAAATGAGACATGCAGTGGAGGGGATGAAGGTAGGCTAACCTACCTGTTACTACACCTAACTGAAACAGGATTTTTCACTCCTTTCCAGCAGACAGAAAACAGATTTTTAATTGTCATCAGCATCCCTTTGCATTGCAAATGACAGGAATGTACAGGGAGAAGGAAAATCAGTCTTCAAAATCTGAACATCTCAAAATGGGAAAATGCAATTGATTTTAAGCACGCAGTTTGTGCAGAAAATTAGGTAATCCATTTTATACTTAAGTGCCCATAGAACATTGGGGGGGGGGAAGGAGAAAAAGAACATTTTCTGTTATCTTTTTATGAGAATTCTATTGTGCTCACTCCACCATAAACTTTCCACTATTGTTTATAGACAGTTTGTAGAATTTGAAGCCAAGGCTTGATGCTGCAAAATTTCTGATAAAAGCTGTGAGGTTAGAGGACAACGTGCAGAACATCTCAGTTTCATATTCAGATTCCCACAGAGAAAAAGCATCTTTCAGAAAACTGGTTGTATAATGAAAAGGCAGATAAGTGTTTCATTTCATTATTTTCCTGTCTTAAACCTCAGGCTCATTTCTTCCCCCTTGGTTTCTGAAGACACAACTGCTTACTTGTCAATCATGAGTAATGCTTTCCTTTCTCAAAAACCTTTCTCCCACCTCTTAAAATAGTTTCCAATGTTGGAGTGTGGTAAAACTTCAGCTAGAAGTATAAGGTCTAACCAAAAGTCTCATTACCCAGACTGGAGAGTTAGGGAAGAACTGCAAGCCTGGCTAGTCAGGAGGAAAATACAAGTCTTACAATATCAAACCTCCCAAGCAGGGAAATTTAAACAGGAATGATCCTACGATTTTAAAAAAGACCCTGTTGTTTGGAGCCTCTCTTAGCCAACGTGGCACCTGTCAAGGCCTGAACACCTTGTAATGTTTACAAAGATGTGAGACTTGATAGTTGCGGTTGTTCTGCATCACCTCATGTGAGGAGGAGGAGGTCAGACACTGGCCCCAGGGTGGCTCCTGTGAAGACTGTGACTGCTCCGAGACTGCTCCAAGACTGCTCCTAGCAACTGCTGTCATCTCCATCTCCCACAACATCTGACCTGCTTGTGGGTACTGTAAAAATGCACCCATGGCTTGTCTTACTTGCCTGGGAAGGAGTAACGTGAGCCAAGATTCTCTCCTATCCTTCTGTGTTTGTTCTTCTCAAGCTGCTTTGCAAGGGCGGGAGACACAGCAAAGAGGGCACAGCAATGCAGTTTTGGACAGGGGATTGAAGTTCTGCTAGCCCTCAGCTTAACCATAACCTTCAGATTGTGAAGGATTCTGCAGAAGAGCAGTTTGGATGAGGAATGCTGGAGATAAGGCAAATAAATGGCCCATAACTAGCCATGGACTGCTACGATGTTGGTTAATGCTGGTATTGGGTTTATGATTTGTGCTCAAAGAGCCTGAGGAATTAGATTTATTCCTAAATAGCACAGGACCCATGTGGCCAGCTGAAGGCTATTGCCAGGGAGGAATTCTGCTGTGTGAAAAGCCTCTGAAGTGACCAATGCCTTGTATAGTGCTGGAGACAGTGGCAGCTCAGACAGAATATGTTCAAGTTGTGTTACTGGGGGACACAAAGTTGAAATCTTTGATCCCAAGGATGATGGTCTGGTCTGGCAAAGGTATACGAGGGAGAGTCAGAGGGAAGGGTAGTGGTGGAACAGGGAGGAAGCTGGGATGGGGAGAGCCACATTTACTGCTCTGGCTGTTGCATGGGAAATAGCAGGAAGGACAGTGACTCCCTAGACATCGTGACTCTGCACTGCTGGAGCAGCCAAACAGAATTTACAGGGCTTCAGTGCTGGCAGACTTGGAACTGAGCATATGACTTGTAATGCCAACTTAGTGAATGCCTACAGATGATGCTGATCTGAATACTAACACTAAGGATCTTGGCAATGGGATTTCAATAATTATTTTTGCCTCTGAATGTGTTTGCTTGGCAGGTTAAGAAAAGGGTTGATGGTAAAATAGAACAGGTGACTCCAGATGTGCAAGAAAGACTGGGAGGAGGGTAGGTGCAAGCAGGGGTGAATGCTGGATACAGAATGGTGGATGCTGGTAAATGCAGTAGGAGCAGAGTTTCAAGGGAGGCTGGTAGGAGTGAGGAAAACAAATGTGAGTGGAAGAAGGAAAGGTAAGGGAGAAACCATGGGGACAAGACAAAAGCTAAAGGCAATTTCCTTGGGCTTCTCTCTTCACCCCTGTCCCCCTTCATGTTTTCTGGGTACACCCTGACCTAATGCATGCCCTCTCAAAAACTCAGCACACTACATGCTACAGCTTTCCCTTATGTTTACAGTAAAGAATCCAATGCACGATTAAGTGACCTGGCTACCTTTAGCATCCTGAGATCAATGCAGCCTCTTTGTCTCTTTTTCTCTTGCAGTTTCTCTTGCTGAAGACACAGATGATTTTTTTTTTTTTTACGGGGTCTTTTGTTCTGAGTATTTCAGTATTTTTATATTGTGTGTCTTCAAATTTCTGGATGTTGGTCCTCATCAAGAGGAACAAGAATAGTGTGTTAAAGAAGCCTCCAGCTACTGTAGATCATGAAAAAAATGTGTAATGGTCTATTACATACCTATATCTATGCATATAATTGTATATAAGTGAAGGACTGAAACACCAGGAGCATCCAGCTCTCAATAAAAGCAGAGCTGCTTCTTGGTTGAATAAAACAAGAAGTAAAATACTGACTGTGAGGGTGACATGAGACTGTAACCTGAAAGCTAATTAAAGAGAGAAGAGAATTTAAATAACATTTGGGTGCAACAGCAGGAAACACAAGGAACAGGTGTTTAACAAGATTTCTTTTGACTGTTTAACCTCTTCATTAATGCCAAAAAACCACAAACTCTCTCAGACTCTGGCTTTTCCTGGTTTCAGTAGTTGTAGTTTTGGCTATTTCTTCTGCTGTTTGTTAGTCTCTAGGGATCTGTGTCTCCAGCTAAGTGCTTTTGATCTCCATTGTTTGTGGCGTTTCCCTTCAGGAAGCAATAGGATTACATGGCTGTGAATAAGGCCCAGTGTTTGTTACTCTGCTCTGCAGGTTCACTACAGCATCTGTGGGAGTGATCTCCTTACAAAACCGGATGAAATTTGTTGCCTAAGACCTAGAAACCAGGGAAGCTTTTTTTTGTGGTCACTGTAAAATACAAAAGCATAAAGAAGTGTTTTTTAGTGTATTGGTATAGTCTGGAGGGATATCTTTTAATAGAATAGGTCTCTCACTGCTGACATCCTGCTGAGTGACTGGGACTATATAACACTGAAGTGGCTTTACATCTTCAAAGAAGTTCCTTGTTTAAATGACCTTCTAGTAAAGAGCTCTTTCTCTCCAGCCTTTTATATTCTATTTCACACTGTTTCTTGAAAATAGCAATAATAAAATAATCTCAAGTGATACCTGCTTGAACAGTCACCTTTTAATGATGTGTTTACTTCTGTTGTGATTTTAAAAAGTTTCTTCCTGAATTTCTTTAGTTCATTGTTTGAAGTGAAGACATTATTATAAGACTATCTCTGTAAAAGTGTGCTTTCTTTAGGATGCAGTTTCAACAACTTTAGACAACTGACAGAATCAATACCTGATCTCAGATTTTGCCTACATGAACTCCCACTGCCACTATCCTCCTACACCCATTTAGACCTCTACATGTCAGGGACATGCACCTCTAACTCTTTAGGCTTGTTTTCGCAGAATTTATTCCGTTAGCTGCTGCTTCTTTTTGTTATTATTTTTCCCTTTCCTCTTCCTTATTGCTTTCCACACAGCATGCAGTCCAACCTTCTGCCTGATGTTCTTCTTCCAAATTAGTGGTTTTGACATTAGAATCTTCTCCAAATAAACGGATTCGTCTTCTCACCTCAATCCACTATATATGAGAACTGCTTTTTTCTTGTACCTTGCTCTCCCCTTCCTGACCTGCCTTTCTGTCCACAGCAGGGCTGGACTCCCTGTCAGGAAGTCGAGTGCATCAGCATCCTCTGTCACCTCTGGCTTTGAAGGGTTTGTCTGGCTGGGCTCAGGGCTGTGACATTTGTTGTTAGCTTTTTGTTACTTACTGAATGTTATCTCCATGGCTGGTGGTGGATCGATTTCCCCTAACAAAGGCTTTGCCTAATCTCCTCCCCTATTGTTATCATTGATCATGATCTGTAGATTTTCCAGTTTCATTTTCTAATTTCCTCTTTTTTTTTTCCTTCTTTTTCTTTTCTTCCCCTTCCCTCCTCTCCTTTTTTTTCCCCACCAAGAACACACTAGCAGTGTGCAGGGACCATCCTGATCTTCAGGATGTGACTGTTGAAAGGGAAAAGAATGTATATATATATATATACACACACACATATATACTTATATGTATACCTAGTTCACAACTTCCTTCAGATTCCCCATCATTTTTTGATCTTGAAGTTAAAAGAAACCAGCAACACTTGGAAACAGGAGATCCACTGCATGACATGGTCCAAACCTGGCATGTCTGAAACCAGTGTTTTGGGTTCCATTGCTAAACTCCCGAGCAGCAGGAAAAGAACCAGGTTGAGTGTATGTGCAGTGAATTTGTGCACTTGTGTGGATCCTGAGAGCTTCCTACCTAGCAGAGTGGTTTTGAGTGCTTAGATGTGAATCAACCCATTAGGCAGACAGATGCTTTATAGACCTAATGTTACACCATTTCTCACCCTAGAGAGTTGCTTCCTATACGATACTTCATCTTTTATGATCTTAATTAATACTGATTGGTATATGATTGCCTCTAAAAATACTGATCTACAGGGAAAACTAATCTCTGATGTTACAGTGAGTGGTATTTAGGAGAAATCATAATGTACTACAGCCCTTTGTAAATGATTAAACAGATCATCTTTTTTGATCTGTGTGTATCTGTCTATCTCTATATTGTCTTCCTTGATAGCTTATGTTGTAACTCCCACACCTGGAACTTCCACCACTGTTTTAAACCATTTCAAAAGTAATGTGTGGCTAGAGGAGATCACACTTTTGAAAACTGTAATGAAAAACCATTATTAAATAAGGGATATAGCTTTTTTTTTTTTTTTTTTTTCCCATTTTGCTTTCAATCAGCATACTGATTCTGCTTTTATATAGAATTCACTCCTGCATCTATACTGTCAGGGTGATTTCATTTTTGGTCCATTCCTATTCTGAGAAGGAATCCTCCTGCATACATTCCAAAGATTCCCTTTCTCTTTCAGCAAATATTGTGATTATAGTAAAGTGAAAGCAGAGATCTTAGTAAACAAAACCAGAGGATGAATGAATCTTCAAAGCTGGCTATGACACCGAACTTAAAATTTACATATTATTTTTGTCAGCAGCATGTCCAAACTGCCAAGGGCGTTCTTGGAAATCACAGCTGTGATATCTACAATAGCTGAACTACAGGAAAACTGCAGTTAGGTCATACTACCTTATCACTTGAACAAGAATAGCACGAACGATAATAGTTAGCATTACTGCCTACCCATTTTGCCGCGTATTTGGTTCAGTAAAAACAATTCTAATTATTCGTAGCATGAGAAAACAGTATGCTGAATGCCACCCCTCCTGCTCTACACGCTTGACTCGGGTAAGCAGCATGATGGTGTCAGATCAGCCCCAGCTGAATCAAATTGGGCCCCGTGGGCGAGTGCAGAGAAAGGTTCTGGAAGGGGCTGCGAGGGGAGGTCACGGGACTGGCTGGGGCCAGGTGGTTTTTGGGGGCCAGGAGGGGAAGTGTTCAAAATGAAGCAGGGGAGAGACTAAGGCCAGCAAGCAGCCTTCAAAGGAGAGGAAGGAGCTGTCCTGGCCCTCTGTGCAGTAAGTGCTTGAATTCATTCTCATAAGTAGGAAGAGGCTGGCTCAGGAGTTTATTGTTGGCCAGAGCTTGAGTTGGTCAAGGGGGAGGTGTTAAAATTAGATGCTAAGCTGGAAGGGTATTGGAGAATTGATGTGGGCATTTTTCTGTGTTTTAGGAACCTAATTTTCATAGTAAGTTTTATAGGGCTTGTTGCCATTTGTTTCAGAGCTTGAAAAGTGCTCCTGCCTGAGGTTAAATACTACCAACTTCAAAAGAGCTTAGCTGCTGTTTCAGAGCACTTACATAAACATACGTTCCAAATCTACAATTATTTGTTTTACAGGATTAAATTTCTTTTAAATGCTATTAATGGCTTGGAAGACTCATGCCAGCCTCCTGCATGCACAGGCTGTTTAACCACAGGTGTCTGATGCAGAAGGTCTGCAAGACATCTACTCTGCATGTTTGCAACCAGTCCAGGAACAAATTGCTTGATAATGGTGTTACAAAGCCAGGCCATATGTGGTAAAAAGACAGAAGCCGTGAACAAATAGGATTATTGTAAAAGCCCAAGTACTTGCAGTAGTAGGTAATAAGACACAAGAATTGTTCAGAAGTCCAAGAAATTGTGTCTCATGTTAAAGCTGATGGACTGGGGTTTTGTTTGTTTACTTTTGTTTGTTTATTTGGTTTTTTTTTCTTTTTTTCTTTCATTTTTTTTGGTTTCCTCCTTTTTTTGGTTTCCTCCTTTTTTTGGGTTTCCTCCTTTTTTTTTTTTTTGTTTCCTCAGTTTGGGCTGAAATTCTTTGGCTTAGCCCAAGGGCGGTGGAAAGGAGCTGCTGCCCTAGACCTGGGAACTGAATTTTGGCAAGTAAGCTGGCACATGCTACTTGCAGCTTGTTTGCAGCTGCAACCAGTCAGTGGGGCCAACTTTGGGGCAATAAAGTTGAATGTTGAAAGGCACTTGACACCTAATCTCACAAGACTGAGAGGAAGAAGCAGAAAAACTTGGAAAACAAATGATGTGTCATATGTGAAAAGAACTTTCTTACTCTTGGCAGGTAACCAAAAGAAATTCTGATGCAGAGGTTTAAACCTGTATAGGCGTAAATTTTTTTTAATGGTAAATTTTTTTGGCTGTAGTACTGCACCAACAATTCAAGAATCTGTAGCATAGGCTTGGTTTTATGTCTGCAGCAATTTTTAGGTACATAAATCCCTTCTTTAAGTGGTCAAACACTGATTATTTCAAAACAGTGCGAGTTTCTTGTCCCAGCACCTTTATCTGCAAGATTGAACCAGAGTTTCATGGTGATAACATGAAAGCATTTTGTTCTTTTTCCTTTCCCAACATCCAGTTTTAGTTGCTTCATTACCAGCTTGTATTTACTTGAATTTTTACTGATGTTATCGTTGAAACAGATCTTCTCATATCTTACCGTTTGCCCCCTCTCAGCTTCAGCACAACAAAACTGCCCAGGCTCTTGTAACTTCTCTGTTGAATAATCCATTCCTTTAATCATCTTTTTGTTCTTCCTCTGTATCTTTTCTAGCTTACATCATTTTTCTCAGAATGTAAATGACCAGAAAAATAGTCCAAATAGTGTCTCAGGGAAGTCTTTCGCAAGCACAGTCTTTTTCTCTCCCAAAATTGTTTCACCTAAAGCATTTTCAGATGTCAGTAGCTTTTTCCACACTTGCATCCCACTAAGAGCTCAGAGCCATATTGATTGACCATGCTGATGCTATGCTGATTGACCAATGCATCCTGATTTTCCTTCTTTCAGACATCTCCATGACATAATCTCCATGGAAATAGGAAGAATTCTTGTTATCAATCCCTAATCAAACAGTGATAAGAGATCAAACAATTCCATCTCTTAAATTGTAAAGTACCTTCTCACTTATTTTTTTTCTTGAGGGTGTGTTACTGCCTATTGGCATGGATACCCCTTACTGGGCAACTGGGCAAGGTCATATCTAAAGATAAACACATAAATCTCTTTCATTGATCAAACAAAACCTCCAAACTTTCCTGAGCCACACTTAAAGCCTAAAATGTGGCCCAGAATAAGAACGTGGTCCATGCAGGAAGGTGGTCTTGGTTACAGTAACCTGGCAAGCCCTGACATGACTTTGGTTGCCAAATTTGCTATTTTGGATTCAAGTAATAAATAAAAAGGCAAAACTAACATAATTAAAGCTGGACACAACACTCAGACTTATGAAACTTATACATGTTTAAAATGTATAAAAGCCAAAACAAACAAATTTCAATATAGTAGAAATACTGCAAAATAAAGTGAGTGGATTCTGATCATACAGACATAACATTGCTGATGTTTCTTTTGAGTAGATGCTTTCATAAACGAGATCCTTGTTAAAAGCACTACTCCAGGTTGCCATATTAGAGGATGATCTTGAAGTTTTCCTGTAGCTTTGTAGTCAAATATTCTACAATTTGCTCTGATATCCTGTCTATAACTAAACTATTTATTTATCAGATAATCTTTTAGCTATGGGGAAGAAGGAGGTAAATGTACAAATGGCACAATCAAACAAAATGCATTCAATTGCAAAAACTTGAAATTATTCACAGTGTTTTAAGTGGACTATTTCTAAACCAGAAAAGTAACTGTTCTTTTCCCTAATAGTGACAGATTACAAAAAATTACATTCCACACCTCCCACAAGACTACATCTGATAAGCTTGCAGGGACCAAACACAAATCTCTTCTCGGGGGACATTGATCTGTGAGTGATGCTGAAGACATTGTGGAATGGAGGAGGGAAGGAAGGACAGATGATGTTCTCTCCCTGACGAGACACATAAAAGCCAAGCAGCCCAGTGCTACACCAACATATTTCCAATACCTATATATTTTAGAAAAGGATTGTTACTCCATCTGATGCATGCCACCAAAGCAGAGCTTGGCAAGGAAAGAAGAGGTTCAAACAGAGTCTGAATATAGAGAGATGTGTGTTCTAAACTTTTGGAAACTTTATGCCACCTACTTTCCTCAGTATTTCTGTAGGGAAAGGCACTAATGATACTCCAAAATCTTACCCATGTGGTTTCTAAAGACAAGGTTTGCAAAGTGTTTTGATGATTGAGAATAGCACCAAGTAAATAACATCGTTGCTGCCACTGGGGCATGTACTTGTAGATGCACTAATAATAGGAGGAGGTGGGAAGTTGTGTGTACCAGGCAAACAGAGCCTCGTAAAGAAAAGTTTATCTGAAAACTTAAGAGTTTTACCAAAATGCTTTTAGCATTACAAATTTAAATGCACAGAAAGCTAGAGAATAAATTGCTGCATAGAAAATTAGTATCTGAAGTGCTGAAATAAAAGGCTTACAGAGAAAAAAAAAAAGCTGTGCAAGAATTGTTCGGTGTGTCAAACATTTCTTGTAGGAATTATGGAAGAAGTAATGTAAGTAAAGACTATTTGTTCAATTACAGAGAAGCCAAGCAATCAAGAGATGAGATTCAACAAATATTAAATGTCAGAAAGTTATTTAAAAGCCATAATAGTAGCAATATCATCTTGCTTGTAGTTCGTCATATATGCACCTTGGTTGATGAACAACTAATTAATCTTGTAATGCTAGACTCTTAAAAATCACAGACAGAGGCATGGGAGAGCTATCTTTATATATGGAAGGGAATTCATGGTAAAATTAAAAGTTTTGCACAGCCAGCCAGACATACTTTATGCTCACCATAGAGTTCATCTCTCATATTATGCTTCCCTGAAATCAGCTTTTTGGTTTGATTTTTTTTAAAAAATATTTATTTTAGTCATGATGAATAAATATTTTGTGAATCAGCTACAAAGATCTCCACTCTCTTTTAAGTGTCCCAATCCAGCTCAATCTGTGACTGAGAATATTTTTACTGTAAGAGTCCCTTTACTTTGGGCACTTTGAACTTCCAGCCGCCTTCCCTGGCCTGCCCATTCCAGGGCTGGGCAACCCTTTCCATTAAGAAATTCTTTCCAAATGTCCAATCTAAGCCTCCCATGGCAAAACTTGAAGCCATTTGCTCTTGTCCTGTCACTTGTTACCTGGGAGAAGAGGCTGCCCCCACTTGACTACAATCTGCTTTCAGGGAGTTGTAGAGAGTGATAAGATCCTCCAGCTGCTCATCAAAACACTTGTGCTCTAAATCCTTCTCCAGTTCTGTTGTTCCTCTTTGGACACACATAATGCAAACATCTATAAACTATGGTTTGTGTGGGTTTTTTTTTTTTGTTTTGCTTTGGGTTTTTTTTGCATTTTGTTTATGTTCAGCAGTCCTTCTTGGGTCCAGTGCTTTACATCCGAGAAGAAAGTGTCTAAAGCAGATGAGAGGATCTGCATTCTGCCTTTCTCTCTTGGTTGGCTAAAAAGGGTACAGGACGACCTGCCTTGACAGGTTTCTAAATTACATATGAAAATCTTGTCTCAATGCCACCAATTGTTATAAATTCAATGAAAAAACAGATTTATAGAAAATATATGGTTGATGAATTACTATCTTTTGTATGAATGTTCGTCTGGGATGAAAATAGGCTGTGATAAATCCAGTGTGCTTTAAAGTGGATCAGCAATCCCACTCAGCAGATCTTCCCTACTAAGCTAGGTTTTGGGTTTTTTCTACTGAGAAAGTGGGGAGAAGGCAATTCCTTTATATTTAAGCATATAGTCCAGAACCCACCCGGCAGAGGAGGTGCTGGGTGGCTCATAATTTTTGCATGTCCTTTCCCTGAAACTTCTGCAGGAGTCAAATAGCTGAGGTTCACCCTTGGGGTCAGTTAGACCTTCCCAGCTCTGTCCAGAGAGTGATGACCTGTGCTAAGCTGCAGCTTTTCATGACAGTCAGAGGCCACGATAAACTAAGTCTTTTAGGGAGCCTTTAAACTCTTTCAAAAGTCTGCGGTTGCTGTAACTTGCTACAGTTTTCACAGTCCTGGAAAACATCCATTCCCTTATAGTACACCTTTTTTTAAAGTGTGTGTTGAACTAGAATACAGATCATATGTTATTTAGTTATGTCTCAAGGGACAACTTTGAAAACAGGATATAGACCTGTCCTTATCTGTGCACAGTACACAAAGGACTGTGCCAAATCTGAAATTACCATGACTAAACCACTGTGGGTTTATCATCTTGCAAATCTAATTCTAAAGTGAGAACAAGAGAACTTCAATTCAGCTTTCAGGTCTCTGAGGGCTTTTTTTTCTTCTTTTTGTTCCTTATTCTTCCTTTTCCCTGTTCTTCTACTGAAGAGTGTAAAAAAGACCAGAACGCTGGATTTCATTTGGATATTAGTCCAATATGTTAAGATTTCTACCATTACCATTAAAGCTACTATGAAATATTTTTCTTAAATTTCTCCAGGTGGACGACTGGATTTTCTGAGTTTACGTTCTTCCTTGAGTGGTAGAGATTATTTTTGTTTGTATAATTTTAAAACAAATAAACCCAACTCACACTGCCTCTCTTTCCCAAAAAAAAACAACCCTACAAACCCAAAAAACAAGTAGTGACTAACAATACCAATCCCTCACCCTGTCCCCCATGGTAAACAAAAAGTGAATGAACATTACTTTCCCCTTACAAGAACCTTTGTAGTAAGTTTCCAGGCATAACAGTAGAAACAGTGCACAGGTTAAATGATGTAACCGCTAATAAAATAGTGACAACACAAATAAAAGGTTAGGCAAAGTTCTCACTGAGTTTTTTTTACACATACATCCAAAATGTCTACATTTGCAATAAGAACCTGTGTAGGGAAGACATAAGATTTAAAATGCCAAGGGTAATTCAAAGATTCTAGTCTGTACCTGTGCTAAAATTCATGCTTTAGGCAATGCCTTGAGAAAAACATAAGCTACTGGAGTACATCAAAATGAAAACTTTAGGACTTTTATTTATGCACATTGATGCACCATAATAGTGTGTTATGTGTATCTAAAACCAAAACCTGCTTTATCTCCTCTTTGAATGTGTAAGGCCAAGAGGAACAGAGAAAGCCCTGCCACAGGGAGAAGGAGAGTTCTCTCATGGTTTTGTGGGGTTAGAAATAGAGGATGAGGCTGGCTCAGGGTCTGGCCCCTGTCCTTGGGGCAGTCCTAGCACCGCCCCAGCAACCCCTGTGTCTTTGTGCCACCCCTCAGCATAGCACCCTAAATGCCATGCTGGCATTCTCAACTGCAGAAAAGTCATGTCCTGCTGTGCCATAGGGAAGGGCAAGGTAATTTCCTGTATTTCCTCCTTTATCTGTACATTTGATTCTTATCCCTAGGTGCAGGGAACTGGGAATCAGGGAGTAATGCTTTTTTCTTCAGCCTAATGATTCAAATCCAGTCCAAGCTAACGCTGGCTATTTCAGTGTATGTAAAATTACTTCTGTGGATCATTGGCTGTACCTCAAAAAGTAATTGACAGCACTGCTAGAAGTCTTAGCAGATAACCCAAAGACTGAAGTGGTACTCAGAGATCTTACTGAAGATCTGAGCTGAATCATATCCAAGGGGCAATGGAAGATAATTATGGAGTTCAGGAGCTTCAGTCTACATATTTGTTTTGGAGGGAAAAAACTCCAGCTCATAGAGATCTGTTCCCAGCCAGGGAACAGATTTACCAGGTAAATAACCTGTGCACAAACACTGTTAACCACACCATCAAAGGCTTGTAAAACAACATAGTTTGCTGTCCAAATATGAATTACCTGATTAGTGGTTCCCAAGAAGGTCTGATGAGAACACTGCAATTGTATTTTACTGATTGCTTCTGATTTATAGGAAAACTTCCTTTATTTTTAAGCAATAAAGCTGTCTCCAGCTCTGCATGCCATGGTGTTTCTCTCCCACCAGTCCAGAGATTCTGCTAAAGTCTTTTGCTAGAGCGATTTTACATTTCTTAGTGAATATTGTAAAAGAATGGAAGAAAACAGCAGAGACGTGTAGGATCTAAAGAAATATGGAGATAACACTGAATCAAAACAGCACCACTTCAATGCCCCCTCTTTAGCAGTCTCATTACTGACCATTTATCTGAGAGCCAGACACACAGATGGCACTAATTCCCCCCCCCAAATGCACAGTGCAGTATAAATGTCATGTTAAAATAATGTATTACCGTAAATAACACACAAGTTTCCCACAAAGTTCAGTCACTTTGTATGAAAGTTGATGTATTATTTTACTAATGTTTAATGTTCCTACTGTGTGAGCTCCAGTAATAGTTTTCTGTAGGCAGTTTGTCTTTTATTTACAGGCACATATAATTGTAGTCGACAGCCGGAAGGTAAAAATATTTGCAGATAAATTTTACTCAAAAAATAAAAATCTCAGCAATTTAAAATATGGAGGATGTTGAGGAATATATTTTAAATGTTAGCTAAAGAGCAGTTAAACATTTTTCAAACTGTCCCATCTGGCACAGCTGTAAATAACAATCTGTCTGCTTTAACTGTCCTCTGTTGACTATGTTAGGAAATGTTAGTATTATTTGCTATTAACTGACAATTTCATCTTTGAGTATATTTTTGAAGTTCTACAGTGTTGACACTAGTACATATATCATTTCTTGCAGATCAGTATAATGCTGAAAGAATCTTTGTGCAAACATATTTAAAGCTCTTCATCTTTATGTTTGAAGGTGCTGTTACGGATGGGGTTAGGGAGATTTATCATCATCTTTACTTTGATCCCTTTTTCTGCAAAAAAGCAATAAGCTGAAAAATTCATGCATCTGGAGAAGCAGAGGAGACAGTTTCATCTGCCACTGAAAGCAATCATTTAGGCATAAAGGAATCACTGACTTCTGGATGTGAGTGGGTACAACATAAATGTCTCACAGATATTATGTGTGCCATAGTGGTCTTTCATCAAAGCAGAATTTATGGATGTTTCCTAGCTACTAGATGAGTGCTATGTAATATGATTCCATAAATTACTGTAAAAAGCAGACAACAGTACAATAAAAATAAATATCAATTGCAGGAGCAAGTGTATGTTGCCCTGTATAAACAAAGAAAAAGATGGGGAGATCAGCTCACTCCTGTTGATAAGGGCTTGAATATTGACATGAGACTGGCAGGGATTCCTGATCTGTGTTTCAGATGAAAATCAACACTTGCTTGGTCCACTTTTGGATATGGTAGAGGGGGTTTTACAAAATACATCTTTGGTTCTTTAAGTAGCAGCTATCAGTTTACTGCTTTCATATTAAAATAACTCCTCATTGTATCAGATAGAGAAGCCCCTACCTGTGTTCTGCTGTGCTATTGCTTTATATTATTATTTATATACACAGTGCATATAAAACTTTTCAACTTTCTAATCCCAAAAAGTGGATGAAAATAAAAGTGAGACACTTAGGCACTAAAATATACACTGTTTCTCAAAGAACAGAACTAAACGGATTGCCAAATTATCACTTCCTGAGCCTAGAAAAGTTACTTGTCCTGGAAATTTTTTCCATGGGTTGGGTAAAGAGAAGGTGCTACAAGTGTAAAGCAAAGGGCAGAATGAAACAAATGTGAAAAGGCAGCAGCACTCAGTCCCAGGTATTTCAAAAGCTGTATTGGGAAGAGATTTTATCTAACATCTCCCATTCTGATGTTGAATTACCGCCTACTCAGTATGTTATTTATGTGTATTCAAAGGCACAGCTACTAGCTTGCCTTTCAAACTGATGTTTTAACTGTTTTCTTCGGTGTGCAAGCCCAGCAGAGATGTGCTGACAGTAAACCAGGTTCAACATTTTCTTGTTTATCATCAGCATTGTTTAAGTTCTGGTTCATACAAAAAGTGCTGACAGGAAACAATGCTCAAGTGTCGTTGAACCAACTGGGCCAGAGGAGTCTTCGTTAAAGATCATTATACATGAGGAGAACTCTGCTTGACTGTCAGCTTGAGTTGGTAGAACTGACAGATTGGGGAAACCAACCCAAATTTAACTTGTAAATAAAGTATAATTTACATGGATATAACTGACAGACAACAACTTAAAAAAGTTCCTGCCTGGTGCTTGTATGGCCACTTTGTAGGCAGAATTATCATTTATATGGAAGTAGAAAGCACTACCACCCTCTCCTGAAGGTTTCATTGTGCTCAAGCTAAATCTGTTTAAAATGGAATAGTCGGGTCCAGAACCCCTTCAAAGGAAATGTACAAACACCTGTTGATAAATAACCTGTCCTGCCTGTGAAACAGAATTGTAGAAACAAACAGCTTTAATAGAAGGGTCTGTGAAGTTCAGTGTCTCTGAAATAGCCAGATTTAATACAGACTGGCTTTTTTGTTTTTTTTGTTTGGTTTGGTTTAAAGCAGATAAATATAAGAATTTTCTTCTCACTGTTGAATCTTGCCTTGCATAAGCATGAAGAACTTCAGAGAAAGATTGCAAACCCCAAAAGCCAGTCCTTAAACCCTCCTCCACGTGTGATGTAAGGGTAACAATGACCCAGCATCCCTTCAGACCCCTTCCATGCTCCAGCTGGGTTAGAAGGGGAGTAGATTCTCTGAACCTTCCCAGAATCCCCAGTTCTCTTGTTTCTCTCTTTAACTTTGGTTTGTGGCAGTGTTTCAGATACCTTAAACTGATCTTTTGAGGATGAGAAAAAAGATACTAGCAAATTTCATTTCCAGCTTTGGGAAAAAAGTCTGTGATTTAATTGAATTGCATAACTTCACATCAATTATTATTATAAAGGCAAGATACATGAAGAAGATTCAATAGAAAAGGGAATTGGTTTTAGGAATAAATAAATAAATAAAGGTTAGCTATGAAATGTCTTTGTTCAGTGACTGGGATAGGGAGTACAATTGAAACGTTATTTATTCTTCAGATTTTTGTTTTTGAGCTTTCACAAATGACAGACATTAGAGTTGACTAAAAGGAGAAACTACAGAAGTGAAATTTATGGTATATATATTTGCAATTATTACTTAATAAGATACTTTCAGAAGTAGAGAGGATGTAATATGCACTGACAATAGTAGACATGGAAGGAAATTGCACCATGAAAGTGAATTAAATTGAATTTCAAGCCATCCATTACACAGTGGAAATTAACTCAGAAGAAGAAGATATGGCTTGACATGCAAAATAATTATTTTAAGTGGGTATAGGCATTAAAAGATTGTGTCAACATGCACACACAATTCCAGTGACCTTGCCTGGTAGGGGATGAAGAATTTTGCCTTCAGACTGCTGCAGGCTAATTGGCACTGCGCTCATTTTCCAAAAGTAGTTAACGTTATTCTTTATTTGCAGAACCCTTTTTTTCTCTTAGACTATTGCAAAGCTTTTTAATAAGAAACCTTAAAGTGCATTTGTGAAATGAGTCAGATATTTTAACTATGTTGAAGCAAATGTAGAAAGGCTTTTATCAAGGTGATATGTCAATGGCAAAAAGCTGGCTGAAGAGTTCACACACAAAACATACTTAAGTCTGGTTAAACCCTTGGAGGGAATACCCCATATACTTGAAACTTGAAAAGCATAAAGGTAATTATCTGAAGAGACTTATGCCTTCCTATTCTTATATTTCAACACTGTCAGTAGTTTGCTTCAGCTTTCACAATCTTTGAATAAACTCTGTTGCAATGTTCCAAGTAATTGATTGAGGAAAAATACTTGGTTGCTTTTCCTTAAATGTATTTCTCATCTGGGCAGCACAGATACAATCAATTACCTGAGCTGAGGGTGAGCCATTCATGGATTTCAACCCCTGTGACAGCAGGTGGGGCTTGACTTTTCCATTTGCTCCCTCAGCGCCAAGAACAACTGATAGAACTCAGTCTGGGCCATGTCAACACATTCAATGCAAAACTTTGCCTGGTGAGAAAATAGGTCTACCCTGTTTGTTGCTGGAGTGAGAGGTAAGCAAGAAGGATGATAGGCAAGCTGACTGCAAGTAGTAACAAGGCAAAGTATTATAACTGAATGCTGGAATATTATCTCGTCAAATGCCTAGGAAACCATGGAGGAATCTCAGAAACTTGATTATAAAGAAACGTGTTCTAAAAAAGGACTAGGAATGGTCTCTCTTCTACCTGCCTTAAAAAAAAAAATCACTAAATCACCTTTCCAAACCAATCAATCTCCATTTCTAAATATTTCTGTGCCAGTTACCTGCACTGAATCTTAGATATGTTTTTCTAACTTCATGGTATGTTTGCTCTCAGGTCATCATTACCCTCCTTTACCTACAATATTATTTTCCCTTTCTGGTTTTTACTTCAATTATGTGTTTGTAGACAGAACCCTTCTCTCAGCTGTTACTTTGGCAAGCTTAGTCTTTCAGCAACCATTTTGCAACTGTGTGGTCATTTAAGAATGGATTGATCCAACAAAATTATTGAAAAGACTAGTTGCTCTACCTGCTATTTTGAATCCTGTCCTTTCCGAATTCTGCTGTGGCGATTATTTGGCCTCAAAAGACCGAATAAGCTCCTTAGCAAATTCCCTAACCTGATTCCCTTTAGCCATTCTGCCTTTTGTTCCATGTTCAACATCATCTCCTGTGATTGAAATGGGCTACACAGTAAGCTTTTGGGCTGCACCTAGATTATCTTTAATCTCTGTCCCATTCTTCCTGCATAGTCACTCCATTTCCTCCATTTGATTTAATATCCTTTGCAAAGTCTGATTGTCAATGTATGTCTGCATTTTTTGACTTCCAACGCTCAGCTTGCTTTTGCTGCTCAGTACTTTCTTTTTGGTTCTGCATCTGTTTTTGTTGCCACTGTTCATCCTACCAGGCAAGTCTATTTACACATTTAAAATAGCAATTACGGATTCAAATGATGAAAACACATTTCCTAAATGTGGTACTGCACTGTGTTTCACAGCTTCCAGGTCAGGAAGCTTTTTTTAGCAGCTTGTTTTTGTTGTCCTAAAGGAAACTCTCATTAGACAGATGCAACCTTCCCTTCGCTTACTTACCATTGCTCAGTTTGTACCATTTTGTTCTTATATGTGGCTTTCAAGTTATATTCTGGGTGAAAGACCAATTTGTGTTCTATAAAGATTTATACAGCTTTATGCAGCTTCTACATTTTCTCCTAAATGGTCATCAAATGATACTTCTGTTTACTCCATGGGTGACATTTATGGACTGAGCAAAAAGGGTGTGAAGTACTCCGGTAATTCAGAAGAAAAACACAACAGTAGTATCAATTTCCTCATGGTAGACATAACTTTTAATATGGTGGTGTAAAGTGAACACTAACCAGAATTTTATCAATAAATAAACTTTTATAATAATGACAGTAAATTAAGGTTATATATATTTATGCTATGCCACAAGCTTTCAAATCTGCTTTCTACCTGTGTTTTGCTAATTTTATTTCTCATATTCTCTACCTACTCCCACACATCTAATAACTCCTTATTTAATGTTGCCTTTTGTTGTCTCCCATCATGTTTCTCTTTCATTTTGCTTGAAGCGCCTCTTTTTTCCTATAACTGTTTTCAATTCCTACTTTCAAAGCAATTTCTTGCTTCAACTGACCACCACCATAAAACTAAGCTGGTTTTGCCTTGAATATTTTGTATCTGGCAACTTCGAGCACTGAAAGGTCTCTTGCCACCTCGATGTGAGGGGAGGGGAAGCTGTTCTTAGCAGCATCTGTTGCCTAGCAATCTGTTTCTCAGGTGCCTTTAGCTGTACAGCATTGTGATCAAAGCTGAAAAGGCAAGCATAAGGGAAAGTGAAAATGGGCTTGAAAAACACTGCAATCAAAGCACAGCATTTGGTGCAACATTTATGATTTTTACACGACAGAGACCCCAGCAACACTTTATGCCTTTCTCCTCAGAAGGCAGAAAGCAGTTGTCCAGCAGCTCTCTGCTGGGCACTGTGGCACCAGTCTGCCTGTTCAAGATTCAAACTAATATTGCTCAGCCTTGATTTCTGTTTGTTTGGTTTGTTTTTGGTTTTGAGTTTTGTTTTGTTTTTGGTTTTGAGTGTTGTTTGTTTTTGTTTTGTGTTTGGGTTTTGTTTGGTTTGGTTGTGGTTTTGTTATTTTTTGTGGTTGGTTGTTTGGTTTGTTTTTGTTTTTTCACATTACTTTAGACCTTTTCACTCTCCATCAGGTGTCATTTGTACCAGAAGCACAGAAAGTAGCGTGTTTCCTTTAGGACAAATTGGTTTAGATGGGATGGAGTACCCTGAGGAGCTCTACTGCTTGTCACTCAGGTATCAGGCTTTGCACAGAACCATCACTGTGGCCAGTTTGAGCTATTTCATGACACAGCAACTATTCCATTCTGGCCCCCCCTAAAGACGGGAGAGTTCCCTCTACCTTGACATTGACCACGTTGCGTTAAGGCTTAAAAAAGGTATAAAATAAACCTTGTGTAAGAAGGATTTGTTTATATGGATGATGCCCACATTCTTGAGACATTGGGCTAAGTTTTATTTGCAGCATGATAATAATAATATCATCACTGAACAAAATTAGACAGTGATTAGTACTGTCCATGATGTTACAGGGAAAATGGAATCAATCATCCTTCCAAAACCAATCCTCTCTCAGTGATATCTGGATATGAATATTTAGATTAAGATGGTATGACCCCAGCCTAACACAGCATTTTCCAAAACCATCTTTGTAGTTTGGGTATTTGGGTTATTTCAGTGTGACTGAGAATTAATTTAGGCATTCATACAAGTGCTTTATCTATGAAGTGACCCCTGAATTAAAGTATAAGCATGTACTCTGTTATTAAAAATTGCATTCTATGTGTGGTACATAAAAACCCAGTGATAAAGATACGTAAATCATCCTAAAGGCAAAGCTTCTCAGAAATCAAGAGAGGTTATAGTAAAAGATCTAAAAAAGATCTAAAAAAAAAGATCTAAAAAAAAGCTAAAAAAGATCTCTTGGTAATCTCATCTGTCTTTAAGGTTCACAAAGTAAAGGGTTTCATCACCCTGTCTTCCAAAAGCTCAACAGAAAAATGTAGAAAGACAGATGAATTCAAATTACACTTAAAGTTTCAGCACTGCTAGAAATTTAAACAGATAAGTACCTTCCCTAAGTAAGCAGCTGCTGAGCGAGTCTCTTGAGTGTGATTTTGGAACTCCACAGTGACATTTTCATATACCATGCTTTTGGCATGCGAGCAAAATCCAAACCTCACTGCTTCTCCCTTTCGTGATACTTTCTCAATTAGGAGATGATAGTTATTTGTCATAATTTTATGTATGGCATTCCTTAAAAAAAAAATGAGATTTTCAGGGAAAGGGGTAACTACTAGTATACTCACCCATCCCCATGATTTCCATATTTTCAGATTTTAGTCATTCTGCAGTGCATCTGGGTTTCAAGTTTAAACTGATTATTTCTTAATAAGATAACATTTTAATAATAAGCATATATAAGACAACAGTCAGATGCTGTAAAAAAAAAAAGAAAAAGAAAAAAGAGTAGTTCTTCACCAGGAAGCGGGGAAATGAATCTTCAGAAGTAAGAGAGAGAGGAATGTTAGTCTAAAGGTATTTTTGATCTAAAGGTATTTTCCTTTGCAAAGCTGGAGGAGGTAAGGGAAATAGAAATGAGATGATAACTGTGGAACTACAGTTGGACTGAGCATCCCACTGAACTGTATTCTGGTTTAGGACTTTCTTGAGCTTCCACAAAATATGGTTTACAGATCCATAAATGGGTGAAGCCTTTTTCTCCTCTTTAAAATCTGGAAGGGAACACATTGATTTCCCTGCTTTTGAAGGCTTGTCTACAAGGGCAAGTTACAAGAACATACAGTTTGAAGATTTTTGCACAGCAACTAATAGCCAAGATTGGTCACTTCTCATTACCCTCTGAAATCCGTGCAGCAATGTATCTTTGACACCACAGCACCCCACCAAAGCGTAGTCTTGTGATGCTCCCTCTCCCTCTCCCTCTCCCTCTCCCTCTCCCTCTCACTCTTTGTGGGGCTGGAGGCAATTTCTTGTGGGCATTTTTCCCCCTCACAGAGATTAGAAGTCACATAAGAAGTTCTGGGAATGCTGGGACTGGGAATAAGTACAGACTCAAAAGTCTGCTGTATCATTCACGTGCCTTTTGCAAACTATGCCTATTTACACATTGCTGGCAGACTGCAAGGAAGGAAGGTGGTGCAGTGAGGTCCCATCATCACCGTGGGGGTGCTGCTGTCTGCATGTGCCATCACACAGACAGGTGTCAGGAACGGTCAGTTGCCTATGTCATTCTGGACACAGGAGGATGAAATCTAAGGGGTAGTTTTTGTGGTCTCTGCCTCAGCCAAATGGACTTCCAGTAGCTCAGTTTCTGGGCTCAGATAATCAGTACTCAATTTTTAGGAATGGATGTGATGCAGGATGAGGGTATATAACAATGGTGTAAGAGTGAATATCCCCCAGTCACATTTTAGGCCTTTTTGCAGCTCCCTTTCCTGGTGGCTGGAGCCCTGTGGCAAGGCAGAGCCAGATATTCTGATGCTTCTACCTCTGCTTATCAACTGGTTTGTGATGTTTTTTGCTAGCTGGGCAAAATAAAAATCCTCTTGGTGACTGCAGAGGAATGTGTTTTTGGAAGACTGAAAGAACGAAAGTTGTGCTTGCTGCAGGGCCAGAGGTAGTGGAGTGGGTTTTGTTCACTGCACAATGCCTGTGGCAGCAAGAGACAGCTTTTTCCCCGGGTGAAAGGGATGTTCAGAGACACTTTACACAGCTGGTGATGCTGCCCCTAGCACCTGTGGGTAACTGTGAAGCCTGGTGGATCATAAGTGCCTTATCTTCCTAATTTTCATATACAAATTGTCCAGTGTTTCTGCAGAAGGGGAGGACACTCCATTCACAGCATGGGTGGGTACTGAACTCATGTCAACAACAAATTGTAACAAGCAGTGCAAGCTTTAGGGCCTGAAACACAAACCCTGTCAGAAATGGCACAACCATTTAATTGAGTGTAACCATGTCTTGTGGAAATCTATTTAAAATTCTCAAATCAGTTCTAAATTTTGCTCTTCCTCTCAGAAGAAAGCTTCCTAGAAGCTTCACTTTTTTCCTCAGTGCTGAAGAAAAGCAAGAGACCTTTGCACGCAGGAGGGAAGATGATGGTCTCGGTATTCAAGGCTGAGTGGTGAACAACCTGTGCATCAGCCTCTGAGAAGTAGAGCTTCATTAAGGAAGGGTACAGGGTAACCATATGGTACCAAAATATTTTCCAGTTTCTGTGCTGTCTTCAAAAGCTGTTTTTCCATGTCCCTGACTATCACAATCCTCTTTTTTTCTTTTTTTTTCCCCTTCAAATTTATTTTATCCTCTCCTCTTTCTACAAGGTCTTTCCTCATTTTATTCTCCTCCTTTTCTGGTCCCTGGTCAGACTTCAGGTTCTTCTATGTTCTGCTGTTCTCTTTCCAGTTCCTGGCTTGGAAATCTGTCCGGTGTACTGGAACGCTCCTGGAACAGAACTGGAGCAGTGGTAGAGTAGGGGAAGGAGTTAAAAGTGAAGACTGGGAAGCTTTGAAATAGAACACAATAGTTATTGTGCTAATTTTCATCTCCATAGCAACACTAATGCAATGCAGTTTCCCTTACTCCTGGAATTCCCCTCCTGTGGTCTCCTCTCGGGCTGAGCTGAGCCCCAGGCTCAGCCTGGAAACCAGCACTGGCACAGGGACTTGTATGGTTCTGAATTGGTGAAAGGGCTGCTGGAAAACTGAGGAGAGTTGGAGAAATAAGTAGTAACCTTGTGCATCTCTGTGGGCTTCCCTTACTGGTATGGGACAGATAAAATTAGGAGGTTTGACACCAAGGCACAAAAGGCTCTTGTTAAAATGGCAGCTGGTGCAGCAGGCAGCAGTTATTCTGTTGGAAGGCTTCTTGCAGAGGTTCTGTGAGGATGAGAGGTCAGTGTTACTTTTATAGGTGAGCCCTCAGAGAGACGCTCTTGCCTTTGAATGTTTTATCCTTGAAATCTGATTTTAGGTCACCTGAAGGTCTGCACAAATTGCATAGGAAAAACCAGACTTTTGCACCATCATTTCTGAAATCATTAATAGTGTGAGACCGTGATTAATGCAAACTGAATATCTTAAAATCCTTATGCTTCTTTAAATATCTTACTTTGGGTAATATATCTTAAAAAGGTAAAGGTAGCTGAAAGCCCAGAGCATTCCTCAAACAGCAAAGCAAACTACTATCTCAATTGCTTTTTCTCCTATACCTGATATCTTGGTAACCACACTTGCATTATAATAAGCTTGGGTTTTTTTTAACCCTCGTGGTACCATCGTACTGGATGAGAAAAGGTGGTTAGCTGGGAGGAAGGAGGCTTTTTGATATTCCAGAAATGCAAGTGTCCCAAGGTGTACATTTCACTGCTTAACACTATTGTGCCACTTGGAGAATGCCAGAGGGCAAACTTTGAAAAGAAGCACCAAGAGGGAGAAGAAAATGTTAGAAAATGCTGTTGTGACAGATGGTGAGATGGTAGGCTGTTCTCAGATGGAAACGTGTTGAAGAGCTCAACTTCTCCAGTCTGGACAGCTTCTTGAGAACAGGCTGGGGGCAAAAACATCCAGAAAGCCTCAGAATGGCTTCAATCTGTGAACTGTAACTGCCAGCAGAAAAAAGTCAGCTCTCAGCTCTCTAGGCAGCTGTGGCAGCTGAACATGTTCTGTGAGCAGTGTTGGATGTCCATGAAGATCTGTCTGGAGTCCGGGCTAGAATTCATTGTGCCTTGGCTGAGAAACACTAATGCTGTCCACAAAACATGGGAATACAACAAGGATCTTCCTAGCAAATCACCAGCATCGTCTGGAGCCAAACCAGCACCTGCTGGGAGCTTTTTCTGTCAATGGGCCCTGATTTAGCTTGCAGTGGTGGGGTATCCAGATGCTCCCTTCTCAGCTACTGCCACTGCTGGATGTTACTATCAGGTCTGGAACTATTCTGGCAGCTAGAGCTGAGCACAGAGCTGTTCCTTTGAGTAGATCCCTGCTAGAATTCCTCAGGTTTTGACTCAGATGACTGCTGAGGTCTCAAGAAAGGCGCGTAGTTCTGCATCTGGAACACACCCAGCTACGCATTTGACGTGGGAATGACACACAGGCACATCAGGGAAACAGTGAGCTTCCAGGTAAACTGAAGGAAAGCTGCAGGAAAGTTAACTGAAAACACAGAACTGCCTTCCCTGTCAGCTGACTCTGAAGATAAAGTGATGGCATTTTCAAGCGAGTGTTCCACTTAACCAAAAGTGTATACTCATATAGCCTACTGCCTATGAGGCACTTCAATTTAAAAAAAATAAAAAATAAAAAAGGAGTAACTCTAAGCATATTTTACTTCCTCCACTTCCTTCTGTCCATCCCTTCTCCCATCTTTCATAGCCTTAATACCCAAATTAGAGACCTTCCTTTCCCCACATATTCAGAGCCTATTGCGTACATGTAAGTTTGCAGAGCACTGAGTGGGCTTAATGTACCATCAGGCTGGAACGTGTGAGGAGCTAATTCTGGGATGCATGAGTACAGGAATTGTCATGGGAACACAGCCTATAATCAAGAAGGATAAAAATTCCAGTAGGAAACCAGGCTATGGTAGGCTTCCGTCATGTTGCTCAAAACAACCCTATGATAATGATTTTGCAATTATTTCAAAGGAGACACCACACTGTGGAAATCCCTGACAAAGCAAATCACCAGTAATTAATAAAAGGGGCACTTTAAAGGAGTAATTTCTTGTAGTTGCACAAAGACATAAAACTGTCTTTTTTCTAGACCATTAATGAGAAAAAAAGAATAAGCTGGGGAGTTAGTTTCCCTCCGCCTGAAACTCTGCTAATCTACATTGTTAAAACTCTGCTAATATATATTGTTAAAAATACATTTTCTCACTTTTTTTTTTTTTAAGTGGCAAAAAGGATGGCTTGAATCAGCCTACCACATAGCCAGATACTACTATTTTAATCCCACTTTCTTGGGAGAAACAAGAGCTACAAGGTGGTGCTGTCTGTCAGTCCCCATGAGTTCCTGTTGAACTCATTGCCCAGTTTCAATCAACCTGCAGAGAGATCAAGACATGTTTGATGAAAATGTGCTGCAGAGCAGACACAAGGCAAGTGGAAAGGCCACAGCATGTGTTCACCTTCTTATTAGACACTAGAGAATCTGTATGAGGGAACAGAAGGACTGAAATTTTTTTAAGAAAAAAAGCCACTACAGAAAGCAAGCTTCAAAAGTCTCCCTGCTCAGATAACTTGTTGGGAGTTGCTATACTAAGCTCTGTGATATAAGACCTCTTAATTTCTTTTAATTCTGATCTGTGCCGGGCCTCCTGATAATTAAAGTGTCAACATTTCAGTGATGAAAAACCACACTGAAAATCAGTGTTCAGCTGACATTGTTGCTTGCAAGGGAGCTCAAAAGGTCTTGTGAAGGTCTGCAGAACCAGCTGTGAAAACCTTCTGTCAGCTTGGTGGGAGGGGAGAGCTGTAAGACTGAACCACTGCCTCCAGTTCTTGTTCTTTAAAGTTATGGCTGACTCTAGATAAAATCAGAGGCACATCTCTTATGTGGAGGTCTCCAGAACTGCATGTCCTGCTTAAAACTTATTTGCAGATATTTTGCGTGTTCCCATACCAAGAGAACAGACTGAGTATGTATTATAAACTTGCTTACAAAAATGACTTGCTATCTTCCCTTACAGCATTCTCAAATGATGTCCATAAATACCCCAAAGGAGTTGCTAATAGCCTAGATTGTGATTCTGACTGTTTACAAGAGAAGTAATTTCAAATTATGAAAATTATTTACTTACATAATTTGATTTATTCTGTTATAGTCTCTGTGAGGGTTTAATCATGGTGCCTTATCCCCAGCTCTGCTGCTGCTGAACTGACAGTATATTGTCTGATTCAGAAAGGTCTAGTGGGAGTGCTGGGGTGGTATAAGGGAAAAACAGGTAGATGATATAACAGGAGTTATGTTTCAGTCTCTCCCTTGTAATTATTCCATCTCTTTCTCATTATCTGTGTTTATCCTATTGCATTTTGATTTCGCAGTCTCTTTAAGCTCATGTTTAATGTGTGTATTTACATTTTGAATAGAAGTTTTACTGGAATGCCTACGTGTGACTTGCTGATCTTTTGCAATCCATTAATGATTCCTCTGCCTCAGAAATTACTTTTCTGTTTCCCCACTCCAGACAAGCAGGCACTATCCCAGGGTCCAGCCCAGCCAATGCCTTTTGCTAAGGAAGATGCACTCACTTGCAGATGCTGGCATAGAGCACGTTCTGCAGGGTAAGATGGGCTCTGTGCCCATCAGTTAGAGGAACCAGGCTAGGGAGAAAGCTCCAGAACCAGCGTGTGTGAGGCTGGGGATAGCAGCAGCTTTCCCACTTCCATTAGTTTGGTTTCCTCAATCCAAGCACAGTGCAAGGAGGGGAGGCTTCTCAGACAGTGTGGTCCAGACCTTGTTCTCTAAAACAAGCCCTCCTGCCTTCAAAAGTTCCTGACAACAAGCATAAAGGGATGGTAGTGGCTTGTGCATGTGCCTGAGAGGCAGCAAGTTCACAGTAGGACCACCCTGTTCAAACAAGGATTTGCTTTTTTTAGTGGGACACACAGCCCCATGCCACAGGCTGTGGTGCAGCCTCCCTTTTATCACAGAGAATCTCGATCTGAGAAGCAAAGACTGCCCTAGGAATATTTTTATCTTCTCAATTTATTTGTTAATGTACTTCCTTAGTTTCTGATGGGAACTCTTCCTCTACTTCCCACTGGCTCCTGAAGTCACACAGATAAAACAGGGTAAAAAACAGACAAGCACTTGCACACAAAAATCATTGTGTCTGGGCAATGGGTACTTAGAAGTAACCTGGAATCTAAATTGCAAAAAAAACCCCATAAGGCATAAGAGTAGCTAGCTGGATAACCTTCTAGAAGGCAGAAACATCTTTTGAATGGCCTCTTTAGTTCCTTCCTTTACCACATTATCATCACTTTGATCTAAATTGAATTGACTCCAAGCCAGTTTATTGCAATGTATGAGCTGCTCCCCTGCAGGGGCTGGAGATGAGGCTCTTGCCTGAAAGCCCAGTGACACTGTTCACTCTCAAAGCCACAGAAACAGAGGTGAGAACAGATTCTTATAGTTCCCTCCGCTACTGAGACAGAAGAAAAAGTGATTCTCACTTTTAGGATAGGTTTTAGAAGTAGGTGACAATGCAAAGAATGGAAGAAAGGAATTTTTCTCCCCTGCTTTCCCCCTCTCCACCCTTGATCAGAACTACTTTCTCTTCCCTGGCTGGGAGGTAGCTGTGTCTGAGAAGGAGAACAGTTCTGCCCACAGGGTCCCTCCACCCCTCCAGGATAGTTCGTTGTTACAACTCAGCTCTTCCTGAGATGGAAGAGGAAAAAGAGAAGATTCTGAAGAAAAGAGACAGGATGACAAAGTCTTCTTTGCTGAAAGCAAGAGCAATACTTCTTGATCCTTACTCTCCTCAATTCCTACAACTCTTTAAAGGGCAGGACACCCAGCAGTAGCACTTGACAGGTGTTGGTCCAAAAGATTTGTAACAGGAAACATGAGGGATATGATCTGTTCTCATTATCACAGAAAGAAGCTTTCTTTTTCAGTCAGAACGAACAAGCCTTTTATTTCCTGCCTTCTTTTATTACTTCACCAATTTATTAAAATCTTGATTTTTATATTCTTAATATCCCTGCAATGCTTAAACTTCTTAGGTCAGTGACTCATACCTACATCTGTGAAGAGCAAACCTCTTCGTACAAATGGCTTAATTTTCAGGCTGACCACGTAATTTTATCATTCTTCAAATGATCTATGCTTCTCTAGATTAAATGAATGGGTTTCCAGAAAGCAAATGTGTTTGGGCTCAACTGACAAAGCTTTATGTCAGGTTACTGCCAAAGAAGTCTGCATAATATTGTATCAATAAAAAATGAGAAATTAAGAATAATTTAGTCACAGGTGTAATACACATTAGATACGCAGAAAAGGCATCACTAAATCATGTAATTGCATAAGCAGTTCTCCCAGTAACAGTTAAGGGAACAAATAAGTTGGCCACACCTAGGAAAAGTGCTGCTTTTATGAAAAGAATTGGTAGTAAAAAAGTCACATGTCTAAGTGAAGTCCTGAAGTTTCCAGTGCTCCTTTGTCTGTGAATTGTTCTTCATCCTATACGTATTTTCAGCATATCTCTCTGTCAGCCTTTGACTTAGGCTCTGTGCTGTTGCAATGAATTTCAATCCAGATTTCTGTGCCACTTCCCCCAAGGTACCTCACAGATTTATGAGAGAAGTAAAGATATATGTAGTGTTCCCTTGCTTTCTTCGTTACATATGTCTTTGATTTCAGCAGACAGATGCATGCAGGTCAGAAAAATAGTTGCTTTGTCATCTCTCTGCATTGAAAGTCCTTTTGGATTCTGTTTTTTCCCCCCAGAAAAATTCTGGCCAAATCTGGTTTTCTAGTATTTCATAAAGAGCTTTTTCTTATGGCTTTTCTGATGGATCAGAGATGAGCAATTTCTAAAAAACTAGGTGGAGCTCCTTTTGACTGTTTAAGCTGATTAGAAGTGTTGCAATGGTCCTGGTCATTGGTCAGACAGCCCCCAGCTTATCTTCACCGCACACACCTGAGTAGTCAGTCAGCATCACTGCTGTGTTAACTTGGGAAACTGAGAGGCAAACTCCCCGACCTAGTTCCATCATCCCTAGCTTTGTCTGTAGGCAGAGGTCTGCCTCTCTCTCTGAATCAATAAAATGAATGGAATAGCCACATTTCCAGCTTACAGACTGGATGGGGACATGCAGTAAAAGCCAGCTGATACTGCAGTAGTGGAGACCACATGAGTCCTTAAAGGAAGGGAAGCATCTCTATGGGTCAGCAGTGGAAAGCATTTTCCAAAGAGAATCAGGTATCATCCTTCTTTTTATCCATCCCTGCCTCAGAATATGTCCAGATACAGCCCATTCCTGCAAGAGATTTCCATGGTTGCAAAACAGACCCTGTGCTGCTAGTGTATTGTTTTTCCCAGTTATCATGTGTTGCATCAACTACTCTTCACAAATACATCTTGAGAAAGAAGTTGTTAATGGGATTTTCTGCAAATGGGTATTGAAATGTTCCTCTCTTTATGTGGATATAAATCAAATCCTTTGATTTTCTTTCTATACACTCTTATTCCAGCAGAGGTCAGCTCTGCCTGTGCTGGGGAAAAGTAAAGCAGTTCAAAGTGTGGGGTATCTGTGCACAGAGCAACACCAAGTGCTGCTCTCTTCCTACTGTCCCCTTGCAGCACCAGTCAAAGCCCATTTCAGGCCTTCCTCTCAATGGAGAAAAAAAGTGCTTTGAGCCAGGGCATCTCTGTCTTCAAGGCTGCCATAAAAGCTGGTTAGAGAGCTGTTCTCACTGCTGCTGTGTGGCTCCAAGCCTGTTTGAGAACTGCCTGTAATGTGCAGGGGAGCCAGAGAGTGTGGTCCTTTGTGAGGCTAAAACTGCTGCATGATGAGAAACCCCCAAAGAGCAAAAAGTTGTCTCTGGATTGTGCTTTCCAGTTACTGAAGTATTAGGGAAACAGAAATACTGCTGACTTGTAGCAACTACCTTCCTTTACTGCTGTATCAAAACTGTTAAAAAAAAAAAAAAAAGAAAGAAGAAAGGTCTCTGTGCTCAATAATGTTTGGTTAAGGTTTGTTCCGGCAAAACTGTCTGGGTGCATTCATAAACAATTTTACTGCTTTAAATGGCATAATTCTGGTGGGTGTATGGACCACTACAAATTTCCTCAGCACCATCATACAGTTGTTTTTAACATTAGCTCTTCAGAACATAAGAAACATTTTGATGCCAAAGGCAAAATGTGTTGACAAAACTCTGTAGTTCTCCTCTTTGGTTTAGTGCCCCTCAGTTAATGTTTTTTAGTTCCAGTTTTGAGTGTCAACACGCGTTTCACATTTTGCTCCCAAACTAAATTCTCTTACTGAGTCACTG
Organism: Myiotriccus ornatus; assembly: GCA_036023395.1. Classification (NCBI taxonomy): domain Eukaryota; kingdom Metazoa; phylum Chordata; class Aves; order Passeriformes; family Tyrannidae; genus Myiotriccus; species Myiotriccus ornatus. The sequence goes on from JAYRBT010000001.1 coordinate 5,624,214, forward strand.
TCGTTAGAGGGCTGCTCTTCTGAGTGACAGATCCTCCCACTCTTCTTTCTTCCCCTCCTCTTTGGTTTCACAACCTAGCCTTTGCCTTATGCATTCCCCTTTTCTCACTAGCACCCGAGGAGGAAACAGTGTTTAAATATCAGAGGTTCATGGCAGAATGCTGTATTATATAGCACTGAAAACATGCAAGACACATTTATTCTCTTTTATTTTCAGAGATTAAATTATTGCTACATTCAGAATTTTTGTTAATTGTCATTAATGACTGACACACTTTACAGGCTTCTGAAGTTAGAAATTAATGACTGCTTTTCGGAAATTAAATGTCATGCCTTAGACAGAAATCTTTCATGTAACCAGTGATGTGTGCCACTGAGACAGTAGCTGCTTCTGAAGGATAGTGTCTAAAAAACCCCAAAGAGCCTCATTGTAAAACTAATGCCAGGTTTTGCTAATTAGTATTTTTCCACTTTTTTTTCTAGTACCTTTTTTGATTTTAGCTTCTTAATACTAAAAAACAGGTGGAGTTTCAGTCCATCTATGAACCCCCCTTTTCTTTGTCCTGTTAGGGAGATTTAATAGTTTGAAATGAGTGAAATGACTAAATGTGGTTTGCCTATTTCTTATGTGTAGCTATAGATATAACAAGAAATGAATGCCATTTGTTTAACAAACTACCGGGAGAGCCAGTAAACAATTTCACTACAAGACAAAGGATAGGGTTAATGAGCAGCAGACTTGAGAATACCTGAGAATTGAGAAAAGAAACATAAAGCCACTAGAAAGTGGTAATTAAGACATACCATCATAGTGATTATCTGTGTGCAGTTGTGTCGCCCAGCTGCAGCCTTTTGGAGTGTCAGATGAATGTCAGTGAAAGCAAGTAGAGCTATTTTTCATTTTAGTGCTTGTTTCTCCTGATGGTGTTATCTGTTACAGGTCAAGCAGCTACAGATGACAGCTTAATAGGTCATCTTAAAAACAAGATATGCACGCAGAGCTGTTGCTGCTGATTAAAGATCACATAAATAAGAGCAGAGATGACACTCTTGGCTTTCGGGTGACTGCAGAGGATTTAGAATTCCAATGTAAATATCAGATTGTGTCACAGTACCACATCCACACAGCTCAGACTGGTGTTTGCTAGAGACTGTGCAACCCCTTCACCAAAGAGCAAGCAGTTTTTCTGGAAAGCTGTCAGCATTTGGAAGGCTCCCACTTCTTACCCAAAACTTACAGGGGTTGGTTGCCACTACTGACAGTTGTGAGCAGGTTCCACACTTACACCCCCTTTCATCATCAGCTGTATCCAAATATAGGGTTTTTTCTAGGTCAAACTTGTCTTTACAGACAGTTCAAAGCACAATTGACTTTTGTGCCAAAAACTAACGGAGCCATCCTGGGCTGCTCATCTTGCTGTTTCATTTTATCATCTATCTGGAGGTAACTGGCTTGCCCTGGGCTGAGGAGAGCCTTACCTGTTTTCCCCAAGAAGAAAACTTGCTAGGCCACTGTCAAAATCTGAAATACAAACAAAAATTCTGAACCAAGAATATCAAACAGAAAAGAAGTGTCTATTGCTGAGAGATCCCTGCTTCCTAGCTGAAGTGTGGCTGGGGCCCACAATATTCCATTTAGAGTGGTGTGAATGAACAGCTGGGCTTACGCTGCATGGCATCTAGCACAGATCCATGTGTCTGCAAGATACCATTACTATTTTTCAGAGATTTTATAGTTCAAAATACCTAAACTGACATGAGGGCTGACCCAATGGAATTGTAGTTTGACAGTGTAATATTGAAGAGGAGGTAAGTTGTGTGTCCTTGGACATGGCATGAAGGTTTGTGAGACCTTACAGAAGATCTGCTGAAAGTGTGCTGGAAAACACTATTCAGGACAGAAAGATCCCAGTCTGGTTATGATCTTGGTTTGCTCCATAACAGGGTCCAAACAAACTAAAATTGATACAGTTTGGATTATCAGGAGATAGGGAGATAATCAAACAGCAAATCAAAGTGATAGTGTAGACATTATTAATAGAAAATGGTTGTTTATTCTAGATATAAACATCCTAAAATATTAATTGAAAAAGAAAAAAACCCAAACATAATCAGACAAGGCTTTTGGTCTAGATGAAAAGAAACACATTTTATCTTTTTCAAAACAGCAGGGGCCCTTTTTGCCACTGGAAACTGTCAGTCTTCAGGTAATTTCATAAGACCTGCAGTACAGTCTTTGAGAAAAGTGAGGCTTGGCCAGAATCAAAAAAATTAAAAGCCTTCAGTACAAGGCAGAGTGTGAATGAACTTGATTTATGACCCTCATGTAAGAAATCTTTGTGCAAAAGAGACAGTAGTGATGCCATTATGCTGGGTAAACCCAGTGCAGAAGATTGTTTATGTAGATACAAGTGTTAGAGAGGACAGGATGCAAGTCATTTCCCCAGGCAGCCTTAAATGTATCTTTTATGGAGACCAAAATGCTATTAGACTTCTAAAGTTTGGCTTCCCTGTTTCCTTGAGCAGATAATTGTATTATTTGCTTGTTTTCTCTGGTACCTTTGAATTTTTTTTAATGTTATTTTTCACTCCTGGCTGCTCCCTTGGGTGGCCCCTGGCCTTGCTTTATCCCCCTCACTGTGCTGGAGCTGTCACTGGGTCCCATTACCGGCCCTTAGCTCTGCCTGTCCACGCTTGGCTGTGTCCCCTCAATCAGACACTGGGGTCACCTCAGCTCCCATCACATCCCCCCTTGCAGAGCAGCCCTGCTCTCTCTGTTCCCCACATGCCCAGGTTCAGGATGTGGATGGCCATGGAACAGTTTTTCAAGAATGATCCAATGGTTACATCATCTGGACATGAATCAGCTCCGTGAGATGGCTGACCTATACTGAGAAGCACATCTCTGCCTGGTCAGTCATTTCCACTGTTCTATCTGCACTCTTGGCTGTTCCTGTCCAAGAGTATCCTTGATACTCATTCTATTTATCTACATCTCTTAAAACAACTTTTAATTCCAACCCAGTTGTTCCACCCATTTGCATTCCTCCTTGACTTTTTATCACCTGCACGTTTGCAAAGTGTACAGGTTATTCCCTTAGCTCAACTGTTAATGAATGATTAAACACTAATTTGTATTAAACTATTAATTAAAACATGATACCCATGAGTGTCTCCTGAACAATCACAAGTGGTGTAAGCTTTGTAACTTGACAGTGGTGGTTATAATGACCTGTTAAGACCTATTTTCTGATTAAAGTTTTCCAGACAGTGATACATACTCCTCCTAGTATTTTCACCCAAGATACATTTATTTATTTGTGTCTGTGGCAATGTTAGAATCTCATGCTGTATTTACTAGGATTTATTATAACACCGATTGGAGGAAGATGCTGTAATAGCTGACTGAGCTGCCTCTGTAAGCAATACGGTTGCAGTCCAAATTTACCTACATCCTCTAGTGGTTAAGTTACCAATAAACCATGGCCTGAAATCTCTCCCAGAGATCATCTTTTGATTATAGGCCTTACTATTTCAGTTTCCTCTTTTGGTTTCAGAGCACCCCCTTCTCGTCAGTGACTCAGGGAACCACAGTCATTGCAGTGAGATAACAAACTTATGCTCCGTGGGCTCCATCACTGCCTACTGCAGTGGTTTCTCCGAGCCAGGCTGATCTTTTATAATCTGGCACAAAGCCAAGGATAAGAAAATGAGTATTGATAGCTACTTTTTCCCCCATATTGAATTTGGAGATAATCTTACACTTAGTACACACAAACTGAATGGATTTAATGCTATCAAATCAACAGTGCTAGGTAATGGAATGTTTCTTTTCTCCCAGAGGAAGGATCACTCTTCTTCAGCAAATTATGCAATTATGGCCCACATGTATGCATCTAGAGACCAACAAATGTAGCTATAACACAAAGAAATCATCTGCATTACAATTTGAAAATGCTTGTTTTTCATATTTTACAGCAGCCCTATGTTAAGTGTCATGCACTCTGGCTTCTGGGTTCAGGGAGAAACAACAGCCACAATGATTATTGCTGCCCACACAGAGAGTTTTCCAGTCAGGGCAGTGTCAGTGCTTCCATGAGAGTGCAATCAGTAGCAATCCAGGAAGTCAAAACCAGGGAAACTCAAACAGCAGAAGATGAGGAGAGATGGACTGCCTGAAAACTAGCTGCTGTGAGACAAGGAGAACAGCGGGACTGGGAGAAAGAGGAAGGAGATAAGATGCAAGGTGAGGCTGAAGTCATGTTTTGCAGCTGACCGTAGGAGTGATTCACTGAACACCATGTCCTCTGTCAGAGGTAGAAAGCAATAAGCAGAGAACATTTGGCATTCCTGTCCATGAAAAGACCCAAGCCAACTGTTGTGCTCATTCAGCTGCTGCAGAAATCAGCTACAGAAAGCTTTAGGAGGAAAGTGGGAAAAGGAATGAAACTTGACTAAAGTAACTTTTACTTTCACTATTGTGAAAAAGGGGCAAGAGGAATCTGACTGTTGTCTCTTTGAACATAACTGTTATCGCAGAGAGGACTGTGCAGGTACAGGTATAGTAATTCAATGCTCTCAAATTGTATTTTGAAGGTCAAAAGTTTCTAAAGTCACATTTTTAATTGTGACTTACAGCAGCAGAGTTCAGAAGTTCTCCTCAAATCAGGAGAAGCTGCCAAATGCAACCACGCTTCAATAGGTACAAAGTACCCTTTGGAAGAATCCCATCAAATTATAATCACCTCTCACTACTGCATAAGCAGCAGCTTTTCTGGGTTAGGTGGCCAGTTCTCACCTACTCCTTCAAAAATCTACATACTGGATCAGACATTTTTGTGATTCTTGGTTTTCATTTCTGCTTTTCTCTCCTCTTTCTCCAACAAGTCATATTCCCAGTGTTCCCTTATAGTTCATGGCAATGTTTTGTTCATTCACATGGGGTTTATATTGGCTTCCACGAAATCAGTATGTGTATATACAAGTAGGTAGTAAGATCACCTTAGCCTCTCTTTGCACATCATAGGCAGCTTATTAGCAGGATTGTCACTATGAAATCCAAAATTCTGTGTGGTGGAGAATGACTTTTTGAAAGTTTAGCACTTAAGGCATAAATGCCGTGTTTGTACATGAGCCAGCTCAATGGATGATTCTTTTTGGATGTTTCTGTCATCAAACCATTATATTTCCCACCATCAACGAAAATCAAGTTCAGTCAAAGCCTAAAAGAGTAATGCTTTCATTTAACATAGCACAGTAACGGTTTGTTACAAAATACAACTAATTAGGCACAAAATTCTAGGAAAAATAAGAACAGAAATTAATTTAGGCAGCCAGCTTATCACTTTGATGAGACTTATCTTAAATTTGGGGAGTGCTTGCCGCTCAAAACTTTCAAAACTCAGCTTGCATTTTGACAAGAATAAACAATGCTTAAACACAGTCAACAAGGCTACTTGCTCATGTGCTGATGGACTTTTTCAAATCCTCTCATTTTTCAAAGAAGCCAGTGATGTGGGAGTCCTTAGCTTAGGCTTTTCGTGGTGCTGAGCAGCTGATGCTTCATGGTAGACCAAACAGTGGTTGCTACTTAAAACCAGTGATCCTGCCTTTAATTTTGTGCTTTCTACCTCTCCCCTACAGAAAACCTGCAACCTGCCCCACACAGCTGGAAGAGTCAAACCCGGTTTCATAGCTCTTCCACTTCCAAGTAAGCCTCCCACATTACCACATGATACACTCCTAGTTTAGGCAAAAGAAACTCAAAAGTGTTTAATCACTTCTTAGGATGTCTAGGTCTGCATATTTTACTGTATTCCTATGTGCTTTTCTTCCTTCAGGAACTGCAGGAGAACTGATGACATAAAGGAAGTGTGGAGGAAATGACCATCAATTCCATTCTCTTAGTCCATTTGTAAGATGAACCATCAAGAAAACAACACTTTAAATTCAATATATATAATATACATTCCCAAGATTTTCTGAAATGTGCCCTGGTTTTAATTAAAATGTGAAGTGTATGCACTGAAGGACTTGTTTCTCTGCCAGGAGCAACTTTCCCACCATAGACATCAAATGCCAACTGAAAAAAATACTTTGTTTTGTTCTTGGATTGAAAATTCTCCAACTCTATTACATTTGGAAACATAACATAGTAGCAGAGGGCAACATTATGTCTGACATATATAATTAGATTACAAAAAAGTATAACCAGGGGACACATTTTTGATAGAATCACTTTTTCACGCAATAGTTGCAGAATAATGGATCACACCGATCCTTTTTCTAAATGATATGACAAAGTAAATGAGCATTTGTATAAAAATGCCATAACAGTTGAAGCTTGAATGAGAGAGTTTGCAACCTTTGTTTGTGCTCATAAATTACCCTGTAGATGAAAATGTAACATTAATAAAACCCAAAAGGCATCCAAAGCCAAGAGATACAACCCGTCAAATACTGAAATGCATTATATTGTGTACCTCATGTTAATCAGTCAAGATCCTAAAGTACAAATTGCCTCCAGCAGTTTCTAAAGTTATATCACAGGTTAAATGGACACCCACAGACAGAGATTAGTCATTTAAAAGACAAAGGTATAAAAACTGATTTCAAATACTAAAGCTATCTTACAAGTCATTTTTTCTTGCAGTTTTGAAGCTATGTCTTTTTTCCCCCGTTTCCTGGTGAGGGACTATTACTAGGGCAAGCTACTGAATCTGGCAGCATTGAAGGCTTTTTCCAGTTAATACTTTAGGTGAAAATGTGCAAAAAGGTGTTACTCTTTCAAATCCAATAAATTCAGTTGTCACTTCTAACAGCCGTGCATTAGTAAGTTATTAAAGATATCTGAATTTCAATCACTTATCCTCTCTCAGACACTGAAATATGTGGTATGTCATCCTCAGATGTAGAATTAGCACAAAATGCCATGAGCACTTGAGAGATGTCCTGTGCAGCATGAGCCCTTTTTGTCTGTAATCCCAGCACAAGAGGAGTCTTGCTATTGAAAAGTCAGATACTACAAGGAGTGAGTGCCTGCTGCCTGACTGTATTCTGATAGCCCTTTCATTTGCTGCCTGGATGAAAAACCAGGTAATTTGGAGCTCACAGAGGGGAAGGAAGGAAGGAGGAGGAGGTAATATGTAAGGAAACTTACTTATTTGCAGGTTTCACTGAAGGCTGTAAGAGCTGTAGAGTACAAAACTTCTGGGAAAAATAAAAAACACCACACCATCAGAGGCTTGAGTTGTCTCTTCTTAAAAAAGCAGGACTTCTGAATTACCCAAAAGTCTATTTTATTTATTGTATTAATATTTCACAGTGGCTTGGAGCTTATTTGCCTGGACACTCCAAGCGCTTCACTCTCCACAATCAGAAAGAAGAAACTTTCAGATATTTATGACAGGTTTGATGGAAATCTAGTCTTGGCAGAAATCCCACCAAAGAGAGAAGCGGGGAATGGCAATTCTGAAGAGGCAGAGGTACCAAGAGCAGTGTACTTACAGAACCTTAAAACAACATGATGCAATTGTCTCCTTTTTTGGAGTGTTTAGAAAGCAATATTCATTGGAGTCACTAATGTTTTGAGCAGTGCTGCTGACCAGTCACTTAACCCTTCATGTCCTACATGCAGGGAAAACAAACCCCCTACTGCTATATTCCTGTTTCATGCAACACTGCAAGAGGTGAAGTGTGCAGTGTCAGCACACAGCAGTTTGTATGATCATGAGCAAAGAATTTTATTTTTTTTTCTAACCCCTAAGCAAAACACTTGTCTCTTGGGTCAACAGACCTTAATAGTTAGCAGACTGGAAATAACAAACAAATACACACTTTTATACTATTTTCAACACTAACAAGACAAATGGTGGATGAGCATAAGTTTTCAAAGATTAGATCAGAAATGTAATCACAGCAAACAGCAGTTCAGAGCAGAAGCATATGCCAGGCGCTTTGAAGAGCACGTGGGATTCTGTCAATGCTTTGAGTACTGAGAGCAGTTTCCAAGTCCCTAAATTATGTGCCCAACAGCCAATGTTGCAAATATCTTCTCCTTTTTTTTCCTTTCCCCTGCATTCTTCATAGTCTTCTGTGGATCAAAAACTAAATTACAAGTCCTGTGCTTGGACAATATCAGGTTGGTGTATGTGCCAGTGCAGGTGCATATGGACATGCGTGTGTGGGTAGATAGCTCAATATATGATTTCTTTCCTGAGAAGTCAAAAAAATCAGTGAAGAGCAACAAAGTCTACACTGAGCTGAGTTTTTCCCGAGTCAGACTTGGCAGTTTAGCTCATATTTTACAGCAAAGTTCTGGTCAGTAATTTTTACCAGTCATGCATACTCTCATTTTTTCTTGTTTTATGAGAATAAGACAGTCTTTTCTCCATGCATACACTGATTTTTTTTCTCACTAATGTCTCAGAGAAATATTTTTCATCAGATAAATATCTGCTGTATCCATACTCCAATAAGAAGAATAGTAGAAAGCATACATGTTTGTGAAATTATAATACCTAACAAAGCAAAGACATATGATCTAAAGTTGGTTTTCATAATGTGCAGAAAGTCTGGGGTTGCCCAGTCTCATAAAGCATCCAACTAATACAGTAACTGTATAAAATTAACAACCTTGCAAACAAGAGCTCTCTGGATTATGAAGCTGTACAAATTGAGTGAACTGTACAAATCACAGCATGCTTCTAACACTGAAAAGGAAACTAAATATTTACAGACCTAAGAAATACCGCTTGATTTGGTTTGGGTGACCTTCTCTTGCAGAATCCTCAAGTTGAATTAGGACGAAAACAGAAGACAGTTCACTTGTTAACACCATACAGTAAAGAGATTCAAAGCCTGCTTGGAATTTCAGATGTGAATGCCAGCATACAAAATCAGTCGGAGTGTGGGATTGCATGTGTGTAGCATACACACATCTCTGCTGTATTAGACAGCATCGGCAAAAATTAAACTAAGGAAAAGCAAACTCAAGGAGATGGTGCCACAGGAAATCCCATCTACGTTCAGGCTGATAAAACAAATGAACATATTTGCAAGGCTGGTATGAACTAGGAAGGTTTTCATTCCTCAGTCCAACTTTAGGCAAAAGCAGAAACAGAGTCCTCCTCTGCTCCAAACCGTATTTCAAGTTCCCCGGCAGCACAAGATACAGCTAATTAACAAAAACCAAAGGATGACGAAATGAAGCCAGATAAGCCATAAATATCTACATATATAAGCACACAGCAAGCAAAATAATGAAAAGTTAGCTTGATTTACCGTTTTAATTGTCCAAGTGGGTGGTTTGTTTGGGTTTGGGGTTTTTTGGTGGTTTTTTTTGTGTGTGTGGGGGGAAACGTCGGGAGCTGCTTTCACGAGGACTCCTCCATACGCATCCACACCGCGGCGGGCGCCGGCTCCGGCGCGGACAGCAAAGCGTTTCCCTCCGCAGCCGCCCAAAACAAGACAAGAAAACACAGTGAGGGGGCGGGGAGGCGGCAGCCGGGTGGGCAAACTCCGGCGCCTCCCCGAGCGCTGCCCTGCCCTGCCCGGCGGAGCAGCCCCGCCGCTGCTCCGCCGCCCCGCAACTCGCGGGAGCCGCCGGGGCTGGGCGGGGCGGGGACGGGCACCGGGATGATGCCCGGGATGATGCCCGGCGCTGCTCCGCCCGCGGCTCCCGGGAGATGCCCGGCGCGATGCGCGGGGAGCGGCAACCGTGCCTTGCGGGGGCTGCCCCGCGCTTGTGCCGCCTCCCCGGCCCCGCCGAGCCGGACGAGGGCGGGGAGGAGCCCTGCGAGAGCCCTCCGGGGTGGGGGGAGCCCTGGTTTATCCTAAATTGGGGGGAAAGGCCGCTGCTGCCTTTAGTCGTTGTCTTCTCAGTCTCTGCCTGGTGGGGGGGTGGGTGAAGGGGAAGGTCTGTTTCAAGCACCCGGCTTATATGGGATTTTGGAGCTTCACAAGTGTGTGCTAGTTAGTGGGTGAAACTGTCAGCCTCCTCCAAAATGTTACGACCGGGCTGTGAGGGAGAGGTGCCAGGGCGCATGTAAAGTGGTGCAGAGGTGGGAAAGCGTGTGCTCTGTTCTTCTGCAGAGAAAAAGCACAGCTGTCAGAGGCATGTGTTTGGACCAGCAGAATCTGAAGTGACTGATACGTTGCTGAGGAGCTTCGATATGCCTGGGAGGTAACTGACTTGCTGTCCCTGGGGTGAACGCCGGGTTCTTCAGAACCCAACAGCTGCAGACCTGCTCAGTGCCTTTTCCCTCCCATTTCTCGACATTCAACCCTGGGTCTCCACACTCATCAGGTCTTAGTGGTTGCCTCTAGCCCACTATCTCAGAGGGCTGAGTACCACCCAGACAAACTATCTGCAAGCAATGTTTTGAGCTCCTTTATTTATACAAGCATTTGTTTTTGAAGCAAACCAAAATATGTTTCAGTGAAACAAGCCCCTAGGTACCATTGCAAACTTTTATTCCACAAAAGCTTAAAAGAGCTGAAAGTACTAGAGGGTAATTTATAACATTGGTTTTTAAAAAGGGCAAAGCAAAGCCTTTGTAGACGGAAGGTCCAACAACTCCCTGCAACACACAGCCATGTTGTAGTCTCATCAGTCTAATTAGATGCAGTATCCCTGGGTCATTTAGTGCCTGCCAAGTTTTGAAGTGGCTGCTTAGGATTTGTCTTCTGCAGGCTTTTTAAGTTCCAGTTTTACATGAGCTGAACAATCTTATTTCTTTTGCAGGTTTTGGCACCGGTGAACTCAGCCTCCTCCCTCAGCTACCAATTATATGTATCACCTGCTATTGTTTGAATTAATGAATTACGCCACAAGTGACCTTAGAAATAGCAGAAAGAATAGCAAGACAGTTCTAATCTCTCCATTGCTCCTGACCAGTAAAAATCAACTGTTTATGATTAACCTGTGTTTGCACAGTAGTCTGCATCTGGCTTTAGACTGATGCCATTACACTCAGTCTAACAGGATTGTGAAAGTGCCTCTCCAGAACTGACAATTTAGTATGTTATTATTGTGCAGTGCCTATAAACCCTTGAAAATGTTTTCTCCTAGGTGAAACTGCTTGAGTGACACTGATGGTGGCAGAAACTATCTAGTAATTCGCAACACAAGGGGCAAGGGCACGGGATGTCACAGTGTAAGTAAGTAGTCTCTTCATCTCCATCTTCAAATATCTCCTTAGGATGTCTAGCTTCCTGTGGTGTTTGCTTTGGGTTTGCTCATTGCTATTTTGTTTTTGTTTTAGTTTCAAACTGTGGCTCATCCTCTTAGACTGTGCCCTACTCAGTGTAGTGTCATCTTGTTCAGCTGGTGCGCCTCACAGAAATAGATTTGATGGTTGCAAGAAGGGGATTTTCTGTTTTGATTATAACAGCTAGCAATTTAAAGCTTATTTTTCAGAGTAACTTTTTTTGTTGTGTTCTTTTACATAGGAATAGTTCATGCTGGGTCAGGCAGAAGTTCTTTCCAAGTCCGTTGTTTTCTCTCTGAGGAGAGCTGGCAGTGGGTACCTAGGAAGAGAGTCAGACCTGGGCAAATACAGAGAGATCCTTGTCCTGAAACACCCTTTCATCCTGCTGAAGCTTTGGCAATGCAAGTTTGAAACACTAGGAATGCCTTTGTATATAATCACCTCGGGGGATCTTTTTTTGATAAGAGTGTCTACAGGTAATTTTTGAACACGTTTATTCTTTTGTTATTCATTCTGTCACTCCAGCAAGTTGTTCTACAGCACACCTAGGCATTGTTCCTGTGGAAAAGTACTTCTTTATTATTTTAAACTTCTGTTTGGTAAACAAAGGCAAGCAATGGTGGGAAAGTTTTACTTAGCTTAAGTGATACCTTAGTTTAGATAAAGCTACTCAATCCCTTTCATTAAATAAATTAAAAAATTTTTTAAAAAAAGAAAGAAATAGGCCAATGAACTCCTAATAGCTGCATACAGGTTTTATTCAGGGAAGAATGCCCATACTTCTTATATACTTAGATCTCAAGTTTTTTGAGACAGTCTTTTTGCCCTGAGTTTGCACAACACCTGCCTCATTAAAGACTTGATCCTGGACTTAGGCTCCAAGACAAAATGACACCAAAATGATAATAATGGGTTGTTTGAATGATAAATAAAAGGAAAATTTTAAAAAAAGTGGCATGGTGGCTGCTGTGTGGATACAGAACTCTGCTGATTTTTTTCACACACATTTCAGTCCCTTTCTGAGTGACCTGTTGCAAAGAGAAACATTTTCTTAGATAAGCAATAAAATAATTGAGTTTCTTGAATTCAAGATTACATTCCCTATCTGTTGTTTCCTGACGGCGTTAATGACGAGTGATGATGCTACTCCCAGCTTCTCCCTTGAGCAGACAGAGTCAGCACCAGCATTTCAGAAATTTGTTTAGAGACAATTCTCCAGGTACATTTGTGGCCAGGGGATCCCCAGGAGAGTTTTCTGGCTGTTCTACTATAAACTCTCCACAAATTATGTCAGAAAATCTGGATTTGAAGACACCAATAAGGCTATGGAAGATTGTCATGAGTTACAGTCACCCTGCACTTCAGCCACTAATGTGGCTGAGGTTTGCTGACAAATGCCTTTCCTTTCTCTCTGGATTGTATCCACAGGTCTGGAGATTAATCAGATTGGGATGCTGGAGTTTTTTCCTCATATGCTTCCTCCTTTCCAGGCATGGGTTTGAGAAAATAAAGCTTTTTCTTGTGGAAAAGCTTAATAGCATGCTGGTGAAGAGAGCACTAGCCAAGGGCTGTTTGTCTTGGGCACTGTAGTTATTGCAGACTGGGGTGGGGTAGATTTAAATTTAGCTGTGTATAGATGCTCTCAATGGGTTCTTTAATATATTTTAGCTGTGAGGATGTCAGTAGAATATTTAGTAGCAGGGAGTGGGAACAGTACAGGTTGTTCATTAACAAGATAGTGCTAAGAAGACACGAGTGTTTAGTTATGGAGCAGAAAGCAACAACACAAAAAAAGACATTAAATTTTGAAAGGCATTTGTAGCCTTTGTCCTACTTGCATCTTGTCATGCTCAGCCTAAATTGCCAAATTCCCGTCCTCTGTGACCTTGGGGATAGCCAGCAAAATCCCTGGTGTGGGCTAAGGTGCTGGTGCCTGAAAGTATGGGAGCTCTGTGAACTGTTTTACCCTGCTGACCACCCCCTCCACCCTGCAAGGAAACCCCACCGGGAAAACTAACTACGTGTGGTAGCCATCTGTTACATGTTGTAACCTGGTATTTGCTGCTCCTGTTGTTCCCTGATACCTCCTTGTTCCCTCACCTCTACTGTATTATTCTGCTGCTGCCTGTCAGCTGTGAGACAGAGGGGCAAAGAGTGTTAGGGTGGTTTCTACAGTTGTGCTGGGGATGGACACCACTACACCCTTCTTCAGAGCCACCCCTGGACACAACACATCTGCTTTCTGGCAGGGTGAAGAAGAGGCCCTGGCCATATCTGAGTGAATATAACCATATCTGAGTGAAAACACCAAGCACAAGACAAAGTAGCTTGAACTGATGTAAGAAATTAATGCGGCAGATAGTGCTGCCAGAAGATTTCCTCCCACAGGGTTTATGAAAGGTAAGTATAAAAGTTGCTGTTTAGTCTCTAGGGCCACACTGTCTTCCTTGCAGTGACATTTATCAGGGCAATAAAACATACATGCCTTTTTTATTTTTATTGCTTTGCTCTTAGAAGAGCTCTAGCTGACCATCTTCCCCCCTTTTTAAATCCCTCTACTCTTTTGTGCTCCTGTCTGAGCATATCTGTCTGTTGTACATATCTTGACTGGCTTGTGTGGTGTGCAGGGAGGCTGAATCAATGTGGCAGAGGTTTGGAGCAGACTCAGCTCAAGGACAAAACCCCCTCACAGCAGTGTGAGGGGGCTCAGTGGATGGTTTCATGGACAGGAGAGGTGGGAAGGAGCTTGCTGAACCTGCAGTGCAGCTGATGGTGTTTGGCGTCAGAGCCATGTTGAGGAGCTGTCGCTGAGTCCCAGGATGACCTAGGCACTGATGCCTCACAGTTCTTGCATTTTCCACTTTACTATAAATATCTACACATTTGGGATGAAATATGATATGCAGATGCCAGGCTAGTTTCAGTTAGATGGCAGGGGTTACAATGTTATTATTTACATTGTGATGTCTAGAGAGTCAAGAGCGTGTCCCTGTTGACTCTGCTTTGCACAGCCATCACAGTTGTGTGCTGTGGTGTGTCTTTAATGAGGGCCAGAGGAGCAGGTCAGAGGGGGCAGTGACAGACCATCTGCAGTTTGCAATAGCAGGTGCTCAGCATCTCTCAGAATCAGACTATTTGTTGGCATCATCTAATTAAAGCGCTCTTAGTTCACTTAAAGTCTGATTATTAAGTGATAATGAAGATTGCTGCTTAGGAAAACAGACGATCATTTTTGCTTAATGAAGTGTGTGTCTGTCTAGAGAGGGAAAATGTGAAAATGTTTGTCCCCTGTAAATAGGGGGATGTAAATAATACTTACACTCTACCTATTCAAACCTGCTCTCATCACAAAGGCCACTGCATTAAGCTCAAGGGTGCCCTCTGGCACATTTAGCACGGGATATGGGTCAGGGCATGGTGTGTTACTGTCCTTGAACTCTTCTTCAACTGCCTCTTGAAAAAAGGAAATGCCACAACTTCTAAGTCAGAGGGTGGGAAAGGAAACGTACAGCAGCTGGAAACTGAAGAAAAAGGCTGGAACGAAAAAGCATGAAGGCTGTCTCATAATGGACAGAAAAGGATGAATGCAATGGGAAATCACTCAGAACAAAAACACGGGTCTTTCTGTTACCAGAAAAATCTATTACAGTTTTCAGAATGTGGAAACTAAGTGGAACACACAACTGAGATAGAGGAAAAAGATGCTATATCCTGACTTATAACTAGATTATGTCAGCCAGAAGTTTCATATCTCTTTCTTAGATTTAGAAACTTCCATTCCAGTTGTCCATTGGGTCTTTGGTGGCTTTCTTCATGACAGCATGATTCAGATACTAGAAAGAACTACAGAAGGTGACAAAACCCCTGTGGTTTCCTCCTTCCTTCAGAGGTGAGGATGTTGTCCATATTTCATGTATTTCTGAAGTTCAGATTCTATTAAATACAATTATTCATGCAAAGTGATAACTGCCTAAGAGATTAGGTGGATATGTCAGACCTTAGCTGATCTGGTGGTATTGGGTCAAAGATTGGACTTGAAGACCTTGGAGGTCTTTTCCAACCTTAATCGTTCTGTGATTATATGAAATCTATTTTTAATTATAACAAAGAATGTAGGAGTCTGAGAGACCGTTTAGATGAGATCCACTAGAGAAATCTTGATAATTTTCACTACTAAATTACTGGGTAACTACATTCAACAGATGACTTATTTAGACAGATTGTTGTCCCTGGGAATGCATGTTTTTATTTTCTGGAAATTGTATTTTCCACTTGGCTGGGTGCTGCTGTTCTCTCAGCTGCTGTGATCACGTTTGTACACATGCACACATACCTACCCAAACACACAGAGCCTGGTTTCAGGGCAATATGCAACTGCAAAAGGATGAGTTTAAATACCAAAAGGAAAAAACATTAATTACAGAGCAAAATGGTGTACAGCATGCTGATAGCTGCAAGTAATAGTGCCCTTATAGCACGTCACTAAGTCCCTTAAAATATGTCTGATACCTGAAGCTAAAAGGCTTGCTGTAGCATGTAAACTATTATAGAACCAACTTCAGACCTCGGCTTAGTAATGAAAAAATATGACTATACCTTCTTCCCCCAAGAGGAATGGTTTGCATCAATACTGATCATGAGAACTATTGATGTCAGCAGTGCTTTTAGGAGTGTGTCAGTGCTGATGAAACTATCAGTGGCATGGGGATGACTCCTAAAAATTACCAAAAAAAAAAAAAAGCCTAGCGTCTGCTTAAATACATTCCAAAGTGCCACTAACAGAAATCATCTCTGAAGAGGGAAAGCCAGCATTCAACTGAGAGAAAATGTTTTAGTTCCACTTCAAGACCACCTGAGGCAGTTTTAGTTCAAGAAAAGATTATGGACTAGTGTCTACTGCTTTCCATTTATTATGCTTTCTCCTAATTTCTGCACTCATTGCCTTTTCTCTAATTTGTTGCTCTTCTGTTTCTGTGGTGTTTTTTTCCCTGCCATGTTGTGTCTCTTCTGTATTTCTTTATCTCTGTTCCTTTTGTACATAAGCTGTGGGGGTTTTTTTTTTTGTTTGTTTTTTTTGTTTTGTTTCTATTGCTCCTTTTTTTGTGTGTTTTTGTTGTTGTTTTTTTTGTTTCTTTGTTTAGTTTTTCTTGTTTTTTTTTTTTGTTAAGATGTTTTGAAGTTGTGTTTGGAAGCCTTGAACAAAGATGGAGTGTACACTGTTTAATGACTACAGATACTATTGTCAGGGAAGAGTCTCTTCTTCCCATCTAGTTATAGAAAACAGTAAAGGGCATAAAAGAGAGCAGAAACACTGGCAAGTGAGGCAGCTTCATGGTTTTCTTCTTGAAGATCACACATATTTACCTTCATTTTCCTACCGTTTTAATAGAGGGAAGGTTCCAAGCGATGGAATAATAATAGAGTTAAAATATATATAGTATGCCATATCAGCTGCAAACAAGAAAGCTGTAGAGAATAGAGGAAATTCCCACCTACGTAAAATGAAGAAGAACTTAACTTTTATGTTAGCAGTACTAACAAGCTGTGCATTTGCTCTCTCAAATTCACATGCAGGCATTTCAAAATCCTTGGGAATGAATCCATGTAAGCAATATTAACTGTAAGAGGTTGCCCAGAGAAGTTGTGGTTGCCCCATCCCTGGCAGTTCAGGCCAGGCTGGATGGGACTTTGAGCAACCTGTTCTAGTGGAAGGTGTCCCTGCCCATGGCAGGGGGGTTGGACCTGGATGATCTTTAAGGTCCCTTCCAACATAAACCATTCTGCAACTCTAGGAAGAGGTAAATTATGTCCCATAACACATTCTGATGTTACAACACTCCTTCTCCTTGGATAGTTTAAGAGCATTTTGTTCAGTTAGACTTCTGTTTAGGAAACCCAGAGCTTCATTCCTCCAATAGCCGACCAGAATTATTTTGATAAGACGCAACTCTGGTCTCTGCCCTCAGGTGTTGACTCATTAACTGGGCTGATTTTGTTCTGATTCAGATTTGTCAAAGATTTACTGAAGTCTGTGGGGCTCAGTCATTTTCACTGAGAACAAGAGTCTTTGTCATATTCAAGGTATTTTCAAAACTAGTGAGAACTTTAAGTGAAAAACCGTCTGTCACCTATGTAAAAAAACCCTGGGTCTAACAGTCCCAGTCTTACGAATACTTGGACCTGTTTTCTTCAGGAAAGAAGAAGTCATTAACATCAGTCATCAGGAAGGACAGAGGTGGTATCTACGTAACCTTATTCAAAATGAACTTGGTGTCCATGCCGGAGAAGGATCAGAAAAACAGAGACAAACAGTAGAGGAGCAACAAAGCAGGTCTTCCAAGGTGGCTGAATGGTGTGTATGCATTTGTCTCAGCCCTGTCAAATGCATCATCCCTTGCTCTAAGTTTTTTTTTTACGAATCATAGACATTTGGCATGATTTTGACTGAATAAAACCAATATGACTTTTTCCACAGATAGATCAGTTTTTGCCACCGTTTGCTTCAACCTAGTGCTGACTGGCCACAAAACCTGCAGGACTCCTTCTTAAAAAAAAAAAATCCTTCTCCCCTTCCCTTATCCTTTTTAATGCAGTACAATGAGTTTGCAGAATAAGGTTTTGGTAGTGGGGGTCTACAAGGGTGGCTTCTCAGCTGCCAGGAGCTGCCTCCGTATCTGACAGTGGCAGTGCCAGCTGGCTCCAAGATGGACTCACCACTGGCCAAGGCCAAGCCCAGCAGGGATGGTGGATGCACCTTCGGGGCAAGGTATTTGGGAAGGGAGAGGAAAACCTGCACAGCAACTTGCAGTTGGAGAGAGGAGCGAGAACGTGAGAGAAACAGCTCTGCAAACACCAAGGTCAATGCAGAAGGAGGTACAGGAGGTGCTCCAGGCACCCAAGCAGAGATTCCCCTGCAGTCTGTGGTGAGACCATGGTGAGGCAGCTGTGCCCCTGCAGCCCATGCGGAGGCCCATGGGGGAGCAGAGATCCACCTGCCGCCCATGGAGGACCCCACACTGGAGCAGGTGGATGCCTGCAAGAAGTCTGTGACCCCATGAGAAGCCCACCCCAGAGCAGGGTCCTGGCAGGGATGTGTGGACCTGTGAAGAGAGGAGCCCGTGCTGGAGCAGCCTGTTCCAGAAGGATTGCACCCTGCATCTCTGAGTCTTTTTGTTTTCTGCTGCTTTGATTCGTGTTTTGAAAATTCTGCTGGAAAATAAATAGCCTAGGGACATATTTATTGCAAGGGTTTTGAATTTTCCTTTATTAAACAGCTTGACTGATTGCACTATTCTTAAACAGATTGAGCTCAGGTGAGGAGATGGAAGAATAGATGAGACAAATATTCTAATGGCTTCTAAATAAATGCATCTTTCCATAAGAGAGTTTGCTTTTAAGGATCCCACTCTCTGAAATAGCTTCTTGCATCATTAGCGAGTAGTGTATAGCTGGCTGATTTTTCATCTTTTGTGCAAGAGCTTGGTGGATTTGGTTTGAATACAGACTGTGGAAAGAATGTGTTCGAGATTTTAAGAGTCCCTGTTTTCTAAAAAGCAGTTTTGTCACCAAGTTTCATCTCTGTAAATGTGTACGATTTTCTTTTTTTTTTCCGTCAGTTTTTTGACTTGTAAAAATTTAAAACGTATTTTGGGATTCCCACCAATCTATATGTATGTTTTCCTCTGTCTGTGAAAAACATACTGTTTCAAAGTTCAGCTGAATTTGAAACTGTAGTCCTGCTGGAAGAATAAAGCTAAAGTTCCTTTGTGTTATCTTTTAATTAAATCACTAGATTATCCTGTTATTTTTCAAGAGATATTTAAATGTAACTTTGAAGGTGATAGTGAGATTGTCATGGGGAAGTACTAGTAGATAGTGTGTTTTCTAAAAAAATACAAACAAGCATAGGTTTATCCAATCATCTCCCAGCAAGAAACCACCTTTGTCAAGTTTGCTGCTTTGTATTACTTGTTCCTGTGCCTCCTCTTTTTTTTTTTTCTTTTTCTTTTTTTTTTCCCCAGACATGCTGGGCTCTGTCATCATGGAGGTTTGATCCGCATTGTACATAGGTTTTCTCTCCCATTTATGTTTTTCTGTTTCTTCTACCTTGCAAACCCTGGCATGCATCCAAAACTATTAGACCCTCATCTGCGCCCTCAGTAGTTAAAGATGCCTCCTGAGGCATGTTCTTCTCTGTAATCCCTGTGCTCTTCATGCTTTTTGCTTTTTTCAATCTTCATTCCACTCCCTCACCCCTAACAAAACCTTTGTTCTTAGTATTTAGTGAGGAAAATCTTTCAAAATCATTTTCATACACCTAAGGGTAGCTCTTGCTTCTCAGTCCTGTTTTGTCTTAGAGTGGCCTAGAATATTTATGAGGAATAGTAAAATATCATCAGGCCATCTGTCACATCCATAATCTTAAGGTTTATTTGTATAGGAGTGACCAGTGGCTCATTAGTTTTCTCTTGGTACCATCTGTGTGAAGCTCAGTTACTGCTTTCTTTGAACTTTAACCCTTGTCTGCTTGCTATTAGTTTTACAAGGCTATTGAAACTATCTTTACAAGGAATAAAGGAAGTCTTTTGTGAATACCAAGATTCCTCCTGAGTGTATTTCCTGAACTTTTACATGCACATGTATATATAACAAACATGGAAGCTTCATTCACCACCCTCTTGGAAGGTGTTTATGAAGGAAAGCATTTACAGTTAATAATAAAACACATTCAACCCTATAAATATGTTATTTTGAGCTTATAAATGTAACTATTAACCTGCTTTGCAGACTAGATGGAGCTTAAAGGGATCCAGCTGACTTTGTGTGCAGTCAGATCCAGCTGGGAAGCAGAGAGGTGAATTTGATAAAGCAATTGAAAGAAGAGAGTGGGTTTGCTTGTTTGAAGGGGATGTGGGGGGGGTGGTTTGAATCACTCGCAGACTGGCTGGGTTGGGTGGGCTCTCTGCTTCAGCAGCACAGAGTGTCCTGAAAAACTAAACCTTAGCAGCAATTCTAGTCCTTCTGGGCAAGCTATTGCCCTGCTTTGGTGCTCTGCAACCAAAGCTACTGAAAGAGAAGATGGGAGTTTTGGAGTTGGCACCTGGACTGGTAACGTTTGGGCTGTGGCAAAGATTGGGGCTCTTGGATGGCAGGGAAAAGGTGAGTAGCACTGAGTTCACAGTCTGCCTCAGTGAAGTCAAGGTAAGGTGGTTTATGGCTGTTACATCTCCATTTTGTTCAGGTTGTGTGCAAGGGATAATTTGTGAGGTACGGGCTTCAGCCTCACCCACCGCTGCTGTGAGGCCTCTTGCATGAACAGACTTGGGTTTGTTGGTCATTTCCACATCACTGCTGCCTGAGTCTCGAGGCTTTTCTAAGAAGCAAAGTAAACATGGTTTTGGTGTGTGTTGTGACTGTTGTACCTCATGGTGAGGAAGTGTCTGATGAGGAGAACCCAACTCTGTTGCTAAGACCCAGCTGTTGGTGGGTAGTGTGGCCTTTAGTGGAAAGGTTTGTGGCTATAACCTAGGGGTGAGGAGTCCTACTGTTCTGCAAAGCTTAAAGCCTCAGCTGAGCATGCTTTTTAGAATGTAAAACTATATTTTGCCATTAACTATAAGATAAATGTTTGGGCTTAAGGTAGTCAAATGCTTTGATGGTCCTAATATTAACTCTTAGTGTAAGTATTTTTATTCCACTTTGTTAGAATGTACATACATTAGTCTAAATCAAATCCTGTGGAGGAAGTGGAAATAGGAATAGTTTGGACTTATTCAAGCTTTTATTTTTTTTTAAGCTAAAGAGCAAAATACTGTATAAAGAACTTTGGTTAGGCATGATATAGGTTGGGCAAGCCTACCTGGTTCCTCTTCTGTGTAGTCACTTGTAATAAATGAAAGCTTACCAAAAGTCTTTAAATACTGCTGAAAAGGCAAAACCTGCAGTGTCAACCTATTTCCGCACTTATTTTCCTAAGCATAACTGTCCCTTTGTGATAACTGTTTCCAATATGAGCTTGGAAAGAAACAAAAGATTCATCAGAATGGCATCTGTGGTATTACTGATTGTTCCTGAGATGCTGCTGTATTCTAATAAAATCTTCTTAGTGTCCATCTGACTATTCCTTCTCTCCTGCTCTTTAAAGCTGATTTTTCCTTATACTTTCTTGGAGAACTTGCGTATACTGACCTTTATGATGTGCTGTTTGTCGATGATGATCCAACACATACTTAAGTAAAGAACAGCACTTACATTTTTTGGTGATTACTAAGCTGAAATGCTGCAAGATTTGCAGAAAAGACCAGAAGACGTGGTGTACATTAATTATTTGATGTAAAACTCACTCAGTAGAAAATTGTGGGACTACTTCTTTCTATCCAAAGGTGTATATCTGTGGTCTCTGGACAATGAATGCCATTATTTGCAGAGGTTATTTGTAGTGATAGGTGAAATATCTTCAAAATTTGTTACTTTGACTTTACAAGTTCATATAGTGAACTTGAGTGCCTATCTTATATTTTCTCAGACCCTAATGACTTTGTTCAAAAACCTTTGTGTAGATGAAAAAAATCATGCCTTGTGCTGGTTTTCCTTAGGTCACAGTAGCAGTGTAGGGTTGTGTTTTGAATTTGTGCTGGAAACAGTGTTGATAACTCAGGGATGTTTTCCTAATGCTGAGCAATGCTTGCACAGAACCAAGGCCTTTTCTGCTTCTCACCCCACTAGGAAGTGAGCTGAAAGGGAACACAACCAGGACAGGAGACCCCAGGTGACCCCAGGGATATCCTATATCATATGGCACTGTGCTCAGCATATAAAAATTAGGGAAGAAGGAGAAGAAGGGAAGTTCAGAGTTATGGTGTTTTGTTTTCCCAAGTCACCCTTACATGTGATGGATACCTGCTCTCCTGGGGATGGCGGAACCCCTGCCTGCCCATGGGTACTGGTGAATTAATTCCTTGTATTGCACTGCAGGAGTGCAAGGCTTTTTCCTTCCCTAATAAACTGCCTTTATCTGAACCCATGGGTTTTCTCATTTTTACCTTTCTGGTTCTCTCACCCATCCCACTGGAGGAGAGTGAGTGAGCGGCTGTGTGGGGCTTGGCTGCCAGCTGGGCTTAAACCATATGCCCTGAAGTACAGTTAGAAATATGAATTGGTTGGGTTAAAGGCCTGTGTTTTTTTTAAGCAAAGGTCATAAGAGAATGTTCAGAGATGACCAGAAATGTGCTTGTTTACAAGTTCATTACTATCATGCCACCTTTTTGGTAAACCCCTTTTCTTGAAGGGTGGAAAGTGAAGAAGAAGAACATAGAGTGCTCTGTTCTGTCCAGATTTGAGTGAGTCACCTGTTTGATGCCTTTACAGCAATAGTATAACTGCCTGTTAATAGTTTGTAATTTTATTTTTTTTTTACTTGACTCACCCAGGATGAAAACTGCTAGAATGGTGGCAGAAATTTTAATCTTCAAGAGTGGCTTAATTTCAAAGTAGCTGTAGGTAAATGGAATGCTGCATGCAATTAAAGTACTTATAATTCATTATCTAATTATGATGCTTAGAGCATGTTGGGTTTTTGTTTGTTTGTTTGTGTTTTTGTTTGCTTTTTTTTCCAAAGCTTGCTCTGAAGTCTGGAAACAGCAAAGCAACATTTTCAGTACAACATAAGGTAGAACATACTAACTGTACCTCTACAAAACTTTGGCAGTGGCTTGTTTTTATAACCCAGTAAAATAGAATCCATTTTTTTTAATCAATTTGTTCTGCTTGCATTGTTGCAAATGACTCCTACCTTTTTACCCCTCAAAAGTGAGAAACAATTCTTTGTAAATGCTTTTCATTGAGCAAATGGTTAGATCTAAGTTACAACACTTGCTTGAAACACTTGTCCAAGAATATGCACTGCTAGTTTATTCTAACAAAAGTTAAACATTAGCTGGGGAATTGGAGAATGCAAGTTATTTCTTTTATTGTGTATCACTAAATAACATTTTTAAGTTTGATCAGCCTACCTTCTGAATTTCAAATTCTGAGAACCCAGATTTATTACTGTTTTTCTTCCTCAAAGTAGTTCATGTCAACATCAGGGTGGTTTTTCTCCTACTGTACCGATATAGAAGATAATAAATTTTATCCAAATTTCCAGGACTTGGTCAATATATGGTCTTATTTGTATGCAGTAGAATTTGCACACTCACTTCTTTGAATGTAAAAACCAAATGATGCTATTAGACTTTTGCTCAAGGCTGCAACACCACAAAAGAAACTTTGGAGACTAAACACTTTGCCAAGCTTTTCTCCCCCTAATATCTGTAAATCTTGATGTAGAACATGTCTACATCCAACTCTGTGCAATACTCAGTGTAGTGTTACAATGTGCCTTCCTATCAACATCTGTCTGTGTGTAAATTTGTCAGTGATTTTTTTTTTTTTGTCTTAAAAGAGTCAACATGCATTTGCTCCAAATGCAGCACTATCATTCCTCTAAGTTCAGGCCAGGGTGAGAGTTAGAAACTGTGCTGGGAGTGTTTTGGGGCTGAGGTGTTGTCAAACTGAAGTGAAAAGCTGTTTTGTAGCCCAGGGCTTCTTTGGGGGAGCCTCTCTGGGAGGCTCCAGTGTCTGACTTGAGAGATCCTCCCCCAACACCATTACCTGTGTTCAAGAACCTTGGCATGACCTAGCAGCTTTTTGAAGTGTTTCTTACATAGTTGTTTCTTACACTAGTCTCTGAAATACTTGTTGTTCTTATCAGCAGCCAAATTGCTGCCTTTTTTTTTTTCCTGCCTCTGCAAAGTGTGCTCCAGTCAAGACCCCTGATCCTGCACAATGAGCAGGGATTTTACTAACCTGGGTGCCCAGTTACAAAAGTGTCTGTATATCTCACAGAGAAGCAGCCCAGCTCTTTGGAGTGGCTGTTCTCCTCTTCTAGAAGGATTGCTGTAATAGCCAGGGACCACTCACTGAATACTAATGCTTCCATTAAGATCAACTACCCTGATTTTGCTCTGCCTGTGGAAAAGCTGGAAATAATTTGATTTCTGGGGAGGTACCACACAACCCCCTAGTAGCTGATCAGGGGGAGGATTTCACTGTATTATGTGACCTTAGAGTACACATGAAATGATCACCTGAACTTTCCTGGTATGTAGAGAAATAAGATTTTTGCTTCAGAAGGGCTTGTAGATGTGGAGATACTGACAGTTTGGGTAGGGATGACAGTTCTGTTTTATGCAGCTGATCTTTACCCTAATGTTCTCCTGACATCCTTGTCCAGAGTAATAATCAGTAAACACAGCTTGTGGTGATTTTTTTTTTTCCGTCCATGGTGTGTATAATCACTTCAAGTTCAGTGACCTTGTTACCAACTTGTAAGTCTGAAGTCACTAACAGAGAGCTTTAAGGGAAGGTAAATAAATCACTAGGCATAATG
Source organism: Myiotriccus ornatus (assembly GCA_036023395.1). NCBI lineage: Eukaryota > Metazoa > Chordata > Aves > Passeriformes > Tyrannidae > Myiotriccus > Myiotriccus ornatus. The sequence goes on from JAYRBT010000001.1 coordinate 5,648,852, forward strand.
CAACTTTTGGACAACAGTTATGATATCTTTGAAGTACTATGAAAGCTTTTTGATGCTACAAATTCAATTTTTTTTTTTTTTAACTTCCTGAAGAAACACATTTTTTTTCTGTATGTTGCTGTCTTGTTAACTATTTGAATTGCTTAGTAGTTAATGCTGTGCAAACCAAAGCTAATATCTGGCTTGGAAAATATGTTTGTGGGGATGTGTAGCCAAAATGAAGGAACTTCATACAAAACTTTAGAACTTACGCCTGCAGACTGGAGGCATCTCTTGCTTTAATACAGCTCCTCCCTTGCATTGCCTGTTCCTGTTACCTTTCATCTCACTGACCTGTGTGACACTGCGTGTGCCTTAAAATGGCCCAAGTTGTCTTTAAGAGACATGCAACAACGTCTCGGCCATAACTTGATAGTAAATAGCAGTAACTGCAAGATGCCAGTTTTGTTTCCATTTTCAATATCTGAAATAATGTTTTGAGAATTAAGTCTTGACTTCTGTTTTTTGGACTTGAAAGAGTCATCAAAGAACAGCAAAAAAACCCCAAACCACCTTTAAACCATGCTACATGTAGTATTTCCATTTTCTAATACAGTAGTATAAATGAAAGTTATTGGTTTTTTGCCTCTTCCTGTAAGAGTATGACACTGATAAACAAGTAATGTTCTCTTAGTTTTGCAGATGACATGGTTAATACAGCTATTAATCAGGGAAATAGGGGGAACCATTGTCCCAGATTGCAAGTATCTTTCCTACAGTAGTAGAAATGAGAGAAACAAATCATCTTTAGAAGATTAGAGGTAAAAGATAATTTTTTTTGGGGGAAAAAACACATTGGTGAAATTCCTGGTCAATTCCTGAATAAACAGCAGTTTGAACTATCTGACAAAAATTGTATCCTCCAAATACTTTGCACAGTGAAGGGACAAACTGTACCAGGGAAACAGCTTTTCTGAGGACTGCAGTGTCTAGACCTGCCTAGGAGTTTGGTTAGGATCAGGGAAAATGGATTATCAACCTGATGCTGCATTTCTCTGCCTGGTTAAATAAATACATGAGGATTTCTTCGAACCTGTTTTCTCCTATTTTTTTTTTTTTTCAATTAGATTGGGAAACTTGGCTTAAATAACAATATTCCTTGCATGGTGCGTGTGTTTTATGAAGGAGAAGAGGGAAGCGAAGGGCGTGATTTGGTTGTACAGCACAAGGTACAAAGGCAGGGTTTGGTGCTGTGATGCAGGACCAGTTAAACCAGTCGTTCTTAAGATTACTTTTATTTTGGTGGTTGAGTGCTTTAAGAGCTTGCAGCTCAAGCAAAAGGCAGTTAGCAGGTAGGGTGCCATTTCTTATTTTTATTTTTGATCATAATTGAGCTGTGTTTCCCAGGACAAAAACCTCAGGGAATCTCAAGCTGTGGTTGAACATGTCGTGTGCTGCTGTAGCACAGTCCTGAGGAGAGGGATTAAAGGATGCTTCAGATAGTGCAGGGCAAGGGCAATGCCTTGGGGAAGACTGTTAGCAGGAAAGATTCCCTTGCTTTAATGGTTCTCTTGGCAAAACCAAGGTGTTCTTGGCTGTCTCGTAACTGTCATTGGAGAGATATATTATTCTTTTTCCCCCACCTCGCTGTGTGCTCAAATGTGAGACCTCAGTATTTGGGCAATAAAATGCTGATTCAGTCTTTGTTCCTTAACTATATGTGTGGTTCTTTTGGAAACTATGTGTGGGATTCTGTGATGTAAGGGATGGTATCAGCGGAAATAGCACACTGCTAAAATGCAATCAGCCTCCATGTGGCCGAAATCCTCTTGTAGAAATGCACACCACCCTTTAAACTTGTGAACCACCCTCCTTGCTGAATAAGCACTTCTGCTTTTTCCGCCATCTCTCTCTGAATTACAGCTGACTGTAATTTAATAGTCACCTGGGGAAAGGGAATACATGTTGGGATGTTTCTCCTTTTGTGTAATAATCACAAGGTATAGCTCGCAGTGTATTGCATATCTGACTGCTTTGGAAGGAGGGAAAACTTGCTTCTTCAGGGAAACAGATGTCATTTAGTATACAGGATGTTTGTGATAAAGCAAAGAAATACTGCACTCCAGGGGGATTTGCCTTTTTTTTTTCTTTCTATTTTAGGATATGGATATTTCTAGCAAAAACAATTCTCCCTACAGTACGGGAACAGAAATGATGGCAAGAACTTAACTCTCTTGACTTTAATAAAAAGTATATTCATCAAAAAGAAACAAAACAATAGGGAGATAAAGGTAAAATAGAAGCTTGAAGAATGGTGATGTGGAGACTTAAAAGAAAGGATTTGGACTATAAACTCTGTTAACAGTAGTGTTACTGTGCAAGTACCATAGAGGACGATGCCAATAAAGTGGATTTTCTGCTATGGATGGGCACAGTTCATAGAATTTTTTTTTTTTTTTGCTACTTGTATATCCAAATTTAATTAGTGACAATGAAATACATTTTAGCTTCCAGCTGCTTTCTGCAGCACCCATTTACAACAAAGAGAAACCACCCCTGTTTTTCATCCAGCATCCTTTGTTTTTCAGTAAAATAGTCCCTGTACTCAGCTTCACAGCACCATAGGCAAGGATATCACAGAGGTATCTCAGCATCATACACTTTCAATCTGCCTGTTTTATTACTGAAAAGATACTTTATTCGGGTTAGCAGTGAAAGGAAAACAACAATTGAAAATGTATAAAAGAGCATAAAAGAATGGAGAGGCTCATAGTAGTTGAGGACACATTTATGATTTTAATGATATTTTATGGTGGGCTCCTGAATATACATCAGCAGGTTGTAAATAATCCAGAGAGGGGATTGGCACAGGCCCTGAAATGCTTCCAGTATCCCAGCCCAATTTCAAGCTGTGACAAATAAGCATAAATCCTGCAGGCAGCATTTTGCTCATCTCTCTAGCATTCAATCACTTATAAAACAGACTTAGAAGAAACAATGCTGTGAAACCTGGCCTAACTGACCACTAGAAAGAATGAAAAAAAGGGGAAAATATAATTTTAATAGATATTTTAAAATTTTTGGAATGCTTGATGGAGAATACTTTTTTCCTTCACAATTCTAAATGTATGGAAAATATCAGTTATGGAAATAATAGCCCAGTTTTCCACCCACTGAAGAAACTTTGTAAGCATCAGTAATTTCCTAGTCATCCCTTCCACTTACTGAGGTCTGCTGGCTGTGTGAGGATGTTTCAAAATAAGTGACCATGAATTTCCCTTAGAAAGGTGCCATTTCAGACAGGACTTAACTAGGAAATAAAACTCTCTTGACTCCTGGATAAAATTTCTAGTCATGGTCAGGAATGGAGAAGACCTGTAATAGCAAATAGTCAGTCCCTGTTGTGCTAAGGCTTTGTTGGGAGTCAGTTAAAGCTGAGCACAAATATTCTGACTGCCTGATGTACCAGAGGGATTTGACTGTGGTTTTTGTAACCAGTGGAAAAGCTCTGGCTACTAGTCACACTGGCCAACTATTTGTTTTAATGGACTTCTCTAGAGGGTTTTGTCATAATCTGGTTGTTACTGAAGTGACAGTTCTAGACCTCTTTGGAAGACCCCCAAATCAGCTGAGGTCTTTACTAGTGGTTGAAGGCAAGGATTCTTCAGTGGTCAGTTCTGTGACTCAAAGTTTTGGAAGCTGGAACCTCCTAAATATTTTCAGATTCACTATCCAAATGAAAAGTGTTCATTAAATAAGTTCATTGATACTTTCAGATAAATAATGTAAATATACTGGTGCACTTATGATACTTGAACACTTTACATTACGGTGTTGAAAGCTGAAATTCCAAAATGACATAGTAGATTGCTGAGCATCCCTCTTTCTGATGTATATCAGTCAGGTCTGTGCTGTTAAGAAGCTTCATATCTTCAGTTTTTATTTTAGGTTAATGAATTACTGGTCAGTCACTGAAAACTTGAAACATGCAGTTTCTGGGAGACACCACTATAGTCGGCTGTGTGAATGCTTATTCCTGTTTACAAGGGTGATGAATGACTGACATCCACCTTCCCTGGAGCTCGATAAGAAACTAGGGATGAGGAGAGAGGGGTCAGTGCAAGGCCCAAGGTAATCGATGCTTTAGGAGAGAGAGCACTCTGTAAATGTAGTTTAAACAAGTCAACAGTATATGCCAGCAGACAGAGCACTTAACAACCATGAAACACATAATCATAAAAACATTTCTCATCATTAAATGGCTGAATTCACCCTGTTGGTTTTTGTGCTGAACCTCACCTCTAGATGTTGCAGGAACAGGCTAATACTTTTGTGTACTCTTCACTTGTGTGTTCCTAACCACATCTGGTGTGCCAGCCTGGTTCTGAAGTGTCTGTAGAAATTTGAACAGACCAGAGGAGGCTTTCACTTTGTTTCTCGTAGAGTGGGCTCTGCACACAGGAAGGTGCTTTCTGTGAGCTTCATAAACTTCTTTCAACTTGTGTGAATGTTTATGCACACACTTGGTGAGCACACGCTCAGCTATGGACATAATAAGAAGCTGGGGTTTTTAGTTATGAGAAACCTGATCTTTCCAATGTCTTGGATGTCTAGATGTGAAATCTATCATGCAGGAAAGTATCTGCTTCGATGCCAGGAATTAAATCACACTGCCTTCATAAAATCACAGGAGAGAGGAGTTTGATGGAGTGCAATCCATTTTTCAAATCAAGGCATGGTCACTTGGCTACAGTCAGAGTCTGAAAGAGCAGCTGCTGCTGCTTTGTGTGTCAGCTGTGAAAGGGGCTGGCATCATTAATTCTGTAACCAAATAAATGCAGATGTTTGCAAGAGTTTTTGTGGTTTTCTCCTTAAAAAATCCAAAGGTCACAAAACTTCTTGAGGGTTGACTGCTAGCAGTGTTTCTTATTCATTTAAGGACCAAGTTTCACTCCTTGCAGGCAGTGCCCATACTGAAGATGGGGAAAACCCTGGCATGAAATTATTCCTTCTTGTGTTATGAAATGCTGATGTTTGTGCTGGGTGATTCAAGGAGCACTGCTATGCCTTGCCATTGTATAACACCCATTTCAACAACCGTGTGTTGATTTTTTTTTTATTTTAAATTTATATTATTATCCCCTCCCCCCTCCCCCGCTTGGGCACAAGCAAGTTTTTAGGAGGGCAAATGGAGATAGATGCTTTTCTAAGTTTGCCTGAACTCCGTATTTTCAGTGAAATATGAATTAGTAAACCTGTGGAAGAATAAGCAGCGGTGTAAAATGGAGGAAGATGGGAGTTAACTGTGCTTGAAGGTGCTGATTGAAAAATAAAACAAGCCAAAGCAATTCAAGGTCAACAAACAACACTTTGCTTCCTCTTTTTATTTTTCTTTTCTTTTCCTCTTTTTGTTTCCTGAAGAGTTATGTCTTTCTGACCTTAAATCTTCAGCTCTCTGCTTCCTCAAATTCAGACTGTGACTTAAGCTGTTGAACAGTATGGCTCATATTTATTTCTTGTGCTGATATGAAGTCAGGCTATTTGTTACTCTTTGTGAGAAAGGCTAAGCAGCAATTTTATGAGCTTTGGTTAATGCTGGCTTAGATCAGTATTTTGGGGCTGTCATTTACAGAGTAGGCCCCTGTGAAACGACAGAGTAACCCCAGAGTTGTTGTGTTTGTTGTAATTCTGACTAAGTTATAGAATTTATAGTTAGCCAAGAAAGTACAACAGATGTTTTCATATATATGGGTGGTTAGGTTTGCTCAAATTTTTGCTGTTCATTGATTTTTATGCACAATATAATAGCTTTAATGGATTTTAGGTTGAATTACAATGGCAGAGGTATTTTTGGTGCAAATTAAAAAAGATGCCTGTGGAACACTAATACTGTTGCATGGGTAGAGCCCAGGCTGTAATATCACTTATTCATAAGTGAAGCCAGACCTTTAAAACTTTATGGTTCTTCTCTTGATATTGCAAGATCCTAAACATGGAGAATTCAATGCCTCAGCTTTTTGGAGACAAAAAAGTTATTTAAACTTTCAAATTCAATATAAATATAGAAACTTTTAGTTGTCTTCTGCCTCCTGATCTGATAAGGTCTCTTTTGAAAGTTTTTTAAAGCGTTTATCTCTCCATTGGACCCATTTGTGCATATGAAATGATGACACTGGCAAGTCCCCACTGGTGAGAACCCAGTAATTGCTATTTCATGTTGGTAGAGCTGATTTTTCTCATGCTTGGTTACTGCAGGTTAATTTACACGAATAAAATTTTGTTTTCAACTCTATGTACAAGTGCAGTGAGCTGCAGTCTTGACCCTCAGCAAAAAGCATCATTGAGTGACTGTGAAGATGTGCCTCTTTTGTCTTTACTGTAATGGAATTTAGATTCTGAGACCTTGTATGGATTTGCACATAGGCACACATTGGTTTACATTGTATTTTTTTCTTCGTGTTTAGAGAAGTTAATCACCTCTTTTCTGGTACTCACTGCTATAGCTTCAATGATAATTATTTAAATAAAATATTTTAGTCTTCTTTCACTAATATAACAATCTACCCCGAAATTTAATAAAAATTTAAATAAGTGATTATTTAGATTAATTTTATATAAATCTTAAATGTAATTATATAGTGGGGTAGGTCTCATCACCACTGGTGTTCTTCCACTGCAAGTGACACTTCCATTCAGGTGTTATCAAAGATATTTATTTATTTATTTTACAAAGCCATATCTAATGCTGCTGTTATCGGCTGTGTTAAGAACATTTTCCCATGACTCTTAATGCAATTCTTTGTCAACAAACCTATTGTTGACTTCTTCATCCATCTACCTAGAAGGATAAAGCAATGGGAGAGCCTTGGAAAGGCTCCCTGAGCTATGTTGAACACCTTAGCACAAAAGACGAGGTTAATAGAGGGAGAATTAAAGCTTGGTGCATACCCTGGACTGGCTCTACCAGCTCAGATTTAAAACACTTATCTACTCAGCAGAAGGTTTTTTCATGAGCAGAAGTGAGCTGGGCACAATACCTAAAGATTTTGGTTTAACTCTACACTGAGCAGCACTTTATGTGGGTATACGTTGCTTTGGATACGAGGAATAATGAACAGTAGCTTCTAACCTTGAGCACAAGGTAACTCTCACACTAGGGTAGGAAATGTTGCGTATTCTTGTTTAGCTTGCTTTCTTATGTCAGTTCCCTTCTC
>JAYRBT010000001.1:5656144-5693148 GCA_036023395.1 Myiotriccus ornatus
CAAGGTAACTCTCACACTAGGGTAGGAAATGTTGCGTATTCTTGTTTAGCTTGCTTTCTTATGTCAGTTCCCTTCTCCTTTTTGTCCACCAAATCCCCTTATTTGTTTGGATTTCCTTTTGGTTTTTTTTCTTCCCCTTTACCCTCTGGTGCTCCAATGAAAACGCACAGCCCTTTCTTAAAAGACTGGTGAGACAAAGGAAGATTTGCTATCACAGTAGTGAAAAGATCACACAATCCATTATGAATGATAGTATATTTACCAGGAAATGTGATTTATTATAGAAAATGGACTAGTTACCAAGCCTGTTGGCATAAGTTGCACTCTGTTCATGAGAAGGACCAAAATATAAATTTGTGGCAAGGTAGCAGTGGTTACCCATTTTGACTTGGCATTTGCACCAAAATAGTTTGGTTTCTATCTAAGCCAGCTCTGGAACTACCAGAAACTAAGTTCTTTGAGGATGAAGGAGTAATGGTGTAAAACAAGAGAAAGGTATGCAAAAAATTGTCATCTATATATATTTGATAGTCTTTTAAAAATGCTGCACTCCCACCTTTTTAATTTTTCATCTTTGGCATGCACTAAGCAATGCTGCAACACTATCATTAAAAACTCTTTTGCCTCATTAAAAAAGATAAGATGTTCTTCTACTCTATTTTATTATTACAAAGCTCCAGTTATAAATTATCTGAATTCTGCACTTTGGGAGAATTTTACCCCTTTTGTGAGGAGAGGAAGAATTTTTATTTTTGAGATCTTGCCAAGGATTTTCACTCTTCCAGTATTTGCCAAAAGTTTTCAAGTCTCACCTTGATATGTTGACTACAGTTCTGAGATGGTCAAAAAAACTCAGCCTGTAAGTAATTAGTGAGGCCACCACTGCCTTTCTCTTTCCCATCTGTTGATTGTTCTCCAAGAGTGACCTGTACAATATTCACTGACTCTGACATGTTTAATTTGCTTTGTGAATTACGTGTGACAAAAAACGTCTTGCTCACTGCACAGGAAAGAGCCTGTGGTGCTTGCCTGCTGCATGTGGTGTTAATCTCAGCCAACAGACACCCCTGGAAATCTGTGTGGGACTAAACAGAAAAAAAAAAAATAATATAAGCTGGGGGGAAAATGTACCTGTATAATAAAATGTTTTTGGAGAAGCTTTCACAAGACAGAAAACAAGATGAAGTGGTATTTTGTTTTGGCGTATTCAGTCACTGGGTTTTACATGTGAAAGCCTGTCTAATACCTCTGCTGCCTGTGAGGCACCAATAAATTATGAACAAAGCTCCCTGTTGGTTTTGGACGCAGTGAAAAACTTAGAGAGCCTTGCCATGGGATGAGTATGTGACTCAAACATCACATATCACGAGCGTGTCTTCAAATCTCTTTTGTGGGCTTTTTGTGTGTCTAGAATAGGTGAGAGCTCTGGTGTTCCTCCTCCACCTGACTGGGGATTTTCGAAGTGTGTGTGTGTGTAAAATTCTGGGTTTGAGAAGCTAATGTAAATGGGTGGATAGTAAAACGGTGTCAGATCGACATTTGAGCCAAGTGCTCCCTTCCCTATTGGTGTGGTGACACACTGCTTGTATGGATATGAACCTAAGGGGGTTTGGAGGGAAACCATTTATCTCTTCAAAGATACATGTTTGTGTGCTGGTTCTCTTCAGTATCACTGTCTGGTTAGGCATGTTCAGCCTCCCCTCACTGTGAGTAGGAATCCACTGACCTTTTCCATATAACTACATATCCTTTTTCTTGTAAGATGTACAGATGTCTGTTCAATGCTTTCAGTGTCATATGGTGAAAGGTGATTAAAAAAGCCTTTCTGAGGGGATTAAAAAGATTTGGTGTTGGTTTAGTATATTAATTTCACAATTTTATTGAGTAATCACATTCCAAGGATAGAAAGAATAGCTATTTTATTTATGGAAATATATTTATGAAGGTTGAATAACAACATGAATTGTAAGAGTGAAGATCAATTTATACCTCTGTTGTACTCTTTGATTTATAATTAGTTCACTGGAAGATCTGAAAGAATTATGGGGTAATATGCAGGGAGGATGAAGTTGATGGATGAAATAAAACTATATGAAGTGTTCTGAGATGAAGAACCAGAACCTTCCACTTGAAGCAGAAGGTTTAAAGTCTCTTGTCCTAAATTTTGTCTTTTAAATGAAATTGGTGTGTTTACAGTGTTTGGATACTGGTTGCAAAGATAACTTGAACTTGGTGGTCTTTTTCTTACAAATTTGTCTTCCGGTTACATTTTTCCTTTTGAGAAGGAATGATGGTTTAAAATTTGTTTAGAGAGACAATTCAACTGGCATTTCTATGTCTTAAGCTTTTAAGAAAAATACTTGGTATTGCCAAAGGACTTGGACAGAAGATATTTAAGCTTTGGACTTAAAGTGTCTGTCAATTTGAGGTAGTTAGCAATAAAACAATAAGCAAAATGTTTGCTTCAGTCAATTTTGCTTCAAACCAGTAGGGTTGCCTGGTTTAGTGATCTTTTTTTTTTTTTTTTCCCCCAAGGTAACTTGCTACATGTCTGAATCAAGAAATTATTTTCTTGCAGGCAGTTTAATTTACCACTTTTGAACTTCATTTTTTAACTTATTTTTAACTTGTAGAAGTCTTCTAGTCCAGTGTTCACTGGTTTTCTTGTATGCAAATTAATTTAGTTCCATCTCAGTGAAGAAAGTGAAAAAAATCCCTCTTGAATTAACCATTTGGAAACTTTTCTAGTTATTGCTTTTCAAAATAAGAAAAAATATGGTACATCTAATTAAACTTCATTTTTTTAAACATTGCATTCTATATGCAATATTTTGCTTGAATCTGTTATATATTTTTACTTTTTGTCAACAGCATATACCTCAGTTTGTACTTTTCAGTCTCGAGTTGTCAAATTAATTAGCTTGATTACACTGTATGTCATCAGACTAATAATGCACATCCTTGTCTACATCTGGATTCCACTGAAGAGAGTGGGAGTTCAGCTATCAATTTCATGATATGATATTTCATGATTGGAACTTATGCTAATGATTGGAAAATCTGAAGGTTTAACTGATGGGTCAAGAATCCAAAAGCTGATATGTTCATCCGGACATCTGCAATCTGGAAAGCTGTCTGAAATTATAATTTCTTGAATTAGTAGAAGTGCCAGTTGGGGAACAATAAGAAGCCTTTCCACTTACTCTCTTTTTTTGTCACAGCTTTCTAGATTCAGTTGTAAACCAAAAGAGCAGCATTGTTGTGGAGTTGTAAAAGAAGGAAAAAATAGTAAATAAAAGCAACCAAGGCTTGAACTGCCAAAATCAAAATTTAGGTTTTTTTAAATAGAGAATTTTTTTTTTTTTTTTAATGCTGTATCTTGCCTGAGTGATGATTTTTAATCTAGAGACTTCAGTCTAGACTTTATTGATCCAGATCATGATCAATGCTCAGCAATGAAATATACTGGAATGCATAAATAACAATAAATGTTTTCTCTTGCAAAGTTCACCTCTCTGTTGGAAATATCAAAATCCCTTTCACGACAATCATTTTTATGTTTTAAGTTTTAAAGAGTGCAACTAAAGTGTAGAGCAGAATCAGTCCTGCAGTACGACACTGCCCTGCGCTAAGGCCAGTACCTTGTCTGTGATCCAGCACGTGTCCATTCCTTGGGATATTTTACAGTTGGGAGTGGGAAAAGATGACTGTTAGTGACCCAGGGAAAAGGACAATTGGATGTAGGGAAGTTTCTTTAGTACCAGTCTCCTCTGCTGAAGAAAGTGTGAGGCTGTGGGTTTTCTGAGCACGAGCTGGGTTTCAAATACTCTTGAGCAAGGTTGAGAACCCACTGCCTCCAGACCCCAGGTGTGAGTGGATGCCCTTGCTACGTGACACGGCATATAATCCTGGGTAGATAATATGTTGTCCATACTGAAACCTATGTTTGAGCAGAGAAAATGGTGTCAAAAAAGAGCAGATTCTGCTCTAGTCCTTGCTGTTAGTGACTGACTGGACTGACAGACTTCTCCCTGAGGAGGGAAGAGATTTGCTCTTACATCTTACAGCTCAAGATGCTCTTGCCTCTTTTTCCTGAGTATGTGGGAGACTTCAGCAAAGTGCTCATTGCTTCTGTGTGGATCTTCTGAGTTCTCATGTCAAGCCTTGCAGTTAGACTGGAAGGAGAAAAAGCTCTTAAGCAAATGAAAATCACAAGGATATGGACAAAAGGAAAAATACCGGAAGTATTAGAAGACAGGTCTTGAAAGTTTATTATTTTTGTCACAGCAGCATTTTAATCCTGTCTAACTGGCTATGCATTTGACTCTTCAGCCCAGGTTTATGCAGGCAACATTTTTACTAAAGAAGTCTGTATAACTTAATCTTTACAGCTCTAACTGCAGTCTCTGAGCAAGATTCTCACGGAGAATCCCAGTGGTGACTGGTCCTTTGGAAGTAAACATGGAAGGGTGTTAATTTTCTTTGTCCCAGTGTTGGTGTCACAGGCTGGGAGAGTGTAGCTGTATCCCAAGGCATCCAACAGGGCTGTTCTAGTGCTCTCATGACATGGATAGTGATGCTTTCTGGTAAAAGTAGCTGTTACTTGTTCAGTTTCTTTTATACTGCACACAAACACAGTGAACGTGGGCTTTTTGTTACAAAAGGACCTGTTACTAAACATGAAAAACTTCCTCTGTATTTTAAATACTTGAAGCTGCCTGTGATACTTGAAGAATGAGAAGAGGTAGATGTCTTACCAACAGTAATTATACAAAGCAAGTGTCTATTGGAATTCAAGTGAACAAGTAGCCATTTGGGAACAGCTGGCACAGACTTGTGAACTATCAATCTATTAGGAGATATATGGACCTTAACAGACTCTTACATGCCCCTTGCTCTTATTTCTAATGATGTGCTCTCTGCATGGACTTGTCATGCTTTCAGGAAAGGAGAAAAACAAAATCCGAAAATGGTACTGGCCAGAAATCGTGTGATCACAGAAATGTGGTGTTAGCTGCTGCAAGCTGTTGCTCTGACGCAAATGTTGTTAGAGGAGATGGTATCATCTTCCCTTTTGCTTAACCAACCACAGGAACTGTTTTTCAGATAAGAAGGTTGAATTTTCAAAATTTTTTAATCACTTTGATCACCCTTCAAAGCATGGGCAATTAGAATGGATTTTCATGAAAGTTATTATCTTGCCTTTCATATGCTATCTGAGAAACCATCTGGTCACTTAGGGATCTATATTTGCTGAATAAAGTGGTGGTATAACAGGCTTCTGATGGTAACCTCTCTTTAACTGGTGAGGTACTTTGGTCTGGATAGTTTGCTGTGCCAAATGCCATTGATTCTTTGGGGGGGAAAAGGAGAGGAGCAGGAGTGTGGATTTCCTCACCCCACCCATCCAACCCCCCCCCAGCATTAGTATTTCTGGTTGCAGATGTGGGACACGTTTGTGTTAAAAGACTAAGCAAAGTGAGCTGCATTACCTGTGAACGTTCTCAAAGAGCACATGTGGAAATATTACTGCACTTGCTGGTGCTCTTCCCATGTAGGCCTGTGCATTTTTCACATACAGGTCATGACTGAAGCTGGGATTTCACCAGTACAGTAAATATACTGAGTGCCAGTCTGACACTGAATGCAGGAGAAGTGTGGTGGCTTGTTCACCGTAACAGTTGGTGTTGTGAAAGCTTTTGTGGTGGAGGGGTGAACTACTGCAATTTCGCAGCAGTTGACCTGGCCCCTGAAAATACACAGTGGGGAACAAGTAATCCTTTTACTGGAACAATGTATTTGACATGTGCATTAATATCTGTGAGGCATGTCTAGTCTATACGCAGTGTAATGGGCACGTTTCCCGTAAACTGGTTCTGGTAACTGAGGCTGTGTCTTTGGTGGCTGACTCAGCCATGCCTGTGGGGTAGAACACACCCACTAGGGTGGGCTCTACCCCATCTGCAGTCCACTGGCTCATGAGAGCGTATTTCTGGACATAATGTATGTTAAATCATGACCTGCTGCTCCTACTAGGTGTGTCTCCCAGCATGGAAACTATAGTCAAGTAGAGGTAATTCTGCCAATATGGACAATACTGCCTGATGGTGTTTTGGCTCTGGTCAACCACCAGCTGCTGGAAGAGCTGGTTGGAGAACTCTGTGTGAAGCACCACTGAGCATGGTGCTGAGCCAGCAGCTGTTTCTCTTTCCTGCTCTTGTCACTACTGGTGCAGCTGTGAAAGCAAGCCAGGGCTCTGGCTGGTCTCCAGTGGTTTCCCCCATAAGACTGCTAAGCAGGCTCTTGCAGAAGACAAATGGCTTTATCTTTACTGCAGTCAGTCTGGTGTACAGAGAAAGAAGTTGTTAGTCCTTCTTATGTCCCCTCAGAGAAACTGTCCCTGAGATCTGAGTGCTCTATCAACAAACCTGTCCCCTAACACAGCACCCAGAGAGCTGGTTAGCTCTAGGCTGTCCTAGGATTCACTACTGCCACAGTTTACCCCACTTCCTGCAAACACTGGTTTGCCTCTATATATTTTCTTAGTGTTGCTTAACATGCAGACAGCTGGTCATCTTCTAAATGTTCATTCACACTGCCCTGAGAGAAGTGAGATGGGAAATGCCTGAGGGAGTAGGACCTGTCTTTCCCCAGTGAACCCTCTGGCCCGGTCCTATCCTTCACAACTGGCTTTGGCAGAGTCCCAAGGCAATCCCTGTCCTGCCTTCCCTTGCCTGGTGGTTGGTTTGCACTTGAATTCTGTGTAGATTTAATGGTATTTGGTTTGTGTGTGCCTGTCTTAAGACAGAGGCTTATGTGACACATCTCAGGCTCCTCTTTGGCATAGGGCATACTGGCTATTGTGTGTGAATTATCCAGCGTGTGGGAGATTTATCACAGTAGCAGACTTGAAAACATGACAAAGTACATCTTGCTTCTTAGTAATAGTTAAAAGATTTCTAGGAGAAAGGCAAGTTAAGTGTTTTAGTTGAGCAAGAAGACACTGGTTTTCATATCTTAACACTTTAACACTATCTTATCAGAATTTTCATATCTTAACACCTCTCTTCCCTCCCTCCAAACCACAATCTGGGGATTGGCTAATCCTGTAAATAAATCTATGATTAATATTTTTAATCTTTAAAGCAAGCTTCATATCCTGCTCAAAAGTCAAAACCAGCCCTTTGCTGGGTGAACTGCTTTGCAGAAAGACATGCTCTGGGAAAAAACTCACTGAGACCAGGCAAAGCTACAGTTATACACTCTGTGTCCTTGTTCTTTAAGGGCTGGATTGTGGTGCAATTAAATCTCCTGTAATGCCCAACTCAGGTAGTACTGTGGGGCTCAGCTCAAAGTTATAGGGTGACAGATAAAATGGGTTATCTAAGGAGATTGTGAAGGGAGAAGGAAAGAACCAACCTCAACTACACTTCTGAGGGCACCATTGTCAGTCAATTATATGGAAGGAATTGCTTTTGACTTGCTCTTCTCCAAATTATGTTTCCTGTTGTTGGCCTACACTCCCCACCCACCCCCCAAGATACACTTCATTTTTGTTTTAGTTTACTCCCCCTCAAATCTGAAAATTCTTGACGTTCCAGAGTACTTGAGAAAATAGTACAGTAAGAAAACTTTGATACAATGTAGGGTACCTGCTGAAAGACAACAGTCTTGATTTGTGATGGCTTAGCTGAGATGAACCTCAGCTACTGCAATTTTTAAGAAAATAGAAAGTTTTTCTCATTGAAGATGAACCAGAACTTCTAAATTTTAAGTCTGTCTGCATAAGGAAAATCAGCCTCGAGTTCATCTTCTGTTTTTAGCACCCATCAATTTTAGTAACTGTTGTCCTTGTATATGTTGCCATGGACAGATGCTGTATTGTCACTTGTGTGATCTTTTCTGAGTTACTTGGTGTAGCAATGTATTGCTGGGTCTATGCATGATCTTATGCTATAACAGTCATTACAGAAAGACATAGCTACAAATAAGGCTTTCTTTTCACCTGTGCAACTGGTGACAAGGACATTACATAAAGATTTCTCCTGGAATGAACCTCTAGTCATCAGAGGTAGTGCAAACTGCTTGGAATACATGCTTTTAAACTGTGAATTTGAAAAGATTGTAAGGATTAATATAGCTGAACTTGAAAATAATGACACATCATTGCTGTTGGGATAAGATATTTTAAAAGTCTGAATCTGTCTTTGTAAGGTGTACATCTTCATTTATTTTTTCATTAGCATAACAGACTAAATATCAATCTTTCCATTATAGCTGTGTTTTGTAGAGCTTTATCAGACAGTTAATTTAAAGCCATCATCTTTCAATCCCTATTTGATGGATTCATAAGGGACTGAAGAACTGCAAGCAATTGGATTTGTGCTTTTGCAGCACTTCCACTGTCTTGAAATGTTCCTATTTTTTGCCATTTCTAAAGATTTATGCTTGTGAAATTGAAATAAATATTGGCTCATTATATAGAGCAGGACTATTATAAAGTATGAAATATTTATTCCTAGCAAGTCTGCACCTTCATTTTACTATGATATTGAGTCAAGTTCACTTTCAGCATCTTTGTATTCTGCTCAGAAGATTGGTCAGATTGTCTTCTCCTGAAGGAAGGGGCAAGAGACCTCCCTCTGTCCTCACTCTTGCCTTCTTCCACCCCCTCCCCTGAAAGAAAAGGGGGCTTGGCTATAATAGTTAATATACCGTATTAAGAAGCACAGAACCTGAGTTTCTGACTACCACCTTGCTATGCAAAAAGCAGGCTAGCTGAAAGAGAGACTGTTTCTACATGTTGACATAAGTAGATTAAATGTAGGTGAGAACATGAAACAAAACGGCCTTTCAGAAACCTGTGGCTGTCTTTTTAAAATTATGAATAATGCTTGGGGCATTTATAGGGGGTTGTTGAGAGGAACAAGAAAATGCCTTCCAGCAGTGGCAGGTTATGGTGAGAGTCTTGGATGTGAAGAAATTCAGTACATATTTCAATATCAGGTTTCATGGGAACAAAATATCACTTCAACCTGCTTCATTGCCCTTTCTAGTGTAGGTCCTCTGCTGTCTGTTGGCTTGGATTTCTGGAGCAGCCTCTGGAGAGACCTTAAGTGAACTCCTTGTTAATTTTTGGCAAATTCTGCTCTGTTATTACTGTATTCATCTTTATTACACTGAAACTGAGGCTGTGCAGTTTTTAAAAGATTTAATTTTTTAAGTAAAGGCACGGGGAAAATGCACCAATATCTGATAAGTAGGTATGATTTTGGTCACATTCCAAGGTGGTGTTTGCAATTTCATTATATAAGGTAAAGCAAGAAGAGAAAGAGCAAAATTGTCCCATGTGAGGGACACTATGGAAGAAGAAAAACCTTTTTATGGTGCAGGGAAAAGAGGGAGAATGGTAGAGCTGTAGTCAGAGTGATACTGGTCAGATAAATGATCTTTCAAGATAAAAATTAATAAATGAAATTCTGCCTTCTGAAGTCTTAGGACTGAGTCACACAAAAAGTATCTAAACCTTTTCAGTGATTGAAGATAACCATGTGAGCTCGCTCTGCTTTTGAACTGAAAACAGCAAAATAGTGATAGAGCAGTATAAGATGGGTGTAACAAAAAAAAAAGAAAAAGATTAAAAAAGATGAGTTTGAAAGGGAGAGGTGAGCTTTAAGCAATTAAAGTTTTAGTTGATCCTTAAGCTGAAAAGCTGTTACCACTGAAATGGTGAATCTTCAGCCGCCAGAGCACATGTTGTAATTTTTACTCTGCTACAGAGAATGTTGTTGTCATGCAGGAAAATATTTGACTCATCATGTCTTTGGGGATGTTTAATGATTCGGGCTATAATAAGAGTTGTTTCCAGAAACAAGGTCTGTAATCCTTCAGTGTTGCTTGCAGTATTTCCAAATCAATGGATAAACACATCCAGAACACACTGTAATTGATACAGTACTTACAAGTTAGTGCTGCCTGTGCTTGTAAAACTGCTGCTACAAAAGAAGGCTTTACTTCTATCAAAGGGAGCTGAGGGGAACAGGTAAAACATTGCAGGCTGAAGTGTATAATAATTTTGCTGGCTGAAGTACAAAAGATTCAATATTTCTGGTATATCTTACTGTATCTTCCTGACATTCAGGTTGCAGTTTCCTGAAAGCCATACTTATTGCTTTGAGTATCAGAGCTGAGAGCCTGAACTAATTCCATCACTTCATGTTGCCATCAGAGAATTTATTCTTGAGAACTGAATTTTAATGTTAGAGGATTCATTTCCCCCCCAGATAGATGTGTACTTTTCTCCTTTGACTGACTACAGAGAGAGTCTAGCTTGGCAATCCAGGAGTTGTGCATCCAGTGTGAGGTTTAGATAAGATAAGGGTCTTACAATTTGCTATTAATGGAACCATTAAAGCACTGTTACCAAGGAGAGGCCTAAGACTTCTGAAAAGACCAGATCACCATGCTATAAATAATTTATTTTCAGGTAAATGTTAGCTAATTATCTTTAATATGACTATGACTTAAGCTCTTGCTGGCTGAGGGGCATCTTGTACAGTCTTTCGGAGATGATCAGTGCAGGTAGTTGTTTCCTTTCAGACAAAGACTTGTCTATATTTATTTTTTGCATTTGGCTGCAACAGTGTTAATTTTTCAGGATCTTGACTTTGTGGTTTTGTTTATAAACAGGTGTTAATCGTGGGAATAGTCATTAGGTACAAAATCCAACTCACTGTAGAAATAGAAAGTGCCATCAGGGAGAGTGTTGAAGTGGTGGTGTGTTTTGCAAAAGCTTAGATCAGGTTGACAACAGTGCAGCTGAGAGCTGATGTTACTTTCTCATGATGGCTGTTAGTAATTGGTAATGGTTCAAATTAACTCACCTTCCAAACAGACTTACTACTGATTCTATTCCTCTCTCTTTCAGCCTAGAGAAGACTAAAGGGGAGACCTCATATCAGTCCACAGTTTCCCCACAGGGGGAAGCAGAGAGGCAAGTATTGATCTTTGCTCTGTGGTGACCAGTGACAGGACCTGAGGCAACAGCCTGAAGCTGTGTCAGGGAAGGTTTAGGTTGGATATTAGGAAAAGGCTCTTCATCCAGAGGGTGGCTGGGCAGTGGAACAAGCTCCCCAGGTCACAGCACCCAGAGTTCAAGAAGCTCTTGGACGATTCTCTCAGGAACAGGGTGTGATTGTTGGGTTGGTCCTGTGCAGGGCTAGGAGTTGGACTTCAATGATCCTGTGTGTCCTTTTCGACTCAGGATATTCTATGATTCTTCCTAATTTAGTTTGGGTTTGATTTTTTTTTTTTTTTAACCCATTGTAATGGCAGTATTTTTCTGGCTTGACTAGGAAAGAAAGGCATGCTGTTGTGGAGAGACAATATTCTAGACAAATTAATTTTAAATCAGACCAACTTAGGAAGGGCATGGAGCTCCATTTTTTTGAGGAGATATAAGCAGGTAGTTCTTAATCTGTTTTCTCTTTAAAGATTTGTACAGATGATTTGGTCTAAGGGAATTTTCAACTCCATGATCGAGGACCACATTAGAAGCTGTTTGAAGAATAGCCATTCTGTTCCACAGATCCTTCCTTGTTCACTTACTGCACCTGTCCATGTCCTGATTTTCTTCTGACTTTTCCCTCTGCTTTGTAACTGAGTGTATAATCTTACACATCTGTGTTTGCTTTTTTGTTTTCCAAAAGATGTTGCTGTGATGCAATCTTGGTTCGAGTCTTAAAGATGTTAGTAGGCTTGGTTGTTTGCAATTCTTGAGAAACATAGGTGTTGAACATTATAATGTGGTTCAATTTATTGTTTTTCTTCTAGTTTGACACTGTTTCTAGAAAAATTGAGTCAGTAAGTGAGCAAAGAAATGATTTCCAAGGTTTTGTTTTATTTGATCAAGCATAAAAGATAAATGCTGATGTTAATGCACTGAACTGATCATTGTCTTGTGTGGTTGAACTGTGGTTTAGTTTCTAAATGCTACGGCAAGAAGATACTCAACTGAAATCTCTGCTTGCAGTTCAACAAATAAGGACTTAAACAGTTAACTCATTTACTTCAAGAGATGTGCCCATTGTGCTGTTTCTCAAGCTTTCCTGTAACTTAATACAGTGTCAGCTGAAACACCAGAGACCTGTGCTTTTGCATGCAGATACAAACAGCTCTGGTGTAGAAATCTATTTGAGAAACCAGTTTGCAGTGCTTTACCAGCTAATGCATCCTGGGCGCTCCCAAGATGAGGAAATCTATTCTGCTATAGCCAAACAGGTTTAATTTTGTTTGACTGCTTCCCAGAAGCTTGGTTTGCTGTCTTCCTCTCACTTTCTGTTGGAGTTTGTTTTAATGTGTGTGACCAGGATACTCAGACTGAAGTTCACTCAAGAATCTGGACCTACATGTTTCTCTCCAGCAATTTTGAGTGTTACTTATCTTTCTGTACATGGTATTTGTCATGGCATCGTTTCTGATGTTCCCTCACAGCTGTGCAATATTTCAGCCTGTTATGTGCCTTTATGGTTTGTTTTTCTTAGTACTCTATGAATTGCCTTCCAAACTGAAGCTGTTTGGAGAGAGTGGCGAGTGTTTTACTTGTCCCTGGTGCACTTTTAGAAATGCTCTTGAAGGCTTCTGTCATGCAGAAAGAAGAATGAATGGTTTTGCAACAAAACAGCTTTCTTGTAAAAAAAAGACTTTGGATTTCCCTCCTCATAGGCATGTTACTAAGCTACTTCTTGTTTTTGAGAAAAGGAAAGAGCCCAGGCAAACACTGAAAATTAATAGCCTGTATGTCTTTGTGCACCATGCTTCCAGATCTTGTGCAGCAGGCTGCTTCAAGTCTTCATGCTTTCTGTGCTGCTTCATATAAAGAAATATTCCCTTATAGATTTTTCTGGAGTGTTCATGGATTTCTCTTTGCTGGTTTGAACCCTAATTCTTTAAGAGCAAGTGTATATGCTGTCTGAAGTGTCCAAGGCTCCAGTTTTATCATCATTTGGGATTTATACTCTTTCTCTCTCTCTCTCTCTCAGCTACTCCTCTGGAATAAGAGTAGCTGTAGGAAAAAAACAACTGAATTTATCCTGTCTTCTTGCATTTACCAAGCCACTGAATTTCAGTAAAGCTCCAGGGAGAGATTCCACAGCTACAGAACAGACGCTTTGTGTGTTCATAATCTGGGATTTTATTTCTTCTTTAGACACTTGATCTGGCTGCTTATCCTGAGGTGTCTGCTTGTTTCTTCTGTTATAAGAGCAAAGAGGACTTGATCCTTCCTTGAACTAAGAGAAAAAGTCCTTCAGCAGTGGTCACAAACACCAATTTGAGACATTGCGGATGCAAAAAGCTAGGTGGAATTCTCAGTATAGATGTTAAATTAGATTAAGTGGTGGCTGAAAATGTGAAATTCTGATCTTCATGTGAGTGACAGTTGCTACCACGGGGAAACCTTAGTTTGCAAAAACATTTCTCTTGATGTAGCCCAAAGAAATAAAGTAACTACAGACTGTGTAGAGTTGATTTATATTTTTTTCTTCCTGTATCTTCAACAGAAAGAAGAGGGGATGGGGAAAGAAACCTATTTTCTGGGGAACAATCAACTATCTACAACACAAATGAACCCTGGATTGTATTCTTTCTCTGAAATACAAATACCAGTGATACCTTTTATAAGAAGGCTCGAGAACTATTGGAGAAGAAAATCAATGATATATTTGACTGCACATCCCAGAAGTCTTTGTGCTGGTAGCAGTCTGGTGGTGTTTGCAACGGTGTGAGGTGAAATATTGAACACCGTGATGTTTATATGAAGTCTTTCTCAGAGCTGCCACAGGATTTGTTGACCATAGCTATACCAGGCAGACTGTTGGCAATCTTCCTGAAGGTGACTCTAGCCTTGCATCCACTGTGCTTTTAATAACCCAACTGCCTCTGCAGCACATGTGGAGTTCAAAATAAGATTTTCCTTTAGTAGAGTTTTACAATTACAACAAGGTTTTTGTGTTCTTCCTGAAGCTTCTGGTTCCAAACTACTTGTATGTCTCTGAATTCTAGATTTCCCATCTAGTGACAGTCATGCTCAAAGGATATATTGTCTTCTTTTTCAACACCTTAACATCAGAAAAGGTTTTCAAACATTTTATGGATCTTTCTATTTTGGAGGCATTTTAAACCTCAACTATTTTAAGAAATTGTCCTGGATTTTTTCATTGCCTTTGGAGGCTTTTTTTCCTTTCAGAAGCCTTCTTCCCATACTCCTCTCACTCCCCACTCTGTGTTTTCAAACGACCTTCAGTAGAATTGGAAACATATTTGGCTTCTGCAATCTCCTAGTTGTGCAACCAAGGCATACTCAAAATGTCTCTAAAACACAACTCATTTCTATCTCTGCTTGTTTCCTCCTGGCTGTTACTTCTGATTGTTTCCTTTTTGGTAACTACAATATTTTACAGCTCCTCCACTCTTGCCTTTTTATGTTCCTTTTAAAGCATTTTCATGCAAATGTTTAAATTCCTGAGTCATCTTCTGGAAGTGTTTTCTTGCCTTAGTTCCCATTTTTTTTCCTTGCAACACCCTCACTGTGTTGCTCTTTTACATAAATTCGTGCAGAATGTGCTCACACACTGTTATTGCTGGGTAGGTGAAATATGTTAGTCTGAGAAATAAATTTTTTTTGAGAGATCTATCTTGGATTTAGCCGGGTCGACTTCATACTGTGCTTCTGATCACACTGCCAAGTAGTAAAACATTGAGATTACTATAAAGAGCACCCAGTGTCCAATTTTGGGCCACCTTGACTCACATCAAATAGCAATCTCTCTCACAGAGAGCTTCCAGTGATATTGTCATCCACTGGCTACTTATTTCTGCAATTGGATGCAATTTGGAGATAAACTAATGGTTGCACTGGAACTTACTTCTTGGAGGAGCAGTCCTAGACAGAACTATATCCAGACACTGAGTTTGCAGTTGTAAGTATCAGGAGAGGGACTTGGAGCTTTGGGAAGGAGGTATAAATATCCCTGGATCTGCATAAGCGATACCTTCTGCCTTCAAAGTGAGCTGAGGAGCTCTGAAATGCTTTAGGCTAGGGGGTGCCTCCGCATGTTCCCAGAGGGGTGAATGTGGTGTTATTCACAGACTTGAGTCCTGCTGTTCAATTTTACTTTGTGCCTGCCTTCTGGTCACAATGCTCTCAAAAGTGCCAAAGAAGTATGCCAGGGAAGCAGATAGAGGACAGGTCCTAAAGGAGTGTGGTGAGCTACGGGAGCAAGATGAGTGTTTCAGGCACATCAAAGAAAATACCAGGTCCAGGTTCAGCCAGTGCATGTTCCAGTTAAGTTCCTTCAAGCCTGGGGCGTCCTGTTTGCTGCTTAACAATAGGTATGTGCTGTACTAAGGAGCTTTGCAAGGACTTGGCAAAATAAGGCTACTTTGTGGCACGTGACAGGTCAAACCGATGATTGATGTATGCAAGTTAATGTCCAGCAGGAGGAATAACATGTGCTGTTTGCATTCTTCTTTACAACCTTCAAAACTGTAGTCCACAAATAACAAATGGTTTGGTATCATAAAGAAACATGATTGCCAGCAGGTTGTGAAAAGAACAAGGGAAATTAGACTTAAAGACAGTCAACCTCACTGTGGTGTGCAGCCACCTGGAAAGCAGTGTGTGCTTCTTAGCCTGCTGCTGACAAGAGTGTAGAGATGGAGGTGGAAGAGGCAAAAATAATTAGTGGTATGGAAAAATTCTGCTAAGAGGAGGCGTGCAAAGACTGGGAGCATTCTCCTGGAGACAAAATGACTAAAGGAACCACTGAAGAAAGCTTCAAAATGGATTAAGTGGTATACAAGTTGAATTGCTGGGCCGGAGAAGTTTTAATGCTCTTCTCTCCCACACTTTCTCATGACTGTAGAAGTCAAGAAGTGCTACAGGCAGACGTAAGAATCATGGACAATAGATGAGGACAGTTGGAGGGGAAACAATCATGGAGTGCAATGTGGCATTTGAATGAGCAGTATGAGAATTTGTCTAGTTATGTTTACACAGGCAAGAGCTGCAGCAGAGAGGCAGCGGTGCTGTGTGCTGGGGAACTGTGGGTCAGACAATCCTAGTGAAAAACTGTGAAACCTCTGAGGGGGGTGTGCGTGGTGTCTGCAGTTCTGTTTAAACTCTCCAACACCTGTGCTCTGCAGTTTCTCCTGAAGTACCTCCAGGTGCCACCTGGCTGAGTGCTGCCTCTCGCTTCTTGGCTCCTCTGACCTGGAGGGGGCTCAGGGAGCTGCTCAAACCAGGCTGAAAGCTGCAGGCATTCTGTAACCTTCTTTTTCCCTCTTTGAGATGCAATTCAAAGTTCCCAATTTGGCTAATAACTCTATAATCCGATGAGGCTTTTTCACAGATAAAGGTAGTATTAAATTGCCTTTTAGTAAAGTAATTTTCAATTTAGAAATATGAGGGTAAGTGGTTTCAGAAATGGTTCTGTGGGAGTTATTGTTCAGCATGGTCAATATCGTTACAGAATGATGTAGGATGTTACTACAGATGTGTGAAAAGTTATGGGAAATGTTAGCCCTCAGGTACTTATGGAATTGTTTACTTGGTTCACTGACTTTAGCTTGGTTTAAAGGCAGAGAAAACATACATCTTAAGTTTTGAATGAATTTGTGATTTTTTAATTTTTTTTTTAATGGTATGAGTGATTTTAGGCAGGTGTAATTTTAGTAACTTTACACAAAAAAGTAAATATCTTATACCAGAGAACATAAGGAAACTGCAACTGCAGTTACAGGATTTTTTTGATTTTGCTTAATTTTCTGCATATATAAGAATGATGTTAGTTACACAACTCTTGTATAACAAAATCTGTTTTCCTTGTTTCTGACACTGTTTAACAAGATTAGTAATGGCATTTGTCTTTTAGTTTCTAACAGCTTTGTTTCCGGTGTACAAAAGAGTTAATCAACCAAATTACTTATTAGCACATGAACACTCCTGCGGCATAACAACAGCCAAATGAAGCATCTAATTCTAGAAGAGCTTCTCGTCATGTCCACAGAAAAGAAGTATCTTTTAATGTTTTATTTCACGATTCATAACTGCTTAGGAACTGGTGTTCTTGGCAGTGTAGTGTCTTTAATAACACAGCTGTCTGCTGCTCTGATGTGTATGTAATATGCACATGGCACTGCGGACTTTGCTCTGGAGCACTGAGAAAATGAGATAAGGGTACACTGGTGATAAAGTTAACTACCCTTGTATTAATAACTACCTTGTCAGGGCTGCTGTATAAATCCGTTTGACCTACTTCTACCCATAAAACCACAATGGCAGTCTGTAATGCTGCTACATAAACACACCAGCTTCTCATGATGAACTGCTCTTAAC
Organism: Myiotriccus ornatus; assembly: GCA_036023395.1. Taxonomy (NCBI): domain Eukaryota; kingdom Metazoa; phylum Chordata; class Aves; order Passeriformes; family Tyrannidae; genus Myiotriccus; species Myiotriccus ornatus. The sequence continues at coordinate 5,673,540 of JAYRBT010000001.1, forward strand.
AAAATTCACTGAAGACATTTCTTCAGCATAGGCTGTATTTATATACCTCAGCTGAAAGCTGCGTAAGACTAAACATCTGTTTACAGTTGCTTATGCTTTATTACTGCCTGGTGGAGGGCATTGTGAAAGATACTTGAGCACATGTCTGGCTTGCACCATCTTCATGAGGGTTTTTTTTTTGGAGGCTGAGTGCAACTTAACCCTCTGAGAGCAAGAGTTGGCCAACAGTGACCAGCTTTAGCCCCCAGACTAAATTTGCTTATCAGTTCATCTCCTTGGCCTGAGAGAGGCTGGACGACCATTAAGTGCTAGCGAGAGTGGTGCTTCTAACTCATAACCTCCTCCAGTGAAAGCAGGATCACTATAAAATATGGGGGAAGTATGTGGTTTTACACCTCAAAATTTTATAGAAACCTTTTTAACCTGTTCAAACGCAGGCTTTCACCAGAGTGACGTTGTTAGGTTTTCTGAGCTGTGAAACAGCTGTCTCAGAGGAGTGTGGAAGGTATTTACATATGTCATTTATTCCATAAAATGGGTAAGGTGTAATTAACTCTCAGAGCTGATGCATGTTCTGGCTCTAGTGAGTTGATATAATTTAGTTATGTTGCCTGTAGCAGATGGAATTAGTTTAGTTATGTTGCCTGTAATAGACGTGATGCTTTCCCTGTAAAGTGCCTGAGTGCTTGACTAAGATGCCAAGACTCCTCATAGGAATACAAACATCACCAAACACTTGTTTGCTTGTTTTAGCACCTCCATCTCTCCCTCAATAAGCACAAAAAACAAAACAAAAAACCACACCAAAACAAACAAGCAAACCAACCAAAACTTTTAACTTTTTTTTTAAGCCTAAAGCAGGAGAGTTGTCACTGGTGAATATTTAAATTCTCATGATGAAAATACCAACACTACAAAAACAAGGAAATTAAATCATATCTGACATGGTGTTTCCTCTGGATTGAGTGGAGAAGAGGGCTAGAGCAGCCTTTCATCCTGGTATTTTTGAGTGGTGTGTGCTGCTGTTGTGTGTGATGTGGCTCTTGCTCATGTAATGACAGTGTTTGCTGTGCTGCATAGATCTGGACTTGCCTCAGGTGACGGGATTTGGGATGAAGTTGTTGAGGAGCTTAAGTCCAGGAGATCAAGGTTGGAAGTCAAAAGGGAGACAAACGGAATTTTGTGCTTCGAACACTTTCGTAAGACCCAGAGTTGCTGTAGAAGCAGACTGCATGTGCCTTTAAGAACTGTGTAGCAGATATTACACTTACTGTGTAAATTCAGAGTGTAGCATCAGCATAAAAGAACTTTAGAAAGAGCCTTTCATCTGAAAGCATAATCTGATTTTTGAGAAACACTGAAAATCCTCAAGCCCTCCTCAGAATAAGGCAGGCAGAGAAGGGGCTGCCTGGGTGGCTCTGTGGATGGCTGCCCACTGAGCTGTGTGACTGCTTTCCATGCCGTAGAAACTAAAAGCTGAAGGAATTAATTGTGGTGAGGTAAACACTGTCAAGGATTATATGATGCAAAAAAACCCACCATCACTTTTTCAGAAGGTTTTTGCCCCAAGCACCAGCAGTACCTGTTCTGCAGAAGCATTGGCTCAGCCATGCCCTGCTTGGTACTCTTCCCTAAGCATTAATAATGGCTAGTAATGGAACAGGCAGTGAGGCCAGGGACCCCTTACACTTGATCTGATTTTATGTGCATGTCTCCCCTGTACAAATAAAAACAAGCTTAAAACGCTTTCACATTCAGCTGATAGCAGTCAGTTCTCCAAATCTTTGAGTGACTGTTTCATGATTACAAAGAATTGAGATTGAGATCTCATCCTTGTACTGGTAAGCAACTTTCAAGAAAGATAAGCCCAGTTAACTATTTACCCTCTGAGTTACTTGGTTGCTGCCTCTTCTGACTTGCTGTACTACAAAAAATGAGCTTCATTTGTGCAAACAGAATACAAACTCTGTAAATAGTTCCTGTTGCTTCTCCAGTTACCTGACATCAGTTGGCAGAATTGCACATTCATAAGGCATTGCTTCAGTTTTGCCTGACTCCAATGGCTGTGGAGCTGGTTTCTTGCTGTTTTTTCTATTTTATTTTTTCAGGGCAAGGACAAAAGCATTTCTTAATTTAACAAACCCAAAATGTTTAACAAATCACTGTACCTAAGATATACTGATGGCTAATCTGCTTTGTGACCCATTAAGAGACACTCTAAACACTTTCCTCCAAGCTCTCCATATGTATTTGGAAAGTTGCAGGCCTGACTGACAAGGGGGTTTGTGTTAGGACAGCTGTTTAGAGATGGTGAATGCTGTGTAATGTGGCAGTGCATATGATGAGGGTTGTCTCCAGTAGTTGTGCTGCATATTGAAATGATTCAGCACTGGGTCTGTGAGAGTCTGGGAAATGTCTTGGTACAATAGGAACAATGTAGAGTGCTATTTAATTTCTTCTTTTCTCAGGTCTCACTTTCTAGGACAGACTGTGCTATATAGCAGTATTTCTATGTAGCTGAGCTTGAATCTCTCCTCTTCAAACACTGTGTTTTTCACCTTTACTGTGACAACCAGAACTGAGCAAGGCTCAGTTATGGGAGGCCAGACTGGATGCCAGCTTAGGGGGGGAAAAAAAAAGGCAACAGTAGGAAAAGAAGGAAGGGGAGGAAAGCGTGAATGGCTCCAGGGACACTAGGGCTGGAAAAATCATGGCAAGCAGAGAATGGCATGGCATCAAAACTGCTCATTTTTAATCTGGGCCAGCCATGTGCTGGAGACCTCAGCAGTGTCCCACTGCTTCCCCTAGTGCATAGGACCCTGAACATCCTGCCTAACTCACCCCGTGGCAACGCCTCTTTTCCCTGGTTTCACTTTCCATTCTAGCACATCCTACTTCTGATCCATCCTGTTTCCCGACAGCTAGGATCATTCAGTCTTTGCCTGCCAGCTGAGTTTTGATCTTGTTTCCTTGATGTCTCCTCCCCGTGTATTTACTGTGCCACTGCACTGCTTTCTCCTGCAGAGATTTCCCCCATCCTTCTCCCTCAGTCTTATTCCAGAGCTGTGTTTTGCTTTTCTTCTCCAAAGTGGCTTTATCCAGTCTTCCTCATTGGCACTGGTTTTCTTGTAGATATAGGACTGACTTTGTACCTGCTCACAAGCAAATGTTTGCTTGTTTGTGCATTGAGGTGTGCTGGGAGCTTGAGAAAGCTGAAAGAAGGGTCATGTATCTGTCTGGGGAACATCTGTTTCAACATCTGACACAGAAGCTACATCAGTCTGTCAGAGCAAGATGGAGCAGCAAGTTGAATTCTATCCACTTGGTCAAAGTTTGAGTAAAGGAGAAAGGTTCTGATTTATTTCCAGATGCTTAATAGGTTTTGGTTTTCTTTTTGTTCTGTAGCATCTGAACGGAGTGTTCACTGGAACTTTTCTGTATCCTGTCATCTTAGTTTACCTGAAATGCTGTGCAGTTCTTTGTGCATTTACACAGGAATCTGGTTACTTCAACCTGTGGTCTCCTGGTACAATACTGTAGGTTTTTAAAATTGAGAGTTGTTTGTAACACACATGACGGGGCAATTCAGGATGGGGAAGAACTGCCAAAATTAATAGTGTGATCCTATCACTACCATCTTTTGAGGTAAGTAACCAGTGGTAGTCTCATCCTGGCTCTTAAAAAAGTATCTTCAGGACCTTCTGGCTCAACTTCAACAGTTGGTTGTGTGTCTCTTAGATGATACTCCTTCAACTTGGAATATAAAACAACATCAAAGGAGGAAACTTGCCTCCTATCACAATCTCACTTCTGCTGATTTTGCAGGATTTTACCCCAAATGGAAGCAAAACAAAATGGATATTTGTGTGTGTGTGTTAGAGAGGAAGACAATCTCAGAGGCAGTAGCAACCGAGCTCTGGAGCTCTGTAACTGGTGGCTTTCTGCAGGATGCTGCACTACCTTGTTTGCCTCTTGCTGGCAGGCTGCCAAACCACACAGGCAGTTATTTCCATCATTGTTTGCTACTGTGCAGATAACTAGAGCACATGAGATTAGCTTACTCATGTATTCCCTCAGCTGAAGGCCCAGATAAATTGCGTTTATGGCCCTGCTCTTTTTAGAAGCCCTTTACAGGTCATCAGTTTTAATAAGGATGTTGGGAGTAGAGGTGGGGAACCCTCAAGTTTTCTACTTTTTTCTAAGTTCCAGGGAAAATTATTTCCCTCTTGCAGAATGTCTCATGTCAGGGTTCCATGCTGGTAGGCTGGTGATTCCTCCCCAGCACACCCCCACCTTCGTAAGGAAAATTTCCGGCTTTCTTCCATGTAGGACTGATTTTTGCAGCATTATAGATCCCTCAAGTGAAGTTAGCTGTTATATATTAGTGGAAAAAGCTGTACCTTCAAGGCAACGAATATTCTGAAAAATCATGTTTTAGTGTTCTGTGGTGTAGAGGGAATCTCTAATAAAATGCATGTAAAATGCCAAAAAATATACAAGTAGGAGGGTTTCTATACATTGAAAGTGTGTTTTTCTGATAGAGGGGTTTGCTGGCCTTACTGCAATGTCTTTATGGCAAAAAAAGCTAGGGGAACTAACAGCAAGTCCTTTTTAAAGTGAACTTTCCAGTTGCTTTGAAACACGCCTGGCATGGCCACAGTTATAGATATGACTTCCACTAGCAGGAGAAAAAGCTGTCCTTCAGTTAAAGCAATAAAAAGGTTTGAAAATTCAATGATTCAAGTCTGAATTTGACCAGGATACTTAAACTAACTTTGAGTTTCTAAGATAGCATGATGAGGACATCTGTAAACATTGCTTATTCTTAGTAGGGAAAAAACAGTGAGGGGAAAAATAATTCTTTTTAGATGAAAGCAATGTCCTTCATTGCGATATTTCAACATGGAATGGCTTGGGTTGGAAGAGACCTAATAAGATCGTTAAGTCTAAAATCTTTCCACTAGATTAGATTCCTCAAAGTCCTAGCCAACCTGGTCTTGAACACTTTCAAGGATGGGGTTTCTGCAGCTTCTCTGGGCAAACCTGTTCCAGTTCCTCACCACCCTCACAGTAAAGAACTTCTTGCTTATGTCGAATATAAACCTTGTCTTTCTCACTTTGAAGCCATTCCCCTCGTCCTGTCACTACCTGCCCTTATAAAAAGTCCTTCTCCAGGTCTCCTGTAGGCCCTCTTTAGGTACTGGGAGGCTGCTGGAAGGGCAGTTCTGGTTGCAATTGCAAAGCTAAGGGAAATGTATGGAAACTGAAGAAGCACAGATTATATTTAACCATAATGTGAACTTCAATACAGTTTTAATATCCTTCATAATCTTCAAAGACTGTGGTTAGAGCTGATGTGAAGAATAAGTTGGTATTGTGAACAGTCTTACTGCAAATACTTTAATGCAAGTGCCCTGGATCATTTAACTTAGTGCGTGATCAACTCTTCATCTTACTCCTCTAAATAATTTCAGAACAGCTTAAATGTTACTAAAAACTCTTCTAAGCTAATATCTCTCTAGCTCTTAAAATGACCTTTCAGTTTAAGAAGAAAATCAGAATTCAAGCTCCCTTTCACACTTGATCCTTAGTACAGTACCCTAACCTTGTTCATAAACACTAATCTGTCTTACTTAATGTATCCTTTGTGTTAAGTGTGTCTTCCCCAGATGGTGTATTTAGCTTTCTTTTGTGTTATGAGGTTTCTTTTGTGTAATATGAAGTTAAAATTGGTCAATAAAGTAACTTCTATTTTCTTCGCCATAGTGATTTTTGTCTTGCCATAGTCACCAAGGAAGTTTTTATTGCAGCATCATTAAAATTTTTGTAAAAATTTTCAAAAATCAATGAAAATTTAAAGAATCTTTTTTTCAGCAATGTGAAGGTGTTGATAGGTTAAAACCTATTTTCAGCTTTAGAAGATTAATCCTTGTTTTGTCATCCCCTTAAAAACAGATAAGCTTTCTGATTCAAGAAACTTCCTAGACTGGTCCCATGTGTTAATTTTTTTATTTAAAAAATAAAATTACCTCGAATTTTTGTAAGCATTAGTCTGGATCATGCATAGAAAGAAGGTTCTTATGTTAAGGATTACTCTGGCTATGTGCAAACCACACTTTTTTTCTTTTAAAGAATAATGAGTGCCTTCTAAGTATTTTATATACTATGAAGTATGCCCTGCATCCACATAGAACCAATACTGTATCATACAAAATAGGAAAATATTATGAAGTTGATAAAGAAATACTTCTTTAAACAAGCCTTTAGGGCTTGGATTTATTCTTGATGATTTCCTAGTAAAAGTTCTATTGTTTTTTTGTTTAGAATGGAAATATCACAGTCAGGATAAATAACTTTATGAATGTTTCATCTCCATAACTAAAGTTTTTTATTTTTATCTGACATTCTAAGCTTCATAACTATTAACATGCCCTGGAGTGTTGGAGTGAAATGAACCACCTGGATGCTCAACTTGCTTTCTGTGGCATCAAGTCAGCTGAACTTTGAGTCTCAGGCTGAGAGAATTCATATGAAATGATTTACCAGGGCAAGTTTTGTCCTTAAGCACAAAATTACCTTTCATTCTTATAAGTTTCCTTTTTCCATTTTAGCTCATCATCCTGCCTCTGTGTTGAGCCTGTATCCAACAGATGTATATTTTTATCAGCAAAAGGATGGAACTGTGAATAAGCTGGGTTCAGCCAATGACTGGGATTCAACTCTGGAAAAAAATACCCTTAATGTTACATTGCTCAGAAATGCCCATATACAGTCTGCCACATTAGCCATGGTGTCACAGACTGAAGGAAGGGCCACCAGAGAGTGATGGTGAGAGCAGATATATATTCTGCCCTTAAATTGCCCTGGCTGTCATATTTTCTAGGAACACAGGATATGGATTCACTAAAGGAAGATAGGGAGGTCTGCATTTATCTAATCACTGTTTTTAAAAACAATATATATATAGCTGTACACAGATCAACGTCCTGTGAAAATATTGCATGCTCAGTTTAATTTACTATCCTTACTTCAGTAAATTTTATTTCACTAGCCGAAGCTGAAAACCCAAGACATTTTGGCTATTATGAAAGCATATAGTTGATACTTTGGAAAGCATCCGTTCAGGTTAGGTTGATATATTGCAGAGGGAGGGAAATGTCACTGATTGGTAAAAGCACTATTTTCTCTTCAGATGCCATTTCACACTTCTAATGCCAGGGAAATACTCTTGATTCATGGAAAATAGAAATATCACAAGTATCACAGACATACTTCTCATAGTATGTCAGTGAACAGTACAAAGCAATGTTTTTCAGCAGCCCATCTGCTCCTTCAGAGGGAAGCCTCTCTGTTTATATTTATTTTTTTTTCCCCCAAAATCAGATTAAAGGTGTATTCTCTATCAAGACTCTTCCAGCTCTATCAAAAACATATGGTCAGGACAGTCAGTGGCTTTCTGAACCTCAGTGGCAACCTGGTGGAAGGTATGGGAAGACTGGAGGGAAATGCTTTAGTTCTGTGAAGCCACTGATCCCTTTCTCAGGGAGATTTGTGCACTGAATTTTCAGTTTTGCAAAGGTTTTCACAGAGAAATTTCTCCATTTTTCCATTCTTTCTGGGCTATATTGCCTGCTCTGGGCATGGCATTTCTGCATCCCTCAGAAGAGGCATACACCACGTGGAAGTACTACTCCTCAGCTTTGATTATGATTGTATTTGGGACAGAGAATATTTGGTAGAGCAATTATTGTTTTATAGGTTAAAATTGCCAAGTAATTACTGCTGTGAAGGTTGCTCTGCAATATTGTAGCATAAAATTCTCCTCTAAGGATGAATTTGTCCTAGTTGATGTCCATATGAGAGTCACATTGCAAATAGAATCTCCTGCATGAGATACATAGAACACCTTTGAACAAGCCACTTTAAGAATTTTTTCTTAAAAAATAATTCTTAGGTATGTTAGGGGGAAAAAAAGAAAGGGAAAGCTGTTACAGAGGCAGCTTTCTCTCTTATTGTCACAAGAAAATGTTTGAAGACTGTACTCTTTGTTCAGAGAGCAAGTTTATGGAGTGTTTGCTTCAGCAAAGTAAAAATTGTCAAGGGTGGATGTCTGTGTTTAAGTGGTTCACATTGTGTTCATGTTTTCTGATTCCTGATTCATTTAAAGGGCTCACTGGTTGCTTCTGATATTTCCTTAAGCGATTATGCCATTGAAAAGGTAAATAAAAAAAGCAAGAAATCTGAATTTAACTCAGTGGGAAGCTTTAACCATAGGTATGTTTAAACTAAACACTCTGAAAACTCCTCTTCCCACTTCCTCTGCTCTCCATTATAATTCTCATTTATTTAAATTATTTCCAAGTGGAACCTCATATGTGTGTTTCATTACCAGGATACCCTGGGACTGTGAACAGAGGAAAATTTTGCACAACAGGATGGCAATAAAATACAGAGATGGTAGGATGTCTTGCTGTGTGACTGCTTAAAAGCCTGAAGTAAACACACTAACGTTCAGAACCATGCTCAGCAGTAGAGGAAGTTGACCTTGATACAGTGTTTGGTCATGTACCTTTACTTTAGTGGGCTGGTTTGGGTTTAGTGGGTTGGAAACTGCTGGACTTGCAAGCTTTGCTGCTGGGTTCCCCAGCAAAGTGTGTGGGTGAAAGGGTGTTGCCTGCCTTCCTTCCCTTGACCCAAAGATTGCATTTGTTCTGATTTCATTTCTGTTAGTGGAGTGTGGTGAAGGAGAGACTCTTCTCCACAGTAACAAAGCTGGACAATCACAACCTCTTGTATCATGTCCGAGACAAAAAATTATCTCAAATGTCTTCGCAGTCCCCAAATGTCTATTCATTTTATCGAATATTTATGCTCTCTCTTAGACTGAGGCACACATGTAAATTTAGTTAAAATCTCTCTCAGTTTTGTTGTCCTTGTTCCTGAGACAGTGAATCTAGATGTTAATAGAAGTCTATGTCATGCTGCTTTCTACTTCTTGCCATTCCCATGAAGGGCTGTGACTACATGTTCAGGATATGTGCTGAAAAAAACTAAATTTGCACTTCACAAGTCTTGCTGGAGTAGGAAGAAATTCATATTGTTCTTGACATCCAGGGAGAATGCTAGTTTTCTCAGAAAAATAAAAAAACAAATGACAAACAACCTAATAGGTCTGTACCTTACTGCTATTTTTCCAGTGAGTGTTTTGTCACCCACTGGAGATAAAAATGCATGCTCAGGCCTGTGGCTGACTCTGGAGAAGTTGGGCAAGCAGATGTAGGGATGGATGACACAGCTTTTTCGTTCACTGCATCCTGTTTAGGAAAGACATGTTCCTGAGTTTTTAGCATAACACTAAGAAAACAGCAGTGTTCTCCCCCCCCAACAAAAACCCCCAAAAACCCAAAAAATCATTTGTAATCGAATGTAAAAGTATTTGTAATGCTAGTTCAAACATTATGTTTGAATATTATGTTTGCATTTTATCTCAAAATGTGGATGACACTTCTTAGTGTTTCAGGACACTCTGTTTTCTTGGTCTTCTCAGGCTGTGTATGGGGTAGAGCTTTTTTCCAGCAAGCATGTCTTGGCGGTAGAAAATTTGGGAAGAATAGGTAACTTCCCATAACTTTTTAATGGGTTCCAGTTAAGATCCTGGCTGCTGGTGGCAAAAGAGGACTCAGGGCAAGGGGAGGGCTGCTGGTGGGGTCACATGGATCAGGAAGAAACTTCGAGAGGTGATGGGGAATAGTGATTTGACAAAATCTCTGAGTGACTCAGACCTCCTTAGGGAGAAGAGGTTGACCAGGCAGGACTTGAAAATGGTCTGAGGTGACAAAACCAGGCTGGAAATGTGGGTCAGCTTGCAAGAGCACAGCAGTCAGGGGGAGACTTCTGCAGAAATTCTGTTCTATCTGATACTGTCACTGTGCTCTCTGTGATAAAAAATAAATAAAAATCAAGGCTTTTTTATTTTTCATACCAAAACACCTCTAATTTTCTTTGTCTCTCCTGCTATTTAGAGATCCTTCTCTGAGGAGGAGGTAAAGACCCACCCATCTCAAGACCTTGGGGTCACCATAAGCACCCTGGTGTGTGTCTTGGCATTTTACAAAGGAGTAGATATATTAATGGAAGGCCTGGAGAATGAGAAGCAAACTAAATGTGAAAATGTGATAAAGTGATGAGGGCAGAAATGAAAAAAAAAAAAAAGGAAGGAAATTCTGTAGGTAGGAATAAGCTGGGAGAGTGCTTCCAGTGGTTTAAATATAAACAGTGTTCAGTAACCAAATACAATCCAGTAAGACTGTGTTGTCCTAAGTAATGACCAACCATGGGCACTCAAACTGCTGTCAGTAATGAACTGTTTCTCATTCCTCCCTTCTTCCCAAAAAGAGAAACAGGAAGAAAGTTGTCCCAGTTTAAATGAGACAAGGATCTTTTGCTGAGGACGAGTTATGAGAAAAAAACCAAACTCTTTCCTCTAAGCAATTCTAAATCCAAAATTAGAGGCTCCGATTGAAGGAAAAACAAATTATGGAAAAGGAAAACTAACAGCCCTTTATTAAAAGGTATATGTGCATTAACAGAAACACAAAAAAGACAAGTAAAACAATCAAACAATACTCCTGTACCCACAAAGAATCCCCTTTAAAAAACAAACCGATAAACAAGCAAAGAGAAAAGTATACAGTTTCATTTTGCGCCCTGTGGTGCAATCCCAACCACAGTCAATAGGGGGTACCGTTGGGTCACTGGAGATGCAGAGCTTGTAATGTCCTATAGCAGCCACCAGGTGGTGCTGTTGAATCACTGGAGATGTAGAACTTGTAGTGTCCGGTTCCAGTCACCAGATGGGATCCCTGGTTGCTGCCAGGGCTGTGGGGGGGAAGAATGCCGCCTGGTGTGTGTCAGAGAAAAGAAAAACCAAAAAACTCACTTCCCCTTCCCTTCCCGCACACCGGGAAAGGGAAGAGGGAGAGGGGAAAGGGACCCAGCAGCTCCTACTCACTCCAGCTAGTCAGTCTCCTCTCTGCTGCTGTTGTGCCCGGACCAGTGCCAGAGAAAGAAAACAAGCGGGAACAGTGAAAGGGAAAAAAAAGAAAAAAACCTCCAGAGGAGGGGAAAAAACCCCCAGCAGCTCCTATCCAATTAAGGGCTCAGGCAGGCTTCTAGCTGGCGTGCTGCTGAGGCAGGGAGACAGCAGCAAGCTTCCCATCTGATGACGTGTGCTCCAGCCCACCAAAAAAAATTCCTCCTCCCCCCCGTTCCCCAGGAGACAAGAGAAAAAGATAAACATTAGCTCCTTCATCTGCCCCGTTTCCTAGGAGACTAATCTCTCGGCCATTAGCCAAGGAGCTAGGTCTTTTGTGTTGGTAAGTGCTTACCTGATAGCCAGGGGGAAGGGAAAAAATTCCAAGAAACTAACTGAACCATGACATAAGTTTGTTCTACAATCCCTGACCACATGGGATGCAAGTATCAAATGTTATTTCTGCTGTTGAGATATCTAATATCAGAACCTGGGTTAACCTGAATCTCAGAACTCCATGGGAAGGGGTAGTAGAAAATCACTTTAATGAATGATTCAGAAATAACGTGTGGTAGTACATGGTAGAATTGATCACAGAATGATTTTGGCAATGTATGTCTCAAGAGTTGGAAGATGATTTTACTGTTGAGGGCTTTATGCTGAGACAAATAAGATCTTGTTTAGCTGAATATGGTAAAGCACCATATATGCTTTAGGCTCAGTGTTACCTTCCTTGGGGGAAGAGGGAGTTTGGAGCTCTTTTGGGGGGATAATTAGATCCTTGTTCAAATAATGTTTTGGATTCAGCCCTTTCCCTCAGATAAGAGTTTACTGCTTTGACAGATGTTTCTTTCTACTGGCTGCCTGAAGATTCATGGATTTCGTCCTGGAGAGAGTATCAAAGATCTTTGAATGTCAGGTTGCTCTTAAAATTCATTTTCTTCAAGAAAAAAAATGTCATTCCTCTGAACACAGGAGCCATTTCTAAAATCGGTAATCTTTTGAGTAACTAGATAACTTCTTTTTGTTTGCTTAAACAAACCATAATCTCCTCCCATGGATCCCTTCAAAATCTATCCATCATGCTAAGAATTGCATCTCAAACGTAGCAAGTTTAAGAACTAGTCTGGATTTTCCCCCATTCCTGATTCCAGGCCTGATTCAGTGTGGATCCTCTTCTTTTCTGCAGCCCTGCTAAACCTTTAATGTTCACTTTCAGCTGTAAAAATTTCAGTTTTTGTACAACTCTAGGTTTCTGAAGTGTACAGCGTCATTTATTAGAAAATAAATCTCCAGTTTTAACTTCGTAAATCAAAGATTCCTCATCCTGTGTAAGCAGCACGACATGAATAAAGTTGGGCCACCGCAGATTCTTGCACACTTCTTCCCAGTTAACTGGTATGGAGACCTGTTCAGGAAACTTGGTGGTGAGATACCCTTTCACCTCAGACAGCAAGGAGGTACAGATATGCATTTCTCTGGTAAAGCTGCTTCAGGTTGTGGTGTGGAGACTCTCACTCATACCTTGACTCAGGACTTCAAAGAATTAAGGTTTTTACAATTATAGTGATACGGGATGTATGCTTAACTCACTACAGCTATGTCATTTACAAAACTCAGTTAATTAACCTCAGTTAATCTTACTGATGTAGTTCTGCAACTTGGGCCATTCCCTTTAGCTTGGACAGAGTTGCATTTCAAGTGTATCATCTGTGAAATGATAGCTGAAAAGAATGTGCTTTATTCATTTTAAGGATTCTGAAGTTATTGATTGCACTATGTCTTGTTTTACCTTTGCAGCACAGAGATTGCCGATCTTGTAATCCCTAAACTACCTCTGCCCTTGAAATCTGAGCATTGTTTACAATCCCTGGTACTTAAATGCTTGTTTTCCTGTTGCTTCTGCTGAGAAGAGAAGGGTGGGGGTGTTGGGGTATGGGTTTTTTTGGTCTTGTTTGGTTGTTTGGTTCCTCCCCTCCATGTGTTAATGCAAACTGTTGAACTGACTTCTTATAGCTTCTAGGGAAAATGCAGTGGGTTTGCTTCTTGTATTCTACTCAACTCAGAACTTGTGCAGAATGGAGATTATCCCAAAATGCTGGGTGGCTCCATCTTGCCCTGAGAGTCTTGGGAAATTCTTTCCTTGAGGCAAGTGCTAAATCAAGCCATTTATGTTCAACATTATGTTCTTGTGGACTTTAAATCTGCCAGGTGTGTGTCCTCCAAAAACAGAATGCTTTTGTTGGCTGAGTGGTGAGCCAGCAGCTCTGAAGATGTATTCCCAACTATATCTGATTTAATAATGCTTTGTCCTTATGTAAGCCTTTGTTTTGCTGTTGTCTTTCAATTTTCTCTCCTTTTCTCCTCCACAACTCGGCTGGTACTGAGTCCTGCCAGCAGTACAAAAATTGAGCATGTTACTGCTCAGTTGACATCTTAAGGCGGGTTCAGATCTTCAGATCTACAGGTTTCTCAGTGTTATCCTACTGCTAAAAACAGCCACCTTCTAATTTTTTTTTTATTTTTTTTCCCCCTCAGGATTGGACATCACATGTCTTGTAGTCTGTTGTTAATGTAATACTTCATGTAGCAATTGCTGGGCAAAGACAGGTGGTTTCTTCTCAGTTAACTTTTTTTATAAAAAAGTCCAAGTTGGATTTTACCAGAAAGCTTCTAGTGAAGTAGGAAGAAGGCAGATGCTAAGGGACTCATCTGGTATTTTTGCAAAGAACTTACTGTGGGGAAAACATATCTTGCAGTTTTCAGAACTAAAATGCCAACTACTTTTGACAGTCTGATTATGGAAGTCCAGTAGGCATTGACACAGATGCTCGGATTGGCACTGTCTGACTGAATAGTGATTTTCATTGAAACAAAGGAAAAACCAAAACCAACTTGTTGCTGAGTCATCCGGGGTTAGAAAGAATTACAGAATTGTCCTGTGGGGTAAAGTGTTCATGTTGCTTTAATGGGATGTGAAGTAACTTGGGATAGTCTAGTCCTAGGTGAGGGAAGGCTACGCTTCCAGTGATACCTCAGAGGTGAGGATCCAGGCATTACCAGAGAAGCTGCTGTTCTTCTCCAAACTAAACTCCTAGCTTTCTTCTATGGGAAACTGATGGTGGTGTCTTTAACTTAACATAACTAAATAAATACGTGCCTGTAACCTTTGACAGAAATATTTTGGGTGAGATTTCAGTGTCCTCTGGCTGCCATACTTTGAGAGTGCAGTCTTTGGGATAAGAGTTTAAAATAGACAGAAGTTAACCCCACTTTTAGAGAACACAAATAATATTGATGCATGTAGATGCTTTAAGCAGTCACAAGGCCAGGTGATACCTACTTTTAAATTAAAGGTGAATATTGAGGATTAAAATGCCTGGCTCCTTCTTTCATGCTGAAGTGTTCATAGCTTTTTTTCTTTTTTGTTAGGTGTAGATATTTAAAAAAAAAAACCAGCACAATCACCGTTCTGTCTTGACTAAACTGTAGAGACTTGTTAGGTGGGTTCCTGCAATAGGTTAATCTTCTACAGGATGTCTTGTGTTGGCTTAAAATTGTTACAGAGTGAGAGCTCTGTCTTAAGCCAGACATCTTGCTAATTAATTATCTTTGCTTTGTAAAGTAAACACGTTCATTGTAATATGAAGTTGTTGCCTGTAGTTTCTAGATTTTGGAAAGTAGATTAAAAACCCTTTGTTGCCAGAATTCTTTCTTTCAGGTAGACAGTCAATACAACCCAGTCTACTGCCTTCATCCATCTTTAGGCTAAACTATATAGATTGAGCTTTATTCTGTACCTATTGTCATTTTGTTAATTCCCTGTATGCTGAAATGGCACATCTCTCTATTTGAATTCCAAGGCATAGGCATAAGAGTTCAGTTGGTTTCATTACAGGGAATTTTTCTTCATGTTCTCTTGCATTTTCTGGTACACATTCCTACGACGGAATAAAACCAGGAGGATATGCTACAAGTGCTCTGATAATTAAAAAGGTGTGATATAATCTAAATGCCCCTATTAATTTTTTTCTTTCTGTTTTGTGGCATTGGGATGTATGTTGATGCCTGGAAAAAGTAATTTGGTGTCATCTAAGCTGATGGGTAAGATACAATGAAGGTGGCAGGTAGAAGCTGCTGTTCCCATTAGTTACGTAAATAAAGTCAGATAAGCCTGGCATTTAGGGAGTACAACTTGTTCAAAAACTATCCCAGTTATAAAAATATAAGTCAAAATCGTCTTAGACCATCCACAGTCCCCTTTCCACGAATTTGGAAAAAGCAAAGGAGAGATGCACTGCTTAATCACGGGAAGAGGTGTGTGGCAAAAGCATTTAACTAAAGATGGGAGATGAGGCTTCTCTGAGCTTAAAGATGTGATGTCCCCATGCTCATGAAATGGAAGGCAGCCTTGCAGTAAAGAAATGAATGTCTTACTGACCTCAATTAACATTCATCCTGTTTGTGCCAGGACTGAGTCTTGTTCTTCAAGCCTCCTAGGTGGATATTAGGTGAACAGCAGAGAAATGTAAATGACCTCATTTTATCACTTGGATGGCATGAATACCTGAGAGTCCACCTTTAACTAAATTAGAAGCCTGGAATGAAGAGCTATATCTCTCTGTGTGGTCCACAGGGAGAGCTGTACTCTTGGGGTGTCCTGGATTGCTCTCCGCACGCTTCACTGATCACACAGGAACATGGAGTCATAGCTCAGCCCAGTGTTAGTGTAACTTGCTGTTCGTATATGATGCATCTGACCCCATGTGCCCTCCTCTGAATTTGTGTGTCTCTTAAAAGTTTTCTTTTTAAAAATATTTCTAGTGTTCTCTTACAGGAGAGTTTGTTTTACTGTGAGATAACAACAACAAAAAAAAATTACAGAAATCACAAACAGGGTGTCACTTTGTTTCTAATTCACAAGGAGATACTGTGCCTATAAATCATGAAAATATAATAGCTGCAACTGCAGCCAAATAAAACACCTGTGGCAGCTTGTAACCTAAATCTATAATCTGTAGTGTCTAAAATTCAGGTTAAATACTGTGCCTCTCCAGTATTATACAAATAGACTGGCTCTGACAATATGAAAAATTAATGCAAGTGCAGAGAAGGTCTTGAATCAATTCTCAGCCTGCTTTTGTCGTGGTAATGCCTCTAACTGAAATATCAAGTGTATAAATGTCTTGCTGAAGAGTAGGTCATCTCTGAAAATTACCAGGGGGTAACTTAGCTTTCTCTCATTTGGCTTCCGTATATTTGGAAGAGATACGCTTTTCTTTGCATAGAAACAGTTAAGTTGAATTGCACAATATGTAGATGTGACAGGGAAATAATAGACAAATCTATTTGTCTATTTATTCCACTATGGGAATGCTGTGGCTGCACAAATAACTTTGATGTGCTATCACACTGTATTTCTGAACTGTTTTCAACCCTCAGCCATAGTTACATATGCTTTATTCTGTTATTTATTTAATATGCCAATGAATAGGTGAAGTAATGACAACAAGATTTCCTTCAATGTCAATCTCATCAAGTATCAGAATTTTTAGCTAAAGACACCTATGCTGGTATATAAAATCCCTGATAATCATGGCTTTAGAAGTCCATGAACTTTCATAATTTTATTACTATAAATAATGAAGAGGCAGACAGGAGTCAGTAATGAGCATCTTGTTCATAGTTCTTGACTTGTCTTCCAAAACCCTTCCTTGCTTCCTTTGCCTCTTAAGTTCATAGTGGTCCTTGGCTTCTATTAAACCACTCTCTGGCACTCTTTATTTTTACCCAAGATTCGCATTTGTTATTTGCATTATGGCAAACTTAATTTCACTTAAACTTAATTTGATCCATCCAGATGGATTTATTTTCATTATGGACTGTGGGAAAGGACAAGAGATGCTTTCTGAGTCACAATGAGGTCCCAGTTTTGGGAAAGTTTGCATGCACACAAGCAAAGAGGGAAAAAAAACAGGTTTTTTATCTACTTCCCACCAGCAAGTGATGTTCAGCTACTTCCTGGAAAGCACAAATAGTACAGGCCGCTTTTCTTATCCAGCAATTCTTATGGCTAGTTAGTTGACTTTCATTTCTGCAGATTGGCTTGACTCACCTTCTCCTGCAAAAGTCTCAACTTGCCGTGTAGGACTTCACACAGCAGCTTTCCAGCCCCAATGGTTTTATCATGTCATGTTTCTTTTATGCTTGTTTTTTTCTGTTTGGGTTTTTAGTCTGTATACAAAATGGATAGATGTTAAGCAAAGATACAAGGTTGTTTATCTCCCTCTATGGAAAACTGCATTCAGAACACCTATAATGACCTTGGCATTCTGCTTAATGAGTAAATGGAGTATTTGGCCATATCTGATAATGAAAATGAGGCATGCTTAATTAACTTAGCACCCAGCTAATCAGCAGTTAATGCAGTCCTGAAAATTGATAAGTTATTTCATCTTGGAGGGTTCAGAGTGTGCACGTAGAGAAGGGACAAAGCAGGCCTTTATGCCTTAACCATGAGGCAAATATAAATGGCAAACAGAAACTGGTGTGACTGGAGGTTTTGGTCAGTAACATGGCCTTGATTCATGCTCTCTTCAGCCATCTGCAAGGTGTTTAGAATGGAACCTTGCCTGCAGGATGTCAACTAACATTTGCGCTGAATGATCTGTTAGATTATGAGCAAAGTAGCTCTGCCATGAGCGGGACCAGCAAGTTAAATTGGATTCCCTTTAAAAAAAACCAAAACATCCAAAACTGTGGGTTTCAGTTGTCACTGTGTGAATATCCCAGAATAGCCTTCTGGGACGTGATTCAAAGTAAATATTAGGTTACAGTGCCTGACTGGGCACCTGCAAATATCTCTGCCCTGATTTTACTTGGCTACAGACAGTGATACAGAACTGAACGAGATAATTTCTTCCAAAATCTTTCCTTCTCAGCAGGAATTCTTCTGCTGGTCACAGGAATGACTTAGCATTTGGAACCCAAGCAGTGCTGTTTGAGGAACAGGCCATCAATTTATTTTCCTGCACCACAAGGGATAATCAATGGAAATCTTGCTTTCACTGTTCACGTTTAGAAATAACAGGTTAACAAAAGACTTGCTGAGTGTAGCAGGAATCCTCCTGTTCCACTTTTTCCCCTTTCTGAGAGCTGGGTTTTTAAGAGGGCTTTTTTTTTTTCTTAATTTTAAAATATTAAATGGTTTTCACACAACATCTTGATCAGCCAGTAGCAACTGAGAATTTTTTTTTCTTAGGATTTTTACAAGTATTCGAAGAGCAGAGAGTTAAATCTGTTAAATGATACAGTATCTACATGCCCTGAATCAGCAGGAATAGAAGCAATGCCTGGATGTTGGTTTCACAGCTTTTAAGTTGCTGCCTTATCCTTGATTTTAGCAGCAGGGGTCTTTAGAGACCACAGGATTCACAATACTTTTCACTACAGGAAAGCAGTCCTGGGTGTTGCAGGCCTTCCAGTGAAAAGGATGGGACTGGGGAAGATGAGTCCTCAGCATCCGTGTCAGGCCTGTGATTCTTTGCAGACTTTTCTGTCATATAAATCCCTGCAGATGCAACTACTGTTTTCCTCTTGTTAAAAGACTGGACATTCTACACACAACCTTGATAAATGAGGGAGGAAGTGTTCAAATGTGCAGGGAGTCTACATTCAACCTTTTCTCCTTCGTCTGCTTGACGGTGCTGTCTGTCTTTAAAAATCATCATAGATATAAAACAATGGGAAAGTGATTTTAATTTTTTATTGTGTATGTGCTCGAATACTCCTTTCAGCTTTTTACTTATTTCAGTGTCTGGCTTCAGACATAATGTTTTGTGAATGTGGGCTTTGCAGACCTACCCCAAATATATTCTGAATATATTGCTCAAAATACAAATCCTTCATCTGAGCAAACTTCATTTAAACTGATTTTTAACCTGATCACTCTACCTTGTCTGGTTCATCAGCTGTGAGGGGACCTGTGTATCAGTTGTGAACCTTCCCAAAGTTTAGGAGCCTTGGAATTTGCCTGTGGAACAAAATGGGAGCTTTGCCAAGCCCCTGCTGCAAAGCATCCTGTAGCCTTTGGAGTAACAGATTGTACTTGGCAGTGTTGGATTTCTGTGCAGTCAAGAATGTACCACAAAGGTATTGACAAAACATCCTGTCCTCTGAGATGAATGTTTATAGTGCTGTCTGAGGAGATTTCAGCTTTTTTGTCAGACCAATACTGCGAAGTGTTCATAGACAGTGACTGAACTGTTGGCAGGGTTTACAAAGAATGCTAATAGGGTTGTTAGAGCAGTGGTGATCTAAGAACAAAGGCAAGTTAAAGATTGCATGCAGAAACAGTATTTTTAGACTTACTGATAACTAGCTATGTCCTGTGAAGTTTCTAGAGTAAGGGATTTCTTGTCGTCAGTTGGAGCGGGAGGCAACACGGTGTTCAGGGATTCCAGCCGCTCCTTTATTACAACAGTGCTTCTACTTTATACATTTCTAGGTGACACATGTACACGCACCATTGGTTTAGCATAAACATAACAACTCATGATTGGACACACAGCCACATGT
>JAYRBT010000001.1:5693409-5721844 GCA_036023395.1 Myiotriccus ornatus
CATCTCAGGAAACAAAGGCAGCTATCAAGACTTTGGGATTGCTCAATACAGGGACTGAATAGTTTAAAAAGCAGGGAAAGAAAACGTACATGGCTGGTTTGCCGCGAGGTGAACAGCCCGGCGCGCCGTGCTTTCTTGTTTGTTTCTTGTTTTTATAGTAAACCACTTCTTTATTGCAGATTTGCAGCCCGGTTGTTTTAATAATTTTTAACATGGTACTGCCATGGGACAGGAGCTGACATGGGACATGGGTGCCAAGCTGCTCTTGGACACCCTTGGGAAGGCAGCCAGACTTAGCCTATATCAGACTTCAGTTTACTTGCCTTCCTGAGTCGTGCTTTTAATCCAGGCTCCAAGCTGGAGGAGAGCGAAGTAGTGTGTCAAGGGAGCTGTTCCTCCTACAGAGACTACAATACAGAAATCAGAATTTCTTTGGTGCCTTTAGCACACTACGATCTTCTGCAGCAGCAAGTGATTTGAGATCAGAAGTCACCTCTTTTTCACAGATGGACTGATAGTGATGTGAGAATTGATTGTTCTTATCTCTAGAAGGACTTCCTTTTTCTGTGGCTGTGGGGAAAACCCAAATATGCAGCAACTGCAAGATAGGCAGGACGGGGCGTGGTTCTTTTGGCACCAGTATGACAGCAAACCTCAAGTGAACACCTACTCCTGAAGTGAGTTAGCTCAATGATTATAGAGGTCTGATAAGGATTGAGTTACACTATAACTCTTGGGTGTCCTATGTTGGATTTGAGTACGTGTATTCTGTCCGTGTCCCATGTTTTTCGCTCCCAGTCAGTGTTCTTCTGTCCATGTTTACTTAACTTAGATAAATGAGCAGAAGCGTTACTCTTTTCATGCAAAAAAGAACCACCTGAACTCTTTAGAGGCAGCCCAATTACAGAGAGAGAACAGTTATTTTCTGTAGACGTGAAACCTCATTTAGAAAACTTACACCCAATATCACTGGTTTAGAATAATACAGAAACACGTGTATAAACATCCTTATGTGTGTATATACAGTGTCTGTTTGTGTAACGTGGCTCCTGAACTCACATGTTGTCATAACACCATTTCCTTAGTAAAAGGCTGTTTCCTCTGCATCTGCACCTTTCTGGATTAATTAAAACTGAACATCAGTGACTAAAGGTTGTAGTGGTAAAGATGAGATCTCACCAGTCTTTAATATCCTGGTATGCAGTCCTTTTGATTGCCTCATATTTCAGAGACGTGCTGTTCCTAGGGCTGGTCACAGCTATCCCATGGTTACACCTCTATTCCAAACCTATTCAGCCACTTTCAGCTGATAATCTCCCAAATTGCTGGCTGAAGACTTACTATTAGCTTGCAAATACTGAAGTTGTGACTTTGTGCGAGGTTTAAGATGCATTTAGTTGACTGGAGGGGTAAGGCAGTGGGGAAGCTCTTTTTCTGTTTAATATCTCTCATTAGCTTACTGCCTAAAAGAAAGGTTTTTAGCATAAGATGCAGGAATTTGCCTACACACAATTTCCTATTAATTTAGAGGAGCTAAATATGGAAAAGACTCCCACTTCCATTGTCTCTTTAATTCTGTTCCTTGAATGCCCCAGTTGGACTTCTAATGAAGTATTTCCTCCAGCTGTCAAGAAAGTTTACATTATGATCCTAACTTTCTGTTTCCTAGCAACTCTTCATCCTTCTGCTCATAAAGGAGGGTGGCTTATACTTTTAATTAACGTAATTCTAAGCCATGACCAATGAAAAGCAAATGCTGCTGAAGAATAAATGTCATCCATACTTTAAACAGAAAGCAAAAAGTTCACATCATAATTATTTATATGCTCTTGCATTGCTTTCGTTTTGATGAGATGAGTTTCTCATATGTCCTTGCATTTTAAATTTAATTTTTCAGTTGTGGTTGGCAATGTGGTTGTGACAACCCTCAGCCTTTGGGACTAAGAATCACTGCTTGTAGAGCTTCTCTTTAGCAACTTGTCTTTGAACATCACCAATGTGGGACTTGGAAGGTATTAGTCTTCCTATTTATTTTACTATTTTGTTTGGCTGCTCTGCTTTTAATCCCAGTCTCCTTACCCAGATGGTGGGTCAGCAGTTTGCTAAACTGGATTATGGTGGGATGGATTATAAATCCTACGTTAAAAGATTTCGAATGGACTGCATCCCTGCTCTGCAATACTCACGTAAATCAAGTAACTGAAATACTTGCACCAGTCCCTTTATTGTGACATTTTCTTAGCATTTCTCATCTATAAAATATTAGGTGTTGAAGTATTTTCCCCCATTCTCTCTCACTTCATTGTCATTAGCATGTTGCAAAAGTGGAAGTTGAAATCGAAATATCTTTTAGCTGCTATTACAGGCAACACATGGATGAACGCTGTGTGGGAATTCTGCTTCCTCTAGGAATTTAGGAAGAGTTAAGCATCTGATTTGTATCTGATATTTCTGAAGTGACTAATGGGATAACATGGAAGCAAAGTTAAAGCTAATTAAGGATTTCCTCTTTGGTGGTAGACTTCCAGAAGGACCTCAACAGGTTGCAGAGATGGGCAGAGAGGAACCACCTGAAATTCAGCAAAGGTAAATGCAGGGTCCTGCAGCTGGGAAGAAATAACCTCACCAGTACAACTGAGAGAAGAGAATATCTGAAGGGAGGGGTGTCAAGAGGAGGGAGACAGCTTACAGTAGTAATATATTTAGTGATCTCATCTTGAGTAGAGACATAGACATGATAAGAGAGGGGAAACGCCTTTTTTTTTTTTTTTTTTTTTTAATTTCAACACCATAGAAAAAAATACTTATTGAGCATGCTTCCCTCTTTATAGCCTCTGTTACTGTAGCAATGTCTTTGTTCTTACTTATTTTGAACAAATCCTCCCAAATTTTGTCTCAGTTGCTTAATGCAATGTTTGTATTTCATCTTGCTCTTTAAACACCAACTTACATAAGCTCTCTCATGTGTATGTTACAATGGTTCTTAATTACCAGGTCATATATTTCTCCCATCGATGCTTATCTCATAAAATTTGTAAGATGAATGAAATGAGAAGCAAATTAATATTAGTTTAAGATTTTATCTTTTAAGGTGGCCTGTGTGTTGTCTGCATAGTATCATTCAAATCCTGATGTGGATACAGGATATTTGTTTTACCGATGGTTTTCTGTAATGCTTTTCACAGTGGTAGCTTACAAGCTTTGTTAATATTAATGCATCTGTTTTCAGAGTGAAGTGATGTCTTCCCATTTTACATAAGGGAAATGGAAAGGCAGAAATATCAGGATAAAAAGTGTTAATTTGAAATGCTTAAATGAAGACACTAAAGACTTGATCTTTCTGTGCCTACAACACAGAGGACTATGTACCTTCAAAGTGCCTTTACACCAAGTTCAAAGCTTAAAGAAAACCTTATGTGCAGTTCTTACAGCACCACCAAGACATCTACTTGTTGAAAATGTGTTACACTATAATTTTTGAAGTCAAGGATTAAAATTTGTCTCCTTAATGCCTCTGACTGTTTTGCTTCAATCTTCTTTTTTTCCCCCCCTCCTTTGACTGAGTGAAGTTTTAAAACATGACTGCTCATCAGAATGTGTAACAAGGCAATATTGTAGGGAAATGAAGAGGGATAATACTTCTGCAAGTGCTGTGCTTAATGTAATGAAAGACAAGTTTTTAAAAACTCTTTAAATAGGTATTCTGTAGTCATTTCCCCTGTCACTTTTATTCTGCTGTGTGGAAAGTCTTAGGTACACAGGATCATAGAATTGCAGAATATCCTGAGTTGGAAGGGACCCACAAGGATCACTGAGTCCAACTCTTAAGTGAATGGCCACTTGGGGATCAAACCCATGACCCTGGTGTTATTAACACCACACTAACCAACTGATACAAATCCCCACCTCTTTTTTTTTTTTTTAAACTTGAAGTAGTCATTAAAATACAGCGGTAAAGATACTGAAACATGTCAGTCTCTGTAGCTTTATACACTGGGAAATTTATAGAATATCAACTTTACTAATATCTCAGTGTTCCTATTCACATAGTCTTTCACTGACATAGGAAGAAAATAACCCCTTCCAGACAAAATTACTGCATGTTTGTAATTGCTTTCTGTCTCAATTGGCTTGTACAACTTCTGCACTGACCAGGAATAAGGTGGCATGTTTCAAAAAGGGCTTTGAAAGCTCCTTCAAAAGTCTTTTTCAGAAGCTGGAAGGCAGACAGTGTTGACCCCAAGGCAAAACGTTCTACACAAATGCTACATCTCCATCATCATCTCATCTCAGTTTCAGTTACTGACCTAGAGGTTCACAGACAGATGGGTACATGCTCTTTTGCTTCTTTTAGCAGTGACAGAACATCCCAAGTACTTTTGTTACATCTGTGCTGTATTTGCTCAGCTGAGCAGTCAGAACTTTCAAATTACTATCCATTTTCTGGTCCTTCCATGACTAGTAAATCAAACATACTTCTTTGGGACTGCTGTTTTTTTGCTAAAAACCATGTATGTCCAGTATTCTCCCCTCCTTAAAGTCAAGCTGTGATTGCAGATCCTTAGAAGCTGTGAAACCTCACTGATGGTTTCTGGTGTAAGAACAAACTGTGCCTCGTTACAGGAATTCCAGCAACTTCCTGCATGGCACACTGTTGCATCCTCTGACAGGAGTTTTATACACATACCTGTGAGCCATTAACAAAGTAATTGCTGTTACAATCCCATTAGTCCACTCTGAAATATTTTAAAGCCAGGTATTTAGTCACTTCAGCTGGCACAACACTTCACCACCGCAAAAACTTGCGGTTGGATATCAAACAGGATTAATTAACTTTGAAATATATAATGCCTGAAATTACTGGTTCTGTGATTTCTTGACTTAAGCTGGAGTTGAAGAAATACTGCTGAATGTAGTCAGGAGGAGATGATGGAGGGGAGAGGAAACTTACATAGCTTTGATTTCAGCGTGACTTACTGTACAGAGTGGGACCTATTCAATTATACTAGAAGTGAAGTATGTACGTGAGTAGCAGACAAAAGACACTTTCCTTAGGAGTTTTAAAAAACTTATGGGCTTGTAAAAGTAGGTCCCATCAACTCTTTGTGTCTCAGAAATTTGGAAAATGAGACTGCAGCACCCAGTGCTAATATTCATTCTTTAGAAGTGCTGATATTTATTCTTCTTTTGAGAGAGCTTTGTGGCTTTCCTGTTTCCTGTTTTTTTTTTTTTTAAGATGTGTGTGGCTGTTGTGGAAGAGTGCAAGTAGGTTATCTTTCAAGAACTGTAATACTGAGCACTCAGATGAAGTCCTGACTGCTGTGGATGATTTTTGAGTCAGTCTGGCAGGGAAGTCCAATGCTTAAAGAGAAAGAGCTGCTGTCCTGCAGCTTCAGATGGAGGTGGTTTGATTGTGGTGTGTGCTCCTGATATATTACACACAGGGAAAAAAGCATGGGGTTAAAATGCTCAATTTAAAAATCATTTAGAGCATCCATAGGTACAACTCAGCAATACAATTATGGGTGGAAAGATCATTTCTTTGCAGTTTGTCATTGACATAAAAAAAGTAAATCACTGAGCCTTCTCCTCCAAATCCCCCAGATTCTCTCCCCAAAAGGTTTATAAAATATGTAAAAAATTTCAGTGATCAGATGATGATGTAACACGCTCTTGTGTTACTCTTGTCCAAGAATTTATTCTTGTCCCCCAGCCCCTGAAGTGTTTGGATTATGCTCTTTTTTCATCCTCTCTTCCCTTTCTATTATTCCATCCATTTCTACATGTGTGCTTCTGAAGAGTA
This sequence comes from Myiotriccus ornatus, assembly GCA_036023395.1. Taxonomy (NCBI): domain Eukaryota; kingdom Metazoa; phylum Chordata; class Aves; order Passeriformes; family Tyrannidae; genus Myiotriccus; species Myiotriccus ornatus. Next base: position 5,699,213 of record JAYRBT010000001.1, read on the forward strand.
ATCTAGGATCTTTTATGGGATTTCCCCACTTTGCTAGTACATGAAGTCTTTTCCCAGTAGGTATTTAACATTTGTTGTAACAATCTAAATGCAGTTTTTCCTTTTTCAGCTTCTCAGTCTGTCTGCCAAACGGACATATCTATTATTCACATGGTGTTAATCGTGTGGACTGAGATATCTGCACCAAAGGATGAACAGTGCAGAGAGAGCTTTCTGTGAAGAACACTGGGGTAATTGTCATAGTTTGTGCTGTGCTCCAGTCACAACGGGCAGGATTCACATCATTCACCATTATATTGGCACAGCACTGATCTCTTTGTTTGAGCTCCAGCCAGTTGAGACACTTAATAGCGAGGGAAGAGGCACCAGTGCTTTTAGGTCATGATTTGTCTGACCTATTTCAGATCTAGTTGATGCCAGGATGAGATGACTCATGCCCTGTGAATGCCCATTTTTCTCCACTGACTGGAAAGAGAACTGAAGGTGACTGCTGCATCACTATTTGTTGTGATCCTTCTGAATCCATTTAGGCTAGTCATTGTAAATGTAGCAGTATTTTTTTTCAAAAAATGAAACATCAAATACCAGGGAATGAGATGAGATGTATTTTTGCATCTCCATAAAGAAGAGGCAGAAAGTTTGTTAGTATTTGTAGCATTCATAGTAAAAAGATTTAAAGGGGAAATGAAACATTGCAATGAACCAAGAAATGTGTAAAAACTTTCAGCTCTTCATTTACTGCCTCACTTGACATCCTTGCCATGTGCCATGTCTGTTCATACCAGAAATGGGACTGCTTTGTATTTTTCTACTCCATGCTAGGGATGTGTTTGCTTTAGCTGAAAGTAATTTGAAAAATACACTAAGCCCTTTCACACCCTTCTTTTAGCAGTGGAATTCAGTGGATCAAGTAAAATGGGTATTCATGGAAGAGAGAGATATTACAGGTTATTTTGGAAATGTATCTTTTATCCTGTTTTATTTTCTTGTCCATTTACTGGGTACTGAGGAAAATACTTTGATCCTAGTGAGAAATCTGTTATTGTAGGTGGTATGTGATGAATTAGTGGCTGAGGATGGTTTTTTTTCCCCTTCTCCTAGGAATAAAAGGATAATATCAGAGAAGGGAGAAATGTTAACAATTCCCAAGTAAAATGGGTATGCCAAGAGGGTTAATGAAGGCAAAGGGGTTAATTCTTAATGGATTTAAACCAAGAAATAGTGCTTTTCATTAACCAAAATTGTTGATGAACCTGAAAGGAAACGACTCTGTATGGAAGGGAATGATTTGTTGTGAAAATCTTTGCCAACGAAGGAGCAAATGTTTGGCACAAAAAAATTCTTACCTGCTCCTTAACCACTCTAGTAACATTAGTCACCTATCAGTAAGATAGCTGTCAACCTTGCTCTCACTTTAGGCATCAAGTCGAGCAAAGATTTTAAAGCTAATTGCTTAATGTAGATTCATCAGTCGTTTCCAGAAGTTCCATTGAGGTTTGAGAAATAGAAAATTTCTGTTCCTCAGAGTCTTTGTGCTGTAAACTATAATTATTCTTCTTATATCTGAAACTCAAGGTCCCTTGCCAAGGTTGCTGATCACTTCTGCCAGAATTTCTCTAATGTGGGGTAGAAATCTAGAGGGTGATGTTGGCTGGAGTCCCACTGTCAGTAGGAAGAAAATGCTCAAAATTGTTGTACAACTTTATCATACTACTTTGAAAAATCTGAGTGGAATTTCCTCTCAACATATTATTTTTCATGTAAATATACATAAGCATACAATATATACAAATGAAAGTGTTACTGATAGCACCTGTACTGAGGTGTGATGCAGAGAGAAGGAAGAGAACCAGAACCATACTAAAATTCTGCTAACAGCAAGAGAGGAAACATAAAATGCTGATTTCTTTGATACTAAGCTCTTCTCTTGCATATATTTTACTGTTGACTCTTGTTTGCTAGTTCAGCGCAGGCATTAGATAATGTGGCATATCAGGTTTGTGGAAATGGGTATGTTCTTAAAATGTATTGTACAACATGAAAAGAGAAAATTATAGAGAGTGAACATACGTATACTGAAAATGACTCCTTGACTACAGGTCACGAATAACATGTCAAAGTCAGTAGTGGTTGCCTGGATTCATTTCCTACGGGATGTGATGGGCATCTAGCTGAGGAGTTGCTGTAATTTCTGGTAAGATTACAAATCCTTTTGCCTGTCTGATGGACATGTGTCACTGACAAAGTCAGGCTAGGTGAACATTCTAGCTACTTTTTGTTAAAATAACTGTGAATTAAATTAATCAGGGTTTTGTGTGATGACTCTGACCATAATATGGACTGGTAGAGAGTACTTCTGGGTCTATAACACTGCTTCAGAACAGCCAGCTTTTCTGGCTTGTGATTCTGTAGCCCTTGCCCTTGAGGAAACTTTTCTTATTCAGGTATCTGAAGTTAATAAAAATATTGCTCACACGAGGCATTCAGAAGATTATTTTTTATTCAAATTTTAACCAGATAATTCAGTTGCATTGATTTTTTCATTTATAGGTATCAAATCATTTCCAAGGAACCTGAAATTGAAGGAATTAATACAGAGAAGAGCTCTATGAAGAGTATGAATTTTATTAAGAAATGGCTTTGTTATGCACAGTACCTTCCAATGTAATACTACTGATGCACAGCTACTGAGTTCTCAAATGCTCTGACCACTCTGCAGCAACCCACTGTATGATGGTAATGGGGTAACAAGATGATTTTTAGAAACAGTAGGTAATTTTAGATGCTGTTTAGCACTGCAACATGGTTTTCCCTTTAGCTATGAAACAGCAAGTCCTGAGTGATGTCCAAGCACATCGCTCTTAGATGGAATGGGTGGTTGCTATTGCTGACTGGGTGAAGGAGAAGGGCATGAAATGAATCCTGTGCCCCTCTTGGTGTAGAATGGAGCTTTGCCCTTTGCTACCATGTTCACATTTTCTCCTGGCATTGTCAGGAACAGCAAACCTTCCTGTTTGGAAATCTTTCCTGTTCTTCTTCGTTGAGCTGCACTGACTGGGTCAGGTCTCTCCTCTGCTCTTCCCACTTGTACTACTGCCTATGTAGGACAGGGGGTGAGCATGCACCAGATGTGGGAGATGGGAGTTTTGGGTTCCACCTGATGTTTTACCAAATGGCAGCATGCAGATATGTTTGGGATACAGTTTTGGAAGTGTGGAAATACAAAAAAAGATATTGCAAAACAAAAGACACTTGGTTGAGGGGAATTAATTTTACTTTTGGTTGTTTGGGTTAGGAGAAAATCAGTCATCACAGCAGTACCTAGAAGGTTTTGTGAAAATATGTGCCATGCAGAGGGTTGGTGGGAGCACTTCAGTCCTCTTGAAAAGCCTGTGTGGCCCACTCTGCACAAAAGGCTGAATACAACCAGCACAACCTTTAAATAGTAAAACCTTTAAAAACGGTAGCTCATGTTTAAGAGTGTTTTGTCTGGGTTAGAATTATTTAAGGTTTGAAGCTAATCTCAGTTTTGATCTTGAGAATCTGCAACTGGAGCCTTCTGCTGGTTTCTCTTCAAAGATTTTTTTCTAATGGAAATGCGAGCTCTTTCCCAATAGACTTGTTACAACTGCTGTGACAGTGTGAACCTGCACACTTCTGAATCCAAAGGCTTTTAACCAATACTTTGTATTGTTTGTGAAGACCTTGTATTCTCTTATAGTCTCTTATAATTACGGGGTATATATATTTGCATTGGCATTGCTGCTGTTGTGCTTTCTGCTTATTTAAATGAGAATTTAGCAGGAAAGAAAAAAAAGTAGGGATTTAGTTCGCACTGCAACCAGAAGATGCCCATCTACTGACAGTGGAACTCCAGATACTGCTATTTTTGTGTTAAATTAGTGTGGTTGGTTGACCCCAGCTAGGAGCCAAGCTCCCACCCAGAAGCCCCACAGCAGCATAGGGAAAAAAAATTAGAAGAGCAAAAGCAAGGGAAACATGAGGGTCAAGGTAAGGACAGATTAATGACTGAAACAAAGCTGCATGCAATCAAATCAAAGCAAAGAATTTTTTCACTGCTTCCCATCAGCAGGTAGATGTCCAGGCCCTTGCTGGTAAGCAGTACCTCAGCACATGAAATGGCTGCTTGAGAAGACAAATATCAAACCCAAAAATATTTCTTCCCCCTTCCTTTCCCTGAGCTTTAATTGCTTAACACAGTGATACATGGTGTAGGATATCCCTTTGGTCAGTTCAGGTCAGTTCTCCTGGTTGTGTTCTCTTCCAGCTTCTTGTACCACGGGGGGCAGAGTGGAAGGGAAAAACCTAACCTAAAAGAAACCCACCCCAAAACCCCTTCATGCTGTGCATGCACTGCTTGGCAGTAGCCAGGACACTGTTGTGTATCCAGGCTGGTTTAGACATAAATCCAAAGCACATTGTGTTGGAGGCTACTATGAATAAAGTCAGCTTTGGCCTGGTCAAACTCAGTATAATTAAGTAGCCTAACTGTGCAGTTGTTTTATTGTGGCTGTTGTACTGTGCCTGGTAATTTGGCTTTCCTGCATTTCTGTGGCATTCAAAACTCTATCATTGTTATTGGGTTTTTGTCTCCTTGAAAATTACTTTTCTGTTTTCTTGGGATCTGTCACTTAAATAACCTGAAGCTCTCCATGCCAGTTGCTGCTTGTCTGATCAAGATGCACCAACTTAGAAAAGGGAGGATGTGTCTGATAATTCCAGACAGATGGGGTGGTCTTGTCACAGAGGGTACAGAGGGTGGCAACTAAACAGATTAAACTTGATGAAGTCATTGACAGACTTGCACAATTAACATACTGATGCATATCTTTCTTCCTTCCATCTGTCAGCATGCCTAATTCATTTCATTACCCTGAAATTCACTTGACATCCCAGGCTGATTTTGTACCATAATTCACCTGCTGTGCTACTTATGCTCTTCTTGAAACAAACCCTTTGAATTAAAGCTATTTTAAGTACTATGCCCTGATTCCTTTCATCCTTAGAAGAGGCTTTACGTGTCTTAAAATTGCAACAAGCTTAGAATTACAGTAGCCAGTGATTTAAAGCTGTGTAAAGTCCTGTAAAATATTTGTCTTTATAAATGTGAATAATCATAGTCTTAAAGGTTTTAAGATTTTGCTATTAGTTTTGAAATCAAGTAATACCACTATGAGGGGTTGACCTTGCCTGTGGAGCACTAGCTGGTTGTTTACCAGCTGCAAGGATCCTCTGACCAGGATATTTTGAGCACCAAACTGTAAGATAAACCTGTAGCAACTTGTTTTTCATCTACAAGGTAAATCAGGGTCACTGTTGCTCAGAAGACCGCTCTCATACAAATTCTGAAGTTATTCCTGAGCTTTGAGTGCAGTGAAATACAAAAGTACAGTGACACAAAATTTTAAGTCGCTTCATTACAGCAGTTGTAATGAAAAAATATTTTCAGTTACCATCTGTGATGCTTTGGGGAATGGAAATGTTTGGAGATTACCAGTCCTCATTCCTGCTCTGATGTCATTAACTAATGGACAAGTGTGGAATCATCTGTGAACTTGTCAGCACTGTTGGTTTGTTTTGCTTGGACCACATGCAAAAATGGCTGGCTGAAGCTGTTCTGCTGGTACTATCTTTATGAGAGGTCCACCATAGAAGAAACAAAACACATTTTATTTGCAAGAGGCAATCTGATAGTCTCTAGAGGTAGGTCAGAGAATCCAAGGTGTTCATGTCAGCCTTCAAGTGTCAGAGGCTGTATATGCTGTGGGACTTACAGGACCATATGCACAGCGTGTGACTGGCTCCTGCATTCAAAAGACTGAGGAAAGACGGATCTGATGCTGCTGCCAACCCTTATGTTAGTGCAGATGGGTTAAGTGTCACTGATCCATTGAGATCCTTAATTGCTGTGTTATCTTTAGGTGATACATTTTTGATTAATAAGAAACATTGAGCAAGAAAAGATGGTGATCAAGAAATGCTGGCTTGTTTGGGAAATCCTTTCTCATATCACTGCTTGGTAACTCCTCAAGGGAGCGGTACAACCAGTGATCAAGTCGCTCCAGGAGTTTGCTTTCACATGAATTAACTGAAAGTCTGTAGAGAAAAAGGCTAAGCCTTGGGGAAGTTATTGTTTCATCTTTGCAGTTTCTTTATCTCTCTTTTGAGCTAAGCTGAGGGAATATCCCTTTCCTCATTTCAGGTATTATTTTGGTTTTTAAATTAATCCTGTGTAATACTCCATTCATTCATAGCTCCAATTTGCACAAGTGGTGATGAGGGTGGCTTTGGGGCTGGGGCAGCCTACTGCTGTGCTGAGATGGGTCCTGAGGTGTGCTCAGGGCCTTGTAAAAGTGGGAAATAAGCCTTTTCTTAGGCTGATGTTAGCCTGGAGGTGTGTTGCCTAATTGCCTGTTTTAGTGTGCCGTTCTGCAGCCCTGGGACAGCAGGTGTGCTGTGTCCCTCTTGCCCCTTTCTCTGTTGCACTGCTGCAGGACTTTTCCTTGTTAAGCACAAGTTTCAGGGCGGGCTGGCTTTCATGTCCAGGCAGATGCTAGGAGAAGCCTGGGGCCACTAAGAGTACACTTAGAATCATATAATCATAGAATATTCTCATTTGTGAGGCACACAAGGATGGTTAGAAGTCCAGCTACTTGCCCTGTACAGGACACCCCGAGGGTCATATCGTATGCCTGAGAACATAGTCCAAATCTTGAGCTCAAACAGGCTTGGTGCTGTGACCACTTCCCTGGTCTGTGAGTTCAGACAAAGGTTTCAGCCACCCTCTGTGACCAGATACTTTGGCTGTCTTACAAATAATGTTTGTGCTGGCTTCTGACTCACCTGGGGCTTCTATTCTCACAGTTGCAAGTGGCACTAAGTTAACTGATCCTACTCTCACTGCAGCACTAGTGTCGGGATTGACATGATTCCTTCGTGGTGGCACTGTGTGCATTAACATACAGTGGGAGTGAGGGGTTAAAGATGACACAGGAATGAAAGGTGTCAAGGGCAAATTTCTCACACAGCTGGCATAACCTTTTCTTGTATGTGACCAAACAAATGGGAGTCAGGATATATTTTCGCATGTCTATGCAGCTGGCAACTAGCTTCTCATTTTTATATGGAAATTGCTTTCATGATTATGGTTAGGACATGAAAGCAACCTTGTTTTGCATCAGGTGAATAGTCTGTGATTTACCTTTTTTTTTTTTTTTTTTTTAAATGTTCATAGTGTATTTTTATTAGCTTTTTTTCATTTAAAGGCATGAACTCTCTGGAGACTACTGTTGTGTCTAAACATGGCAAAGTAGGAAATCAGCTACTGAGTCTCCTACAGCTGAGAAGAACTTTGCACTACCATGCCCATGTCTATCCTGAAGTTAGACCTGACTTCTGATTTTTAATGCTAGAGGTTCTTAAAAATTTCACTGAAGTGTCCATGAAAATTCATACCTTCCTGTGCTGGTGCTTTTGAATGAAAAGATTGTACCTTGAACATATCAGAGCAGATCTGGTTAAAACGTTATGATGAAGTAGAAGCATGTGAATAAAAGCTTGTTCAAGAAGTGTCTTTCTGCTTGAGAAAGCTGGGGATGTGGCCAGCTTTGAACTGCCTAGTCTTGCTATAACTTGTCAACAATTCTGTCCCTCCTCCTTTTGCCCCTCAGTGATGCCTTTACTATTACATTGTCTCAGAAATATAATTTTAGAGGACTTGGACAAGAAAAAAAGTCTGGAGGAGAAAAATAATGCCAGTATGAATACTTTTAAGAGGTTTTCACTTTCTAGTGTCCAGACAGAGCAGCTAAATATCTGGCTATGTTGTTACTCAACATGCCAAGCCTTACAGAAGCTAAATAAAGCTTTATATAGTAAGGGGAAAAGGACAGGAGATTTGGCACAGATGGTGGATTAATTTGAGTAGTTATCCCAAGAGAACAGTATTATGGCTTCCATAATCTTAGCCTCTTTTATGTTTTGTCTTTTGATTCATAATTAGGAAACATTCAGGCCAGCCCATGTGTTAGATGCATCTCTAATGAGAAGGAAGGGGAAGCATTTGGAGGTTACTGAAGCAATTAACATTTCACTTTTTCTCTTATCTGCTGTCTTATTCCCACAGAAAGTTTGGCTACTTCCTTTCTGCGATGCAAGAGAGTTCTTAGTTGATTGGCAGGACCCAAAGCTTACATTTATAAATGCACTATAAATAACCAGATAATTTGTGGTTACTTAAGTCCTTCCAAATCTATATCACAACTAACAGACTGCTTTTTACTTTGGTTTTCAAGCTCACAAACCTGCTTTTCAAGCTCACTCCAGATGGATGGAGTGAGATGTTAGTTTGATCTCTGTTCTCACCAAGAGTCTCCTGCAGGAAGCCAAGTGCTGACCTTCCCCTCCCCAAATGTGGAGACAAATGGTGAGTGCTTATGCAGTGGTTACAAACTAGACTTGATGAAAGAAATTTTATGAGAATATTAGTGGTTAGAACTGCTTCAGTTCAGTTCAGCTTCCTAAATTTGAGGAAAGAGCAAAACTTCATAGGTGGATCATGATAAACATTTAGTTGCCAAGCTTTGGGGAGTTCTAGTGTTGATCCAAATCATGAGATTAAGTTTTCCTCCTTTATTAGCATTTCAGGGTAGACTGTATAAGTAGAAGCAAACAAGGAGGAAGATGGAATTAAAATCCAGCCTCATTCTCCCCTTCTCTGCTTTCATTTTGGATTGCTTAACCTATCTTGAGTCCAGCTGAGCCACTAACAGCAGATATTTCTTAGAGGGCCATGGCTCTGAAGAGGAGAGGCACAGATCATGGGAGGAATTCAGATTACCTGAATGTGTTTAATAGCTTCTGAATTCCTATATTGCAAGCTGCTTTGTTTTTGTAACTCTTCAGTCAGTGCTCTCTGTCCAATACAAGAAACAAAATTTTGGTCCCAAATCCCATGTTTTCTGCTCCCCATATCCCATGTTTTCTGCTTCTTAATCACAAAACACAGGGGAGGGAGGGGAAGGAAGTATGAATGGAATAAGAAAACTAGTGACCTGGCAAAAGCCACGAGAGCAGACAACAGGTAGGTTGGGAGGGTAACAGTGAACTGAAACCTTGGTTTGATTAATTTATCACAATTCACATTTTTATGTGATTTAAAAAATAAAAATGAAATTAAAAAAGGGAAATAATAGCCTTTTCTAGAAGTATCTTTGGAATATTTAAGTCTTAAAAGATTACTTCAGTCCTATGCAAAACAGTCAATTCATTATCTATTAGCATGAGAAAAACTGGACTACATTCAAAATCAGATGATATTTTTATAATATTAAGGCATTATGTAGCTAATGTAAGAGGCAAAATCTAGAAGTTAGCTCAGCCAATATTACAAAGTTAATAAATTAGAAAGTATTTCCAAAATTAAGAAAATTTAAGATAGTGATAGCTTAGAAACTTTACTGTGTTCAGATGGTAAGATAAACAGATATCATGTGTTATGTTTTATTAGATTAGTCTCTGAGAAAGTTGTCTTCATAGAATGAAGGCAAAACACAGCTGCTAACATTATTGTAAATTTCATTCATCAAATGCTTTTTTGTGTCCTGATTTTAATGCTTCTTATGAGGTGAATTACTCCTGCTGTATCATCTGTCTCTGTTCTGGATTAAATGTTAAAAAAAAATTCTAATTTGGCAATATTGTTTTAGCTGTTTATCCAAAACTAAAAAAGCAAACTCTTGGTAGTATTTCCAAGAATGTAGGTGAATGAGGCCCTCCTATTTTGAGAGAGGCTTAGGCTGGGGTTCCTACATGAAGTCTTTTTTTTTTTTTTCCTGGCTTTCTAATAGTCATTTCACTTGCAATGTTTACCAGTTGTTTAAACAGGACTAGGCATAATAGTTCTATAAATATCATGGATCATGTCTTGAATCCTACAGAGCAGCTGTTCATGGCTGTATGAATAATTTGCTGCTTAATTACACGTATTTCTTTAAACTACTAATTCATACCAGTCTGTTGTAAAGCTGGAGTGTAATACCACATGACACTGACTCAAAGATCACAGGGCCTTCTAAAACACTGGGATTGTTTTTATTGCTGGTGTCTTTATTTAGGAAAAAGTAATCCAAGGTTTATTTTATTTTTCAAGAAGCCAAGACACCTGACTATGTGACTTGTTACCTACCAACTGTGACCCACTAAAAATATTGTAGCCCAACCAAAACAAGGTGAGACCTAACTTCTGACAGCTCTAGTGGAATTTTTTATCTTTTTTCCTTGTGTGTTGTAATTTATCCAAGTGGAAGTATTCTATCGATATAAATTTAAAAAGTAGAACTGTCTGGTTAACAAGGAGAAAAAGTTCTATTTTAATCACTGTCAGTCTCCCTTTAATTTAAGTGAACACTGTACATAAGTTTTCTCATCCTCATAACAAATGCACATAGATTTCAATCCACTGGTTGCAGTATTCTAAGAGTTTTCTATAACTAGGTTGTTTTCTCAGACTTCCAATGCAATCTTCCCACCTCCCACCCCCTTCACTTCCTCCCAGGTGAACAGCTCAACAAGGGAAAATTCTTTTCTTTGGGAAGGTTCTGTCAAAGCCAAGAGTCAAATAATGTGTCAGTTAAGAGTAGGTAATTGTCATGTGTTACTCTGGCACACAGCATTAAAATCTGGAGGATATTTCTGAAATGGAAAAAACTGGCTTGTATGGAGATTTGTTGAACTGAAAAGAGGTTTGCTCACGTCTATTATTACATGACTATTTTTGCCAAGAAAATGATTGTGAAGGAGCACTTCCCATGAAGAATACAAAAGCCTGAGAAATCATCTGTGTATGTAACTATCCTTCCAGTGGTCCATTTGCATCTCAGTGACATCAGTGTGTGGGAAATAACATTAGTTTGTACTCTTACAGAAAATCTCCGAAAAGAAAAACAAAATTAGAAAAGATGTCTGCAGTGCTTTCAGTGCCACAGAATGGCACTGCCCCTTTCTTACTGTGGTATTCACATCCAGTTGAGGGAATATGTTGTATTAGAAGGCGTTATTATGTTCACATTTGCTGTTGATGTCATGATTTACCGTAGATCTAAGTCACAAAATTGGTTTTTGTTTCCTGGGTTTTGGCTTTGAAATCATGATCTTGAAATGAGATACAAAACAACTTCATTTCCCAGGTGCTCAGATTTTCAGCTCAGAGCCTATGGGTTTTTCGCTGCTGTGCCAACTGATGATACCTCCAGTTAATTAATGAATAATAGTGCTGCTACAGGTGCATGAGGAAATTAGTAGTTTCATAAAACATTGTGGGCTATGGCAGTCTTGGACTGTATTTGAATCTGTGTGTGTATCTCTTCCCAGTTTGCCTCCACCTGCTCCTGGCCAATAGTTGTCAGATCTTGCCTGAAGGCTGTAGCAACAGTCTTTAGAGAAGTGCTCAATGTGCATGTTTAGTTTGCTATATTCAAAGTCACAAGCCCTCTTCAGATTCTTCTTCTGCTTTGTGACCCTGTTACATGCTGGTTTTGTTTCCACAGGGCACATATTTTGGAGCTGTTTTGTATTTAATCCAAGGGGCCAAAAAAAGAGCAGCATTTACAATGCTTTATAAGCACTGAATCTGTTCTGCAGCAGCTTATTTATTAAAGTCTTACATGCAGTGTGTCTTGTTGTTTAAAGCATAGTGAATTAAAAGCCTTGGGCTTTGTTTTGGCTGGAAGTTTCAGTATTTCAATTTAATTCTGAAATTTGAATTAAAATTTTGACCTTGACCAGGTAGAAATACAAATGGTTTTCTTCTTGCTGAAAAGCCAGTGAAGTCCAGTTTGCTGAACTCAAATTAAAATGCTTTAGGTATGGTTTCATTTGATCTTACTTTGCATTCAACTTCCTAGTACCTCATGTGCACTGCAGATACTGCATGCCCACTATCTGTTGTTTTATTGTCTCTGTCTTATTCTGCATCATTAGCTACACTGAATTTCCACTGCTTTGGCCCTATATTTATCCACATACACTGTAATCAGCTCAAAGGGATACTAAGTAAGAATTACCATTTTGTGGAAAATTGCAATTTCTCTGGAGTTCCTGACTGTCCCTGTTGACTGCTGGTAAGTACCATTGGTTTCAGATGACTTAACACAAGCTTTGTCTTGGAGGTGTATTGAGGACATGTGATTTATCAGAGTAGACAGCTGTAGAATAGCTCACAATTACCCAGTGGTGGATACAGCATTTTTGACTCATTAGGAATTTAGGACAAATGCAGTCAGAGACACTTTAAAGCCCCCAGACTGCCTGCTCTGGAGACACAGCAGAAATGGGAGAAGGTCTGAACCTCAATTTTTTCGTACAGCCCAAGTCTTTCCGAGTTACTGATTCAGCACAATTTAGATCACATCACGGAATACTTGTCACCAAATATCTAATTTGTCATTAAGTTCTCTCATGTAATTTCAGCTGAATTTGAGTTGTCTTTCTCACTGGCTCTTTCAGATAAACCCAAAAGAAGAGCCTCTTATTAAACTGGAACTTAAAAATTCCACTTTCTATCTGCCACAGGCCATGGCAGTGTTTATACTGATTATACACTGAGAAATAAAACACGTTAGAGGGGTATTTAAATAAGTAGCACATTCAGAAGTGAGCAGAAGTAGATTATGGTGTGATGTGATAAATGTATGCACCAGGCTGAGGGCTGTACGGACCACATGGAGCTGTGCTCTCTTCTGCTCTTCAGGATGTTGAGATTGCAATTCAAGGTGGACAGGTGGTGAGAAAGGAAGAGGTCAAGGAAGGGCAGGGGATGATGGGGCAGGGGAAGGAGAAGTTGAGAGTAAGCAAGGTTGGGGGATCCAGCCACCACAGTGAGCAGTCAATTATCCCCTGTAGTGCTAAAAGGCTCAGAGATGTGCAAGTGTGGTGTGCTCAGGGAGCAGAGAGCGACTGACCACAGCTGTTGCAAAAAGAGCCCAGAACACCCTCACAGAAAAATGCCAAAAAAAACCCCAAACAAATGAAACGCCAAACCAACCAATCAATCAAAAAACAAAACCAAAAAAACCTACCCAGCCAAACAGAACAACCAAACACAACCCGAACTTACCTCAAAAGAAAGGGGACCAGAGGGCGGCCTTTTAAATTAACCAGCTGTATCATTTGAGTGGTTCAGCTGATTGTGCAAATATTTTTGCCCTGATTGATTGAAAGAACCATCCAGACCAGCATGGAGGCAGTCTGCACTTGGCTGAGATCAATAACAGTGTGTAAAAACTAAGTAACTAACAAAGAAAAGAAGTCCAGTATCATGGTGATGAGCATATAAAGACTGGTAAGGGGAACTGTTATTGAACTATATGCTGTAACTGCTATATTGTGCTTGTGTTGTGATTTCAATATGTTACTGCGTCAATCTAAAGCAAAATACCATGTAACATCAAATATCTACAAATAAATACATTTGGTGATAAACTTTAAACCCTCCTTGTGCAGAAAATTTAAAGAAACCTAGTCAGGGTATTGGACTTGGGCAGACATGGAGGCTGTTTTGTGCACAAAGGAAGGCAACTGCTGTTCAACTTTTCTGTCACCATGTGTTCCTACAAACCACTTGTGTCTTTTTGAGGATTGTCAGCTCATTGATCAGATTAATTCCATTTGATTCTATATTACCTTAAATTATGTTGATTTTTACTTATTTCTCATCTAGATCAAATCCAAAACATTTTTTATGCTCATGGAGAGGCTTTCTAAAATCTGATGCTGAGCTGGATTAGGCCACAGGTTAGTCCTTCTGACGCACACTAAGCACTAATGAAACAACAGTGGAAAAAAATAAATTAAACTTGTCAAGACTGGCCAATCTTTAGGAATTCCTGATTTATTTTTTTTTTTTTTTTAATAAATGAAGACACTCATATTTCTTTTTAAATCAAATAAACAGAGCAAATAAGTGTTAACTTTGTATCAGACTGTTTCATTCAGCATCTTGCATTCCCTACATGTTTCCCATGCTCATAGTTTTTGTTTCAAAGCTCATCAAGGTATCTCAGAGTCCCAGAGCACTAACCCGTCTCTGCCAGCAGCAGTGTTAATTAATGACACCGCTCACAGTTCACATGTGTGATATGTAGATACCAGTCTTGTGTGATCAGCAAAATTCAGGGCTTGTTGTATGCTGAAGAGACAGGAAATAACATAGAATTTGGTTACTTCTAGTCATTTTCAAGTGGAAAAAGTAATAACCATTAGATCTTAAAATGCATTGTTTTTAACCTGGAGTTACTAATGGCTAATATTATTGAGATTTTTATTTTGCTAAACCTCATTTTATTGTGTTCTTGGCACTCTGGTTTTTACTGATTAACTGGTAAGAGGCAAGTTCAGAAAGTGAGAAATCTTCAAAACATGCTTGAAATTATAGTGATGTGCCTTTGAGGGTTTGTTCAAGTGAATGCAAGAATGACAGAGTGGCATCTCTTCTTTGCATGATGGTGATTTTACAAAAAGAAAAAAATATTAAGTATTTCTGGATAATTAGAAGGGTGGACATAAGCTAAACTTGTGAGGGATGCAATTGCAAAAGGTATTGTTTAATGCCTTCTGCCTGTGGAACAAGTCATAAAATAAACTTCTGTGGGATATCTGATGTTATTTGCATGGTGTAGGACTTCAGCTGCATTACTTTCGAGACCCTCTGTGTCCTGCTTCATGTGATGATCACCCAGCTGCTTTGAACTTACAGCAGTAAATTCTTGCCACATTTTTGCAATATGCCTTAAAAAGATGTCTTGTGAAAAGGGATGAAACAAAGAACCAGTTGTCTTAAAGATGATGTCACTTTCTTATTGATAAAATTGCTGAAACCATTACTCCAGCCATTGGAAACTGGCATTGTAATATTTGAAATATCAACTAAAGCACAGCAGCAAGGGGTTTTTTGAGATCTAAGCTGAGCCGTCTTACTGAGGTGTTGGAAGGATTTTATGATTTGAGCTGGGAATTGGGGTTAAAGCCTGTTCATGCAGGGGTGTGTTCAACCTGAGAATGGCTGCTCACCCAGGACTGGTACTGACTTTAGCCTGTTTTTCAAAGTCTCTGAAAGGGATCTGCCAAATTTCTGTCAGCACTCTGTTTCCTATTGTTTCATGAAAAACAGTTAATACTCAATTACTCTAACTTCTTTTATTTGCTTGCAGTTCTTTGAAGCGACCCTTCATTGATTCTTTAAGTTCTGGATAAAAAAATCAGTGTATATAAGTGCCTGAATAGAACTATACCTTCTCAAGTCGTACTGAAGTTGGGCAGCAGTGTCTTATTTTGAGGAAGTGGAACAGTGGTGTGAACAATTAAAAGGTCCTGAGCACGTATTGTGCAGGTGGTTGCTTCTCTTCTCATCATTAGATGCCCTTTTTGACTAGCCTACAGTTATTTCCTATTTTGAAACTAGGATAGCATTCTCCAGATATTGCTCCTGATGAATAAGAGGGAAAGAAAGATTATGCCTGAATGTTCACTTACCAGGCCACAGCAATTAAAAAAGTAGCAGGCTGAAAATAAAAATATTGATTTTTAGCTTCCTCAAGGTGTTACCCATATTCTTTTTCTGTTTTGACTCAACTTTTCCATTTTGTGAATAGCAGAGCAATCTTAGATCATAATGGGACAACAGAGAAGTTTTGTGATGAGCTAAACTGCATCATGACATTGTATTTACTCTCTAGAGAACAGCCATATAACTGAGGTCATTTGGGCAAGAAGGTAACACAACTATATCTCTTTTTCTAAAAAGCTTAGCAGAATAAAGCTTGCTGCATCTTCTGAGAGTCTGTTTTCACTGGTAGAACAGAAAGACTTTTTTTCACCAAGTTTTTGGAGCAAAGTTATTTTGGGTCTTGAGCTTCAAAATCTGAAGCACAGAGTACTGTCTCAGAAATCAGTGACATTTTACTGTGTAAAAGGGAGAGAGTGCGCTGTGAGATTTCATGAGAAGTTGTAGTTTTGCTGCTCAAGTGTGATTAGATTGAAAGATTAGAGAGCATCGGACTTTTTTTGGTGTTGGCTGCTGGTGTGTGCATGTGTTTAATGTGACAAAGCAGAAGATAAAGGCCTTTTATTCCCAATAAGTGTTTAAATCTGAAGACAATATGAGTCATGGAATAAATGAACAGCAAGAGAAAGAGACTGAAAACAAAAGAGGAAGGAGAAAAATCCAGAAGCTTTCTGTGGCACTAGGTTCCCATTATCAGCATAATGGGACACTGCAGGGCTGTTACAGGGCAAACTGAGACAAGGAAGCAAAAGGCATCAAATAACTCAAGTGCTGGGATATGAGACTAAGTGGGCCTGTGCTCCATTGCCATCTTCAGGAGCCTGCTTGCCTTGATGTTACCTTTCCAACCCTGATGATTGATAATCACGAAGAAATTGTGTGAGCAAGCATGTAGACCGCAGGTTTACTGAATGTAACTTAGATTGTAACTTGGTTTGTTCTGGAAAATATCAGAGAGAGCAACTTTTACTGCTTTTGTATGTTAGAGTTGTCTTGCATTATTTTGAGTATGTGAGCAGATAAAAGGCAAGAGCCTTGGAGAAGTGGATGTTATGTTTCTCAGTTGTCACCAAGATGCAAACAAAGGAATTGTCCTAAAGACACTAATTGTTTTTTGAGACAAGATCAGGAGCAGCAAGCAGTCAGGAGGGTTTTGAGGAGTGTTCGTGTATGGAACGCAATTTCTGCATCTAATCTAGGGGAAATGCTGGAACCTTCTGCAAAACCTAAATGCATGCAGACCTTGGGAAGGGGAATAGGACTTCTTGGAGACTGCTGTTTCTACTGACACCTGAATATCTGTTCTCTGTCACAGCCTTTCACTGGAACCGTTTCTACCCTATCTCAATGTCTGAAGCCCTAGAATACGAAAGTTATGCTATTCCTCTTTCCTCAGTGTGTAAAGAGGATACTTAATGTCACGTTTGATCATGTCAGCTGACAGCACACGAGAACTGGCTGTTCTAAAAATGTGGTCTTTTTCCACTGAGAACAAAGCACTGGTTATGTTTAACTGGAGAGTAACAATTATGTCAGATTTTAAAGCATACCAAAATTAGAGTGCATTCTCAAACTTTCTTGGGACACCAGAAGTTGGCACTTCATACCCAATATTAGCTTCATATATTATACGTACCCTTAGCTTCATATATTGCGTAAAACACTCAGTGTATAGGTCCTAACGCAGCATAAAGACTAACGGGTGGGATTTTCCCTGCAGCTAGGAGATACTTACTCCAGGCTTTGAATGCAAAATTTTGTTTCATCCATGTTAATTACTTTGGCTTGCCCAATCTTTGAAAATGTATCAGTATGAAATTACTCTTTATGTATGAATTTCAATTTAAAACACAAACCTGTGGGCAGGATCCATCTGTGTTGACAAATTAGAATTGCTTTCAGCCGAGACCGGTTTGGCCTGGCATGAGGAAGAGGAGCATGTTGTTGAAGTGCTGGAGAAGCTCCACAGAATGCTCTTGGCAATTCAGCAGACACCTTGTTTTCGTTCTAGGTTATTTTAGGGTGAACGAAGCACGTCGTTTGTCTGTCTTGTGCTTATGGGGAAGCCCTTTCTCCCAGGGGCTGTAAAACTGAGGCCTTTAGTACCTGCAGTTTGTCGTCGCTGCCTTAACACCATCAACAACAGTAAGATTTTTTTATGCAATACATCTTTGTGTTTTGAACAGCTGCTTTCTGCTGATCTGTGTTTCCTTTTTGGAAATGTTTTGCATATTTCTATTTCTTGAGCTAAGTGTTTGTTGTAATAGTGTTGATGCGCTCGGCGACTTGCAGTAATCTCATTATGCCATTAATTATCAGTGCTTCATTGCTATCAAACCACTTCTCAGAACAGACCTTCATTTTTCACGCTTTTTCTTCCCCCTACCCAAAATAACAAATAGCCCACAGGATAAGCACAGAAACAAAAGCTGCACAAGAAGTAAATAATTATGAAATAACTGCAGTTAGAGACTCCAGGATTAACTTAGTGTATGGTGTGCTTTTTTCCCCAATCGTTATCCTGTCTATTAAATTGAGTTTAATTTCTCTTGCTGTATCTGATTTTTATAAACATTTCAGTAGTGGACTTTTTTTTTTTATAGAAGGGTTTTCTCCTTTAAAACACTCTAAAACCAAAATTCTGAGTTTTTAGGGGATATTCTAACAAAACTGTGGTATGATTTCTCTGAAGTCAATAGAAATTAAGGGAGCTATGTATTCACTATGGAGTTTCTTGGGTCGTGTAAATATAAAGAGTTTTGTACTTAGTGCAATAACATGTTTGGTCCCACAGTGAAAAGATGCAGTGTAACTTCTGTCTCTTTAAACTGGTTTTGGTATTTTTGTTATCGAGTGTAATTTGAAATCAGATTTGAAACAACTTCCGATGAAGGCTCAATAGCTTACCATGTTACCCAACAGATACAAAAATGAACTTTCTAAGGCGAGGAAGAAAGAAATAAGAGAGCACTGAGAAGATAAACTTGCAAAAAGCACAACAAAACAATTATTAGTGAAGACAAATACGGGAGTATAAACAGCTGCTGTAGGACCAAGGTTCATTCCTCATTTCCCTCTTCTAAAACTTTTAAAATAAATCTTATTTCTAGAATCTCATTTTCATTTGATGTATGAACTCTCCCTTTGCATATAGCTTTAGATTTTTTGATTGCTGCTTGAACCTCTGCTCTGTGGGAATAATCCCAAGCAAGGTATTATAACTACGCTTTTGGATTTTGGACTGGTGCTGCAGGGTGTCAGAGCCTGGTCTTGCAAGTGATTTTACAAAGCTGTCATTTCTCTAGGGAACCCTTAATCTGAAAACAAAATATTGCTTCTGTTCCATTCTCATTAACTTCAAAGCTACCACCTGCTTTCTATTGAATTAGTAATGTAATTGCAGGTAGATAATGTCTTTATAGAAGGAGGTGATGGAGGATGGCTTAGGGCATTTCTGTGCTGCTGCAGTAATGAGGGGAATAGAGGTGTGCAGTGGGAAATACCAATTGTTAGTGCTCAGACAGTGTGTCAGTATTCTGCCTCTGTTAACAAGTGCAAGTCTGAGCTCCAGAAATAAGGAAGGAGGTAATTGCAGACTCTGAATGGTAGTCTTTGGGGAGGCATTTCTTTCACTGGGATTCTCTGGTGATTTTTAACGTACTAGCTCATATAAGAACTTTTTCTCTCAGTAGGGTGCAGGCACTATTTGACTGGTCACTTCGTGAAACTTGAATTACGCTTGCCACCCCTGCATTTCTTTTGGGACCAGTGGGCATAAACCTGGCAAGGATAAAAACAGCCAAAGATAATAAAGGCCACACTGATGATATGTAGCCCCCATACTTAGTAAGACTGCCTGAAAACAGAGCATTTAATGAGAGATATTCTTGTCACTGATTACTTTGAGTTATTTGTATTTATTTCTTTTCTCTCTCATGCTGCTGTATGTTCTGCTGGCAGGAGGAAGGAATATGTTTTAGGAATGCAGATAATTATCCACTGGAAGGCACCATCTCTGCCCTCTCATCTGTGCTCCTGCTGTTACCAGGTAGGCAGCAAGCCCCTCAAAGCAGAACACCAACAGGATGTGTTCATGCATCTCAGTGGTGCACGGGTGTTCCTTTGTGCTCTTGCTTCTCGACAGTCTGCACCTAAGCAGCAGTGAAGTGGAAATGTAGGGGCTCATCTTGGCTTCTCTCCAAGGCAACAAGTCAATAAAATTCTCCTCTGACTAGTAGGCTGGATTTGCATTGATTCAGTTATCTGTACAAGTCCAAGAGGGAATCTGTGCTGCTCCAAGTATTTGAGAAATGCTGAAAAGTTTCCAGAAGTCACTTAGCGCAAGACAAGCAGCATCCTGGGATATATTTAATTCTGATCAAAATAAATTAGTTTCTGAATTCTTTTGTTATCAGGGTCCCACAGTTACCCCTACTGTGAATTATTGAAGTGCCTCTATGACAGTGATCTTTTAAAGTTAGAATTAATTACTGTAAATTGTGGTGGAAGCAGTTGCCTTCTTGGAAGTTTCACTACTTCTTTTCCTCATGTCGGGTGTGTTTAAATTTATAGTAAAACCTGAGAACAGATGTGTTCATTATTCTGCTAATGTGAAAAATATAAAAGCTATAATAAGCTTTTAATGGAAAGCCAACTTGTGGTGTACTTATTACAAACGCTGTTGAATTATAAAAATGGAAAGAATCCTTCCAAAAATACCTTTGCACTCTTGCTAGTCTTGGCACTTTTCTGGTGTTCTCTATAATTGTTTTCTACTTTGCCACTGTCACTCTCTAGGTAGTGGTATTGAAACTTGATTTTCCATGTGGCTCGAACAGCTTGATTCTCCTCATGCCAGAGGGAAATAATCGTGTTACACAGCACTTGTTTTTGAAGACATTCAAAACTGTTTTGTTCAGAAGGTCTTGTTGGGCAGGGGAATTATTTCCTGCCTCCTATTTAAATCGAAAGTGACCATTCAGGACATTGTCGCTGCCCAGATTACAGTCTGCCCAAAGGGAAAATCAGTTAGAGGGGCCAGGTTGGTAACCCTGCAATTTAATGTGTGTTTTTGTTCTGTAGGATAGGCTGATGTATGACTATTCCTCACCAGTGCTAGCTGTGTGAAATTATATGGTATAACAGAGTCATTTGATGTGCAATCTGCCTGAGTCCATGGACTCCCTTTGCTATGCCACCTGAATATCTTCTGGGATCTGGAAACTTAAAATAGAATTCTGTTTTAGCTATTTTCCTTATTTAGGTGTTCTTACATTATATCCCTCCAGCCTTACATTCTAATATGGTCAAGACCTTGACTTGATGGTTGTAGAGTTTAAGGGTTTGAATAGGTTTTTTTTAAGTCTTCAAATTTTCAAGTCAGCTTGTGGAAGGAAATGAAACTGAAACGCACCTTTTCTTAACAAGCATGAGTGTCTAATTTATCTCTGAGCTGCAGATTTGGCACTTGCTGACTTGAGGTTCTTATCTTTTTTTTGGTAAAATACCATTATTGGTTTTAACTGTGCAGGCTTTGTATATGGAAAAAGATAAAAGATTGCCAGCAAACAGCCCAGCTGAGAACACAGTGTGAACCAGTATTTGCAGTAATTAGCAATAGTTCCAAACCCTTCCAAGCCAATCACATCCACCTGAGAAGGTAATAGTTCTGCTCATATCTAGTTGGCTTTGGATGGCTTCCCAACTTTTTTATCTTGGAATTTGTCCCATTGGCTGTGCAAGGGCCTTGTATAACACCACGGATGTTACATAATGGTCAACCCAGAACAGATGCTGGAAGCCAGGAAGTGCTTTGTGGAAAGCTTTGGAAACTTCCTGCAGTTTCTAAAGTGGAAAAGTTTAACAATATTTTCTTGCGCCTTCTCTATTCCTGGGTTGGTTACTACAGACCAATACCAGTTTTGGAAACTTAAATACCAGAATAAGTAGTAGATACCAATAGAAGTGAAACATCATCTTCTGCCTTGGTGTAACAGTTACTGTGCAAGCACTTCATAAACATTACTTTAAATTCAGAAATAATCCATTTTGTGAAGGGTATTGACATTTGGAAATATATGCAGAAGCACTTTATATTCTGTAGGTATTTACTCTCTCTTAGCAAAAGTTAACGTCATTTTTGTGATATCTCAAAATATTGCTACACACATGCATCTCTGCTATTTTATCCATGGAAAAATTCAAGGGCAATGTCATTCTAGTCTAATGTCATCAAGTTAAATATACCAGATCAAGTCCATAAACAGGAAAAGCTTCAGTCCTTTATTCTATTCCCTGCAGTATACACGTGCACATTTCATGCACAGACATCTAATCTCTCAAAAAGAGATCCCAGACAATTGCTAGAAAAGTTCTTAAAGGTATTGAAGGTATTTGGAGCATTGTATGCCATATCAGAAAGCTACTGAATTTCAGAAGCTGAGGCTAGGAAATACTTTTTTTTTTTTTTTTTGCTTTTGACTCTCTTGAGTAACTTAGTCCCTGAAAACACAAATTAAATTTACTATCCTGAATTTTCAGTCTTTCTTTTCAGTTAGAAAAGTGGTGAGTATGACTGGAATTATAGGGACCTATCCATCTTTACATGTGCAGAACTCAGAAGTATTAAATGAGGTATCTGATTTCAGGAAGAAAGGAGAGGGTTACTAGACTTAGTTCACTGCTAAGAATAGAGGCATAGACCTTATAAATAGAAAAGTGAAGTTGTTGCCTAGTATCATTACTTAGCTTGAATTTATGTTCCTGAATGATTACCCTGAGAAAAGCAGAACAGTCTTGTTGGTTTTATGTTATTTTACATGTTTCAAATTAACTATTAAAACTAGAGGTTCTCCAAGTTAGTTGCTTTGAAAATTTTAAGTGTTGAAACACAAAATATATTTATGAGGATATTTTTGTTTTTCCCTACTAGATTTTTCTTTTATGTACCTGGGTAGTTGTCGTGGTTTTGCCCTCGGTCAATTTGCTTTTACACCCCCCACACAATTACTATTAGTTGAGAGAAGGTTTATGCAGACAAAAGAGACTGGATT